>OX335673.1:10322500-10925833 GCA_946894065.1 Acleris literana
AATGTTTTACTAACTAAGAGGGCTCTTACAAAGGTGAGGTGACGAAGTCGCATTATTTTTAATAAGAAATGATATCGATCTAGTAATAATTTTCTCAATCATTTATTCGGTGTATTTAAATAAAACAATCAAATCAAAATGTACCTAATACAATATTTCGTCATGATGTGGCTTGTATAGGCAATTGCATATTTACATAATATAAATAAATAATATTAAATCAATCTAAAAGAAATAATTCGTAACGAGCGCTATTCACGATACCCGTTGTGTCTTTGTTTCGTTATTTGTATTTTCTCTGTAAACAAAGTGTTTCACATGCTTATATAATCTTAGTTTGACTGTGTTTGTTCTCTCATAGATAACAAACTAGTTTTTGTATTCAATAGGTAATGTTTACGAAAAAGCTACATAGGTTTTTTTATATGAAAATAAATATTTATTTACATTTACAGATTAACTAGGTACAAGTGGAAAAGAAACAATAAAAACAAACGAACGAACTTCCAAACTGACTTAAAACCACTATCTAGCAAACCGCTACCAGTGGGCATAATTAGTAATTATAATTACACAGGTTTCTTCAAAAATGTCTGTATGAACAAATGAAAGTATCTAACCCTATATATTTTTTTGCATGAGAGCGGACGTAACGAAGTGACAAGTGTTTTATTGTATTTCTAGACTTAATTACATTTAAAAAAACTGCCTATGGTGCCCATATATTGTCCAACTAATAAACACGACATAAACACGAGTATCGATTATCGAAAAACAACGGGCGGATCCGCCGCTCGACCATTAATCAAATCTCGGCTATGCGGTTTAATGGGACTAATTACAGCTGCGAATCACCTCCACGCGGTACAGACAAACGGACACAGATGTTGCGATTAAACTCACATGACACATAATTAACACGGATTCGTTTATTTTCTAAGACTAAAGTCTTTAGGAATATGATTTATTAATATTAGCCCTTGAAAGCGAAATTTGTGTTCTCCGACGTTTAGATTTAAGAATACAAAAATGTTTTTTTAAATATAATCACATTTAAGCTTGTAAGATAGGTTATTCCCATCTGTTACCGCCCCTTTGTTACCAAGTGGTCACTGGCCACTAGCGTTTGCCTTCTCCGAGCAATAAACTAAACCTTCGATCCCGCAAAAAATGTTCAGTATATTCTGTGTCGGGTAACCAATGCACTGTTGCAGTAATTACAGCATTAACTCTACTGCGGACATCGCTTAATACGGGATAATACTGATTACACATCGCAATGCGGGTGCTAACCGAAAGTTTGCTCGTTTATCCATCAATCACGACGCTGCATCATCCGATTATGATGTCAATGAGCATGTTTTGCTCAGCATTCCGTGCTATTTGTGCCAGTCCATTCTGCGGTGAGTATCGCTACGAATGACGCTTATGCTAAACGGATGAAGTACGAGTATGGAAGTTACATTTTTATAGAAATAATTGTTATCTTAATATCTGTTGAAAACCGTCCAATGTTGGACATTGGCTTCTCTCCCAGATCGCCACAAAGATCAATCCTGATCACAAGATCAGCGGTCCACCTTCGTTTATCTTCGTTCTTAGACATTCCAGATCTCTTCGGCACCTTTAGCCACCTTTCCTACTAGTATGCACAGTTAATTGTCACTTTATTCTAGCATTTTTTGAACTATGTCAATTCAGATTCGATGTTTGTAACTTTTTGATTTAAAAATAATGAGAACCGATATTCCCACATTACTTGATTTACAGACATCAGATGATTGGTATACAAAACAGTGGGCAAGTACTTGAGTCCAAGTTTCGAACGATTATTTTTCTTATCTTAATACAGGGAGTTTCAGGACAAATAATAAATTTTAAATAAAATGATACGCAGTTGGCAATGCATTCTTAAACCAATTGTTTAAAATTGTTATTCAGGATTTAGTTAAACTGTTGCAACAGTGTAGCGAGAGCATGGCTTACAACGTTCAGTCGACGGCACCCCCAGGACCCATAAATGGGGTGATGTTGACACTACAGAAGCAGCGCTTATTTAAATAAGTTTAAAAGATTTTAAAAGACTACAATATAAAAAATTCAAAGTTAAATAAAAGTTAAACCATTTTTTAACCAACCAAACGTTAAAATAAAACTTTCATTTAAAAGTCGTTTAAAGTGAAGAGTGAAGCCGCAAATTTGCACAGAAGGCTTTTGGTAACGTCACACTAGCTTTTAATGGATTGGCTATCAATTTAAATCGTAGAGCCGTTCTGCGGCGGCAGCAAACGGCACTCGTTTTCGAATAAAATGTTGCTGATCCGGAAATGTATTTCAACAACTTCGAAATAACGCAAATCGTTGTTAACAAACTCGACATTAGAATCATTAAGAACAACAAAGGAAAGCAAATAAAATTGTCTAAGTAATTGAATTATCAATAAACTGAACAAATAAAATGAGTTACAGTTCACTTATAATCAATTCCCAAAAGCATACACTAAACCGATTTTCACACGTACTTATGTATGTCATGAATTCGTTTCACGTCCATGTACATTTAATAACAATGTATGTAAAATTCAATGATGTTTAAGTAAAAAAGGCGTTTTAAAGTGTTCGCAGCGAGTTAACGTCGCCCTTATCGCTGCGCTGCGAGAAGCGGAACGGGCGATAAAGAAACGCGCGGAATGGCTTGAGAATATAGACGAGTAATTTCTTACCAACTTTAGAGCCTATAAGAACGGTAGTTTTATTTTTTCTAACTTTATTACTGATAATGTTATCAGTTGAGTATAAGTCTAATCAGTTAGTTCTATGGTTTTAAAGTTTTATTAATAAATTTGAATGAAACGAACGTTATATCGGATTAGTAGTGGCTATGTTCACTTATTATATAAACCGTGGAGGTTTCAATTTGACATTCGCCACGTACAATATATGTCAAATTTTAATTTGAAGTAACTTATTCTATCCGCGGTTTAAGGCCGCATTAATAAATTAATTTTGGCTAAGATACCCGTCACAAGATACGTCAAAGTAAACATCGAGCCATAGAAATCTTTCATTTTTGACGAACATTACATTCGAGATCTATTTATTAATACGGCTCTTATAATTGGGAACGGGCTTAGGATGTGTTTGATCACCTACTACCAAATCTAATAACTTGCGATTATTTATTAGCCACTGAAGTTAAATTACTGGGATATGGTAAAGTTTCAGGCCTTGAAGTTTGTGTTGGAATATTGCAAACAAAGTTGATTAAGTGTACCGAATTCGAAATCAATCCCAGTAATAAGAAGAAGTGAAAATTGATTTGCAAGGTTTGTTTTATAACAACAACATTTAATCAAGCCTACGAATGGTTGAAGGATGAACTTTAACTGACTGATTAGTGATTATTTATAAAGAGAATTAATGTTTTAGAGTAAGGCCGTTCCTTCATCTAACAAAAAATAAATAACAGAGAGCTTAACTTCACAAACGTGTTGATATTTTAATTATTTAACCAAGTAGGTAACAATTGCGACCGTCTACGACTTGTGGAAAATTCAAGAGACGAACTCTCTTCTCAAAACGCGATTACGCATCAAGTGACATGCTGTTTTGTGCCTCCTCTAGCATAAAAAACACTTATATTATTCAAACTTGAACTTAACTGTGGTTAAACACGGTCTAGCCACGTGGATTACAAGTAGTTTGTCAGATTGCTTAACACTAAATAGTAATGTTCTGTGTCGGTCGTGTGTGCGTAGGCAAAGAGAAACTTAAGGGAACTTAATGTACATTGCTTAGAGTTAAATCATATAGTCAAACAATCAATTTACGGGTATTTAAATAGTAAAAAAAATATGATTGTTCATAATTAGCTTAATACGCTTATTTTTATAACACTTTTTAAGGAGAAACTAAAAGCACTTCAAGACAAACAAATGAAATTCAATTATCGTTCAAAAGCGATGATTACAAGCGGCTTATCGAAGAGCATTTTAAAAACAATTTTTAATCGGCGATTGTTCCGGCTCTTGGTGACTGCTTGCGTCACTCTATTGTTCATTCCTCCCGACACTGAAATGAAAATCCGCTGCTTTTATGCCGCTGGAACGAGTACATTGCTGGCATTGTTCTCAGCTCGAAAGTTAAAATCGGAAACCGGCAAGGAATGTATCACTGTCAGCGTTTACACCCGATTCTTACGGAGTAGGAGATTTCTGGGCAAAATGAAACTTCGCAGAATACGTAAGTGAAAAAAAAACAAGAATAGTTGGTGTCAGATACAACGACAGTTCGTGGTACGAGTCTGAAACTTCGGATGCCACTAGAGACTCGGCATTGTTGCTAAGTTATGGCTGCTATATAAAAAGTGAATTGGAAATAGTATCTATTTACCTAACTAGTGCTCGGAATCCGTAGGTAAAATTTAATATTATTTTATAAAGGAATTTAGTCTTATTTATGTGTATTTGTATATTATTATCTTACTTATATTATAAGATCAAGAGTTAACACGTATAATCTTAACGAGGGTAATGTATAATAATGAAATTCCCCCAGAGGAACTTTCTAGACATAAATATTACTGATAGCTCGAAAACAATATGGGTTGCCAAAATATAAAGCATAATCCCAACGACTGAATTCACTTGAGAGGCGTCGTTAGTTTTCAATGAATTGTGAAAACGTGACGTTGAAACGGAACTTATTCACTAAAAATGTTCATAAGGTTTACTAGAATTGCGCCGTCCCGTATTAGATCGTTTAGGATGGTGATAGGGTTTCATTTGAAGAGAAGCACTCGGACGCACATGAGTCATTTTCGTATTTAAAGGGAGGTTCATGACGTGAGAAGCGTTAAATGGTTTGAAGGTTATTGTTCGTCGAAAATTGGGTCATGCGGTTGACAGGATTGGGCTTAAAATCCTTTGGAAGAGTTCAGTGCGTTTATTTTTATTCAATATACGGCGATGGCGGTGTTCAGTGTGGTGTGAAGTGAGATTTATGACGCTAGTAAAACAGTTGCGTTTCGCGAGCGAGTTTGGTGTACTCTATATGCATGAAGGCACTGAGGAGTCGCGGGGAATTTTAATTGTGCTCCATTGAGAGATTCTTGAGCGAGCGTCTTTATTTTTGAATAGGGGACTTGTTGCTCGAAACGTAACCGGCTGAAGGTTGACCGTGATTTACTCGCTGCACCACGCTTGTTGAGCAACCACGTCTTGGCAGAGGACTTTGGTTCTATTTAAACTGGACTTAGCTCATGCTAGTGCGCTAGCAGATTTAGGATAATGCAAATGAAAGTGGCGACAAGTGGTGTCGTTCGTACTCGTAAAGCAATCATAATTCAAAACACCTACAGCCCGAAGCAGCAAGCTGTGATGGTGCATTCACCAACAGTAAAGGCCCTTAAAAAAAAAACATGTCGCCTGTAAAAAGCTTCTTTTAATAGGTAAACTAATTCGCTTATCATCATTTTTAATGAATGACCACATTAAAATTAATTTTACTTACAGATGATTTCTTACATCTTGACTTGCTCTGGGTTCACATGACGAGCATACATTTTTATGAAATCAGGATGATATCAGGATGCTAATCCACAACAGGGTCTTGTGCGTAATTCTGAGTATTGGCCCTTTTCGCCAACGTTTAAGTGACACCTGACGACAGATTATGAACTGCAAAAACGTATCAAATCCCAGGCAGGGAAAGATTAAATAACTGCTATATCTCTGTCATTAAAACCTATGTAATTAAAACCTTCATAACTATTACTTAAAATTTTTTGGGAGTTCCTTACACCTTAGCATTAAACTACTTAAAATAAAACGGATATAGGTACCTAAAATAATTTAACTTGACTATACGAGTATTTAGTAATTTACAGTACTACCAGTTTCTTTACATATAGCGATGGGCAATCTTCGTTTTTGAGTGACAAATATAAAGATACTAAAGTGTAAAGATGCGAAAACCGTCAAACAAATAAACTCGATCTAGCTTAGAATGTTTAATACAACAAGATTAGGAATGGAGTTGTCAGGAATGCACTATCACTAATGAGAATAACTAACTGATTGACTGAATCTGGAAATCGCCTTGCAAATTTATGCTAATCCGTAATTTGGATGGATTTAGGATTTAGTCAGTTTTCCATCTAAAATTCCATTTACCCAACGTTGTTGACGGAATATCCTAGCGTGAATCCATGATTAACCAAATGATTAAACATATCAAACCGATGTTTTATCCATAGAAAAGGTAGCCACTTAAATATGCGACTAAGATTTCTCCTTTATTATTCTCTAATAACAACAAAAAAATATTTCGCATTGTTTCCGGTTATGTAGATTGCTGTTTCAGAATGACATGAAAATCCGCTCTGTTATTTATAGAATGTCTTACACTATTTTTAATAATATGTTCTAACCGCCTTTTTAAGTAACGTCTTTCGAGTGATAGCCGGATATGGCGAGTAATCAATTCTTAGTTGGCAAATCGATCAACGGACAGATCGGAGGATGGCCCTCGTGGAATTTAATTAGTACCATCATTGATTTGATTACATCTTGTAAACACAAGACTTCCAAGCAGTTTTAATTATAGACACGAACTAAGTGGTTAAAATTAACTGTGATAATCACATTACTAATCAATATATTAAATAAAATGAAATGGTTTTCGTTGGTTAAGCGCATCAGTTGATAACGACCGGACAGATTCGGTACTTTTTTAAATGTTCATAAACCAAATTAGGAATTATATACGTAATACGACGCGCTTGCCTAGTTGGTAGTGACCATGCCTACGAAGCTAGCGGTCCTGGGTTCAAATCCCGGTAAGGGCAGATAATTGTGTGATGGAGCGCGAGTATTTGTTTCTGAGTCTTCTATATTAATACATAGCTTCAATATGATTAAGTATGTTTTCTTAAGATCTATGGTTAAAAGATAACATAAATTTATTTTATAGAACGTATTTTTATTTAATGCTGGTTGGATTTGAGTTCATCTCAAATACATCCTACCTTTAAAAGGTAGTTAATTGATGCTACATGAAAATGTGAACTGCTGCGGCCGAAAAGAAAAATATACTGTAAGACTAAAATTATTGAATGAACTCTTACTAAAATCTCTCTTAAATCAAGCCGCCCTTACCTTAGATAATCAATATGTCGAACCACATAATTTACATACGTAAAGTAAGTTAAATACTACACACGTTTCCTCGAACTTAATAAATCCATACTATTTAAAAGCTTATAAAAATGCAGTGATAATAAAGCCCAAGCCGCTCCGTCAACCTTATCAGCGGATAAATTAATCACGCCACCATCAATCACTGGGGATGACAAACTGTTTCGATGGAACCATTACCGGCCGGGACATATCAATGGGTTATGCGTTACGCTCCCGCGTATTGTTGTATTCATACTAATCTCTTTTTAATTATTGTTGGACACTGTATTTAAAATTCCTACTCAATTCTATAAATGCAAAAGCGAGCAAATCTGTTTGTTGCCTTCTCGTCTTAACCACAGAACAGCTTTCAATATTTTTTTCAGATAGAATAACGATAAATTGGTTCAACGCAGAGAAAATCGCGTCTAAAAGTCTATCGTTCAATTAACGACTAGCAGTTAGGCCTGCATTTTTACTTGAAAGCTTAAGCTATTGGGTAGAATTATGTTCTCTGAGATTCCAATTAACCTTTTTTAGTAAGTATGGTCCACAAGGAGCAACCACTGTATTTTACTAACTTACTAAATCACAACTAAAACAAAAGTCCGTGTAGACAATTTACTCACTCACAACTCTGTGTCAATGTCTTGATAGGTAAAATCTTTCCCTATCACTTTGTACATATTTTTATTAAATGTACACGTTTTATGGAGAAGGAGGGACTCTATATGATGAACTCCTTCTTCAGAAAACGTGAGCATAGGAAGTGGACCTGGATGAGCCCTGATGGTGTAACGAGGAATGAGATAGACTTTACATGTCGACGAAAAAGCACATATTCAGTGATGTCTCCGTGATCAGTGCGGTTAAAACCGGGAGTGATCACCGTATGGTACGAGGCTCATTGAATATCCAGTTCAAGCTTGAAAGGTCTAGACTGATAAAGTCTACGCTCCGCCCGGCACCCGCTCAGCTCCAAAACCCCGAGAGCTTTCAGCTCGAACTTCAAAACCATTTCGAGTGCCTAGGTAGCGACGTGGACGATTACCACGACGGGTTCGTGGAAGCTGTCCAAACGGTCGGGTCTAAGTTCTTCAAGATCCGCCATACAAAAACCAAGAAGCTCTCGGACTCCACCCTTAAGCTCATGGAGGTAAGGCGCGAGATGATTCTGCAGTCCTCTGGTGACGCTTGTCGCTATCGGCAGCTCAACAGACAGATCTCGAAGTCTCTGAAACGTGATATACGCCGAATCAATACTAAAAGTATTGAAGAGGCTATTGAGTGTAACAGGGGCTCTAAGGTGTTTGCCAGGGATCTGTCTGTTGGCCAAAGCCAACTGATGAAGCTGAAGACCGACGACGGCAGAGTCATTTCATCCAAACCTGAGCTATTGGCGGAAGTTGAGAAGTTTTATGGACAGCTGTACACGACAACCCGAACACCCGTCGAAAATCGAGCTAAAGACCCGAGGACTAGATTAACCCGACACTTTACCGAAGATCTCCCCGACGTCAGCCTGTACGAGATTAGTATGGCCCTCAAACAGCTTAAGAATGGCAAAGCCCCAGGTGAGGATGGAATTACAGCCGAACTTCTTAAGGCGGGTGGTATACCCACCCTTAGGGGCCTTCAGACGCTGTTCAGCTCCGTCCTCCACGAAGGGAGAACGCTGAAAGCATGGAACAGAAGTGTGGTGGCCTTCTCTTCTTCAAGAAGGGTGATAAAACTTTGCTGAAGAATTATAGACCCATCTCACTTCTGAGCCATGTTTACAAGCTGTTTTCGAGGGTCATCACAAATCGTCTCGCGCGCAGGTTTGACGATTTCCAGCCTCCCGAACAAGCCGGTTTCCGAAAAGGCTATAGTACCGTAGACCACATACATGCGTTGCGGCAGGTTATACTGAAGACCGAAGAGTATAACCTCCCCCTTTGCCTTGCATTTGTGGACTACGAAAGCCTTCGATTCGATCGAGACCTGGGCTGTACTGCAGTCTCTCGAGCGGTGCTAAGTTGACTACCGATATATCGAAGTGTTGAAGTGTCTGTACGAAAACGCCACTATGTCCGTCTGACTACAGGAGCAGAGCACGAAGCCTATTCCTCTGCAGCGGGGAGTCAGACAAGGAGATGTGATCTCTCCGAAGATGTTCACCGCTGCATTGGAGGATGCTTTTAAGGTTCTGGACTGGAAAGGACGAGGCATCAACATAAATGGCGAGTACATCACTCACCTTCGATTCGCTGACGATATCGTAGTCATGGCTGAGAAAATGGAGGACCTCAGTGCAATGCTCGCTGACCTCAGTGGAGTTTCCGACCGAGTTGGCTTGAGGATGAATATGGACAAGACGAAAGTCATGTCCAATGTCCATGTCGCGCCAACTCCCGTGATAGTCGGAGGCTCTCCGCTCGAAGTTGTTGACGACTATATTTACCTGGGACAAA
The DNA here is from genome assembly GCA_946894065.1 of Acleris literana. Taxonomy (NCBI): domain Eukaryota; kingdom Metazoa; phylum Arthropoda; class Insecta; order Lepidoptera; family Tortricidae; genus Acleris; species Acleris literana. Next base: position 10,332,132 of record OX335673.1, read on the forward strand.
CGATCCAGTTAGGTAGGTCCAACTTTGAGAAAGAGGTCACTCGTCGAATCCGACTCAGCTGGGCAGCGTTCGGGAAGCTTCGCAGCACCTTTTCGTCCAAATTACTGCAGTGTCTGAAGTCAAAAGTCTTTGGCCAGTGTGTGTTGCCAGTGATGACTTATGGATCTGAGACGTGGGCGCTAACAGTGGGCCTTATAAGGAAGCTCAAAGTCACACAGAGGGCTATGGAGAGGGCTATGCTTGGGGTTTCTCTGCGTGATAGAATCAGAAATGATGATATCCGCAGTAGAACTAAGGTTACCGACATAGCCCGAAGAATAGCCAAACTTAAGTGGCAGTGGGCGGGGCACATTGCTCGCAGGACTGACGGCCGACGGGGTCAGAAGGTTCTTGAGTGGCGTCCGCGGACCAGGAGACGAGCTGTAGGTAGGCCTCCAACAAGATGGAGTGACGACCTTGTAAAGATCGCGGGAAAGCGGTGGATGCGAAAAGCACAAGACCGGTCTGAGTGGAGAGCCTTGGGGGAGGCCTATGTCCAGCAGTGGACGTCTTTCGGCTGACATGATGATGATGACACATTTTATACCTATTTAGTCCTTTTGTTAGCTGTATATAATTCCCGTGATTGCTACACTGTCATCTAACTCGTCAAACGCTAAACTATCCATTATAAATCTAACGGCCGACCACTCCACTATGACCGAAACAATTGAACGTGTTCATAAATAATTTATGCGTACAGGCATGCGCCTTTGATTAAAACTAATGGCGCGATAACAGTCTCCTTGGGTCTCGTCCAAATAATAATATATCTAGTTTAATTAACAGAAAAAATAATTACTCACTTTTTCGTGTTTGAATGGCGGACACTTGAATCTTGATGAAGCATTTCACATAAAGCAGCATTTTTTTATAGTAAAAGGAACTCATTGCCAAATTAAATGTTGACTGTATATTTAAGATGTGCTTCGCTGAGTAAACTAGGAGGCGACCTCGTATATTTCACGTGGCGTGGCACCTAATTTTAGATTTTAGGGCTATCCGCGTCAATAGTTCCTATTCCAGTTTGGTGCAAAATCGTGCATTTACTCGTATTCATTTAACTTGCGTTTTAATATAGGAGAATATGTATATGCATGGTATTGTAAAAAAACTGGATCTATCCTGTTAAAAAAAATCATGAAATTTCTTCGAATAAACTTTAGAAGCAACGTATATAGTTTTAGACATTTATTTATGTACTTAAATATTCTGAATATGGGCTGTCTTTGTGCCGAATTCCATCAATCCGTTGGTGATGATGAATAATAATTAATTTTTGAAAAGTGATATGTGTAGGTAACACTAAATATGTTCATGTTCATAAACAATAAGACATTCACCTTTTGCCTAAGAACTAAAAGTGTACAAAATAAACCTCTTAATATCGCACGAACTTTTACATTGTATGCACAAAATATTAGTAGGATAAAGAATAAAGCAGAAACCGAAGATACGAGATGCTTTAAACTATATTCAATTCTTGCTGCATAAGACAATTCTATCTACGAAAACAGGATTTGTTGAAGTTTATTCCAAATCCTCTAACATTTCAAACTGCACAGTTCACTTTGCCATGTAGTTCACGTATTGCTAATAAATGATGGAGTTAATAAATTGTGCTCTAACTCTCGGTGGGGTAATACGGAGCCAAGCGGAAGTATCGGCCGCATGCTATGTTTATTGCTGCACTAACATTGGGGATACGAGGCTCAATTGGTTTATATTGGCTATGACGCAGGCGCAGCCGGCAATGTGGAGTCCTATTAATCAATGGAAACGTCTTATATGTTGGGCAGTTTGTGAAGTATGGAAGCTGGGAATCAATGACGGTTTGCCTTTAACTCACACGGGATATTTTCTTGGGTTAAGAATGATCCATTGTTTAAAATATTGGGCGTAGGTACATAATTTGGGTTACCTTTGTTTCGACGAAATATGTTTGCCAAATTTATCGTTTCCCAAACGTTTCATTTGCCAACCCGCTTTGTTTTCTGTAACCGTAAATATTTCAGGATTTTATAAAAACTAACCTAACCTAAACTACAGGGTTCTACACGATGGTACTTAAATAAATCCTGTAATATTGAGAGTTACAAGAAAAAATTGGGTTGGCAAATGAAAAGTTTGGGAAACGAAACATACATTCGGCAAACATATTTCGGCCAAACGGCAGGCTCCCACATAATTTTGCTGTGTAACAGCGAAATTGACATCTCGTCCGTGAATAAAACAGACAATCTCGGTATACTCGTCTTTAATGCATTGCTAATATGTTATTTATATTGTTGTATTGCTACATACCCGATATTAACTTGAATTAAGTGATCAATGATAAATCTCAATTTTCTTTGCTTTCAAGCTCCAAACAACCAACCAGTTATGACATGGGTGCCTTCAAGAAAAGAGGACCAACAACTCTTCTTGAGTTGCTGGTGTTTGTGGACGGTGGTGATTACTTCCCATAAGTTCGGCTACCACATGTTGCCCGCATCTTGGTTGTCGCTCAAATCTCCCTTTCTATCTAGTCAGAAACGATAGAGACGCACATAGCGACAAGCGAGAAAATACAACTTGTGCTACCCTTGCAGGTAACCCGAAATCTCATTTGCCTCACTCTATTATAAAGAAAAACAAATCCGATAATCCTAACAGAAACTCGGGGTAATTAAGATCGTTTAAATGTAATCGAAACTAAATTGAGCTCTCAGGGTAATAAAAGTTAAGCTAGAGAAGCGATAGAATTTGAAGTTGAGCAATAACGCTCAACGTCCATTGTGCTGTAGTGGACCCGACCCGCCTCCAACAATCACTGTATGGAGACTATTTTTACCCTTATTCACCCTATTTCCGGTCCTCTATTATAGTGACTCTTGATGGGTATTTCGGTATTCTGATGATAAAACTTAACTTGATTGATTTGCTCATATCGATCGGCAGAGCACTTCAGCTAAAAATGTGTAAGAACGTATTTTTGGTATTTCGACTTTTGCACAAAGCTGTGAGGTTTAAAAATATTGAAACAGCAACGAGACAACTTACTACTTTATTAGACATTATGATGGATTGGGAAATCATTTATCATTAAGAAAATATTATATCTAACTACAAAAGATACAAAATATGTGTGCTTCAGAAATAGATTAAAATCACTAGATCAAAGTTAAATTTTAATTAATTCTTCGCAAATGTTTAGTTGTATATAGATACTCCCACGGAGTTATTAGAGAAATAGGTGTCCATTAATATCACACCAAACAAGCGGACATTGTTCGGTAAAGTAATTTCTGTTGTGGGCTAAACAAAAGCACACGGCTTAGCTCCACGCGCTTAGCTTAGCCCTAAGTTACTTGGTTCCTAATTGTCAACTATTTATTATCTACTTACCTACTGAATCGTTTTATTTTTCCATGAAATCAAAATGAAAACATTATGAGTACAGTCAAAGACTTAAATTTTTGACCCACCTTAGGTCCAAATTCAATCTGATTCTACAGCATTAAGGTTGAGTTTCCTACGTTACAAATGACTTGGCATCTCTAATGACATTAATGACTTCAAGCACAATTTTTTTGAAATGGGTTACTAATAACCGTCGTCCCTGTACCCGACACCTGCTAAAAAATCAAAATCTTGGTTGTAGCAGCAGCGGACCCGGGGTAAAAGATTGCAGGGAATTGTAATTCAGCCGGCGTCATACTGGGAGTGGGTCGGGCGGTCGAACACCAATTGTTAAAAGAATCGGTCCCCGGTTAACACTTATGGTTCCACATGCTTCAATTGATTCGTAACTACCTTTTTATCGGGCTTCATACCCAAAGGGTGGGACCCTATTCCGGAACGTACGCGCTGATCGTGTCTATCACATTGCTATAACTATTTCTCTTTAACCACACAACTTTAAATACTCTTATAAAAAAACAACAAGCCGAAACTCAACATATATAAATGCTCTTTCTGTTCAATTATAGTAATAAGTCACAACCTTGTTTTATTGTCAGCACTTTATTTACAACTCGATATCGTCAAAAGTCTTACAGGCATCCGAGGCCTTAGCTTTATCATGTTTAGTTTTCTAAACGGTAAACAACAATTCAAATGTACTAAAAATTAGAACGATCGCCAAAGCCAAATAAAAAAGTTTGCGACTTTTATCCGAAATTCAAACCCGATTTTTACTGGCAGAAATTTGTCAATAATCTTCATTTATTGAGTACGGGCTGTATTTCATTGGGGGAGGTTTCGCGACACCCGAAACTCTGAGAGCAAAACTCAGGGGCGGGGGCGACTGATGATATAATTATACTTACTCAATATCTAGTCGGTTCGTTGATCCTCAAGTTATGGAAATTATTTTCATATATCACATTTATCTTAGGCTTGGTAGAAACAGCAGTACTGATTTGTTAAATACATCTACTAAGGCTAATATACTCTCCATTCATACCTACATTGTCACAACCAACATCTGCATTGTTAATGAGTCTTAACCAGTACGTGTTTGGTTAAATGGACGCAATATGAAATGGATGCATAAGTAGACAGCCGATATGGGTACTCTGGAGTCCCTAGCGATACATTCCATTACGTCGGAGGTCGTATTCATTGCTCTCAATTGACTGTGCCTGGGTTACGATTCGTTCATTGCTCTTGCAGACAAAAGGACGAAATAAGTCAATGTAATGGTCTTTACCTATAAGAAAAAGTGAGAGTGACACAGACAGACAGACAGACAGACAGACGACCAGGCGGGTTTCTAGTTTGGTAGTGGGTTTTTAGTACTACAGCCCACTTTTGAGTTCTTCACGACCTTTCTTTCTCCATAAAAAAGTATAGTTTAGACATGTTTTTCACCTAAAGCAATCCAAAAAAAACCACTATTCAACTAGAAACCCTTGTAGTTATGCTATGTCCGTCCGTCTGACCGTCTATCTGTCTGTCTGGATGTCACTCTTACTAAAGGTATAACTCTTAAATGATGTTAGCAGATTGATTTAGAAGAAAAAATACCGCAAAATAACAGATACAAAAACGACTTCTAAAAAAAATACTTCTTAAAAAGAGAACAAAACCAAGCCTAGAAAACACCAAAGAATTCTGACACTACATGTTACTTATAATGTTGCCATTGTGGTGAAATCATTTGTCATGTGTTTCCTAGCTTTCCCTAAACCGGGCATGATGTATGGGCTGGGTCGGACCTGCGACCTTCACGGGAAGGCACGTCTTTGCCAACTCGAAAATTATTTCCGAGGGCCGCCCCCACTTTACGCACCGTTTACTGTTCTTCAATTATGTGATTTTCTTTAAGTGGGCAGTCCTTTTCGCCCTTACACAAGCATTCGCAGGACGAAGTTATTGAAATGTTGTAGAAAATTTTTGTTTTTAATAAAACCTCAGGTTAGATAAAGAAAAACTATAGAATTGGAACAATTGTTGAAAAAAATACAATTTTACTGTTCATACTTAGTGCCTTCATATATCTGGTCTTAAACTCAAATTGAAAAAAAAGTGAATATTGGTGCTCTTTGATCTTTTTACATCTTAGTAACGTCTATCTTCAATATAACATCAGTAACCTTACGCATGATAAAATGAAACGAGCAATCACTTCATTCTAGATTAACACTCTCATCATCCAATATTTGCCAAGGATACCAATGCAAACGATCAAAATCCATGCAAAATACACGCGTAAGGCGGAACGTGAATGTAAGCAATAATGTTGTACCGGGAGAGTGGATGTCACGTACGTACGGTGCCGACTCAATGATACGTGATCAATTGAACAATTGCTTTCCCTCTCCCGGCACACTCCCCCCATCACCGAATATGCCGCCTTCATATACTACCGGTTAAGTTTCAAGGATGTTTTGACTTCTCGTCTAACACTCGTCTACGCTTTTCCATAGCAAAAGTTCTAATCGACTTGCAAGTGGCATTCATTACACGTATAATTTGCTAAGCGACTTGTGTTTTGCACTCAAGTTTAAATGCTTTAAAGAATTTGACTCAAAAGAGCAAAAGTTTACTAAGGCTATTTAAATTAATTCCAGCAAATTTATATGGAAATAAATTGAGTTTAAACCAAAGCTGGTTGTTTTAAATTTAAATAAAACCTACATAGAGCGCGCACCAAACTGCTTACGACTACCTATTTAAAAAGAGTATTACCTTACAAAGTTCCACAGTAAACCCGAGTCTCTAACAATACTCTTTGCAAATAAAATACTGAGCCGAAACCCCGACTCAGACATATTGTGTCATTTGAAAGGCACATTATTGATGCAAGCATATCGTAAGGGGATTTAAAATTAAATTCAGCTAAGGTAACTGCGGTTTTAACATCAAAGATAGTTGCGAATGGGACAACACAAAGCGAGATAATGAAAGGGACGAGCCGTTACTGAGCGGAACCCTAAACAGAGCAATGGGCCGCGATATGAAGAATGTTCCCGTCCACGCAAACTTTCCCTCGTTACAATCTACCCGCACTAATGACACCAAACGGACCTTTTTGCGCGATACTCGGCCATTCGTCTTCCAGTCTCGGACGTGTGCGGACGTTCCATGTGCCATCCACCTCCGAAACATGGAACAATTTAACATTATCCTAAGATAGATGGTCTATTTTCTTCCGACCGACTAATAAACAATACACAATAGGTGCTGGCCCAGCAAACAATTTCTGACCAATGATTTTATAATGAAATATTTGACACTCTCAGACTTCCCGACAAATGAGACAAAGCAAATATCTCCTGTAAAGAAATTATTGGCCTTTCGATTACAGAGCTATTTGCCCCGTTTTTACCGAGCTTTCCTTCACAATCAAAAATTTTAAATGAGTTTCCTCGATCTACGAGAGAAACGTAATTTTTTTCTCCTAATTCCATTTTAGGATGGCATTACTCTTAAATGAATATTCATTCGTCGCGAAATCGTTTAGAGATAATAGATTGAGGTTCGTATTAAAGGTTCGCAATGAATTATGGATCTTCGTTTTGTATGCGCGAATGCGGTGGTCAGGACGATTCCCTAGAAAATGATTGATTAGAGAAAAGTTATGCTTTATAAACAGTAGGCCTAGCAAAGATCCAAGCGACGTTAGAGTTTTTCCATTCCATCGAGTTGAAATGTATGGATGACGTGGTTTATCTCAAAGAATCGCCTATAAAGCTAGCAAAGAGCCAAAGGGTACGCGTTAGAATGGAATATCGAAACGCCCAAAGTAGCGATCAGTGCTGTCACAATGTTAAAACCCATACATATGTCTAGCAAAGTGCCACTTAGCGTTTTCCATTCCATGAACACTGCCCTCCTTAGAAAAAAGGGCGTATGTCTCATAGAACTGCGCATGTATTAGTGACCTTATTTCTTTATGATTAAGGTTAAATTTACTTTGACTAACAAGTTGCTCATGCGTCCTTTTTATTTAGGAGGGCAGAACATGAAATGTATGCGATGACAAGTTGGTCTTCTTGTGCGTTTCGATATGCTTCGGGAATATGGATATGGTTATAATATAATCATAGAACGTAATATTTACAGAATTCAACATTAATACAATTAAAAATTAAAACTAAACGTATCTAAATTAAAATTAAAATAAGCTACTCAAATATTGAACAACATACAATGAAGCATATCGAAACGCACCAAGCGAACAGTGCTGTCAATGTCTAGCAAAGAGCCATTTTTGACAAACATTCTTTTCCATATTCCTCAGTTGATTAACGCTAATGTTCTCTCACGGAATTGGGCTCCAGATTACTTTACATTAATTAACATAGGTTCTTTATTATTTAAATATTTATTTAAAATTTGTCATAATCACATAATTTCTTGCATTCTGTCTTAAACATATTATAAATGTCTTACATACCTACAGCCTGTACTTTTTATCTAGCATAAATTTTTAGTTCAATGTTACTTTCCTTTTGGAGCTTCAACTGGAATCGTAACCTAAGAAAAACTGCAGTGTTTTATTAAATAAAACCAGGTTCATATAGTTTCTCTGAATATCTTCACAATCATCTCTCGTGGGAACTGAGAAAAATGTTGCTTATTACCCAGCAATGAGAAACGCAATGCGACCGAGTCAAGTTCCTATTGTTGAAAGTTACCGTTTTCAATCGTGAAAAACTTGCTTCATAATTCAGTCTCTCGGGACTAAACTACGCCAGTAACTCGAGCCGCAGGGTTTTGAAGTTTAACATGTGAGAAGTTAAATATTACATAAAACTAAGACAAACAAAATGACCGGTGGGTCAGCCACGGGCGATAGACACGCGATTCCCCTGCGACTTTCCAACCCAAAAAATATACCTAAAATTTAAATTGATGGATATCCTTTTCCAAATGTGGAGTTACTTTTAGTTGGTAAATAAAAACCCTTACGCTACCTAAAGTTTTCTCCGGAGCCTTTTACCTTTTAAAAGTTAACCGCTAGTTTGGTGTTGTCGCGTCGGTTCTTGAATCCCACTTGAGCTCAACATAACGCGGAAGCGACTCCACTTCCGCGTAATGTTGAGCTCAGTTTCGCGCTCCGGTAGTGCTAACACCATACCTATACGAGCAATATGGTATGAATTTGCATTTTTTATTTATAAATACCTACATTTGAAATACAATTTTCGATTAAATAAAATCCATTAATAAACTGCATTAAAAATTTCAAACAATAATGCGCTTGCTGATATTCGGCGAAATGTATCCAGAATTACGTTGGACGTTGAAACAATAAACGGCTCATGGCATCACGTTTATTCTTGTACCTACACATCTCCGAGCTAACTATACTAGGTATTCTCAGTTTGTAGTTATACTGTGGCTAGTTGTACGTGTAGTCTGGTCAGTTTGGCGTATAATAGGCGTGCATCTCCGCGTCAAATCCTCGGCCGGCGCGGCTCGCGTGTCGCCGGTTGATAAGCCCTCGATGGGCTTGTAAATGGAACTGGAAGTTAGTATGGCGGCGGAATGCGGGTTCTCGTGATTAATCAAATATTATACCCCGAGCTGCGCGTTCCATTGAATAGTTATCTCAACAAGCGGAAATATTAATCTTGAAAGAATTAAAGCATCCAACTCAAATGCGTGGGAAATGAAGCGAACTTATTAATTGACATTGTACATACTTGACGGATATTACAGCATCTTCACCAATTTAACATATTCACTCACAATTACACCCAACCGTACTTTAATAGGTTAGATTATTTCTTTAACAGGTCCTTACTTGCACCACATAGGAATATAACTTAGCGCTGCAACGTCACCTCGGTAAATGACCAACGAGGCGACGACAGTTACGCCTGCCGCTAGTATTGACTTAAGCTATACACGTTCCACTACTACGCTTACATTACACCACTAGGATTACTAGAGCCATGCCGTTTTAGTACCCTAATCAGTTAAAGCTTTAACAAAGCTAATAAACATTCCACGGGTAAAATCGGAAACAGCCACAAACTTGTTGAACAATGAACCACAATAAAAATACCATTTATTATGAATATATTGTTAATCAGAAATTGGATTTTGTCAACACGGGTTGAATTTTTCATTCGATTACTGTCGATTGAGCCTATAACTATTCGTTCAATAAGAATATCACTGAATGTGATGTATTTGAAATTTGACCAATATTATGTATAGCCCAGTCTATAACGACATCATAGATCGCAAACGCGCATGTAACTACGATTTTTTTATATGTTGTTAGGTCCCTTAATACCCAAGTTTGCAAACTTGAAAACCCTGTGCTACCCCCATGGTGCTCGAAAAGCTGCGAAACTTAGGCACATGCTTCAGTTTTTTCGAAAAAATCGCGAGCGTTGAGCGTTGATGAGCATTTTTCAAGAATCTTTGGTTCTACTTTAATAAAGATAACTAAATTTGCTACAATTTGAGCGTAACCTGAGCTCACTATGTCCATTGGTTGCGGAGATACAGCAAGTCGAAGATGGGCAATGTGCGCAGAGCCCGCTCCTCAGACCCTGCTTAAAATGGTGACTTGCAAATGCAAAAAGAGGTTGCTTAGGGTCGTGCACTTGCAGACAGGCTGGGCTCAGGTGCTCTATCCTATGTTCCTTTTGCCACGGGTGTAATTGCAACAGCGCTATCCCTATCGTCCTGGACGAGGAGGACGAGGATATGGACGACCCAACACCATGAGCCGGCCCGCCTCCACTCCAGAAAACATTATCCCTCTTCCCCCACTCTTCTCCACTGATCTAGACTAGATGAGACCTGGTCCTTCCAAAGGGACGAAAGTCTAAACTGTTTTTGCTTGACCGTGTAAATAGTATTATTTTATAGTTGAAATATATGTTTGCTGTGTTTTTTTATGTTTACGTTTATTTGTTTTGAAATCATATGTTACATCTAAAATGTCAAATTTACACTTTTTGGTTAAGAAATACATTCATAAATTATTCGGAACAATGTTTTTATCATTAAACCAAAATCAGATATTTTAATAGTTTTTGTATTTTTGAGAAAACTATGAAAGCTAGAGGCACTACTTTCGTATTAAATTGAAGCTAGTTAAATTATACACTAATTCTTATCTCAACTTTTATTCTAGGACCATTAGTTTAGCCAGTACGTAACTTGGAAAATGACCATTACACGAAATTTACATTTTGTTGAAAAAAAAATGACAGTCTTTGACTAGCTGTATCTCCGCAACTAATAGTCTTACAGTACTCAAATTAGGCATAAATTGTAGCCAATTTAGTACGCTTTATTAAAGTATGAACAAAGATACTCGAAAAACGCTTGCTTTATATAATTATTTCGAAGAAACTGAAACAAGTGCCTTAAATTTTCGCAGTTAACGAAACAACGTGGAAGTATGTTCATTTCTTTAGTGTATGTTTATTTGAAACCATAATTATACATCTAAAATGGTAAAATCACATTTATGCACATTTTTTTTAAAGAAAATCGTCCCAAAAATTATTCAGTACATTGTTTTTATTATTTAGCCAAAATCCGATATTTTACTATTTTTTTTATTTTGGATGAAACTATGAGGCCTAGAGGCACCATTTTGGTATTAAATTGAGGCTAATTCAATTCTGTACCGATATTTTACACATGAGTTAAACCTAGGAGCATTATTTCAGCCGTTATGTATCTTCGAAATAACCCTACCAACACATTTTCACTTTTTGAAGAAAATTGCCCATCTTTGACTTGGTGTTTCTCCGCAACCAATAAACATAATGTGTTCAAATTACGCTCAAATTGTAGCAAATTTAGTTTTCTTTATTAAAGTACAAAGATACTTGAAAAATACTTCCTTAGGGAAGTTTTTCGAAAAAACTGAAACAGGTGCCAAAAATTCGCAGTTTTTCGAGCACCATGGGGGTAGCACAGGGTTTTCGGGGTTGCGAACTTGGATGTTAAATACTCACAACGGACCTAAAAACATATAAGCAAATCGTAGTTACATGCGGGTTTGCGATGTTTGCCTTTTTTTGTGTTGTTATAGTTAGACTGGGCTAGTAATGAATAATGATCGATCAAAAAGTGCCTTCTCAGGTTTACGCTTTAATTTCTGTCTATTCATGTAACCCCTTATGAATATTTGGGGTCCAGGTGAGGCTGACTTGCAAGGAAAGTATTAAATAGAACACAAAACACAGTTCGACCTAGGAATGAGCAATATTTCCGGGCTGAATTTGCTCCGTTGAAGAAATTAAAATGTTGGTCGTATGTTCCGTATTATTATCGTGAAAAAACGGAAGTCGCAAAATCACCTGGACACATTCTAGATAAACAAAAAAAGTGTTGAAATTTCCCCTCGAGCTTTTCAAAGTTGTATATTAAAGTAAAGTTGTATGTTGTGTAAGTTGTATATAGCTTGAAAATTTAAAACCAATCGTTAATATTTTACTTTGTGATCAAAGAAGTGACCTAGATCGTTAAAGTGGTTATTATGAACCTGATCAAAATTATATTTATTCCAGGATGCCCATAACTTATTAAAACTTCGCGGCTTTATCAAAGCAAAAAGTATTTGCATCCTATAGGTAGTAACGAGAATATTTTTATCTTTAGAGCTTATTTTCATACTAGACCAATTTAAACTTATAACTGGTCACAACTTTCTAAGTAGAATAGGCATTTAATGTCGCGGGTGGGTAGCTAATAGAAAATAATATTCACTAGGTATCGACTTAAGAGGTTTATTCACGTCATAACTTCTGGGGGAAAAAGACAAAAGAAAGAGTTTATAATTGTGGTCGTTATTTTGGCAAGTAAATAGCTTTTGTTTTAAAAGTTATTTTATTCAACAAGAGATCGGTTTGCTGACCCACATTAAATTGACAGATTTTGTACATGAGTTGTTTTTGGTCAAGTTATTAGTTTATTCACCTTAGACATATTTGTTCATTATTTATCTGCCAAACATTTAAGTACTAAAATAAAACGTAAGTTGTTAAAAACATAACTTCACTTTAAAATCAAACTTCATAAAGGACCAAGTGCTTAAAATACAGGATTTATTCAAACTCCCTAAAGACCGACTGTAACTTGTAGATAACAATATTTGCCCAGCTCGATATAAACTTATGGAAACTAACTTAAATTCAATTCCTGTTTAAGTGAACTCACTATTTGGGAATCAGACCTATTTCACCCGTTTTAGCGTACTTTACTTACAGGTTTCAAATAATCATGTTGGTTTAAATAGCTGACATTGATAATGTTGGGGCTACTGTATAGTACAAAGATACACATTATTTTGAGTACACTTTCGCAACTTATTTTATGGGAAATCTGGTGCAAAAGTGTACCTACTGATATCTTTACTACTTGATAAATTTCAACGGCGGCGCGTCGGTTGTTTGATAATTTCTCACCTTGCTTGAAATTAATTCTATGGTAGGTATATAATGTTATACCTACATGTCACATAGGTCACAAGCCGGACGAAGTAACAATACTCAAACGTTGTATTTTTAAACTTCGCTGCTCTTTACAAAAAAGGGTAACCTGGACATAGAAACGAGTTTTTACAACTTCAAATTTACATACTGTACCTCCTCAAAAGTTATGAAACCTTCAATGGAATTGTTTAGTTCCTTTGAGGCCTAAATCCTTGGTATTTTTTGCATTGAAATTTGGATTGGTTAATTTAGATATTCTTTTTTTAATTTCAAAGTGACGAAAGTACAATCCGTAACGTAATGTAAGTTAAGACATAGGTACATATTTGTGAAATGGTAGGACGGTAGGTAAGGCTAAAAGTAGAACGTAGAACTGTGTTAAGAAGGCGTTATATTTGAGTAAATTATGAATACGTAGGCATGTTATTAGCCTAAAAGCGGGGTGTTTCTTTAAATTACCCTAAATAAGTGAGAACACCAAACAGTCCTACTAAGCAACCTTTTTTTTTTTAAACCCACTTCACGTACGAGTATCTTATTGAATAAATGAGTTATTTAGTAAATTGGTAAGCCAAAATCAGGGTTGTTCGAGTTTGGTCTGAGTGAATCAAGTCGTGCACTGTACGCTGCACTTTGGTGGTGCAACATCCCTTGCATTTTTAATAGAAAGTTTGTAGCGATCTCCCGCTTGGCGGATTTCAGCAGGGAACCTGCTCTAAAGCTTTTACATCTTTGCATTCCAACCTTAAATTCGGTCGCGTTATTATTGGACGGACATATTAAATTCCGTTATACCTAAATGTGTCTAAATATTAAGTTGTCAGTTAAGTAATAAGTATCTTATCTATCGTTCAGCGGACGTTTATTTAACGAAACAATAGAGCGCGATATGACGAAAATTTTCAATTAGATAAAACAAAACAGGCTCGGCGCGCTCCTTCGAAGGTATTGTGTGGCGCGCGGCAGTTGGCAATGGCGTGGCGTGGCAGGGGAATGGCGATGGCGTAGAAAGGCGTGGCGTGGCGGATGTCCGGCGCTCGGATGGCAGTATGGCAGCGAGACGCGGGATAGTGAGCGGAGCTCGGCATAAGAATGGCGGGAATGGCGGCTGGCGCGCAACTCGCTCGTGCCATTACCAGCGGCATGGCGATGCGGAGATTATGCTCCCTGATAACATGTCATGATATGTAGGCCTGCTCACAACCCACTTTTAAACATCGCCAACTTCGAATGAAACCCTAGTAAATTATTTAAATGCCAGCTCGATTAAATCAAGCGTGTTAAAAAATTGCAATGTAGAAATCATCAAGTCAATATTAAAGAAGATTCGTTTAATATTTCTTACACAATTAACAGATGTTTAAAAAAACCAAATTGCAAAGCACACGTGTTCCCATTTTACGGCCTCACATTTCAGAGATGTATGCGTAATGCTCAGTGCTCAATACAATCACGTGACAGACCCGCGCACAAGTCTATCTCCCCTAGTTTCCTGCAAGTTACACATAACTCTTACAGCTTTACCTTTGCCTCTGGCGATAACTCCATATGCTCTAAGTGCTCATGAAATAAAGTAAAGAATCAAATGGCTTCAAGTTAGTCGGACGAAGTTACAAAGACCTGCACAGGGAGTCAATCCAGCGAGGGAACGCTATTTCGGTCTGTAGATGAATACACAAGCGGTGTTTGAAATTTTAATCGTTACATTCACCCTGGCTTGATGGCACACTGGAGACCGTATGTTGGGTTCCCGCGGCGGCGGCGGCGATGTGAGGAGCATAAGAAAGTTCACTGCGATGGAACGTTAAGTAATATCGTTACGTGAACTAACTAATTGCAACAGCATTTGATTTGAATACGCTTTAAGTTGTTGAAATAGGCATGAGACTTAAACCTAAGGGACATGAGTAGAATAAATAAAAAGTATGTAAATTAAAGGAAGAGGCAAAAACAAGCTACCTTGCAAATTTCTAATATCTTAGGCATCATAACATAAACTCTTCACTTAACTCGCTGCGACGTGGGTAGGTTAGCGCTTATTTTAGATAAAATTAATTTTATCCTAATAAGGGGTATAAAAGCTAAAAGATAGTTGAA
This sequence comes from Acleris literana, assembly GCA_946894065.1. Classification (NCBI taxonomy): domain Eukaryota; kingdom Metazoa; phylum Arthropoda; class Insecta; order Lepidoptera; family Tortricidae; genus Acleris; species Acleris literana. Next base: position 10,347,170 of record OX335673.1, read on the forward strand.
AATGAGAACCTAAGGAGGTATTACTCGTAAAGGGCATGTTGAAAGTCGATCCTAATGGAAATTGTTTAAGGAAAATTGTTTTACAGAAGATCGTTTCAAAATACAACGTAATTAGTAAGCCCATTTATACAAAGTTGAGAAAGTATTTTATTACAAAATCCTATAATGTTACTCGGGCCTTTACTTCTGTTAAGAAGTAAAGGCCCTACCTATAATAAGTGACTTTATGTTATAACGTTATGAGTTATTAATAAATAAATATAAACTAAGTTAGTATTAAGGAACCAATTGTTACTATCAAGTTTAAAAGGACTCAGCTGCAGTCAAACTGTTTGACAGTTTTGCAGACTATTTGTTTAAGAACATTATGTAATTTTTGGTTAATAAATAAACAATAAATAAATAAATAATAATATGATTTTCAGTTTATCACGGGCCGATAAAATAAACATAAATTATATTGAATTAATCAATAAAAATGCCAAGAGCATAAAACACACACACAAAATAGAAAAATGAACCTAAAATAAAGTGAACAAAGTTGTAATAACACGCATCATCATGACGCGTCGTTCGTCGCAGTAACTTAGAGGGCGTCGAACACGATCACCATTTAATTGGCCGACGGATCTTTTGACGCAGCTCGTAATTATTGATGCAACAACGCTAGCAAAAAAAAATCCCGAGTGTACCTATGTACTAATATTGCGGTCTATATATTTTTTTAAACCGTAATTTTAGCATATTTTTTGTACCCAGTGACAGTCGCTGCGCTTAGACTAATCTAACACCTCAGTTGTCGAAATCGGGGTTTACGGTAAGCCTCTACAAGAGAATACCGAACCATACATACGCACATTCAAAAACATTACTGACCTTCTTCGGCAGGCGGTAAATATATAATGCGTCTTATAGGGTATGCCAAGAAAAGCCCATCGACAAAACTTACGGAATTAACAATTCAAGTTTACCTATTTAATTAAAAACAAGGACGCGGTTTCACCGGTGAGCCAAAAAACCTTTAATAACTAACCGAGTGTGTAATATAAGCGAATTTATACCACGTGCCTGCACGCAGCACCTACACTGCTTTAAAATTTAAATCTTGTTTACATTCACCCCCTAGAGCCTTGTCCATACCACGCATCCTAGCCCTCATGGGAATTGAATTAAATATAAATTGAGGTTAAATGTATTCAACAGCCTGCGAGGTACTTGCGCGTTAGAATAGGGTATTTGCCTGATATTAAATTTCATATATTAATTTGGATAATATATCAATATACGTAGTATGATAAAATAATTCAAAATCAAATTTGAAATTGGTAATAAAATAAAAAAGTTATAGCCTTTTTTAAATTTTTTGTCTATCCCTTTCTCACGAAACGTTGTTTTGCGTGTAATTCATATGGCGGTTGAGTAATATGACGTCATAGTCCTGTATTGGTCTCTCTGTCTAAAAGCAAGTTTTAAACATTTATATCTTTCTTATTTTTAAATATATTAAAAAACTATTTATACTAGGCTATTCGGAAGGTAAAAAAGCTTAAATTTAAATACTAATAAAAAAATTGGCAAATACCCTATTGTATGTAATAAAGAACATAAGCTAATCCAAATAAAGCCGAAGTTAAAACGAAACTGTCTCCAAAATATGTTTAACAACCGTTCTTGTTTGTTAACTCGATGTTATTTTTAGCCGCCCCCTTAAGAATTGTTAAAATAGAATGTCCGAGACCCAGTAATTTGGAATCCAATAACTGGAGTTACGGGGGGTTGGGTTAACCTATATTTCAATTTTATATTTTGGGGCAATGACACAAAAGACAGCCGAGGGCCGCCTGCAACTGGTTTCTTTTAAATATTCTTTACATCATATTCCTGGCAACGGCTTGGATAATATGTTGAGAGCGTATTGACAACAGACAGACATTTTCAATAACCACATGTATTTTTCGTGTTTTTATTTGTTTACTCAAATTACGTCTTAATTCTGTAAACTCAGGCTTCAATCGTCAGCTTTTCTAATAACAAAATGACACTTTTGCCACCATCGCAGCCGTTGGCACACTTTTGTTTGTGTTAACATCACTCATTTTAATGGGTCGGGCATTGCGAGCAAGGACGGACGGTCTATTGTGACTAAACATAACAAATCTAAATCTTTCTATGCATAATTAGCTCAATTTACATTAGTATGGTGAGTTACAGATATCACGCGCTGTCAACATGGGTTAATAATCTAAACTAATGAAACAAAATTGAAGTATCTGTCAGTCTATTTCTATATTTCATAATAAATGCCAAAAATAAGGTAAAAACGACTATTTGTACGATGCCTAATCATACAAGCGAATAGGTTCCGAAACGGCTTAAGGATGTCAAAAGAAATTTTACTGATGAACTCTTTGTTTTAAACTGACGTGTATGTTTTATTTCATTATCTTGTAGGGTTTACAATATATTATCGGAATATAATGCGAAGCGAGGGCAGAGGGAAGGTGCGACCAGGTTCTACGTAAAGTGACTCAAGTTGACTTTAAATTAAAGTTGTTGGCTCAGGTGTCTTGGAGACTTTCTCTTCAAAAACTAAGTCTTCTTACCTAGTTTGTACATGCCACGGAACCCCTGTTAGAGTGAGCCTGACACGTGCCTAGCGGTTTTTTTTTGTAAAATCTCCCTTCAGCAATGATGTTTTCCTACAATTCACTGAAGGCGAGATTACAAGGAGTCAAAGCGTAACTTTACCTTACATTAATTAACGTGATTAAACCGACTTTTGATATAATTAATGAGTAATGAAAACTCGAGGAATTTAATTAAATTCATGAAAATAATTAACCTACGCTTTGTAAAATTTTAAATCAGGCCAAAGTTACGTGAGCCAAGATTACCTGACGTTTGTTGGAAAATCACAGATTTATGCTAGTCAAAATGTTTTTTTAACCCAGACTACTTTGTCAGGGGAGGACATAGTCGCATGGTATGACTATACCGCAACTGAGTCCTAATACGTCACATTTTTTAGTAAAATCAATAGATATAAGAGAATATGTCTTTAATTAAACCTACTAAATATAATATTTTAATGAACATGCCAAGTTTTTTATTTAAGTCCTCACACCACGTACAAAAATGACTCATTCACTAAATAAAGGATACATTTAATTTTAAAATTACGGATCTTTCTCAATGTTTAATGTAATCATATGTCTTAATTAAATTTCATAATTAATGTAGTTCTGACTACGAGGGGGATTCATTTCATTCCGATAAGCAGTGCTCCCATCTTTTTTATTACCTGTGGTATCGAGTATACATTTAACTGTTGTAATTGTTGTTTTTATCAATTTATATTGAGCATTTTTAAATACTATTTCAAAGTAACATCATGTTCATGTCATTCATTCTTTCCGGTATAATCAAGTCGACGAAGCAAAAATAAATGCAAAAAAATATTTAACCTAGGTATTTTTTGTAGAAGGGTTCATTTTATTTTTTTTATACCTCATATACCTCTACTAAGCGATTTCTAAAGAAATGCGTAAGTATTCCTAAGAGTCATAAGAACTTAAAATGTATTTTAAGTCCGTTTTCTGTTGACGATGACGTTTACTTTTGCTAAGGTCGAGACTTCGACACTAAACTAAATAGTAGCCATCAAGTACCTACGTATGGTAGGTATTTATGTCGGATCAGTTTAAGCACATGAGTAGACAAGGCTCATTTTGTCGCGCCGTACGGTTGAGCGAGTTGTCATCGAGCGTCCCGTCGCTTCACACCCAATCACACCGCGCAGCTGCGCCTGCGCGGCGCTTCTGTTCCAGGCGATTACAAATTTCGGTGCCAAGCGCCCAATTTGGCACACAACATGAACCGGATATTGGGTTCTGAGCTCTGAACGTGCTAAGAGATATTAGCGTTTAAGTGTTCGTATATTTTCTTTATAATTATAAATAGTGCGAAGCGTGTCACATTTTACTTTTTATACTTAACGATCATAATTTCGTCTGAGCTATAAAAAAAGTTCCACTAGCATAAATGTGAAGCAAATTAGGTGAAAATAAATACAATTTTTAATGGTTCTTTGCACTGCGTATTAGCACGTATAGTTAGTAGGTTTGCGGATCCGAGAGCGTTATATGGCGATGACATTCTGAACGTACACAACCTCTCTTACAAATAAAATAATTTAGACAGTTTTTGGAAATGATACAGAAACGGCTTTATACGGACCACATTTGATTCTTATCAACTGGCATTTATATAAGCTATGCTTCGAAAAATAATTTATATTAGTGCGAGTAATCAGCTAACTGAGACCGTCTGCTAGTGAGTCAGTTTCGTAATTAGGTTAGGTACCCACAGTTCTAGCCACTTAAGGGTATTATTAGCCGATAATTTATCGAACGTTAAATTACACTGAGTCGACTAACGTATCGCTAATTGTCGATTGGCTCCTGTTTCCGACGTCGGCCGCAGCGGTCGAGTCTTCGTGCCTAATTTGCGCTGGCTTTATCTCCGGTCTGAAACCGCAGACCCTTTCAAAGGAATAGAACAAGTTAGAAGCACACATCTGTTTTCAGTTGAATTGAGTTTTGAATGGACTACAAACTTTACTTTTTAATGTTATGTTTGCCTGAAAGGGATTTGCTCTGCTTTGTTGTAATAATAAAGCATTGTTTAACAAAAACAGCTTGAATCGTATTGTATCTCGTATTGTTGATATTGCATCTACGGCTGCCTTAACAATAAAATACTCAGTCGTACCTGAATAGTTTGAACACAACCCCAGTTTAATACTGACTGAGGTGTTCTCGAGGGATTCCACGGGAAATATCTCACACAGGAATAAAAGTATCGCGGCAGAAAGTAAAAGAGTTTGGTTCTAAATAATAAAGATCCAATTCATAAAAGACTGTGGATTGTAGCTTAGAGCAACTATAGCAAATGATACAATACCAACTAAATTTAACAAAATTGTGACCTTGAGGCAGACAACCCATGTTTATTGCTTATACAAACGCGTTTGTTGAAACTGGCTAGCGATATGTGAGTACAGGTAAATAAAACACTCGAGGGTAACGGTCTTTGTTTGTAGTGTTGACCACTACAGAGAGATACACATCAATAATATTCAGGGGCCTTATTCTACATTGACCTTCCGCCTTTTGCAATCGTTGTTGTCAACGATAGCTCTTATTTGCTTGACAGTAATGGCGGCCGAGCCAAAAACGATACCTGTAGAGACAAAGTAGAATAAATAAGGCCCCAGAACAAAATGGTCGCACCCACGTCACGATGCTCGTGTGAGATTGATTGAGCGTCAGTGGCGATTGTCATCTGTTTGTGCATGGTTACACACACATATGCAAACGCGAGGCCCAAGAGATTTAGTCATATTCATTTGGTCAGACGGCAACAGCAGCGCGCCCGAGACATTACGGATGCGTTCCGGCGCGTTCACCTGCGATCGAGGTGAAGGTCACGCGGCCGGCGTGAACCAAACGCAGCGTCGCGCCTTACCAAACGCACATGTCGATGTAAGTCGTTTTTGCCGACTATTTCGGTAAGATGTCATAGACTACTAGCAAAAAAAAGCGATAGAAGTGCTAAGGACTATCCAACGGCGTTCGTTTGAGAGGTTCTGTTCTGTCTTGCTAGCTAAATGCAGAAGTACTTACATTCCTAAATGACGGATGTTTTGGCTACTAAGCTAAAATATCAGTATGTTTGTATATGAGTATGTATTGGAAGTTACTGAGTCTACAAAACATAATCTATTATAACATACCAACAAACGAAATATCGAATATAAGTCGGGGCTTTAGTTCCGTTCCACATTTAAACCAGAATCAAAAAAGCGTGACATATCATTCGAAGCTTCAGTTTGTATACATCACACATAAGTATACCAATAAGTTGACCCAACGATCAGTCCAATAGAGGCTCATAAGGATGTAACACCCGGTAATGTATATTTTAGGATTAATTTCGCATGCCAAATCCATGGACGATTATAACTATTACGTAATATTAAAATATTTATAATAACTACGATCTAAATTAGCATTTTATATCTCATTGATATCTAACTCCACATGTTAAAGTTCCCGCCACGACGGCCATCTTGGTTTGTTTTGACCGGTTTTGGGCTGGGACTCGAGATAAATAGCATCGGAATGTCGACTTAACTTGGTTTTTTCTCTGCTTGTCAGTTTCACCTAAAATATATTAAACAGACAAGTTTTTAAAATATCTGTCGCCCGTTTGACGATACTACTACTACTACTACTACTACTACTACTGCTACTAGTCAAGCCCTAAAAATAAGCTTATTGGATTCTTGCATTATTTATTAAGGAGTTATGTCAGCCGTTTTTGTTTCGAGAAAATATCTGTAAACATCGCATTACCCAGAAGCGATAACGATCTTGGAATTCACCCCAGTTAATTCCTAGCCTACTCTGAATGCCTGGTGATTAATAGAGCGGTTATTGCCATTTCGAGCGCTATTTTTTAAACTTTAAATCTCCTTCCGCCTTTCTGGGCGAGAACAAAGCTACCAATTAAGCTTCATAATCGCTAGCACCCTTATAATGAATACTGCAGAAATTAAACTCCTGCAATAAGCGTACAGACTACACAAAAAATACACAATCGCAGCTTTGTGCTCTACCGAACATTAATTAAGAAGAAAAGGATATGAAATTACACAATGGTCGTAAGTTCACAGTTCGACAGTGGCTCTTAACTTCATAATCGTAAATGTCAAGTTCGCGTATTTAGCGCAAGTGGGACGGTATTGAACAGGCAACTAAGGTTCGCGTGGAGCACATTTGTGGCTTTGAAAAAGATTGGCATTGGAGCCCACACATTTTTTTACTTTGTTGTAGCGCCATTTCGGGTAATGATTCTAAAAATAATAATACACACTGCATACACATACATATTTATATTATTGCAAATCGTTACTGCTTTCGTAGTGCCTATATTACATTTCGGTTTTTTTTTGTGAGTAGGCAAGTTATGAAAATATTTGCTGTGGTAATTAGGTACTTCGGCTTTAGTACATATCAAAATCAGTACTTTGCAGTTTTTCGTATTTAAAAATAATAACGCTTTGAAGTTATTCTTTTGACATTATTCTTCCGTTGTTACGTTAAGAATACACTCGTTAGTCGGTACAATTTGAATATGAGACACAAATAGCCACACCATTTCTTCAAACAGAGATCTTATTTGCCACCAAATTTTGAATCTGATGGTTAAATACTATACACTACCTACGTAAATCACGCGTGCATAATCTCTCAGCGTAGGCTGATGATGACCGAGTTTCCGTGGTGTTACTCTCTACCTCAGTAGCATTTCTCATCAATTATTTAATGCATTTGCTAAGTTTGTTTAGACGCATGTTATGGTCATAACCTCATAAAAGTGAATTAGTACAAAAAAAATGTGTTATCATAATATGGTTGGAAGATGAAGCGTGAACAAAGGGCAGACCCCAACAAGTCAGACCGACACGGTCAGGGGAAGGTTGCGGGAGTGCGATGGATGCGCGTAGACTACAGTACTACATCTCACACAACGGCATTGAGCCTATTCTTGAGGAGTGCTTATTTCTAGAGTGGACAACTCTCCTTGAATTGACAATGATAATTCAGTCTTTGATAGTGGCTCACATTCCGCTAGAGGCATATAACAATGATAGATTTGATGACAAAGCAGTGCGTCGGGCACTCTGCACTTCGGTTTGCATCTCTGGACTGACTTTTGTATAAACTGGGTTACGTTAGTTGTGTGCAATAGTGCGAATTAATACAAATTATAAAAGTCGATGATATTCGCAAGGTAGCTGGTGGTAACTTGAAAAGAAGAGCTGAAGAACGAGCTCAGTGGCGTGCTATGAAGAGGCCTATGTCCAGCAATGGACTGATGTGAGCTGATGATGATGATGATGATGATGATGATGATGATGATGATGATGATGATGATGATGATGAAGATGATGATGATGATGATGATGATACAGTAAAAAGGAAAGCACATGGAAGACACGACTGACTTACCTAACCGCTGTTTTGTTAGGCCGCATTTACACTTGCAAGTCATTGCTATAACTTTTTAGACGCAAGTATGGGTAAGAGTGAGTGATAAATATCTGCATCTCTGTCTTGTATATAGCTTTGTTTCAAAACTTAGAGTAAGTGTAAATGCGGCCTAAGTAAGAGCGGCTTCTGTGCTTGTACTTATATTATGAAGATAAAGCTAAAGTCAACGCTACGTTAAAGAATACCTTAGCAGTACATGTGCATAGTTTGATAGCGAGGGCCGGCGAGTCGCTAACGAGGGTAAAAGTGCCTATTTCCGTGTCGTAATGACCATCCTGACGACCTAGCGCTCGTCCAAAACACTGTGCTACCTAAATTTAAACCATTTTATTTGATATTTTACACTTGAACTTTATGTTTTAGAGTAAATGATTTTAAATAGGTAAAGGTCAGCCGTATCAAACGTATTGTTGTAACGGCAATTGTTTCTCATACACCAATAATGCTATGTATTTTTACTTATATATCTTGTATGTCCTATATCGGCTTAAATCTAAAAAAAACCTTTTTGTTTAAAATGCAAATGAGCTGCAAAATACAACGGATTGTTAGGGAACCCCTGTCGGTGTGTGGAGATTTATTGTAAAACTTCCCTACCAACGCAAAAAACTGTAATTTTAAGCTACAAGAAGGAAATCAAAAGCTTACCCCTTTCTAAAGAACATCGATTTTGACCCGCTTTAATATCCAAAACATAAATAATCATAACGTTTTTTCATTATACACGTGCTTGGTTAATCTACTTCAACATAAATAATAAGCTTATATCTTGAAGGAGAGACTTAATAGAAATGCTAAGCGGAATTGCTTTTCTATTAGATATTGCGCTAGTATCACAATTTCACAGTAGGCGGTAAATAGAAGGAGTCACAAATAGGGCTTCAGACAACTTTATGACTGGCGAAACTTATTAGTAAGTTACCAACGATACATTATTAATATTTTTATCTGAACGTAAAAGACAGGATGGTACTTTTATTCAACGACGAATAAAGTTTCATGTGAGTGGATGCGATATGATTACATTCGCCGAATCCTAACTTTCCTGGGACGTTTTCAGCTCGGTGCTTGACCCGTGAAGTTTCTTAACTGCGGCACCTACCGCGTTAGCGATACTGGAAGTAATAAAGTTAGGGCAACGTTTACTGATATGGTTTTATACTAGCTAGGTGATTTTTCTTTATGATGAGTGTAGACCTTATTTATTTAACTATAACCAAAAAAGGAAGCTCTTAAAATTAAAAAAAAATCAGCGATAAGACCGCATGTTGTTTACCTGTGTTATTTTTAATTGTACTGTTTCTTTGTAATGTTTTTGTTTGGTGTACAATAAAGTGTTTTTGTATTGTAAAAGTCGAAAATATTAAACAGTAAATAACACAGTAAGTCCATGTCCAAAACTTGAAAAGATATCTCTTAACCAATAGGCCAGCTTAATAACAATAAAGGGCAGTATCTATCACAAAAACGATTTATAAATAGAAACTGATTCGAAGAAAAGCTCTTTAGTTTATATTTGGGGTCCTAAAAGGGGTATATCTTTAAGCACAAAGTCCGACATTATCGTCAACGCATAGACCCTTCCCTTAAGGTGAGCACTTTTATATGCCTATCAAACCTTACGAGCACAATAAAACACGATTGTTTTCCATTAACGTGGATGTGCCACTGGCCTTCCTTGAATTGAAAAAAGAATACAGATTGCCATTTGAACACCTGGTTTAACTTTTGACTTCTTAAAATACCTTTGGTAGGCAGCAGCATGCCTACTAGTACGATAATACTCGTAACTCGTACGAGTACAAGTATAATAACGTTTTTATTATAGGTACACAATTGCGTGTAAATGAACACAATTAAAGCAAAGTGAAGCTTGATTTGTAAAATACAATGGCATGTTAAGTACGCAAATACATGGTATTTACATCTAAACAGCATGGCGAGACCTTCGTCAGAGCGTCCGTCCATCCGTCTAGTCGGACAAATAAACGTTATCAGTACGGAACTCTAGCGACAGCCGAGAAACCTCTGTACTTTAATTAAAAGTAAATCGTTTTTATTTGCGTAAGTAAATTTTAAGCAAGTAAATGGATGTTTGGGATTTTCTGAATTCTAGAAAATAAACTTTTGCTTTTCTTTGGTGTAAAACTTTATTTATAATTAAATCAAATAGTTTTTGCTTTACACGCTTTCAACTGTGATAGTAGCCAATTGCCTACTTATTAACGGGCAGTTTTATTAACTGCTTCAAATCAAATATTATTTCAAATTGTATGTATGTATGTAAACAACAAAACACAGAAATTCAAATACAATATTTACGGAAAAGGAATGTACAAAGGCGAACTTATCCCTTCAAGCCTTTAAGGAATCTCCTTCAGCTAACCTTTGGGTGATTGAGGAAAATAAGACAAGCAGAATGTAGTAACGAGTAGACACAACTAGACACGAATACAAAAACCAAGTTTTTTAGAATTGTTTTTTAAACTCAATAATACTATTTGTAAAAATCTTATATAATTGTTAACTATACATAGTTTATAATAGTCACATGCTTTAAAATAACATTTCTCATTTAATTGTTCTGACGTCCTAGATCATAAACATTCATAAAGAGTACTTTCGAGTATAATTCAAAAGTTTTCCATAATCGTTTTTACATATTCATCGAAATGTCAGGGTGCGTTTCAGACGCGATGTCTGAAGGAATTTGAATAACAAATGGGTGACATCTGCATGTTTCTAGCGGGGATTTCACGGTTCCTCTCAAATCCTGCCTCGCTGTAAACAATACTGACTGACAGCGACGTCCTAAGGCTCAGTTGTGAGTCTCATTTCACGAAAAATAAGAGTTAATCCACCTATTATGGTAATTCACTAAACAATATTCTAAAATTTAAAGAACTGACATTTCTAATGTTTTGAATTATTACAAAATAAAGAGTGTGATGTCCACGGATAGGCAAACATGCGAAGAGTCAATACACTCGCAACTTACGTCAGCGCTCGCCGAGCGTACGTCTCTTGAATAACAATGATTTCGGTTTCCTAGGCAGAATGATAATTAAATTTTCCACATTAACAACTAAATACTTTAACGAAACAATCTCGGTTCGTCGAATTGTACCGGCAAATGTCGGTTTTCAAAGGCCGTCTCGCCAGCCTATTTTAAAGCCTGCATAGACTTGCCGCTTATTCTCTAGGCGCCTATGAATTTTCACCGCCCCGTAATGGGAACATCCTAAGACCGTAAGAAATCCGACGGGCCTATAAAATAGAGGTAATACTGCTAACAACGTCGAGAAAACATTTATCATTAAAATGGTGTTCGCAATGCTGGCTCTTTTGAAGATATTTTCATTTTAAGGTTTGTTTGGCAAGATGTTCATTTTGTTGTGTGGTTTGCGAGGCGCGGGGCTCGTCGCAAGAGGTTTGTGTCACCATTTGCGACATTACGCCAGTGATGAGACGGCAAATTGCTCATTTATCTGCTGCGACACTTGCAAAATTAACTGTTCTTTAGCAAGTGATGCTGAGGGTCATAAACCATCAGAAGAGTTCGCAATGTCAGAATTTGAGCAAGATATTTCGCTCTTATTAAATTTATTGTAAGTTTGCCTTTTTAAATATAATACAATTACAGGCGAGAAAATAAAGGTTGCTTAATAGTGCGATAGAAACATTCTGTCGTGTTTTAAATTCCTTTTTAGTGCAGACAGAGTTCTATCTTTCCCTTCTTATCCACGTGGAGAGCCGTGGCGTCACAATGCCCCGAGCGTGCGTCCTGGAAAACGTTAATTGCACGACGCCGACCGGAGCTTGGTGCCAACGTCTATGGATATAGCTAGTTACACCTCATTACTCTACCAAGACCTCTTAAAAATGCTACATCTTTAAAGTAGGTTGGCGCGTAGTGGTGTAGTTTCCGTAATACCTAGTTGATGTTAACGTTTAAAGATTGGTAAATAATTTTAGTAAGAAAGGGGCATAGGTACTGTTTAGTTTTCAAGGTAGAAAAACTACAAAGCGTAAAGAAATTAAAATGTAAACAACCACCATGCGCGCTGTACAGGCGATGTCTAATATCTATCCAGAGGAAATTGCGCAGGCCTCAGGAGTCGTGCTCCTAATGAGTGCTAAACAAACGGCAAAGCGGTCCAATATGTACACAACGCGACAGCCGCAACGAACAACAAATATGCAACATATAAAAACGATCGGAAAGTACCTACACCTCAGAAAATACTTCTGATGTCCGCAAATAATGTAGACCTAAATCAATTAAAAATAAAACTCAAAGTTGCCCAAGCGAGTAACCAAATACGAAGAAGAACGGCGCAACAGATCCCTCCGAATATGTTCGCAGGCTCACTCCGAGTTACTAACACTCGCAATTCATTTTGTGAACTGAATATATTAACTGAAGCAACAGATAAAGAACTCTTTCGCGCACTGCACAAGGATGAATATCAAAGTGAACTGAATCCGTAAAAATAAGGGGAAAATTTTCCGATGCCACCAGGCGATACTGGATTTTAAGCCAAATAGGGATGAGGTCCAAAGTCGAAGAAGAATCAAATTATTTTTGCAAATCCGGAATTGTGTTCATATGGCTACGCAGGCTATAAATATATTTGGTTTATTGAAATCTTACACTGTCATAAGAAGTCGCAAATTGATCTCAAAGAACTCAAATATTTTACGACACACTTTCTTTTTCTTTGTTCCTTTTCAAATTAGTTAAGTATTTGAGTCTTCCAGCGTACGAAAATTTCTGAGTGGATACTACTATCTTCGTTTGTTTAGTATTTAATTGCTGTGGTGTCTTGACATAAAAATACTTCAATTGCCTACGAATACGTGTTTTATATACCTACCCATAACCATTAGGTACAGCAAAATTGATTTCAATTTTATGGTTTCTGCTCCCCTGAATCCAATCATTGTTATCGCTTTTGTGTGCCATTAAAATATAATGAATCCACGGAATTTAGAAGTAAAATTGTGTGAAATTTAGTTAAGAGGCTAATTAAAATAACAGAATTGGACCATCCTAATTTATTGTCTGCCACTCAATCGTTCTACCTATGCTTTAGAATAATTAAGCCTGAATCCATATACGTAACTGATTCGGTAACTTTCTTATACGTTTATTTTTATCTTATTTTATTTCTATACTTTTGTATTATTTTTTACAATTTATTTTTTGAATGCCATATGCCTGTCGAATAAACAATTATTATTATTATTTTAGATATTTATTAAATTTTCTTTAATTTAGGTCTTTTATAACAAATATTCAAATATATGTATAAAGTAAAATAACAATACTAATACAAAATATAAAGATTATAAAAAACATAACCTACGAGTGTCGCCGGCAGCGGGGCAGGGCTCAAGCTACCGGTGGTTAGGGCTGCAGAGAGAGGAACCTCCTCACAATGCGTGCCGCCGTGTCGAGGAGTACTGCCTTCTGGATCTGGCCCTTGATCCAGCCATCTAGCTTGAGTCTCTTGAGATGTTGGTCGGGACTCTTTGCTACAAGACCGTTTGCTGTTATTATTATTATTATTAACAAAAAATATTAATTAGCTATTGGCTCACCAGCTCACCCCTTCCGTAAAGTTCCTTTGTACTTTTTTGTGATTCTTAAAGTTTGTTCATAATTGTTTCTTTAGTTATTGAAGACGGTGTTTGAAGCCAAGAGCGGCGGCGGTGCGATCCCATGCCGTAAAGCGTTCCCAAAGGGTAGTGGAGGCGTTATTTGTATGGGAGCGCGCCGCAACGCGAACCCGCCTCAGATCTCAGTGCGATTGCGGCTCAAAATAATATTACACTCTATTTGCAACAACCAGCTAATAACAGCAAGCATGCATGATTCTAACATTATCTGTTAAAATCAAAAACCTCTTTTTAACTTCGCCTTAGTCGGGTAAAAATATAAATATCCTGTTGAAATACACTGGCCCGCAAAACTAAGTATCACACTTTTAATACCAGCTAGTATTAAAAGTGTGATACTTATTTTTGCGGGCCAGTGATTTTTTTGTAAAAAGAAAAAAGTATCTACAGGTAGGTAGGTACTCGGAAAAGGAGGAAAACTGAATTTCATGATCTGGCGAATTATACGATCGGGCGACGACATGTTAAGATATCCCAATATCATTGATATTTAGCCATTCCTATCCTTACGACGGACGATATAGACGGCTTCTGACAACGCTAATACCTTAATCTACTTAAATCTTCACTCCGAAGACATTTGTACACATGGTGCTATTTTTGTATACTTTTGGATTAACTTAGCAGAGAAGAGGAAGAAACTAAATTATTCTGACGCCCCGCTAGCCCAAAACGTGTTTAATAATAGCTAAGGTTTTTTCGTCTCTAAAAGCGGAATGGTGTTTTGTATAACAGTAAATTGACAAAGAAAGTGGCTTCACAAATTGTGTGAACGATGCAAATGTTCCTTAGCTTGTTTGCTAACTTTCCTGGTTTTGAAATAAGTTGTGGGATTTATTATTAAGCCCCTTCGTGATAAAAAAGTTACGACTTATCATAGTGTTTTTTTTATAGAACCGTCTACGACGGTATGGTCTTTCACAAGTGTGATTTTCTGTTTATTTCTAACTAAACACAAAGTATTTTTAACCGAAAAAAAAATATATTAAAAGGTTTTCAATTCGTCGAAATATTTTTAGACGTAAAATTAGTTTTGTCATGTCAAACTCAACTTTAAATTTAATTATATTTTTAATTATATTGGGCTTAGCTTTTTTTACACGTCGTCTAATATCCTAAAACTAATATAAGTATGCCAAATAAATATTCATAACTTCCTCATACTAAAAACCCTAGAAAGCAGCAAAACCCTTATTCGGTTAAAAGCTGTTAACTAGTAAATTTCTGGGTTTACTAGTATGATTATTATAGTCTCAGCACCATAACTTAAAGCATAAGTATACAACATCGACATATTGCAAATGTCTAGCAAGATATCTGCGTTGCAATATGTCGGTGGCGGTTGCATGTTACCGCAGGCTGGTGCTTCGCTGGCTCGCTCCGACGCGTCTTATGGACCCTTGCCAGGCACAGTGGTGTTATTCTCTTAGCATAAGAAAGTATCCTAGATATAACTGGCTTGACTTGAACTGCGCTTTAATGGCGCTGTGGTTGGTGTCTGCGATTCTGGTTCGTTGAGGGTAGCCATGGAGGTAAGTCGTTGAGGTAAGGAATGCAAGTCCAAGATATCCAGAAAAATATGACTACATATTGTCAAATAGGAAAAACAAAATTGTTTCTCGAATCTTACTGAGAGGATTACCTATATTCCGAAATGGTTATGCCTAAATGAGAAAAAATAACAAGCTATAAATCAGACGTCTTATCGCTCGAAGCAATAATTCTCCTGTTAAGAGAAACGGAAAATGAAATCGTACTGGAAGAGTATACACGTTATAAACACATAATCGCACTGCTACGAACCATAGAAGTTAAACCCTACGTAAATGTAAATTCTGAAGTCATACATATTTTTAATTCAGGCAATATCGTGTTAGATCAAATGACAAATATGATACACCGTTTGAAACAATTGTGTCGGATGCGGCAACTGCATGCTCGCATGAACACTGAATCGATGCACTACATGACGTATATTCAGTAGTTTTCATTCCACTTCACAAATGGTTTTTTGTTATGAAACTGACTCTCTTACATTAACATGTAAAGATACGCTTGACATACGCTTGATAAAAACATTGTAGTACTCGTATTTCGTGAAGTTGTTATCGAACGGAAATAAAACCTCCAAAATGTCAAAATTAATGTTAGATAAGGAAATATTGGCTACAATCTTCCTCGGTTAATTACAGGTTTCGCTTTTCCCAGCTGTAAATAAGTTTATCGATTTCCTCACTCACCTTGGATACCTGAGTTTAATTAAATTAGTAAGAAGATTAAGTTTCTGCATAATAATGGTTTTAGCCTACCGAGACGCGGCCTCATTTTTCGTTGTGAAATAATTTTAGAAGCAAGCGTTATTCTTTAACGGAACAACGACACCTAGTCTTTTTAGAAATTACACTAAGCGACATGCTTTGAATAATTAATACGACTAGTAGCTTTAGGACTTTAAATAATCTTTATGTTATTACTTAATACATTTATGTTAAAATTCTTGGTAAGTAACGCAAACACATTTCAGGGTCACTGGAAAAATATATATCAGTTAATGTTGTAAAAAGTTTTATTGGCACCAGCAGCGCTACACACGTAAACGACACATGTTTCGCTTCTCAATGAGGCGTTTGCAGACAACTTGACTGCTAGACGTCACTTAGGCTCGTGTGCTTCCACTTTAATTGTGATTTAACTATGTATGAAAAATATCACTTGCCAGGATCATTCAGATAAGGTATGAATTAAAATACGGGGGATAAACTAAACTAGTGCTTTAATTTTTGGGAGCAACAGGATGACTCGTAATCAAGCAAGGTCGATTGCTTGTAAGAAAACGAAAAAGGAAAAGAGTGGAAAAATTAAATTCTTAAACGCTTTTTGTAACTATCATTATGCGCAAAGTTGTTGAGCTTTACAAGTGTTTATTCTTTGAAGTAATTTAGTCGACAATTTGTATCCATTAACGAAGTGAGCAAGGGCTCAATAGGTACTCGTAACTAGGATTTAACGTCTTAGTTCCCACTGAGAGTGGGACGTCGGCTCCCTATTCTCGGCATTTTCTCGAAACATTCCGGGACAAATTCCCAAGAAAAGTTTGCCGCGCATCTCCTAAATGGGATATCGATTCCGTTGGATACCTTACATGGAGTTTATCAATACAGGTCGGTATTTTAGGACTGTTTATCACATGATGATGACTGTGATAATTCGATGCAACGATAAAATCATCCTGACTGTTTATTGAAACTTACCTTTTGAACATTGACCGTCTTCATATGGTTTATCTCAATTGTTGTTATTGGTAGGATTTAGGTAGATACTCGTTTTGTATGTTTAATTAGTATCAGCAAAGTCGCGGTCAACTTCCAAGCAGGCCGTGACGCGGAGATGATGTCGCCGGGACACGAAAAGTGATGTCATCGCCGTAGCATTTCGCACTTCAACACATCATCGGCTATTTGCACCCATAAATTCCAGACTTCTGTTGTAATACATAGAAATCAGTTTTAAATTTTTAAAAGTATACTGACAATGACCAAGTTGGAATTAGATGACAAAAATGTAGATGCATTATTTTTGCTTTATTTTTACATATCTGGCACGTTTATAATTGTAAGTAATTATGAATGTTTATTGAAAAAGAAAAACACTTTTCAAAAGGTTAAGAAATATACCAATATAATAACAGACATCTTTCTCAATCCTATGACCTCGCTTGATCATAGTTCCACGATCATGAGCAAGGTTATTCTTTGTTAGTTGAAATAGGTATGTATTTATCTAGTTATAAAGAGTTACTTAAGAACAATTTATAAGAAAGTCATAAACTCTATATTTTTTCATCATAAATAATGATCTTATAGCGTGACTTCAGACGAGCTGTGTAGTCTGTATCCTCTTCATCAAGTGCTATCCTGTTGCTAGAATAAATACTTTTGTTGACCTTGGACAGCACGCCTCTATCAAGGGGGTTTGTTATCTCTTGGAACGTACCGAACAGTTATTTTGAATCCCTCAGGGTTTCTCACCCTTGGCGTAATTACATTATATCATAACAAAGTATGGTCATTTCTAAGACGCCTATTTAATAAAAGGTCTTGATAAAAGTCACAACCTTGCGAGAAAAATGTAAAAGCTCTTATTAACACAATTAGTCAGAATGTTGACGATTGCTTGTCAGTTTCTGGCGTTCCTGTTGATCGAGTGATCAAATGGCCTAAAGTAGGTACTTAAGAAACATTGTTCATTTCACACTGCCTGATTTTTATCAATAGAAAGACTTAATACCGGCTCAATCGCATGAGATGACAGGATCCAAGTAATGATAAAATCGTCAATCGATATCATCGACTTGACATATTGACAGATGCCACGATTACGAATAGCCCATGTAAAATTCACACCTTTTGGTTGATAACGCGAGAGCACACTTGATAATACTGTTTGCACGCATGAAAAATGATTTAGGTATCTGTGTCAACTCAAAACTATTAGGTATAAAGTGAACATTTTGCGGCAATACGAACCATGAATTTTATATTCATATTACTTACAATATTTTTGTCGCTGAAGTAAATGAGTAAAAAAAAAACAGACAAATTGAGAACCTCCTCCTTTTTTTGAAATCGGTTAAAAAGTGTACATGATCTGTAAATATTTTATACTCACAAAGAAATTATTCAAATATGTCGAGTGTGAAATATTTTATTTCTTTATTATATTGTAAAGTTTACATATTGTAAAGTACACATATTGTAAAGTTCGGAGCGAATGCATTCTAGAGAATCAATTTTCACATACCTATGGGCGGTTTAAAAAAAAAGTGTACATAGTTGAGGACTAAAATTAAGAAACTGTAATTTTAGTCAGGTCAGTCACGAAAATTAATCATTCATTTATATAATGCCCTCAAAAGCCAATAGGCGGTTACAAAAATTCAATAAACGAAGCAGATTCAATCCTCGACCGATAATGATATGGTCGCACTTGCTACAGGAGTTTTGTCTGAGATACCAAAATTTGTTTTATAACGGTACAGTTAATTTTCGTGACTCAACTGACTAAAGTTACCGTTTCTTAATTTTAGTCCTTAATTATGTACACTTCTTTTGAAAATCGCCCATATAAGTATCAAACTCTTTTATTAATAGTAAACCATAACCGAAGTTTTACCGTCTATCGAGTAAGTAACGTTAACGTATTATAATCGACAAAATGTGTATGACGATCGGTATCAGCGCCCTCTAGTATATATTTAGTACTTAAATTTGAAAGCAAGTTGACATTAAGATTGACTTTCGGATCTTTATCGAGTAGTTATGGTGAAGTATATGTCAAATAATGAATGAAAACATGAGTTTGTTTTAGGTATTTGCCCTAGATAAATATTACGATAGGTTCTAATAGTGATTCGAAAACATTATGTATAATTGAAATGTTTGTGCTCGAGCTGCTGATCATCAAACCGTTTAAACTCGATACTACTGCAGTACCTACGGCTTTTTTATTTTTATCAATGGTTGATGTTCGCTTTAATGTATTTCTCCCCAGCATCCCAAATATAATTATTCGATGCATTCCTAGTTTTTTTTTTAAATATTATCTATAGTTTAACTAACTACCCATCATAATAATTACGTCGTTGATGTCATTCTAATCACCTTTACCTGGAACTGAGGCCCTTTGTAAATGCCGAGCTCATCTAGGGAGGTTAATAAGGTTGCTGTGTCTAGTCAGGCATGATTTCTCTATCTACTGTTTATAAGGAGTTAAGTAAACTGTAAATTCAACAAAATGTGTTTTTTAAATGTGGAGTAATCGATTTTTGGAGATGTTCCAATTTTTTCTAACACTATTCTTGCGGCTGGCACTAGTTATCAGTGAATGATATTTGATTCCGAAGAGAAAATTAATTCTAATTATAGAGTTTAAAAAAGCCCGATGTAGCGACACAAATGTTTGTTTTCTTGGTCTGAACTGTCTCCAAGATGTTTAAAGTTTTGACGGGCTGCCTTGAGACGATGGTACTTTTCAATCGGCAAGTTTGGAGTATACATTTGGTTTATTGCAAATACTTATGGCCTACGTTTAGTGAATTATATTACAGATTTACATTATTCAAGCCAGTAGTTGGCAATTGAAGGTCGTGGCTACAATACGTCGTCGAGCCCGTCATTTTCGGACATTAACCGATACGCTTCGTGATTCACTCGCGAGCCGAGTTCCCCTTAAAACGACATTTTCTTATATTCATGTCGTATCTCCAAGTGTTTACGGTACGTTGAAAGCTGTTCTATAAAATAAAACGAATCTTCTTTTATTGAATTTAACTCCTTTACGCATAATAAAGAATTTCATTTTCTCTTCAAGCAGCAGTCACCCGAAATAAAAACTTTATTTTTAGTGTAACTAAAAGATTTAGTTTTTCTAACCTGAGACTTAGAATTTTAAACGACCCTAGATTTATCTAGTGAATTCTTCAATTTAAGGCCAATGTCAAGAAAGGAGCACTGTTTACATTTCGCATTCCAAGGCGCTTTGATCATTTTGCAGATTAAAACATTCGATTTGACGGTCATTGGTTCCATTCATTAGCATTGAAAAGTATTACGTCTTATTTATTCACTTATCTATACTTCTATATTATTAATATTATAAAGAGGAAAGATTTGTATTATTGTGTGTGTGTATGTTTGTAACGAATAAACTCAAAAAATACTGGACCGATTTCAAAAATTCTTTCACCATTAGGATGCTACATTAACCCTGAGTAACATAGGCTATGTTTTACGGAGTCGCGGGCAACAGCTAGTATATAATAATTTATATCAAACGGTGTAATGAATTAGGTATGCGATTAGGGTTTGCAATTCGAATATCGAATATTCATATTATTCGAATATCCGACACAAATTAAATCCGAATACGGCAATGTTACGTATTCGAATAATTTGGATATTTTGAATAGTACAAAAAAGGAATTAAATATTTACCTATTTTTAATAGAACGCTAATATCAGCCATTTTATTCATACCTACTGACGCATACAAGCAAATACACTCATCAAAAGTGTCTAGGGATATTTTTTATCCCTAGACAGTTTATAAGATTTCAATATAGGCATATTACTACTGGGTCAAAACATCAAATTTGTCAAGGGATACTGAGTATCCCAAGACTTTTTGATGTGTGTAGTAAAACAGGAATGCAAATATAACATGACATGATATGAAGTTTCAAACCAAATTACCAAAAAAAAACATATCTAGCTCAATAAAACTTATTAAAAATGACGAGCAGTGAGTTGTTGGGTCGCTCGCTTCCTGCTACCTGCTATTACAATAAATAAAAGCCCAAACCGGTGTCAGTCAACCCTCATCAAGGGACAAGGGGGTCAAGGACTGGTGCCAGCGCAAGCCCCCAAGAAGACCAGATATCCGCCGCTGGTCGTCCAGCGGATCTCCAATTGGGGTCGCCATTTTCGGGCCCTGAAGGACTGCCTGGGACGCGCCTCCGCCCGCTTGGAAAGGGGGTGCTTTTCTCCCCGTAGGAGGAGGAGGAGTACAGAGTGGTACAGAAGTACCTCGCCGACGTTGAGAAGGAGGAATCCGTGTTGGCGTGGCACTCCTTCTCCCTGTCCAGTGAGCGCTGCCAAAAGGTGGCCATCAAGGGCCTACCAGTGGAAACACTACCGGAAGACCTCCTCAATGATCAGACGGCCCAGGGCTTCGATGTTGAGTACGTCAGGCATATAAAGGCCCGCCGGGACAGACCTGGGTGCATCTTTTACACCCAGGTCAAAAAAGACGCATTAGCCGCCAAGATTTTCAGGGTGACGGAGATACTCTGCAGGCCGGGGTCATCGTGGAGCCCTGGAGTAGTAAGCGAGGCCTTGCGCACTGCTACCGCTGCCAAAACTTCGCCCACCTCTCTCACAACTGCCACCGCCCTACCGCCATCGGCCCCTAGAGGAGCCACCAACATGCGCAAATTGCAGCGGTGCACACGCCACAATCAGCGCGTTCTGCCCAGTCCTGTTGAAGGAAAACCGGAGGGCTAAGAATTCACTACATCCCCCGAAGCCCAGGCAGAGAGTCTACCACCGACCAGACCGTCGAGGCAGCGCAAGACAGCGCTAGCCTAATGGCCCCGGAAACGACCCCAAGCAGCCTCCTACCAGCCGCGGGAAGAAGCGCGGAACGCGGAACAGGGGACTTAAGCCCCCTGCTGAAGTCGCCACATCCGCCCCTGCACCCACTGCCAAACCGGCGAACTCAGCTTCGGCAGCAGCCACAACCCAAGACGACAGAACCGAGACGGTGAAGATAGCCCTGACTATATTGCAGGAAGTCCTGATAGCCCTGCAGACCGGCGAGGTTGTCGTGTCTGCGCCCCAAGGACCTGGGGCCTGTTTATCAAAAGCTCTTTTCAACAATATGTATTAAAAATAGGTTTTCACTTGTATTACAAGTTACAAGCTTGTGTATTTTAAACGTTGTAATATTTGATTATACAACTTTAAATCATTTTTTGTTTTTATTTCAATAAATATTCAAATTATCCGAAAAATTCGAATATTCGAATATTGGAAATCGAACTATTCATATTATTCGAATTTAAAAAACGAACGGATATTGCAAACCCTATATGCGATGAATTCGGCCTCCAACTCAAAGATATATTTTTTTGTAGATCGTATATTTTTCCCGAGCCCAACTGCTTTTTATATTATTTTATAGAATTTTGTAAAACTTTCATTACCTATATATTTAGAAAAGTTTTAAAGAACGCTGAAACCCAGCTCAAAGAATTTACAAAGCTGATCGTTTACGGCAATATAAAACGTTAAAACGGAAGATTAATCCAGTGATCCGAATAAGCTGTTAAGTACCGTCTAACTAGACGAGAGCCGAAGTATCAGCCAGTTGCTAACTAATTTACGCGAGCCTGCACGGCGGGACAGGCGCGAACCTATGATCGCGTCTCGTTCGCTCAATTATAACTTTGCCCCGCATTACATTTACACCCTCATTATTAGTAAAGTCTTTAAACGTGACCCCAAATTTAACGAAACTTGGAATCGTCCTTACATTTAACAGCGCCATTTCCTTCGTCTTAATGATTTATATCATTTAGTTATTGAAACCGTATCGTGTTTTTCCTCAAACTGATTGACGAATGTGTGATTTATCAATGTATGTCAAACCTACTGTATATTTATCCGTAATAATCTATCAAATTACGAGATCTAGGTAGCACAGTTGATGGATGAAGACGTTAAGGATATGTTTCATCATTATTATTATAGTACTTTGTTGTGCAAAACACATCATAAGTCATAATAATTCGAGGCGGTAAGAGAATATCCGCAATAATCCAGGAACGTAAAGAATGGCATAAAAAGATCGGTCAACCGAGACGGACTCGCGCACCGAGGGTTACCTACTACGATACTCACACTTGGCCGGTTTTTCAATTTGGGGTTATTCTTTTTGGGTTAGCACTCACATACATACATTGACGGTTGTATGTACCTACTCTTATTAGGTACCGTTTTAAATATATTGAACAAACCCTATAAAGATGATAAAGCATTTCTTTGTATGGGGACCAATATATTATTACACTATTAGATTTTTTTATTATTTGTTACGAAATCCACCGTTATAACACTTATAACACATATTCTTAAAAAATAAAAGGCTATTCATTACGGTAAAAAAAAAAGTATGTATATTATGTCGTATACGTGGTTGTTTAAAAAAACCACAAGCCGACTTGAGTAATGATTATATGCAATATATGCAAGAAATACTTTTAAATAGAGTTAAAAAGGGTATTTTGTATATGTGTGACGACACTGACGACATTAAATATGACGCAAATAGCGTCCCTAGTGAGCACGATGCGGCGGCAATGGCATTGGCAGAATCAGAATGTGGTCATTTTTAACTATAAAAACAACTAAAGGGTGAGATTTTGAGTTATATTTTATTTTAATTATAAAGTCGGTTTTTACATTTTAAAGTATTTTTGTTAATAATTTTCAATATACATCGCTGGTTTACAGCACATGATCCGTGTATAGTCATTAACATCTTCATTTCAGCCGAAAGACGTCCACTGCTGGCTGGACACACCAGAACTGGCTTACATGTTTATTCAAAAGGATCGCAACTTAAAAAAATAATTTTCCTTTATTCTATCCATCTTTAGGCCATAATACGAATCACCCTGATGGTTATGAAATGCTTTTCAAAATTACACTGCAAAGCATGGTATAGAAACCCCAATTCAAATCGCGATTCCTGTGCAAAAGAACTACTTTTTAATGAAATTTGTTAGAATTTCCTTCAAAAAGCATACTTAACGAAAATATTTTATCTCTCCTCGCTAAAAGCCACGATTTTCGAGACTTCCTTAATCGAAGGTGCCATATTTTAAAACTTTTGAAATACTTCGTGAGCGTTCTTTCGCGTTGATGCTAATGTTATGCAAATGTAACAAGTTACAAGTATACCTTTGTATCAAGGGTTTGGAACAAGTTTGAAATAAATGGCGGACCACGTGCGACTTATTAATTTTATTTAGGCAAGTTATGGTTTAGTGGAAATTCTTAGCGCTATCGATGTTAATTCTCCACTAATAATAATAGATAGTTTGTCATTTGACTTCGTGTTCGGTTCTGCCTTATAGAAAATAGAAAAAAACCGGTCAAGTGCGAGTCGGACTCGTGCACCGATGATTCCGTAACGCCGCACAGTGTACTTACTATTACTTAGTCATTTGACTTCGTGTTCGGTTCTGCCTTATAGAAAATAGAAAAAAACCGGTCAAGTCCGAGTCGGACTCGTGCACCGATGATTCCGTAACGCCGCACAGTATACTTACTTTTACTTAGTCTTATATTATATTCCAATTTGAATTCGATTTCGGATCGAATCAGCGCGAGCCTAATTCACACGTGATATTTTATTAGTATTTGTTATTATTCTTCAGGATTTGTAATATATTCATACCAAATTTGACGCTTACATGTTTTACCGTTTTACGATACCCTCCTAAGGCCCAAATTCCTTTTAGAAGGCCTTCGTCCGGCCATTCAAATAAAGGTCTAATGCAAAGAATGTAAAGTGGAATTTCTTTTGTTTTTATAACTAATGATCAAATTAGAAAATCGAATTTATTCCTTCACAATAGATTCATATTCCATTGACAAATTTCGTTGTATGCTGGGCCTTACGAGGATAAAACAAAAATAAAAAACGTGAAAAACATTTCTTACATGGGGACTATTGGGGACTATATTTATTATTTCGATTCTTAAAAAAAATGATAGTAAATTCGCCGTAGTAAACACATACCTTCGCTGAAAAAAATAAACCCGCTATCTATTACCGTTCAAAAGATAAGCTCTTAAAGTTAGGACGGACGGATGGACGGACAGCGTAGGCATATTAATTTATTTAATAGGGTCCCGTTGGGCTCCCTTCGAGTCCGGAACCCTAATGACGTCTATGTAGTAAACAATACGTACAAACATTTAACACGTAAAGTTACAAATATAAAAAGTGTTAGGCATAATAAATACAAAAACAAACAAATATCATAACTGAATTATTGCTAAAAACGGGAACCCATTAAAATTCCGTTACTTTTTCCTAATATTCGCTTCACCGAATTTTCATTTTCCCGAAAGCTATGTTGTGCTGGAGTTATGCTAGAGGATTAGATAAATGCATGTCGGTTAGGTTTGATTTATGAGCGATACCAAAAAAATGTCTTCTATCCAAGCATTGCATTAAATTAGACTTATGGAAATTCGGGATTTTGATCAACTCGGAATTATTTAGTGTACCCGTTAAAAAATAAGCAAGAAATCGAAAAGCATGAGTACAAAAATAGCTCTTGTGTTGTTCAAAGAATTATTCTTTTCGTGGAAGCTACACTAGTAAATCCTATTAGGACCGCGACAAAAGCCAATATAGTCACGTCTCCTTCGGCGAGCAAGTAGGGATTAGTGTAAGAGCTCACTAATTACACAGATAACCTCCATAACGAGCCCATCCTGAGCAAACAAACCAACACGTCTACTACGTCATCCAATCGGCACACTCTGCTTAAAGCCCCCTTTCAATTGAGAACCTCCTTTAAATGTTAGCTGGCAACTATTAATTAAATTGAAGTACGTCCTATCATAACGAAGTCCTTGTCGAGCGAGTAAAGGTAACTATAATAAAAAGAGACAATTTTACAAGTGTGTTGCGACTCAAAATTAAAACAACACCATATTAGAAAATGTATTCTTCATCCGGGTTGTGTCCAGGGATTTCAATGTCGGATGGTAGTACGGTGTGGTTGGATTACTGGCAGCGTACTGGTCTTATGCAACGTACATGCGGGCTCAGGATCGCCTGAGAGCCCTCATTCTACTTATTCATGACTTGTATTATAATACAATTAATGGAAAGAGCATCGTTTTTCTTCAGTATTCGTAATATAAGCAAATATTAAATCAAATATCAGTCCAATCTGAAGAAGGTATTCATTTGACTGTATTTAATTTGATAAATACAACGGTTGGTTAATAGTTTCTTGTACAGTAGGTAATGCCACTTATAATCAACTTGCCGCGTAATAAGTGTTTCCTTAATCGGCTTTATAACTCACAAGGTTACTACCACGCATAAAAAAGACTGTATTCGGAGTTTCTTATCAGCAGACGTTATTTTTAAAGCGCTACTTAATAGAAATTTAACCTAAAGACTCGCGTCCAGTGGCTCAAAATAAAAAGGCAATTAAGTATATACAGAGCTATAAATAACCTCGGTTTTTTTCACTTGTGTAAAAGACAAAAACATCATAGAATTGAACATTCATTATTTCATCCTAATATATTTCTGTGTGTAGCTTAAATCCAAGACGCGAAGACATTTCTGATGGCCTAGCTCTAGGGGATTGTCTCTCTAACCAAACCTCGTTTTAGTATCTATGCTGTGCAAATAAATGCGATCCGAATATATTATCGAGCGCATTACGAGCGGCTCGCTCCGGCGCGTATCTCCGCGAGACGCTATGGAATACAGTTGCACACTTTTCAAACTTCATCCGTGAGTGCTACAAAGACTTATGTGGGAGATGCCTTTGTATATTTACTAACACACGGCTTCGCTGGAACATAAAGTATCAGCGGCGAGGCGCTGTTTGCTTATAAAATACGAGAAAAAATGGCTCTGTCAGTCGTTGTTTAAATACCTAATTACTCGGCAAAGTTGCTGGAAGTTAAAATACTACGCCAAATATTTCAATGACAAAGACTATAATAAAGCGTTTTAGTGCAAGACACAATCATAAGCTCAAACAAATTTGACCTTATGAGCTTAATAGCTCGGATCTGTAAATAGAATCCTATTACACAATGAAACTACGCAGGTAGCAGCTTAGATCATAAACATCAAACAGATTATCAATAAAAAATCTCTTTATGATAGAATTATAATTTTATTCTTTGCCATTTTGTAAACCCAACTGTGCTTGGCAAAGGCCTCTCCTCTCTTCTTCTACAAGCTTAGCTTATCTTTTCCATGAAAGTATTACTTTTCAATCTCTTAAACGAGTCCAGATGATCGTGCGGTCTCTTCATTTATTACGAAATTGTCATAATTATATTTAGTTTTTTTCATTGTTTGTAATTTAAGTGACGTGAATTATACTTAGTAATCAAATGTTAACTGTCAGTAATTATCCTTTAAGAGTTCCATCGAGCAAATGTCAAAACACTATGTATTAAGCCACACTTAGTTAACGTGTACCGGCGGGGTGGGTAATTAATTACTTCTGTCAGTGACAAGCGAAGGCAGTTAAGTACATAACGTTTCATAAATAAGTTACCTAAGTAAAATAAATCACGCTCATGATGAAAATTTATAGGGAGAGAAGATTGAAGACCTAATGACTATTATCCATTTGTTACAAGAAATATATTTTTAAATAAAAATAATGGTTATCGTTCCTTATTATCGATCCATAGGTAGTAAAGAGAGGGATATTTAAAAAAAAGATTTATAGTGAAGATTGAAGAATAAGACGACTGTCATGTCATAACTTTTATTATAAACTGTTCGCATCATTATTATTTTTAGCCGAACAATAAGCAGGTCAAGGCAAGCAAGGCCATGTTGTCCCAACAGATATAGAATCTACTTCACGACGCTCCTACTCTAATACAATTAATCACCACACAGTCGTGTATACCACATGTTTGCCTTTCCTGCGCAGAGAGAGGATTCCACGCATAATTCATTAGGTATTTAAAGTATCGTTTTATTATATCATACTTATTCTATTATTATTAATATTTATTTTCAAGACCGTCTTTACGATAAGAGAAAAATAGATAGGTAATAGTAATAAAATAATGTGAACATTAGTAATAAAAGAATACTGCTGGCACGATATATAAAACTATATTGAGCAGCTGTATCCATAAAGAGTGATGTTTACTTTAGAATTTAATTTTAAGTTCCTTCACGATGTGAGACGAATCACTGCCGGCGCACACGCATTTAAATTGAAAGAAATCGCGAGCAAGGGGCCCGCGCTAATCGATGACATCACGAAATAAATCTGTCCGTCTGTTGCTGTCGAGGAGTCGGGTGGCGGGTCGCGCCCGGATCCGGTGGTTAAGCTCTAACGAAACTACTATTTTTATTACACTCTTTAAATAACGTTCAACCGATTTCACCTATATAAGAAACTTGTTATGCCTCTTTTAATAAAAGTACTTATATGAATTTTGAATTGAAGGAATTCATGATAACAATTTTAATTTGATCTTAATAGAACTTAAGAATGTTTATCGTAAGTAGAGGTACGAATGTGACTTTTATAAGAAAATCATTTTTACACATGCATACATAAACTAACGCCTTTATTCCCAGTTTGGGGTAGGCAGAGCTACAGAATTGCCAACAACTCTAAAAGCTTGTTGATAGTTCTGTAACCACATTTAGCATAATCAGGCTAAATCATTTTTAATGCAATAAAGTACAAAACATTGCCCGGCCAAGGTCATTTTATCTTTACCAATAGAGAGAAACAAGATTCGACATCTGACCCTTATTGAATCCCACGGCGAAACCATCAATTCAACTATGATAGCGATAGTACCTATTCTGTTTTATAGCACGGCCGGACTGGCCACTTTCAACAAGTGTCAGTTTTATGTTTGAAAGAAGTTCCGAAAACATCCCAAAGGTCGCAGCTGCTTCGTTATTAGTTACTGCTATTATTACTTGAAATATTTTGATTTGGAATCAATTTCACACAAAGCAAGATTCAACATATATATTTACAAGTATATTCTATAGATCTCTCAGCCTCTCGCTAATGATTTCTCGGCATTTGACCTAACCTTTGAGTGGAAGTTGCTTCATAGTGTAATGACCTAATGATACAAAAGCCAATACTAAGTAAACTTGGTAGACGTACCATTATCCAGAGGGCTCAGACAAGATGCACTACGCTAACTAACGTTTCTATTCGATTCGTTTTTAAACCAATCGCGTCACTGGTAGACCACGAGACTTTTCGTATCACGTCATCTTCCAGTGACGCGATTGGTTTAAAAACGAATCGAATAGAAACGTTAGTTAGCGTAGTGCATCTTGTCTGAGCCCTCAGTTCTTTTTATAGAGAATTATCATACTAAGATATGTCAATGTGTTGATTTTATCATCATGATTGACACAAACGCCATTTCCTTTAGTCAGGTTACTCAAGTCTTAAGTGTCGTTACTTCTTGAAGTAATATCGTATTATTTGTGACCACTGTTTTACCCGTTTATTTTTAAGAACTTTTTAATGTTTTGTACTCAGTTACACCGTCGAAAAAAGAATTCCCTGCATGAAGATCCTTTTTTTTTCGCTTCGTTACTTTTTCCCAAAAGCTTGTACAATGCCTTCTGCACTGTATAACAATATTCTTCCAGGTGTTCACGTAATGGGAACGGTTAAGAAAAAATCCCGTTCTCAGTGGCTACAAAGGGGAGAGAACAACTAAGAATATCCCTTCTTAACAAGGTTATAATAATAATACTCGTCATCCGTCTTCATATCCAATGAAATCTGTGAATTGTTTCTACGTTGTTGGAAACTTAATTTTTAACCAGCCTTTTTGTTTTCTTCCAAACTTTTGCAATGCTCCCAGTTCACCTCCATAATAAAACTATTGAACCTGCATTTAAATATTACAAATCAAATCATTCAAATTATAAAACGTTTCTGAGCCTCTGTTGCTAACAGAGGTTCCTACAAAAGATGTGGTACCTACTGAAGACATTAGTGAACGCTTCTCCATACTACTCCGATTACAATCATAAAGACAGCTCATGTCCGCTATCTTGATAATCGATTCGCAGAAATTATGTAATTAGACTGCGCTTTCTTAGCAGATTATCAAGGATGCATAAATATATTAATATGTAGGTACTGCCTATCCGTAATCGTTTATAACTTGATGGGTTTTGATTAAGCTTATTTCATTTTCTCTTTTCTCTAATTTTCACTTCTGAACAAGAGGTGAAAGCAGTAGGTACATTATTAAGTACAAACCTACCATGACCCCAGTTTTCATTTCACAAATAAGTACAGTCAAGAAGTAGGTACCTTGTCTATATAATGTCATGCTAAGACTGCCATGAATTGTCACAGCGATTAAAGTGACAAGGTACTAAAAGTGTACATATTTATGAACTCGACTGTACCTACAGCCGAGTTTTATCAAGCCTCGAAATTAATGACCCCGTCTCTCGATTCGCCTCGTACAAACGACCTTAAAAAACTCTTAGACGATTCGACCACGATACCTATCTACTGAAGTGCTTATGTTTGAAGGTCTTCTAAGAAGCTCCTCAAGTTCCTGCTGACAAAAGTTTTTATTTTTATTTCACTTGTTTGAGTTCACTGAGTTTATTGTGAACCAGCGTTTGAAGTTGAAGAAAACTTTATAAAGGTTTTGAGTATTATTGCTCGAAGTAGGTAAGTAGGTACCTAATACCTGTACCTTCTTCTGCTACAACAGCTAATATTTTTTGAAGAATAGGAAAGCGGTGGATAATCCAAGATAGAATTGTAGTAGGTAGGTAGGTATTTGTTTCAGCGAAATTCTTTAAGTAAATTGCTAAGCTTGAGACTCGTCTTTTTTGGCACGTGATTCAGTTGCACATTTCCGAACTAAACAACGTGAAGCATTACACAGATTAGGTACTTTAGCTCCAGTGGGAGCAGATTAGGTACCTACTCGTACTCTCAGAATATTAAATATTCATTATCCCTTTAACCGATTAGCCTTACGCGCTTGACTTAACTTTAATGAAAAATTACGCGCTAAATTGAAAATAAAAGTGTTGGAATTACCTCATACTAAATTGTTCTTAGAGGTAATATTACCTACCTACTACTATACTATAGTAAAAGTACGCGACAACGTCGAAGCCAAGCCGCTCGAAGGCAAACCTACCAACCTAGTTATAAGTAGCAATGTAGGTAGGTACAAGTTGCAGAACATTCTCAGAAGTTAAGAAATTTTCTCAAGAAATTAGTGAAAATATTAGGTATCGGAAACATTTGATAGCATTGAGAATGTTCTCATACCACACAAAATTTAAGAATATTCTTAGAAATTTCCGAGAATTTATCATAACTCTCACAATTTGAGAAGTTACTTTTCGGTACAATGCTAGGTACCTATAAGCAATCAATGTCAAAAACTCGATTGGTATTTATACCTACATCCCTTAAAGCCCTTCTACACGGTCGGAACAACCAAACGACTCGCTCGACCAAGGTCAAGAAGTCAAGATTGTCCTTGATCAAGTCAAACAAAAAATGTATCGTGTAGACGTCGTCTGTTGGACCACCAAATTCAATGAAATCAAGTTGAGAAGACAACTTAGCTTTGGTTGAGCATGGTTGTTCCGACCGTATAGAATAGGTATTACTTATGATTATTAATAGGTACCTACACCCAATGATATAATATAGTGAAAGAGGTAGATATGTTATACGCACTTTGATAGTGGCACCCTAAAACCAAGCCAATTGGTACACCTTTACTTGCGCCGTCAACGGAACCGTGAACTAGTCTGCAGAGCAACATACACTAGTTTTGTTTCGCTCCCGGAAATTAGCATACCATCCTGCTTTCACTTGTCATATATTAATTACCTAGTGTGTAATTGCAATATTCACTGATTACGTGTGCGTAGGCCGGGCCATTTTTACACGCGGAATACCATACCTATAGGTAACATATCTACCTCTTTTTATATTATATCTTTGGGTACACCTATAAAGGACCATGTCTTGGCAGGAAGCTTATAAGGCAGCTCGATCGGTGCAGATGGACACTAATGGATAGCTACCTTTATTACCTACCAGCCCGACATCCCAGCAAGACAGAGGAATGGCGATGGCAATGCTGATAAAGAAGCCTGACTATCCTGACAATGAAAATGTTTAAGCACGAAAGGCTTTATATTAATATAATGAAAGAAAAAACTAGAGTCTACTATTTGCATGCTTATATCTACATACTTATTTTCAATATAGGTATTCATGAATAGGGAAATATTTACTTACCTACCTCGTCCAAAGTCAAGTGCCGTTGAAAGAAAATGATATTTTTATGATACCTATGACAGAAACTAAGAAAGATTCAGTTGCATTCCCATAACCTATTAGGTTTTGCAAGGGTATTGAAGTATTGATTGATTGACAACCCTTTATTAAATATTGACAGCATCAATAAAGATTGCTCTAATATTCACCGAGTGGCTCATTATTTTTCTCAAACTGAACATTCGTAATTCGAGTCCAGCTTAGAAACGTATTTAAATGCGCAAGAAACCTTGAGGCCGATCAACTTTGTTATCTAAATGATGCCATAAAAAGGATACCTAAACTTGTATTATTATTACGTACGTACCTACCTACTTATTAATTAAAACTATTCAAGCAGCACTCAATTTAAGGCAGATATTTAGATAAAGAAACCAAACTTCAAAGAACTAACTACCTGTCTACCTAGTCAATAATATGAATAGCTCTTGGGTAGGATTAACTAAATTCATTGTTTATATTAATAATGTTACCTTTAAAGTTCTTCCAAGTTGTGAGATAAAACTTCGGTCGCCCCAGGTAGGTACAAAGTAACCTACCTATTTACAAAGCATGCATACAACAATACCATAGAGTCGAATTTCAGAGCGACGCCTCAGTTGAATAGTGTAAGAAAGGGATGCAGTATCGCGGGATGCTCGGTGATGACGTCATGCCATAGAATAGACCCATCCAAAGACTAAGCAACTGGTTGGCGTACAAAAAATAAACAGAGGTCGAGCAAACCCGGCCAGGCCGACCGACCGCAAACGAAAACTAAACGATGCAGTTTACGGCGAG
This sequence comes from Acleris literana, assembly GCA_946894065.1. Taxonomy (NCBI): domain Eukaryota; kingdom Metazoa; phylum Arthropoda; class Insecta; order Lepidoptera; family Tortricidae; genus Acleris; species Acleris literana. The sequence continues at coordinate 10,380,428 of OX335673.1, forward strand.
ACAATTTTATCACCACGCACCTGCATGCACATTACATTTATTTTTTAAATCCACATCTACTCACCTTTGTAAAGAAGTCCAGTGCGCGCGCAGGTAAAACACGATATTCCCACAGGTGAAGAGTGAACGTTAATCTCGATTTTCAAATTTATTGTAACGACAATTGTCGCACGCCGGCACTCGTGCGCTGCCTGTTAGCGACGCACCACCACACTTCCACTAACCACGCGGTCACGTGGTTTGTTTATAAAATTATGAGTCTCTATTATTAATTTTCAAGACCCGAACTGCGCATGCCTGTGCAACACGCGCCTGGTTCAAATAAGGTTATGTTGTAAGTTGTAAGCACCTCCACACTTTACCGGCACACGCACTTCGCACTACTTTCCGTGATCAATCCTACTGGAACAAATCCATGCGAACTTTTTCTTAAGAAGCACTGAACTCGGCCGAACACTTGTTTATTGTTCCCACACAAACTCTTTACATACGATGCTTGCGAATCGTATAATTCAGTAAACTTTACACTATGACACTTCTTCGACGATCCGCCGGCTCTACCTGCCGTAAGTGAAGGCCGTGTGCGTATATAAACACTTTTCAAAACTCAGGAACCGGTATTAATTCGGTTCCACACGTGACACTGTCAAAATAAAATGCCGGTAAACACTGTAACTTTCGTAACTCACTCACAGACAGCGATACATTTCATGTTTACAACGATGCGAGGTACAAGCGACAAATTAAACGAATAGAAAAGAAAATAAATGAAGAATACTAAGGTTGTCGGCTGCAAAGCCGAGCGTCCGACACTCCTGCTGAGCGCTGTACTAAACGCGAGAGGCCGCGCGACCCACCGCGCCCCACCAGCCGCGCCTACCCCGCGCGCGCCCTGCGACCCGCGCCCACAACACCGTATGAAAAAATGTATAAGTAACGTTGAAAAATCTCGAGTGCTCTGAGGGGTGGATCAGAGATCAGAGCGGCCCGTGGTGGTTTCTGCAAGGCGCTCGTTTGTCCTCGGCGTGTTTGTTTAGGTAGTTTTTGAGGCCCGAGAGCGGCCAGCGGGGGACGCCGGCGGCGGCGGAAGGCATTCAATTATCTGACAACACGTGCGTGATGCACACCCGCACCGCACTAAGCCGAGGTTCCTCGCTCATCGTGATTCAATGAGCAATGGTCACATCGAATCCAACTCCGATTTCCATTATCGATCTCTGTATTTGTTTTGTTCCAACAAAACCTTTGCATCTAGCCGCCGCCGGACCAGCACTTAGTGTCAGGTTATAGGTATATCAGTAGGTATATAAAATAAAATGAAGATTGATTTGTTAGATGTAAGGAAAAAACACGTGACATTACAAACATAAAATAATTATTTACTTTAAAGACGACGAAGATAAAACTAAAAAAGTGCTGCTTGGTACTTTACGCTACACACTACGTGACACTACTATCACCGAAGTGTAAGGTCCTATCAGGGGCCTGTTTTATAAAGCTACAAATTACAATTTACAGGTTACAAGTTTCTATTTGACACAACCTCGACCAATGACGACCAGCCATTTGATCATTGTTGCCAGTTTAGACCTGTAAAATTGTAACTTGTAGCTTTATAAAACGTGCCTCAGACATTTTAGAGTGTGACCAGTGAAAAAAAGGTGGCAAATTTAACCACTACACTAAGCAGGTAAGGTAGGTTACACGAAATACGTATTTAATACGAATGTAGGTACGTATAATGTGACAGCTTTTTTCATAGGTAACATTGTTGCCATGAGAAGAATTAGAAAAAAATGCTTGTGTCACGACTCGCTGGTCGGACTCTAATTAGAGTGTGTATTTTAACTTCGGTCGCAGGTTTTTTCGACAGAGCATCCCGGCCAAAGTGGTAGGTAGGGTCATTTCGCCTGTTCGCGTCAACTTAGTGGAGTTTGTAAGTTTGAGACAAAAATAAAATTGTTTATCTAATATTTTTGAACAAAAATGGATGTCATGTATTCCTTATATAGTCTTTAGCCCGATTTATATTGGTTAAGGACAGTGGCAAGACTGGCAAGTATAGTGCCAAGGACAAGGACAGTGGCAAGACTGGCAAGTATAGTGCCAAGGACAAGGACAGTAGAGTGAAAAAATAGAAAGCGGTTCTATTTGGATCCACTGGCAAGGCAACTTGACTCGCTACTGTCCAACCGGTTTACGCTACTGTACTGTCCACTGTCATTGATATCTGTCCACTATCCTTGACCAATGTAAATCGGGCTTTTAAGTTTAATGCACACTTTAGTACAAAACATCTCATATTTTATTTTATAAATCGACAAATTTTCCAGATTGCGTCCGCCTGTAGACCATCTAGAGCGTCCACTAATTTAGAAGAGGGAAATAGGGCAGATAAGTATTTAATAACTGCAGGTATTTATCCCAATATTTAAAAGTATTTCTGTATCTTGATTAAATATTTTCGTCGTTAAGTCTTTATCTTTTGAACAGCTTCTTACAAGTCATGTTTTTTAACTGTAAAATTAACATTTGGAAATGTTAAGAAGCCTTTCTATTATCTTTTTGGAACCTCTCTACTCCTAACAACGAGTTATTTCTGATTCGTGCAAATATGGCCGTATCTCGTTGGGATATTCCCACCTATAACCACCAATTCGTTACCATTGGTAACAGCTGTTATTTTTTCCCACCAATGGTAACTCCTGAGAATAAAAATTCTCAGGTGTTGCCTCCAAAACAGATAGGTGGTAACTACTGGGAAATTTCGTACCCATTTTTTATATGTTAAAAAATGCTCGAAATTCGGGTGGTAATGGTAACCAGTGGAAATAACCCGAAAATAGAGAAAACCTTTTTATTACCACCGATTTATTACCACTGGCAACAGCTAGCATTTTTCCCATCCGTTACTACTGGCAACTACTGAGTACAAAATTCCCATTTTTATCAATAAAAATGCAGGAGTATTGGTAAAACCTTTTTTAATGTCTCCACAGGTCACTCGGTACTGTGCTCGGAACACGATCATACTCGTACTTTGTTTATATTTTTGTTTTTAAGACTTGATTTCTTATTCGTATAAGAAATTATCAACTAGTAAACATTTCATATTGTAAGTAGTATTTCAAATAAACGATCAATTCTTTAATTTTTTATTTCACATTTAGGGTATAAGTACCGGTTTTGGCCATCTTAAGACCGTTTTTGGCCTCCATAAATTTTAATTACTTAATATCTAAAGCATCGTGAAATTACAAAAATACTTTTATATTTTATCTTAATATTAATTTTCAATCTTAAATATTTATGAATATTATCTTTAAATTTACAGTATGTTTGATACTCATTTCAACCTTAAATGGCCAGAAAGGGTACACTCGCCACAAACGGTACTATTTCTACCCTATATCAATGGTTATTTCAATACTTTGATCGTGTTCCGTGTTTTGCTTTTATGTATTCGCCATAGGCAGTTAAACTTTCCTAGATTTCGCACTGACGGGTTAAATGTGTATCTCTTCTTATTTAAGCCGGTAAATTGGGAAAAATAGTTATTTCAATTAAATTCATATTAAACAGATAGTGGTGTTTACTGGGATTAATTTTTCCCTGATATTATTCTTTTAGCTATCCTACTAATATTATAAATTCGAAAGTTTGTATGTGTATGTGTGTGTGTGTTAGTTTGATACTCCTTTACGCTGCAAATGCTGGACCGATTTTGATGAAATTAGAAATGGAGATAGCCTTAACACATAGGCTACTTTTAATATTAAATAAACCCGAGTGAATCTATAATCGAAATCTACGCGGACGAAGTCGCGGGTAGAAGCTAGTAAATAATGAAATTCAGCCACAAATATCATAATTCTTAATAATTGGTTCATTATTAAGGTCTAGGAGTCACAATTGATTCTACAAATAAATCGACTAAACATATATGATTAAGAAAACACGATTAATACGGTGGACGCAATCTGTTCTATGATCTCTACTATAGGCACAGTTTGCGTCCAAGTACATTTTCGACATCTGTATCTTTTTCTACAATCGTGACGTATAATCGTAAATCATACAATATATATGTAAATAATGTTAAAAATAATTTAAAATATATGGCGTTACTCATATTTTATCTAATAATAATAAAAATCAAACCTGGATGCAGTAAGACGAAACCCTACGTCTACTGCGGACGCAAAGTGGAAATTTTATAAATTTTGTGTAGCAGTTCGCGTCCACCTTATTTTTACTGCCATGTAATAAAATAAAAGCGCAAACATTAAATCCCAAATTTCATATAAATCTATTAAAACTTTCGTGAAAAGCGCGGCTGCTCACTTTTTTTCTACAATTTTGCACGTTCGCGTTATTTAGTTTATTTCTACGCAATAAGGGTAGCGCGCAAGGAGCTTTTGTTTATTTGTGTGTACCAGTCATACATCCAGGTATTCATAGAAATGGTTTTCGTTTTTGGTTGTCTGTCGGTATGGTTTTTTTCCACCGATTTTAGAGTTCCGTACGTCAAAAGGAAAAAACTGAACCCTTATAGGATCATTTTGTTGTCCGTCTGTCCATCCGTCTGTCCATCCGTCTGTCTGTTAAGACCCTTTATCTCGGGAACGCGTGGAGGTATCGAGTTGAAAGAACCATATACTCTGGTAAAAAAAGGTGAAAAAATCAAACTACTTCGGTTAACGTAAAAAAAAGGTACGGCCGTTTTTGCCGCAAAAACGTATATTTCGACACTCTCATGGGAATCAAAATTTATAGGGTATTTTCGTTGAATTAGTACTATGAAATTTGGCAAGTAATACCGTCTTATACTACAAGTATAGGGAAAAATCTGAAAACTATACATTTCTAATTAAATCACAAAAAACCAAGTAACGGCGGTCAAAATTTCGAATTGAGTTAACCGTGTCATGTGGGGTATCGTATGAAGATCTTAAATACGGAATCTTTGGTGCGCGAGTCCGACTCGCACTTGACCGGTTTTCAAAGAGAGGTCCGTCGTTTGGACGCGAATTGGGCGTTGGACGCGAACAGGCGACATTACCCTACTAGGTACCTTACTCTGCCTCACTAGTTTTCTGTTAGTTTCCACTTTCATTCATATCTAATGGACTCTCTCCTTGAAATGATGTTTAGTTAGTTCATATTTAAATAAACATATAAAACATGTATTTTATTTCTCTAATACGTAAAATATACCTACTACTAAAGGTAATTTTAAAATCGTAATGTAACAGAACTACTGTGATGACTATAATTTTTACCAACTTTGTTAACATTGATATCCAACTTAAAATTCTATCAATAAGTCCCCCACATAAAAGACTGGAGGGACCAGTGCGGGTCGTAACAAACAGAAACTATTATACCGGGGCTATGACTATGACGACGGAACGCCTGACCGAGGCTGCGGTTGACCAATTTTTAATTTCGAGACCGAGGCTAATGTCAGAGCTATCAGCTTTAAAAGCCATCATCAAAGTAATACTGCCACGCTAGTTTACTGTTAAGTGGACGTTAACATGGTTACAATACAACGGATATGGATACTATGTACTTACGAATACTGAGATTTACTGCGTGTCGTAATAAATTTACATTAGATTTATTTCCACTAGCGGGGAAATTTCTCCTGTACCTCCGTCTGTAGTGTATGTTCCTACCTATTAATATTAGTATTTCTTAGGTATTATTTTGTATATGCTCTTGACCTCATTTATGTGTCGGGTCGGAGTAAGTAGAGTAAAACGAAGATGACTTCCTACTTACTTACGTAGTTAAAAGTCACAGGTTCGATTCACGCGAGAGTCAAAGTCTAGTTGTGTATTCTCGTGAATATAAAGTCATGATTTTATAACATTTCCACAAAGATAGAGGCAAGACTGACATTATCATATATTTACAGGTAAACTATCTTAACCTCTAGCAAGCAAACGTACCAATGTCGTAAATAACAATTTTAACGCACACGTCATACGTAATGTAACAGCACTTTCAGATTAACTAAATTCATATAAAAGCAGATGTTTACGGCCGCGAACCGGTCTGACTAGAAAACGCAGCGCGCCATGTAAAAGTTATTCACGTGTTACCTCGAAAAGCCGAGACCATAGCGATGTCACAAGAGAAGATAACTTACGTAGGTAGGTACTAAGCTGACTAAGATTTTGCGTGAAACCAGACTTGAGTACAATCAAGGATGCTAAGTAATGCAAATTGGCAATTACGGTCATTGACTTTGAAACTAATGGATATCTATGATATTGGCACGATCATAGAGATTGGCGATAAGCCAACGCTTTTTTCCAGCAGGTTAGGAAAACGACCGAGACATTTAAACAATTAGCAGTGATTGACAATTATTTTCAAGGCACTGCGATTAAAAATCTACTCAGAATTTTTGGAATGGAATGGAACGATTTGGAATGTTGGAGGTTAGGATTATATTTATGGAAAAACTATGTGAGTTTTTTAATAGTTATTGGCAGTCTTCGTTTTTTTTTGAGTACACGACTTTACAGTTGTTGCAAATGCAAGTTTAAGAGCGATAGCCAGCCGAACGCTAACCTGTGACCTGGGATTAATGTATTAAACAAACATTCATACTAAAAATTTACAGTAAAAGAAGTCTACAAGTACCTTAGACCTCAAAACATTATTGCTGCGAAGAAGAGCCGCAAACAACTCAGCAAAAAGTATTACAGTCTCGACAAAGTTTCATTCCAAAAAAACCCTAGTCTCATTGTTGCAAACTTAGCTCAAGTCTTGTATGGGTGGTAAACAACACAATAGTATATAATTTACGACCTTACAACAAACTAATAATCATGGTAATCTGATCACACAAATATGGCCCTTACCGGGAATCAAAACCGAGACCGTTAGCTTCAGTAGTAGAGTAACTACTACATAAGTTAACCGCGTCGCCAATTTTTAAAAGAAGAAATAATGTAATTTTCAGCTTAATAAAATGTTATATTTCATTTTAATGCCAGGGGTATCATTAAATCCTTATAAAGCGCCGAAAGAACCACAAGCATGTTAAACTTTAATGTGGGCGAGTAATGGAATGACGATAATGGTGTCGTATATCGCAGCAGACACTCGTTAACGTGTTTTACTTGTGTGCCTCTAATTAACTCCTGTTTCCCAATTAACGTTCTTTCCGAACGTAGAACGACGTACGTCGACAGGACGTAACAGATTAAAAATGTTTTAAACTTCGCCAACCCTATTATCGACTCTGTTTGTCAGTCTTTGCGCTGGTAGCGTTATTGGGTTTGCGTTAGGGTTCTCTTTTGGCTTTCAAACAATAAGATTGTTTCAATTTTCAGCTTCGCTCGTAATATTGAAATCCACTGGAGGTAAAATATCAAGAGTTTAGATTTTATTAATGATGGAACGAATACGAATATAGTTCTATCAAAAAACATCCTACGAGTTTATTTTATCTGATAAGTGCTTATGTTTTTTTTCCATGTTGTTACCTCATAAATGATTTTAAGATAAAAGTGAGTTTTGTTTATGTAACAAAGGAACAGGATACCGAATATAAAATGTACTTACATTAGTTAGTTAGTACGTACGTTGAATATGAATAGATTGAACAGACTACGTATGACAATAACTTGGCTATTACTTAGCGATATGGAAATATAATTAAAAAAACAATACAGTGCTTGTGCAGCGGCGCAGGACTTTGGCAAGTTTTCCGTACAGTATGTTAACAATATCATATTGTAATCTGTTGGTATTTAAGAAAACCGACAAGTTAAGGCTCAAATGCATTTAGTTTGCATTCGACCAAACTGGAATAAGGTCTTATACCTAGATTAAGCGCCGAATTTGTATAGCCTATTTTCGGAGTAAGTCTTATTCCAGTTTGAAATGCGGCCTTAGTAGCAATAAATTAGTCTGAAAGTCTAGTGCCAAACTTGGCACCTTTTTAGATATCGCTACTTTTAGTGGGATTATTTTATGGATGATCGTGACCGATGAGCAATGTAGAAAAGCCATAATAGCCCTATGGCAATGCAGGACAGCCATAGGAAGAAGATGGGGTCTAAAACCACTGATAACACAATGGATCTACAAAGCAGTGGTCTTACCCAGACTGCTGTATGGAGCCATAGTGTGGTGGCATAGAGCGAAAATAAAAGACATAGACAAGGAGCTGACGAAGGTCCAGAGACTAGCATGCCTAATGACAACCGGGGCAATGAGCACAGCTCCCACACAAGCCCTGGAGATAATGCTAGGACTGAACCCTGTACACCTTGAAGTGGAGAAGAGAGCCACAGAACAGTGGTATAGAATAAAAATGAGCAGAGAGTGGATCGGATCCGAGATGGACAAGAGACACGCAAGCATACAAAGGGAGTCAATGGTGGGCATGAATATGCTCATGATTAACAACGACCTAATAAAGAAAAGGAAGATTTTCGACAAGAAATATAGAATCCATATAGGAGAGAGAGATAGTTGGGAGACAGAGATACCGGAACCCAGAGTGACATGCTTCACGGACGGTTCATGGAAGTCCTCAACAAGAAGAGCGGGGGCAGGCATTTATTACCAAGAAGCGAATGAGCACACAACGATACCACTAGGAGGCTTCACCAGTGTATTCCAGGCAGAAGTGTATGCCATCATGAAGTGTGCACAGAGACTCAAGGAAAGAAGTAATATAACGGGGAGCCACGTTATAATCTACTCAGACAGCCAAGCAGCACTAAAAGCGTTAGATAATCCAGTAATCAAATCCTCCCTGGTGCAGGAATGCAGAGATGAACTGAATAATCTAGGCATAGCATCCAAAGTGACACTGGCATGGGTACCAGGACACAGTGGAGCAATAGGAAACGAGAAGGCTGATGAGCTGGCCAGAGCAGGGGCGGACCGACAATATCTGGGCCCGGAACCAGCACTTCCGATATCTGCAACGGTAACGAAAGGAGTCATCGCCAGAAGAATAGAGACAAAGACAAATGAGGCGTGGATAACAACACAAGGGTGCAGACAATCCAAACTCATGATAGGAAGGGTAAATAGGAACAGAACAAGGTATCTACTAAACCTTGGTAAGTACAATCTAAGTATACTGACAGGGATCTTGACTGGACACTGTCCACTCAACAGACATTTGACGGTAATAGGAGCCAAACAGGATCCTCGATGCCCACATTGTGGCAAAGAGGAAACTAGTCAACACGTTCTGGCCGAGTGTGTGATGTACTCGTCACTGAGATATCGCACATTCGGGGAGGACGCACTGGCAGCAGAGACACTTAAAAGCATTAACCTTCAGGACGCACTATTGTTCTGTAGGAAAACAAGAAGATGGGATCAGTGCTGGATGGGAGTGCTCAGAGCCAGTAACCTGAGACTGGATCAAGGGGAACAGGGCGGAATGAAAGGAGAGCCCCACTCATCATCATCATCATCATGGATGACCGTATATTTTTTAAATATATGTATATATATACAGGGTGTCCGGTATACAGTGGACTACCTTACAGGGCTGGATAGCTCAGCTCTAGGAGTATTAAAAATATGATAAATCATGTTAAGTAAAAGTCGCACGGGAAACGAGATATTTCAACTTTAAAAAAAAATGGAATTGCGGTACTGTTTCACCATTTTCAAAGCCGCGACCACAGTTATTACAATTTTTCGTTTTTGTTTGCTGTGAAAGAAAGCTGATTTAATTTGATTTAAGACCCTTAAAACGAAATAAAAAAATTATGAGCAGTTTTTTTTTATTTTCTAGTCAAATTTAAAGTTTAGAAATCTGATATTTTCTTCCGGCAAGTTTGACATCGCACGGTGAAAATAAATTTATCAAAACCTGTAGCGCTGCTTTCTTAAAAATTTACCTATTTAATGGAGATTCTAAAATGATATCATAATTGACATTATTGGTTATAACAGCGAAGTTATTATTAAGTATATCCAACAAAGACTGAATTCTATCAACCTATCGTGTTTAAAAAACGACTTTTGCTTCCGTTTAAAATCAAGTTGTTGATGATTTAGAAGACAATTTCTGCCATAACGATTGTAATCCTAAATTCCATTTCCATAATCGTTTGTTCTATATTGATGAAGTGACATAATTAATTTTCATCGACCTAATAGCCAATTGTCGTAGTATTACCCTTTATTATAGTGTTGTAGCAATACATATTCAGACAAACTGTCTTTTAAAATATTTAAAACCTGTTAACTTCATTTTAAACGGAACCAAACGTCGTTTTTTAAATTCAATAGTTTGATAGAATTCAGTCTTTGTTGAACAAACTTAATAATAACTTCGCTGCTATCTTAAATAATCTAAATTGTGATATCATTTTAAAATCTGCATGAAACAGGCAAATTTTAAAGAAAGCAGCACTGTAGGGTTAGATACAATTTTTATACTCTGTGCGATGTCATACTTGCCGGAAGAAAAACTCAGATTTCTAAACTATATATTATACTTGAAAATTTTAAAATACTGCGTTTTTTTTATTGTTACAATGGTCTTAAAGCAAATTTAATCAGCTTTCTTTCTCAGCAAATGAAACCGAAAAATTGTAATAACTGTGGTCATGATATTGAAAATAGTATCCCAGGGTAATTACCGCATTTCCAAAATTTTTAAAAGTTGAGGTATCTCGTTTTCCGTGCGACTTTTATTAAACATGATTTATCATATTTTAACACTCTTGAGCTGAGCTATCCAGCCCTGTAAGGTAGTCCACTATATACCGGACACCCTGTATATAAAAGGCAAACCTGACTGACTTATATATCAACGCACAGCCGAAACTACTGTACCTAGAAACGCGGGCGTCCTCTAGTAATATAATGAAAGCTTAGTAAGTGATCAAATCTCTTATGGTGTTAGAATTATCAAGTACCAATACTCACCAAAATGACTGAATTTAACTGATTTGTATAATACGATTGCTTCCACCCATCCACTCGTAAACAAAATCAACGCCTGACATAATTTTAAAATCATTAAACAGTAACATTTAAAAATTGACTTAATATTTGTTTATGCAATTAAGCGAGATTATGTAGCCTACATCCCCTTACGATAAATGATCTTCTTTTGAAAAAAAAAAATACTTTTATACCACAAATCACATTAAATGTACAACATACTCGTACATGCTGTCGTAACACAATTAACAAATAAATAGACCGATCGATAAACTAATCATGTTTTCTTAATCTCAGTATAATAGGAAGTTATTGAGAGTTTGACTTCTAGTTTTATTAATTCGAAGGATAAAATAGCCAAATCCTACTTTACCTGAAAATGAACAAAGGGATAATGTGAACCGTCCGCAGCGATTTCAGTTGTAGCCTACTTTTCTCAGCAGGTACTTAAACTTGGTATTGTTTATAAGGGATGGTTTATGACAATTATGACTGACCAACCTTTTTTAGAATAAAAGTTATTTTTAGTTGGTCTGTTATTGGAAGTGGAAACAAAAGGATAATGCGAAAGTATATCTTCCAAGAAGTAAGTTTGCCATTTAGAACAAACTACCTACTTAAATAATATCTCACACCAATAGGCCAAGTCCCAAACTAAGCTCTAGGCTTGTATAGGCAAAAAGGCTTAAATATATGTAAGTTCCCAAAATGACAAAATAATCTACGCGGGCGGCTCTATGCCACTAGCAATAATGTGTACGCATCTATATTTGACGCGATAGGTGTATCGATATTAGTGCTTTTGACTATATGGGTTTCCTATGGGTTTGGGTACTAAGTTATGAAAAATATACTTACTTATAATTGAGATTAACTAGGTATTTAAATACAAAAAATCGCTCATGATTTTGTCTAATGAGCACAAGATCCAGACCGGAAATAAAATAAAATAATTACATATGAAGGAAGTACCTAAACACTTCTTGCGAAACGCGTCGTGGGAGCGTATAGTATATTTTTTACATTATGAGCGTGAAGAAAAGCAAAGTTTTTATTTCCACCTGGACGTGTGATGATCAAAAAGTGTTTTAATTACCTATGTATTTCATTTCAGCACATATAACTAAACTACTCCGCAAAGTAACCTTAAGTAGACAGAAAGACAACCAACTCTACCTCGGTATTCCAAGCTCTGAAGATTAGCATCAGTCAACGCTTCATCACCGACTACTTACCCGGTCCAAAGCAGCCAACCGACCATTTCATTTACCATCCTAGAGGTGAGAATAGTATTTCATGCATGCAAAGGGTACTCGTATGAACGGAACTGCTACCGGAGTAACTATGGAAGTTTGAAACACATACAAAAGTACAGGTAGGTGTGTCGATTTATTTAGGTTGTAAAGAGCTCAGCACATTTTTTTTTTTATAAATATGCCTGTTGATTAAATTTATTAATATACTCGTTCATATCTGTTTAATTAAAATACGCAATGTTTTAAAGACAAATAGTTTAGTTTCTCTTAGAACTTAAATACCCGACAAACTTAAAAAATACCTAGGTACTTGACAAAAAAATAGTTGATTGACCGAGGTACCACCAAACCAAAACCAATACCAACTGCAATTGCGCGGTTGCGTCAACGTACGTAAAATTAAGTAGGTAGTGGCGCGATCATGTCGTCTACAGAGTCAGACATGTATCTTTACACTTTAGGTAGATATTTCTATTTTATTTAACTGTTTCGTAATATTCCGGTTTGTCACGTCACTGCAACTATAATACTAAACGCAAAATACACTTAGAGTAATTTTCATTGCATAATTTAAAAAAAAACAGCTAGCACACTGATAAAATTAGTATTTCTTTTGTTGTGACACAACACAATGTTGTTTACTCAGTGCTACTCGAACGGCGACGGGGGCACGACTGGTTTTAATAACGCTTCAACTATTTAACGAAGAAAAAAGTAAGGTATTAAGTAGTTGATTTAATTTGTTTCCTTTTAAGCACAGTTTTTAATAAAGTTCTTTTTAACTGTCACTGTTATACAGAAATGATAAGTGCAGTATTTAATGGTAAATCGATATAATAATACATTGCGTGTGCTGGTATTATAAGTATTTATAACACAACGGCTCCGACCCGGCGGCAAAGTTAAATTATCTAGTAAATAACTGGCTTATTTTATATAATCATGGAGATACAGAACTAAAATAAATTAATTTTCATATTGGGTTTTTACTGTAAAGGCCTGGCCTACCGGTTAAGATTGTTCATTAAACAAAATGGTAGTTTTATTGACTAATCATAACATGATGTTATTGTTATTGATATTCAGTTAGCTTTGCGTATGGTTTACCGTGTAAAGAAAACGGTGCATTCGGACGGACACGTCGATTTTAATGCTTTTTAACCGACTTCAAAAAAAAGAGGAGGTTCACAATTCGTTGGGATATTTTTTGACTTGGCGTGAAATGTTATATAGTTTCTCATTAATTGAGAAATTGACTACATAACAGTATAAATAGGATCACTAAAATGTATAAAATAATATAAAAGTTGAAAAAAATTAAACAACGCAAAAAATAACTTCTTCTAAAATGGTAAGTACCTAGGTAGGTCAGTCCAACTGAGGTCGGCGTCCCACAATATTTTTAACCCAAAGCCGAATTCAGTTAGTCTGACCTACCAAGGTACCATTATAAAAGAAGTCAAATTTTGCGCTTTTGAAGGCGGGTTGATGTTTTTTAAATTCTTCTGAACGGCACTTGATCATGTTTTCGGCATTGGGCTGGGTTTCCATACTGGTGTAGGTAATATTATCATGTCAAATGTACAATCCCCTTATTCTAGCAATGTACAAGTTGCAGAACATTCTCAGAAGTTAAGAAATCTTCTCAAGAAATTACTGAGAATATTATCGGAAACATTTGAGAGCATTGAGAATGTTCTCTTTCCATACAAAATTTAAGAATATTCTTAGAAGTTTCCAAGAATTTCTCATAAGAAACTTTCACAATTTGAGAAGTTACTTTTCGGTACAATGCTACCTTATTCGATTCGACTAAAAGACACTAGTTATAGATATAATTGACTCTATGAAGGCGGTCTTTGTGAGTATAGAAGTGTATGAAATTGACTTTTACATGTTTGTAATATGTTAGATCTTTGGTTAAATGTCTATTGCAATCGTCATAAGTATGTTAACGGTACCTGAGCTGATAAACCGACGCAGAAAGTACTGCTTAAATTACCTATACCTATTTACTTTCATTTGATCACAGCGTTCAATATATCCTTGCGTCGTCAACGGTTTCGCGGATGCTGTTAGAATAACATCGATAGGTCTCTGGAGCTGCATAAATAGTGGGAGACCCTCGTTAGGCCCCGCAACACGAGACTCCGATCAGATGGAATACGACGCTGAATCCTCGCCAAATTGCCACATTCAAAGGTAATAAAATATCTCTAGAAATAGCATTTATTATTGGTATAAGGGCGATATCATACCCTGATTTGTGCGAGTAATGCGACCCAATGTCACTATTTAGTTTATCATCTGCTAGTCCGCGAATTCGTCCGCGATAAGTCAATATTTTAGCTAAAACATAAAACACTACGAGTACCCCATATTTTTACAGCTTAAAGGTAAATTTTCTATAAATACCGAATGCGGTTAATTTAATAGATGCCTCGGCTAGCCGCCTTTCCGAACACGTGGTTAAGGGAGGCGATGACTGCGGAGTCCGGTCTGTTACCGCTTGCAAGATTTCGTTTTCCAGTAAGTTATTTTAGCTATAGTTCTTTACGTAGAGACCTCATAGTGTTGTCCTCCTAGTCTTTTTTGATAATATTGATCAATATTTTGATACTAAATGTACCTACCGACATATTTGTTGATAGGGTCAGTAGACCTTTTATTGGGTTTTTTATTACCTAATTTCAGTGTATACTTATAATAAAATTCAACAATAATACAATTAAAAATTAAAACTAAACGTATTTAAATTAAAATAAAACTAAGCTACTCAAATATTAAAGATATAAATAATAATCACCACTATAGAAAGAACACCCCCTCTTGCAGGTCCGCTCGCGGCATGGTGGATATGACACTGGCTGCATTACCTCTCTGGATAGCTAGCAAATCAAGTGTAATCGTTTTTTTATGGTTGAAAATGTTTACCTTCTTATAGAGTTTCTTGCGGCGCTTCTCTGTGATGATGGTCTTGTCTGAAACCCTGGTAGATTCACTCCATATAATCGACATGTAAAATAGGCCCGATGTAACCAATTTACTGTGTTTTTTCAGTTCATTTTATTTCATACACGGGGAAAGTCGGCGAAATCGTACCGGCGGCATCGGCATTTAAATCGTGCCGCCTCCAGATTAATCACAAGTCAAGACATATTTTTGAGGCTAGCAACACTAAACTTTGTTTTTTTATGGTATAGGAAGCAAACGAGCAGACGGATCGCCCGATGGTAAGCGATTACCGTCACCCATAGACACCTGCATCACCAGAGGAGTAGCAGGTGCGTTGCCGGCCTTTCAAATGAGAGTACGCTCTTTTTTTGAAGGTTTGAAGGTCGTAACGATCCGGAAATACCGCAGGCGACAGACCATTCCACAGTTTAGTTGTGCGAGGCAGGAAATTCCGAGTGAAATGCACAGTCGTGGACTGCCAACCATCTAAGTGATGGTGCTGGAAATTCTGTCGCGTAGGACGAAGGCGGAAGGATGCGGCAGGAATTAATCCGAATAGCTCCTCGGAGCACTCCCCGTTGTATAAGCGATAGAGAATGCAGAGTGAGGCTACATCTCTACGTAGCGCCACGGAGTCAAGCCGATCAGAAGCACGCAGGCAGCCGACAATTCGAGTCGCTCGCCGCTGGATGCGGTCCAGAGGGAGAAGCTGGTACTGGGGGGCCCCAGCCCACAGATGAGAGCAGTATTCCATATGTAGCCGAACCTGCGCCTTGTACAGCTGCAGGCGGTGGGCCGGAGTGAAATGCTGTCGCGATCTGTTGAGCACACCGAGCTTCTTCGAGGCCAATTTGACCTTACCCTCTAAATGACCGCGGAACTTGACATCACTCGTAATGTTGACACCAAGGATTCCGATACTGGCTGAGGCAGTGAGGGGAGTGCTCTCAAAACGAGGTGATGCATCAAACGCCAACTTCTTAGCTGTGAACGCGCAAACTTGAGTCTTTGTGGGGTTAAAACGGACTAAATTAACTCGAGCCCAGTCTGAAACTTTTTTAAGGGAAGTCTCAATTTCAGACACAAGTTTGTTTCGGCTCTCAACGACGTTGTCCCGAGAAATATTGGCGCGGCCGGTGTAGAAGGTATCGCCCGTGCTATCATCCGCATAACAGTGAATGCCGCAGATTTGCAGCATGTCATTGATATGCAGAAGGAACAGCGTGGGCAATAGCACACAGCCTTGAGGGACACCAGCATTAACAGAGAAGGAGTCAGAGCATGCACCGTCAACTAAGACTTTTATGCTTCTCTCTGCTAGGAAGCTAGTGACCCACTCGCATAATTTCTCGGGAAGCCTATAAAATGGAAGCTTAGAAAGAAGTGCTTTGTACCAAACCCGATCAAAGGCCTTCGCAAACTATGCTCTATTGCAGCGATTCTCCATGTCGGTTGTGGCCGTTGTGGGGCAAAACTCACCAGGGTTCCGAGAAATCAACTACAAAAACTTGGGTCAGATAAAAATACTCATAAGTAGCCGATATTTAATTTTTCACATTCAAAGGTTAAGTGAAGAATGAAAGTGTTTCACTTATATTATAATACTACTAACAAAAGGTTTTGTCCTTATTTTAATTTCAGCAATTAGTTTGTGATCATTTGATGTGGGTTCCATAAAATAAAAGGGATTTGGTGAGTGTTCCATCACCTTAAAAGTTTGGGAGCCTTGCTCTAGTGGCATGGGCCCCTGAACTATTCACCATTTTGTGATGGCGTCTGTTGAGAGCTAGTGAAAATAACCACTTATTGTGGAATTTGATCTAAATTTTTGTGCTGATTCGTAATGTTGTAACTCACGGTAAAGGTAAATTTCGATAACAACATCTACGTTATTTAAGTGCGAAACTTAAAAGCTTTTAATATTATTCGAAGTTTTTTTTAAAATACATGTTTTTCGTATCACGTGCAGTAAAGGAAAATAATTCCTAGATCACTTTGGACTATGTCAAAGTGACGTAATCAATCAAAACGTCAGACACTTCTTATGATTTTACTTACAGTGTCACTTTGACATAGTCCAAAGTGGTCAAGGAATCAATTTTCTTGGCTATGCAATAAGAAATATTGTACCGGTACCATCATCCGACTGTTATAACCATCTTTCCTTTTTAATTTATATTTTTTCTTTAGATGACGGACAGGGGCGATATAAAAAAAATTAGCTTAAGTACAAGTATAGTTTATTATGTGGTAGCCAAGACATTGAACTATAATTGTAATTTTAATTTACATGTGTAAGTCTCTTTGGAAATAAAATATCGAGGCCAAAGTAAAGAGTGGTACGATATAACCGACTCTCCCCGAATATCTCTCTTCCAAATTGCCACTCTTCATTTAGCCCTCCTATTAATTACTTCCATGTTTCGACCTTCCAAAAATAAAACCCAGAGAAAGCTTCCACCCCCCATTTCCAACTTGGACGAAGAATTATTAAAAATCCCACAAGAGTATGTATTTTTGCCAATAATTTAATTCTATTTATTTCCAAGTCTAAAAATGGCCAGACTTTTCTCCCTAAGAAGAGAATTAAAAAAATCAATGCTGTCTCAATGCTTATTCTTCTTGTTTAAAAAATGACCGAACTCTTATTTAAACTTCTACCCTGTATTTCACTCCCAAAGGCGATATTTTCCAAAAATCAAAGGTATCATTTTTAGTTACTTATAAAAACATGAGTGGTCTCATTTAACAGGGACTGTTCTTCGTTACTTCTCCATTATTGTTAGATCTCGAATACGATATTCCAGAGCACTGTGTTATTTCGCTTTTGTCTTCGAAGAAATACAACCGAATTGTTATTTGTCTTGTAACTTGTAACATGCAGACTTCATTTCATGAGCCTCTTATCTCTAAAGATAAAACGTCGTCAAGACAACGCGGCGCGGTTAGCGTAGCTGTTAGTGACCCCTACCTTACCTACGATAGCGTACCCGGGTTTGATTCTCGGTAAGGGCAAATATTTATGTGATCGCGCTCATCACATATTCGTTCCTAAGTCTTGGATGTTTCATAATGTATTTTAGCAAGGTTTTTGCTTTACATAAGTATGTTTATCTTTGTCTTATACTCATAGTACAAGTCTAGAGCTAACTGGGACTAGGTCAGTTTATCTGAAATTCTCTCCTGATATTTGGTAATTAATCTCTTTAATTGGCGTAACCGATTGTCATCAAATTTAGAAAATTAATTAGTTATTTGTATTGTTCTCTCGTTTAATTGGCTTGTTTATTCTTGTTGCCTTGTTTAATTTAGTCGTACGGTCCTTATGCGACGACAAGCAGAGACAAGTCCTCTAAAAAAAATACATAATCAGAGTAGCCAAAGTATGCTTAAAATTAAAATATGCTTTGAGCTTATCTTTCTTCATGACATTAGAATTTGGCAGAAAGTAACATACTTTAGCTAAAATGGTTTATGTGTGTTTACGATTAGGTATAGGTTGAATCAACTGGAGAGGAGAGTGAATCAACTTTTAAGACTCCTTCTCTTTTGTACACACGTCCTTTTAATTTTAAGGACCTTTTTAAAATAATGTCCGGCGCTCTGCCCCAGGGAGTCGATTTTTGAATCGCACAGATTATTAAAGTAAGTATTATGAAAATTAAGTCATGAGGTAATCTCATTTTCAAGTAGGTAGATGCACTCGTACCTACCTATTTGATCTCTTACTTAGGCGTATAATTTTTAGTCACAGGCGGGCGGAACTTTTAAAAAGTAGTAAAGCTCGGCTAGTTTGGTCTGCTGTAGTCACCCGATAAGATTCAAAAATCGACCCTCAGGCACGTAATAAATTAACTGTGTTAACTATAAGTAAATAATTTAACAAAATTTGTAGCTGTAACAATTTACTTAAACTAATACCGCTCACACTCAAGTTGTACGTAATTTCGCGAGTTAGCTAGTGTGCCTAGTAACTCTTGAACAATCTTGCGATCGCGAGTGTGGAAGCCCATAAATTATTTAGGTAGAGTAAAGTTCATCGTGTTCGCGCATCAGTGAGTAATCTTCGAAGCCTACCGACTTAGAGGTATCGTTATTCTTGTTTATATAACGCCAATTATCGCAGGGTATAACCGTGACGCGCAGCGATGAGGTCCCGAACTGCTTGCTCGTTCAACCCGATTCTCGGTTGGAGTACCCAACCGATCTAATTACTGTCTCCGACTATGGATTAAAATAAGTCTGTGATCAGTGGTGTATGATTTTGTAGTTGATACACCATTGTATGAAATTGATTTCGGATTCCTTAAGTAGTTTTGCAAGTATTTCTGAGAATTTTGAACCATAATTTAATCTTTATTAACCAATCAAAATGCGTGGTTCAATCGCCATTAAATATTATCGAAGCATTATTAAATATCTGAATCTCACTGAAATTGTGAAAAGCTTTTTGAGATTCTCTTGGGCCTATACGTATATGCTCTCTTATATTATTGTTGATGGCTACTAGGTATACAAACTTTATTTAAATTAACTTGCGCATGTAATCCATACATACTTATATTATAACTGTGAATGTAACTTTGTTTGTTTGTTACGCTCTCACACCCTAACCGCTAAACCAATTTAGATGAAATTTGGTATGGAGATAGCTTGAACCCCGTAGAAGGACACATGGCACTATTTACCGCGATCTATTAGCGATTAACGATTCTGCGCGAGCAGAATTGCGCGCAACAGCTAGTTCTTAATAAATGTTACAATTAAAGGTATATTGTCAGAAATAATTTTACTTTTATTTTCATTCATTAAACACACAGATTTGAGGACAGACCTTCCAAAAATATAAAAAGAAATACATTTTCTTTGTGATTAAATAGGTAAGTACTCTCGGTCAAAACACTTTAGAAGTCCTCAGATCAAGATATCGTTGGAATTAAAATGTCATTGCAAGGCCGAGGTCCCAAAATACACAAGTATTAACGTTTAGTATTTTTTACTACAAAGGGCTCTCTAGAGCGTTTATACCGAATCAAGAAAGAAAATTAGAGAATTATTGAAGGTTTCCCAGAATTTGTATAAAATGAAACGAACGTAGACGTTCAGCTTTTGTAGGACGATTAAATAATTGTCAAAGGTGGGTAGATCTATATATAAAATACTTTAATCGTCTTACAAAATTTGCTTGCCACAACTTCAAGCTCAGATTTCTGATGTTTTGAAAATACCAAACAGTCCTGTCCTGAACAATCCTCCCGATGTTTTTCAATATTTTAATATAATCAACTGGCACTTCTGTGTAAGTGATGTTTTTGCAATGCATTTGTATATAAACTGACGCAATTTTCAAACGAGCGGATATAACAGCCCGGCGCGCTTCATGACCGTCGGTATCATTGGCTAAATTAACGTTTGGATGCACTCCACGCATCTGCACCAGTAGTACGCCGTGGTACTGGAATCACGCTATTTTCATTACGCAATATTTCCCCTATACAGAGTCGCGATGGAGCGTGTATGGAGGGAAAAACTGCGAACTTCGTTTCACAAACAAAGCTCGCTGTGAAAAGGGGCCTGTGAAAAAAACATTTTCATTGTGTCTGCGAGTCGCTCGATTTTTAATCTCCCCGCCCGTCTCACTAAGTTTATTGTGCTTTGAAGAACTGTGGACCGGAGCTGGCTTAATCGACACTGACGAATAAAAATAGCACGATGTTACAAAATTAGTGAGCGAAAATACCATCTGCATACACAAGAAATCAATACATATGACGTCCATGAAAGCTGGCATGCACGGATCTCTCGTTTCGGACTCTGTTTTAAGGGTTGAAACCGGTCAGGAGTTTAGGTACTACACATTGCCGTTACTACAAGCACAAAAACAAATTTAAAATAAATATACCTAAGTATCACCTAATTTTCAATTAAGAAACATTTTAGTAGCCCCTAACTCAAACAGCAATGAAGTCTACATGGTGATGGTACTTTTTCTTTAAAATTTGTTATAATATTTTAAGTATTTGTAGACTTGCCTGTAGGGGGTGAGGACATGTAACTCTAGCGAAAATGACACTTTTAGATTTTAATATTACTGAAATCAATCATGTTTAAAGTCCTCCGTAACCTACCGCAGTAATAAGACGCACGAATAAATCCTAACCTACATAAACAGTTCTGTTGAACCTTATTATATTACATTACATAGAGTCATATATTAACTCCGAAATGTTACGTCCCGATACATTTTTAACATCAATAAAATGAAGGCAACATTTTCTTCTACTGCCAAATCCCTTCGCATCCTCGTTGTAAACGCTCAGATAGATTTTACCACAACCACTTTAGTGTGATACTTATCATCAGAGGAAAACCTCCGATGTACTCCCCATTGCCTGGAGTCGCGAGGATCGAGGAAGGCTCTCTTTGAATGGCTTACACGTAAACGGCAAGTATCTATCCACGTGACGATCCGTTGCATTATTCATCGCTCTGAAACAAAGATGCTGTGAATACGTCCCTAAAATACTAGTCATGCATTGATCACCACTGAAGCGAATTGTTTGTATAAACAACAACACACACATTTGGTCTTTGTGTTTATTTTCACTAGAAAGTCTATAAACGGATAAACTGGTATTCTTTTGCACTATAGACATAAGTACAAACATAAATACTATTTGAATTACAACTCTTTGAAATAAGAGCCGAAAAGAAGATTCTTGCTTTGAATTTGTGAGCAGCAATAGGTAATTCAAGTTTCGAAGATGCTGGTTGCAATGAGAACCATTCATGCATTTACGTACATGTCATAACATCATGTGTTAAAAAAGCATAATTGTATTTAAAGTTTTAATGGTTTTCTTTCTATTTTAGATAGTTCATAAAAGACGATACTTCCACAAAACAGCAGCCCTTTATTCTACGGAGTAAATCAATATTGATTTTGACGTGTTATCGAATCGTTAACGTTAAGATAGCTCTTATTTACTTGGCTGTAATGGCGGCCGAGTTAATGTTTAGTATAAAAACAAATAGTCTCATTTTTATTTTATATAACACAAATTGCATAATTTCGATCTCTATAATTAACAGTGATCGGAAATAGGTGAGCTAATTTGCCTAAACTTGATGCATGTTCATTCAATAATGTATTCCCATCTCTCTCACGTATGAATGAATATGCGTCAAGTTTAGGCAAATTAGCTCTACCTATTCCGATCACTGATAATTAACCAACGATATAATAATTGTGATGCATAAAACAAAATGCGTAATTTCTAAAACTATAATGTTCATAAATTAAAAAAGAAATATTTCTCACGGAGTTTATTACTATTAATGTGGTCACATTTATTACCTAACCTAACCTAGTTAGAAGAAATTAACTAAAAATGCATAATAACAAGAAAATGATGGTTATAATAAATGAGTGTTATGTTATTCGATCGTTTGCCTGATGAAATTATACAATTGGTTTTTGTGTTAAAAGTTCATTATGCTTTTCGTAAATTTTTAGACTGATTGAAGCGCTCCCAAAAACAATACGATAACACGTCAAAAACAATATTGTTTTACCTCTTTTACCGTGATGAATAGAGCCCCTGTGTAGCCAAGTCTCGCGACTAAACAGTGAATTCTCGCGCTAATAATAACGCCCATTCTTTTACCAAACCATTTTCCGTGGTCGTCTTTTGTAACAATAATTTCCTGTTTCAATCTGGCGTTTACAACGTCAGAATAATGACGCCCAAGAGAGACTTGCCCACCAACAGCCTCATCTAGAACGTAACCCGGTTATAAAAGAATTTAAACTGTCGTTTCTCGCCTGCTAAGCTCGCCTGAATTTCGAGCAATAAAGTGCAAATAAATTAACAATTGCTATTAGCATAATAGCTCTTATGAGAACTGTTGAGAGTCAAACTCATTCCTTAAAACGCATAAGGCTACCCGGCGAGCAAATTATGAATAAAACATGGATTTTGGACGGAGGGCTATCAGTCTTGCGTAGCGGGGGTTCAGGGGTAGGTACAATTGTTCTACAGCTCGACACGTATGTTATTGTGCTCTTAACGGAATTTTCTTGTTTTATTTCGGAAGACACTGGCATTTTGTTCATGTGTCCATCATTTCAAAGTCAACAAACCCTTTAAATGCATACCCAAGTAACGGTTAGGCTAAAAATTAAACTTTAAACCAGTTCATTAACAGCTTAAGACTTTATAAATGCTGATTAATAGAGTAAATACACACATAAGGCTGTACTGGAGTATAAACGGTTTCGTTTTAAACAGAACAGCTGGTTTACGGCTGTATATTGTCGAAATTATTACTTTTAGATTCTTAAAAGCATTGCAAAACACAAAAATACAGTATTTAGTATTAAAAAAAACTTTGAGCAGTTTTAGCAGACTAGAGTTACATAACGACTGTTTACAGCTCTTGACTTATTCTTTTGATACTGCTTAACGCTATACAAGGGCATATAATATTGCTACTAACTGGATATTGGTGTAAACCTACTCTGTTGTAACTCCGTCATGTTAGGCTGGACGATAGCTGATCAACAGTTATCTAGGAAACCCTTCATAAGCAATGTCCTTTACAAGAGTGTAATATAATGCTGTTGGCTGAATAAAACTTTAATGGAACTCTATTATAAAGTCGATGCGGTTAGTGTAGGTTTTACCGTATAATTCAGCCATTAGTATTAGTTTAGTATTATATTATGGGTTATTTTAATTCTTATGTGTTGTGTTTATAAAGTGTTTATAAAGAGGATAATCCAGCTTAAAATTGAAACTGAACGTTAAGTTATAAGAGTGTGGTGCGTAAGGTCCAGTTAATATTTTTTGTGTTCGATATTGATACATACATAATTACCATCGAACTTAAGAATGGGTTTGCGTTAAATTTAACTTAACCCTAAATCGCTGTAATATCTACACAATATATACTTCTAAGCAGCTACTGTGATAATTAAATTCTAATATACAAACAGTTTTACTCTTTAAGCTGATACTTATTCTAATATTATGCCTCAGTTCAGCGAATAGCTTCATAATAGTGTACCAGAAGAACAATAGCTGTATAAATTGGGGACGCCATCAAAACATAACCTATGAATTTTATTTGAGATTAAAATTAAATTATTAAATTATTTGAGATTATTACATTCAATATTTTAATGTTTAACTTTGTAAATTTCTTTAGAATAAGTAACTAGACACAATAACCTTTTGGACGTATAAGGGCTGTATAGCAGCTATTTAGCCCTTATGTAGCCAAGTTACACAGCCTAAAGTAAAAAATATATTTATAGTACAGCCTTTATACAGGTATAAATGTTACTTGGGTGGCTTCTTGATAGTACTAAATGAATAGAGTATGTTTTCCACAGATCACTGATCTAGTTAAACTGCTACGTGGACTAAAGTCGGGGTGGAAATGTGTTACTGAATCCAGCAACATTTGAAATATTTTGAAACGATTGCAAAAGCATTTTAAGTAACGTACACTTTACGGGCGGCGTGACCCGGCGACCGCAGAACCATTACAAATAAAATTACAGTCAACGTTGGCAGAGTTCAAACACACGGGATTGAATTCACTCCGGTTTGTAAACTAAAATAAATTCCTTTAAAATTGATTTCCGATGTTCAGAATGCAATTTGTTTGCTGCACTCGCAGTAAAATACGAAATTATATTTTTAGCGTGTTAAATGTTTGGGTACCACTTTGTTTGTTAGTTCGTGGTCTGTGATTAAGGTTGACTGCTCAATTTTATTAAAAAAAAAACGGTCAAGTGCGACTCGGACTCGCACACCGAGTGTTCCGTATTTAAGATAATATGCTTGGTACCCGCAAAAGAAAATACTCATTTGTTATGAACTTTATTTTCTATGCTATAAGGTCCATTTAGACTAGCTTAAATTTTAATACAGATTTTCAAAGATTTTTTGATATTTCTCAAAAACTGTAAATAATGAACACTTCATTTTATTTTTCCCATAAAATATAAGTAATTATCTATACGTCAGGATTTTTTCAGATTTTTGATTCATAAACTTTGGAGATAAGGGGGGAACGGTAATTTTTTGTACATGTTTGGCTATAAATCAAAAAGTACATAACAGAAAATTAGAAAAAATAATTGTATTGAAATGTGCAGATTAAGCCCTTTCAAATGACACCCCGTTTGCTATAATCAAACCACTTTCATTTTTCAACCCCCGATTTTTGACCCCATTTCAATTATTTAAATAATAATTTCATATTTTTTATACCAAAAACAGATGCGGGCAAGCAAGTTACACAACTATGCCCAATTTCAAGTTGTTAGCTTCTATAGTTTCTGATAAAAACTGCTGTGACATACAGACAGGCAGACAGACAGACAGACAGACACAACGAAGTCTCACCATAAGGGTTCTTTTTTACCATTTTGGTACGAAACCCTAAAAAGATAAAATATGTTTATTCAGTAAGTAGGCCGCACGAGTACTTTTACCTACACGTAAAACCTATTCCTAAGTCTTGGCCGTTTTCTATGTAAATAAGTGTTAAATTCATTATATAAGTAGGTCTTATTTCTCCAAAAGCCATGATGCTAAAATGCTAGGCCAAAGTCTCCTTAAAACAGGTACGAGGGTTTTATGTTGCAGCTGCCTACGAGTTTCATTTTGGGGCTAAAGCTGACTAACTATAAGGCAGAGCTTCAAAACTTTAACACTAGAAATAAATCGAGCCTAAGCGAGCACTAATTGGCTTGAAATATTGACTTTTGGATTGACAGGGACACAGTTTGCGAGGTACTCTCTTGTTCTCCGACGTCCACTCCTAGTTACTGCGATATTACTACTTTAAATGTGATTCTTGGATCCTCAAGAGTGACTGTGGCATAATCTAAGATTGCATCTGAAGCTTTCTCTGTGTTTTAATAACTACACAACTTGAATTAAAGACAATTCAACCATTCGACTGCTTCTGCCCGCTACATAATATAAGAAAGAAGCTACTGCTGAAAATAAGCCGAAAGGTTCAAAGCATTATTCCATTTAATAAATAAATTTGGTTGTTTCTAGTAGGACCTAGCTGGGAGGCAATTCGCAGGGGACCGGGAAATTTACTGCACTACCCAAACTACCGACAATTCCTTATTTACGATTAAATAAAATACGGCTATTGGCTCGTTGATGAAAATATAGCTGCAACTAAGCACCTGTTTATCTCGATTTAATAATGTTTTATGTGTCTCCTTTATGATACCTGCATTGTGGTACCTACGTCCGTATTGGTTGAATATGCTTAAGTTTATAGCTTTGTTAAAAATAATATGACATGATGACAAGTTGCATAATAATATTCTCAAGTGGCAATCAACACATTTAGCATTGGCTAAACATTGAATCGAAATATAATATTTTTCCCAACCTATAATCATTAGGCATTAGGTTATTATTTATTATGTCTAAGGAACATATATAATGATGCCAAATAAATAGATTCTTATTACTTTAATCTCCTAATTTTATGTTCATTGTCCAGTGTTTTTAGGGTTCCGTACCTCAAAAGGAACAAACGGAACTCTTAGGATCACTTTGGTGTCCGTGTGTCCGTCTGTCCGTCTGTGTGTCAAGACCCTTTATTTTGGTAACGCGTGGAGGTATCGAGTTGAAATTAAAACCACAAACTCAGGTCTCTTGAAGTTGTGAAAAAACTAACTTCTTAGTTAAAGTAAAAAAAGATACGGCCGTTTTTGCAGCAAGAAACGTATATTTTAACACTCTCAAGGGAATCAAAATTTATAGGTTAAATATTTTCCGTTGGCCTACATTTATGGAATTTGGCAAGTTATAGCGTTTTATACCTTATAGCTACTACAAGTATAGGAAAAAATCTGAAAACACTTTTAACCTGGGACTCTATTCTACATGTACTGTCAACGTTATGATAGCTGTCAGTCAAAAACAGTACGATAATATGTTTAAAAGCAATATAGTTTTACCGAGTAGAATAGTGCTGAACAAGCAATTCCGTCCGGATTTTCAAGTTACAATATTACATTCCTAAGTATTATTAAATATTGGAAATATATCTAATAAATACAGGGCTTGACCCAAACTTATTTCGAGGCTTATACTAATGGAGCTAAATATTTACACATGTATCTACTTAAATGATTAAATTAATATTTAAATGCATGAAGAGCAACTAAGGCTTAGTAACAAATACTACAACTCGAACATTTTGGCTCCTACAGAGGATTGAACCTCGACCCGCAAACTTATTTAGGACAGTCCCTACCAACTAGGCTAAGTGTGTTGTTAATTCAAGTTTAATTTATTTATTTATTTATTATAGAATTGTAATTCACAGATAAACCATCACATTACAACCTTAATTAAAACTATGCTATACTTAATTCCACACACAGACATTCAAAAATAAATAAATTGTATTAATAAGAGCATATATGTCAGCATTTTGGACCTCACCGACAAACCGGCTCTGGAGGTAGGTGCGTTCCACTGGACTCCAGACAAAGTCAGAGCACTCCAATTTTCTCCGTACATAGGCATTGTAAAGGAGCATGGCTACTTTAGTGTCCTTAAACTCCGCAGTAGTACGGAGAATGAACCGGAGAGCCTTATTTGCGCTTTTTCACGTTGTTGTTATGTGCTCATGGAAGTTAAGCCCACTGTCCAGGAGAAGACCCAAGTCTCGCACCTTTTCAACGGGATTAACTATCAGTGAGTCGAAAGTATAGGTAGCTACAATAGGAACTCGCGATCTGGAGAAGGTAATAATTTGACATTTTGAAGCATTGACAGCTAGCCTATTTACTTGGCTCCATACGACGACCTGATCGATAGCTCTGTGGAGAACACATCAGTCCAAATCAGTCCTAACCGGCATCACAAGCTTCAGTTCTTCCGCAAATAACAAGGTCTTAGGCCCATCGGCAAAAGTTGGAAGATCGTTTACCATTATTAAGAACCAAGTTGGCCCAATCGTACTACCCTGGCTGACCCCTGACCGCGTAAAGTATTCCCGAGACCTAGCGCCTGAGAGCTGGACATATTGCTTGCGGTCACGAAGATAATCGGCGAAAATATGTACCAGTTTTGGCAAGGAACCTAGAGCCGAAAGTTCCCGAAGCAGGATGTCGTTGTCGACCACGTCAAAGGCCTTGCGGAAGTCAATATAGGCCACATCCACCTGATGTCCTAGATCCATTTCCACAAGGACATAATCGATTCAGCCTCATCAGGATATAATTTCGGTTGATCAGGGAAGAATACAGACCCAAAATATTGAGCAAAGACATCAACGGCCTGTTGCCCAGCTACCGCTATACCCCTGTACCTGTATTCCGTATGTGGAAGTCTACCTATTATGTACTTACCTGCTAAAATGTTTACTGCTTTAATGATTAACACATACAAAATTACGCTCTTCATTTATTAGAGTTTGTGCCAGTTCAGCGTTTCATGGCAACCCACTTATTAAGTATTTACTACAATTGCTGAAATACATCAGCATGAAATTTATGGTGTTATAAAATTAACCGAAATTACCCCCATAAATTTGAATCTGGTATAAATAGTTCCCTTGGGACCCACACCTGTACCTTGGCTTACATTCGTTGACCTCCTTCACACAAAGTCGTTAGTTATGGCTGTTCACAGAGTTCAAAATATACGACATTACATTAAAAAAATATCCAAATTCAACATTTTTTCTAGACTCAGTTACGATGGCGCTTTCAGGACCAGGAAACTTGCATATTGGAACTTATTTAATAAGGTGTAAAATTTACCCGGGCACGTCATTTGCACCGTGGGTTGGAATATTCTTTGAAAAAAGTAGTAGCCATTTAGCAGGGAATTTACGACCCTAGCGTAGAAGGGTGGCGTGCTCTCGCCGTCTCCAGGCTAATTTACACGTTAGGGCATTTTACGCTGCATGCAAACTAATTTTGTTCACAGAAGCATTGAGTATGCACTCAAGAGTACGGATAAATTTCTATTCCCTATTTAAAAAAGATAGAACGGGACGACCTACATAAACATCTTCAAGGATGTCCAAATAATAAAAGAGTAAAAGCCCCAAGCACGGGATAACGCAGCGCCATTTCTACCCAATTAATCATCATAATAACGTTTACTGCAATCCTTTGTGCCTCGTCTTGCTCTACAAAACCACTTTGCATGAAATCCGTCTTTAAGTCAATTCAATTCTCAGTTTTTTTATTAGTGAGCAAAAAAAAGACGCTCGAAAGGATTCTCTTTCATACTTCGTTTAACTTTGAAATAACGACCGGCAATCGAGCTGTTGTACAATAACAATTTACTGTATCGTTAATAGCTCGTCAATCAGTATACACTCGGTCAGGTGCGTGTACGTAGTGATATTAGGTTGGATTTATCGCGCCCGTCGGTCTTGGCTAATTAATAACTACTAACTACATCGCAGTTAATCAAAATAAGTATCGAGGGATATCGCGCTGCTCATTTGGCAAAGCGTCAATAATTGTTATTGAATTAACTACCACGCGGTATTGGGGCTAAATATTGGTGTTTCCAAAACGTTAACACGATTTATGGTTTTTAAATATAAAATCCAATTAAAAATTGCTTTTAAACTGTGAAAAGATGGCTTTTATTAAGATTGTGGAAACTACTTTACTTTTTATAAGACTTCATTATAAATTAATATGAAATCTGAGAAAAAGAAGGTTAAAGATTGTTATAAAATAGTGAATGAACCCTTGCCAACATCATTAGAGCAACTTTTACAGCTTAGCGACTTTAGAATGACCGTTACGCTGAATATTTAACGATAAATGATCCTAGGATCTCAGATAGGTATTGCAATTAAACAAAGTTTCCCGCATCGGAACTTGCTCGCAATTCTCCGGAGCTAATTGATCGAATCTATTATTCAACGGCAGAACTTTTGGAGGTGTTGCGTTTCATACTGACAGCGCAATGATCTCTAGAAACCTTTTAGCCGAAAGTCCCACAACGAAGACTACGTCATATCATAACCACTAATAAGGAAATCTTAAAAATGAATTTGACTTGACAAGGATTGTACAGTCAACTATTTAAACTGTTAAGCCACTAACCACAAGCCGCTTAAATTTTCGTTATCATGGAATAAACTATTCTGACTATATAAAACCCTGAGTAGTATTGAAGTCGCAACCATATTTATAAACATAATTCCCTAATCCAGTAGGGTTAATTACCTTCGAGAATGTTTTTCGTTTCAACAACTGACTGAACTGAACACTCGCCAGTGGATGAGGTGTGCTCGGTGCGATTTTACCTATTGGTTGTATTTTCAATTCTACTGGTGAAAATACAAGGTTTAACAAGAAAACAATCGCTTAAAACGCTACTCTTTGTTTTGATATTGCCGTCTATGTACGTTTAATACCTATGTTATTTAGATTTATTTTGCCATTTTGTTAATATTTTAAATTAAAGTACCAAGTCATACTCACGACTCTGTGTCGAATCTTACATGGGAACTAGGGCAAAAAACCATACATACATACATACATACAAACATACAGTTCGAAAACATTACCCTCCTTTTTCACAGTCGGGTAAATAAATTTGAAACTTTTTAGGGATGGTTGACTGTTTTGCTTTTTATCACGGTTGCAAAACAGGGGCGTTATTCTAATTAATAAAAGCTACCATAACGTTGACAATACAATAGCAATAGGTGTAAAGTCAATGTGGAATAAGGCATCTGAACGGATTTTAATGCCATTTGGTTCAGAGGTAGGACACGTACTGTTTTAAAAAAAATATAGTATAGGTACTTAAAACAAAGTCGCTTCCCGCCGTCTTTTCTGTTGTATGTTTGTGCATCTTTCAAACTACTCAGTTGGATAATTTTCCAACGAAGGTTTGTACAATCAATTCTGGTTTATGTACGGGTGTAACAGAAAACTCACATAAACCCAAGCGGAGTGAGGGCGGGTCGCTAGTTAAAATATAAAATACTTATAAATCGGAAAATCGGATAGTTCATGTGCGAATAACGATGAACGAGTTATGCGAAAACAAACAATTATGAAAACTGAATTTTACGACTATCACACTTACATACTTGTCAGAGTGTGATGGATGTATTCCATTTTTATCCATAACAAAAACACGACCATAATAGGTTCTGTTCCGCAGTGTTATGCGTTCCGTTATGTCTAAACAAAAATATTTATAATTATATTTTTAACAAGCGACACACAGAAACATTTAAAGCGACAACAAATAACGCAGCGCAGGACAAATTTAAATTAGAACTCGCTTGGCGACTGCGATATGTAAATCCCGAAGGTTGCTTTAAATAACACGTACGTAGCACAAAACTATCACGTTCCATTTCCATTTTGTTCTGTATTTATGTGCCGCTATAGGCGGCCTGTTCGCGATCAACTTTGTCCGTAATGAATGTTCGATACGGACTAGATCCGGGCGCCCATCCGGTTTCAGCCATGCGCCGCGTTTTGAAATATTTTCCATTAGTGCCGACTGCCGACCTGAGGCTCTGTTCTGAACGTTTATACGCTGATATTGAAAATAAAGCGCCTGTAGTGATCGGCATAAGTCATAAATGTCTATTCATATGGTGTTCTGAAATAAAAGCGGCTTATGCACGCGGATGATATTGAACAGGGTTCCGTGTCCTAAACGTATTTGGCTTAACATACTTAGCAAATCTAAAAGTTTTTCGACGAATGTTGGCATTGCAGAAAGCGTATCTTATCTTCTTATATGTCCTAGTCTAAAACAAAGTCGCCTGTAACCTCTGTCTGTCTGTCTCTCTATCTATATAAGGTTTTTATCCTACTAATATTATAAATGCGAAAGTTTGTGTGTTGCTCCTTCACGCAGTGTTATGAATAAAAGTATTAAACGTCCAACGGAATTTATGCGAAGTTGATGTATGCGAAGCTTGACTATGCCACAAGAGTTTATGCTTATAATCACGACGTATGCTTAAACGTACGCTTGTACGAGTAGTAATGCATTATAGAAACATTACAGAAAAAAAGTTATGAAAAAGCAACGGGAACCTAGTTTAACATGCGCGTGCCACGTTGCGCTGTTGTTTGTTGTTTTTCAAAATCTGGTGCTACCGAGTGCAATAGGTTACGGCACGGTATTTGAACTCACTGAAAATTGCTCGAAACATTGTTGATTTTCAGTGTTTTCAAAGACCCTTCACTTTTAATCAAAAAATACCGGTAGTTTTTACTACCTATCGTTTGAATAACTTTTGTCGGAACGAAGGAAAATGAAACATAATTGAAAAACAAAATGCAAGTGTTCTAATTACAAACGGCAAATGCATCCAGTTCAAATGTTTTTTGTTTTCGCGCAGGTAGACAAACATGCGGTCATCCAGCACATGAAGCGGAATCCATAATTACTGGATGCTCTTAAGCAAAAATGGTCATTCCACAATTATTTATCACAGTGATCCCCAAAGTGGTCTATATCGACCCCCAGGGGTCGACGACGACCTGCAAGGGGTCCATGTGAGACATGAAAATGGGGGTCCACGATAGTGGATCCCATTTAAGCAAGTCGTGACTTTAATTTTGGCTTTCCATTAATGGAATAATCCATATTCATACACAGATAGTAGGTACCTACTAATTTACGTAATACTTTCTTATAAATATATAAATAAACAAATATTATCTATATAAATTATGTTTCAATTTTCTCTGTGTGTAGTTTTTTACTTTGTAAAAAATATTTTTCGTGCAAAAGTCATAGTTCAGTTTTATATACTATTTATCTGTACAGAGGTACAAGGTATAATAAATACTGGTACTACCTACACATGACAAAAATCTGGTAAGCAAAAAAAATAATTGTAATCAATCAAGAACTAAGTACGAAAATCGTTTTTACGAGATGAAAGATGTCGAGCTTGTTCCAATAAGTTAATGATCAATGTCAAACTTTATAAAACTGAAAATACTTCCAAAGTTTTTCACAAAGTTTTCCGTCCCAGTGGTACGAGCCACAAACTTAACGCACAAAAGACAAATTGGCGAGCAACGGGCGTAGTGTCGCGTGCGGCACAAAAGCGACATAATCAGCACAGGCG
The DNA here is from genome assembly GCA_946894065.1 of Acleris literana. Lineage (NCBI taxonomy): Eukaryota > Metazoa > Arthropoda > Insecta > Lepidoptera > Tortricidae > Acleris > Acleris literana. Next base: position 10,413,727 of record OX335673.1, read on the forward strand.
TATAGTCGCCGGCTGCAAGCCTACATCACTAAATAGCAACCGCGTTTGGATACATGAGCTCACGGTGCACGCGAATAAAAGTTATCACTACATATTAAATTGTTAATATGTGTTAGCTTATGTATGCTTGTATGGTAACAAAAGCTAAGGAAGCTAGTTAGAGTAGTAATCATTTATATAAAAAATAAACGATTATTAAGTAACTTCAACGTCTGACTCTCCGGACCAAGATTATCATTACTGAAATTGCTTTTTCTTACTTACGAAAGGTTGTAATCCGGGGCATGGTCTATCTATGTGCCAGATACCAATGCAGCCGAATATACCTGTTGTGTGGTCATGCGTGATTGAGCCTTGAAATTTACAAACTCTTACAATTTTAATGTTAATGTGAATCAAAACATTCTGCAAAATATATCAAAGTCGTCCCGCCGTTAACAGAGTGCGGCTTTGCTAACGTCATTTGCATGGCTCTCGAGGGAATGTCTATGCTGACGGCTAGTATTTAATATTCCTATATTTTTATTTTTGAAAATAATTCTAATTAGAATATTTTTTGAAGTTAAGTATAAAACAAAAGGTATCCTGTATCAGATAATAATGTGATGAGTCAACCCATCCATTAACTTTACTTCTATCACGTTCAATTATCAAGTAGGTAGGTACATAAAAAAAGATTTTTCTTCTACTCTTATACATTGTTAATTAGTCGATTGATCAACTAGTTAACATATACCTAACTTCTAAAATAATAAATAGAAATAGTAATAAATACATTTTAAATATTTTTAGGACTTGATAAATGCTTAAAAACATATTTAGAAATTTTAAAATGTAGAAGTTGACAATTTCTTTTATATCCGAACGCAGCCTGAAGTTTAGCGGAGGTAACCGCCAGTGTAAGACGGGCTTATAATTCCATTTGTTGAACGCTCAGCCCCCGGGCCGGCAACTTCCAGCCGTAACTTTAATTGAAATGTGTTTTGTTGTTTTGCGATATTTACCTAGTATTCATACTCATATAAAGTCGTTTAAACTGCATTTCCCTAAAGGGGAATGAGGAGATAATGGGATTTGTATGCATCGTCTTTTTTGTAATAAGGATGTTGTAGCCGTAAATATAATAACCAATATGACTTGATTGAGTATCTAGTGCTATTTTCCTTACCTTTATGTATTTACTAGCTTCTGCTCGGGATTTCGTCCGGTATTCCCACGGATTATCGTTATTCCCTCGGGAACTTAAAAATAACGAGATGAAAAGTAGCATTTGTGTTAATGCAGGGTATATCTCCGTTCCGTTTAGCCGTTGCAGCGCGAAGGAGTAACAAACCAACACACACACAAACTTTCGCATTTATAATATGGGTAGGATTTTCATAAGTAGGTAGCTTAAAGCTGATGCGTGCATATCGTGATCCACTTATGTTATTGTATCTATAGTTTGTATGTTTACCTAGTATATTTCTTAAAGTGTTTACTGAGGGTGGACATACAAAATATAGTTAATTGCTTGTAGATTACAGGAAAACTTATAAGAATTCTATAAGAAAAAACTTATGTACGGAACCCTCTCCATGCGAGTTCAACTCGCACTTGGCCAGTTTTAAATTAAAACTGTACTAATCATTTTGAACCAAGTGCCCTTGAAGTATCTGGACCTGGAGTTGATTTTTGAATCGCACCCGTGACTAAAATTCTGACGCCTATGACGTCAAGCAATCTACTAATTAACTAGATCCGCGAGTGACTTAATTTTCAATATTAGTTACTCACTAAATTGACGGTTAAATATTTTCATTATTGGAATGAAATGAAGTTTTTTATACATGCGAAAATTCAGTGCAATCTTCTCTACAATGCAATCTGACGATATCTAAGCTCTCAGGTGTACCTACCTAGATACTTAATGTAGACCTAAGTTTAAAGTCGTTAGATTCCTTCTCTCAGTTGATGAAACGTATGCAAGGAAAAAGTTAGGTTAGCGACAAAAGCCTATCTCAAATAAATTTGTATTAACCTTTCAATAAAATAATAATAATAATAATAATATAAAGAGGAAGGACGAGGTACAGCAGCCTGCAAATAAAAGAGGATAGTGGTAGTAAAAAATAGGATGTACTTGGAACAGGACCCGTATCACTTTACTAAAATAAAGTTCCATGTACGCCTTCCAAAGGTCCGGGACTCCCAATAGTCCCATGCTTGGTAAAGACATACACATAATAACAATAATTTCCTTTTACTTATTTTCAACTATAGCGGCCTGCACACGTAGAGTTCGGACTGCGGGAAACGCCACGCGCCATTCCAACCTTCGCGCCGAACCGTACGTGTAAATGCAACTGTAATAGTAAAATAGTCAAAAACCTACGGTTCGGACTGGCGCGTGGAATGGCGCGTGGCGTTTCCCGCGGTCCAAACTGTGCCGTGTAAAGGCCGCTTATGGCAAGGTAATAAATACAGTGCTAAACCTGAGAACATAAATCGAATGACTCTATATTAGTAACTTCGCAGAGAAACACATCGGCGCTAACACTGCTAAGTGAGTTTATAGGTACCTATAGGGTCATATAATTAGAAAAACTTGAGTTTTTGTCATTCAATTGTGTTTATATTCAAAACATAACAATTTTGTATGAAAGCCAATGTATTTTTTCAAATCTTTATAAAATGAAAACTTCGTTTTCAACTGACTTAAATTGTACATAATTATAAACTTTAGTTTATTATTTATCGATCTACGTCATAATAAAGTTAGTTTTTCAATGGTGGTCAAAATTTAAAAGTAATATTTGGAAGCTGACTCTGCACAAAATCCTTCTACCGGCAATCATATTTATTCCAAATTCCTAGGTAGCGCAGAATCATCATTAACTACGCAGTCCAAAACGACATTGAGCGCTTTTCCATTACACGGAACGGCACCGGTATCGGTACGGCCCCGGGTCCGCCAGCCGGGGAGCCAAAATGTGTGGTGGAGGTGGAAGATATGACGCGTTTTTTCAATGACCGACACGACGACGCGTAAACAAACGGCAACGGCTTGGTTTCATACTTTTATGCCCTCCGGTTGCGGGCCGGGCAGAAACGAACAAAATCAACAAATATGCTTAACCGAACTGCAACTTGTAATTAAAATAATTGTAGATGAAGGAAAGTTTATCTAACGATATTTACGCTTTGTAATTTTTTGCCTTAACGTATTGATTGCCCAGAACACTATTTTGTGAATTATTGAACGACTCGTAAAAAATGCTATTGAGCATAAAGTCAACCATTTATACATTGGTCTATGCTTTAAAGTATGAATAAATATAGATTCAAGTATTCCAACACATTTTAAAGTCGTTTGAATAAAAGTTTTCATTTAATTCGGTTTTTCGCTTTTTGGTTTTGGATTATAAATGTCGATATTTTTTAGGTTTTGTTTTCCTATTTTCTATTTTCTTTATTGATATTTGAGTTCTGGATTTTGTGTTTAGCTATTTGTGTGACCTGAAGCGGTGTCCCCAAATGGTTACCTACTTCTTAAGAACAGCTCTGTTTTTTGTTTTTTAATTTGTTCTTTTGTACTTGTGTTAGACGTAAGTAAATAAACGTTTCCATTTTCTTTCTTCGTTTAAATCCCCATTACATATTGTCACTAGGTACTATCAGTGTATAAAAATGAAATACATAGGAGAATATTTTCCAGTAACCAATTCGGCAGCATTCGCTCGAATTACCGACAAGTGGTGTACTTATTATATGTATTCGTAGGGAGCGATGCGATGACGTCATGAAGCACGTTTGCGCTACCAATTTCACGAGCAATATCACTGAATTATGCCCCGGGAGGTGAGGCCCTCGTGAATATTTCCTAACAATAGAAAAAGCTTTACTTCCCCCGCGCACAACTACGGTATTACCAAAATCATTTTCGTCATAATAGACAGCTTTTGTTGACTTTTTGAATTATGTGGATTCATGCGAGAGCCGTTATAAATCCTTTTGGTAGATATTTGAATACATCGAGGACTTAAAAGGCTGTATATTGACAGATTATCTGTTTTATTGATGAAACCTGATGTCCTAAATTTACAAATAAATGAGTTTATAATAGGTAGTCTTAAACTTGTGTATTATAAATAAAATCTTGTTAAACATTTTTCTTTCAGATATTTTTATCACTTTACTGCCGATGTATAGATATAAAATAAAAGTTAGTTTGATTTGTTAGGAAAATAATGCACTAGACATTAAAATATTTAAATTAATGTATTGACCATGGTTCACAAACAGCGCAAGTACAACTGGGACATAAACAATGGAAAAAGTTGTGAAGTGTAATAAAACTTTTAATTAGCTTTTCCATTGGCAATGTTTTATCGATGTGGCACATCGCTTGTTCTTCCTGGATTCCGCATCAGACAAAAGAAACCCTTTTTAGAGAGACTTTCTATTTTGTTTATCTTATCGTCTGTCAAAGCCACATAATTTCAAAAAACTTTACTTCGTCTTTATTGTCTGTGAAACGGTTTTCTGCCTTTTCTCCGAACAACGTTTCCCAAACTGATTCTTTTTTCCCAAAAACATAATTTACGAAACCGCTTCTTTTTCCGAAACCGTAAAAATTTAGGACTTATATAAAACTATACTAACCTAACCTAAAAGGTTCTATATGATGGTCCTGAATTAAATCCTGATATATTTACAGTTTCGGAGAAAAGCGGTTTGGGAAAAGTTTTTCGGAGAAAGGGCAGAACAGCCTGTGAAACTGTTGCTGAGGGTTATATTCAACTTTGGTTTAGCCAATCTTGCTATATCTTCACTTGACGTCACTTGTCCAATTGACAGAAAGAGCTGTCATATCCTAGCTTGGTCCGTTAGCGTAAACAATTACGCTATCGGAGCCAGCTGGGCTTAATCAAAGTAGAATAAAAGTCATGTTAGGGCAAAATTGTTAGAATAGTTGCAGATGGTAAAACTTTCTAGCGTGCAGGGTCAAGTGTAAAGGAACCATTAGCGGAAGGTTGCTTCGCTCATACTATTTTACATATTATCACTACAATTTTTTTTTTAGATGTTCCAGTTTTAGCGCAAACGTCCGATACAGAACTGCAATGTTGCGGGAGCGCGTCGTTTTGTCGCATTCATCACTATCATTTCAGCTAAACGACGGACATAGGACTCCAAGGTTTCCCACAAGGACCGGTCCTGCATCGTTTGGATCCAGCGGTTTTCCGCAACCTTACCCACGTCCAACCTGATCCACCTCAGTTTATCGCATCATCCTATTTTATTTATAAGATTATCAATCAACAGTAACTAAAGGCTATTTCATTGTCAATAATAAAAACTATACATTAAAAAACTTGCTAACGAAGAAGTTATTTGGATCAACATAATCATGTAGTAAATCTGTATCGACATCGTCAACCTTTTACTAATTTAGATCAGGGTGATCGAACAAAGAATAAATATTTAAAACCCAAAGGTTTGCCCTGTTTCTGCTCAATTTCGGGAGCCGGGACTGTAATAAAGAATTCATGGAATAAAGTTAATTTAGCGGACACATGTATGTCTTAACGACACAACAGTAATTATTCAGGCCTGTTCCTGGCATTGTGCTTCTTTATTGTTATTGCTAAGTATTGTTATTACTTTAGCGTTTCATAAAAAGGGTAATAAAAGTCATAACGTGACTGGAAAAAATATAACAGACCGGTTTTAGTGTTGTAACCAATTATCGTAAAACAAATGGGCAGTTAAAGAAATGTTTGAGGTTGGTTGTCATCCAAAAATATTTTTGACAGCCGCGACAAGCCTACGCAATAAATTCAGCCGACTACTCGTTATTTTAAATCTAGATAAATTATAATCAAATTTCTTTTAAACATAACAACAAAACGTTGGGATATACTTCTTATCTGAATTGTAAGTATGTATCTAGATTGTAATTGCCGTTCTTAATATAATCTACATACCTATAGTTTAAATCTTCACCTCTTAATCTACCTAAGACTACGAAAATCTTTATAAGGGATATTCGGCGGTACAAAAGGTAAAATTAAGTACATATATAAGTAAAGTATACCTTGAATGGGGCTATAGGCACATTCAGGTGGGAGAGCATTCGAGCAGAGGAGCAGAATAACCACTCGTGATTTCTCAGGAGATGCCTTGTGAATGGCGGTCGCCGGGCCTCTACGCCGAGTTTAAGTGCACGCGGCTACGGAGAGAGACTCGTTTTATTTTTAGTTTGAATTAAATATAATAATACTGATGATGTATCAACTTTTTACAAGTACTTTTATGATTAGTAAAATATGATGACTATAGTTGGATTCATGGATGGATGACTCCAGTAATAAAAATCAAAAACTTCACACGTACGTTTTGGGTTATTTTTATAATAGGTACGAGTATGCATGCACTATACTTATATCGTCTGGGTTCATGTAAATATCACACTCTTACAGTATATATCAGCGGAATAACTTTTCGAGTACTATTCGCCTTACCTGACGATTACTTGGCTATAAGCTTTGTTATTCGACTGTGGCAATTTATCAGTTTAGTTTAGTTTATTTTTGACACCTAGTAGATTTAAGAAAAATGACAAATTAATCGAAAAAACCTACCTACGTAACTAAAATGCTTGCCAAGACCTTGCCGAAATTGCAAGTCCTAAAAACTTTTGTATAACACTTATCAAAGTGAAATTTATTAAATGAACACTTCTCTATACTTTGCCCGAGCGCCGAGACTCCCGATTTCTTTGTAAAACCCCATGTATTAAAGGAAGCTCTATCTGACAGCTAATTTTAGGGCAAATTTACCAAATTTAATTACGCTAATGAAATAAATTGCGTTTATCTGGGTCCCAGTGAAGCTTTTCGTTTCAATGTGAGACTTGCTGAAAATGTTAATACGATCAGTATATAAAAGCGTATTATAAAAGCAGAGTTAATTCTAGAAAATGACATTTTTCGAATACCACGTTATGGTTACTATTTGAGGTTATGATCAGCGTAGCGAAAATTGAAACGCAGGTTTGCTTACCCTTTTTAACCCCTGACAAAAAAAGGGGAGTTATAAGTGTGTCGGACGAGCGGATTTTGACGCGATTTTTTTACAAAATTAAATAAAGCTTGGGGTAGTACTTATCTATTTATGAAAATCGGTTAAGCCGTTTAAGAGATATAACTACAAATACAAATACAATTATTTAATCTCAGAAAAACAAAGTTAATGCAGCATTTACAGGAGAGCATTGACTCGCACACTATAAGGCATAGCCTGTATCATGGGAATCAATCTGAATACCCGAGAGTATCTAAAACAGTGTAATATCAGCTCTGGAAGAAGGGGTCGCTATTGTATTATATTTATCTATTAATTAGTTATCAAAATTTATGAACTGTAAAGCCAGATAATGTCTGTCATCTGTCACCTGTGTGTAACTAGTAACATAAGTCTTTAGTCACATACCCTTGTAAACTGTGATCATAATACCGCAAGTTTTGATACGGCCGTCTCAATAATATCTTCGAATACTTAGCTATAAATATTAAATGTATCATCCTGACAACGGAAAAGAACAGATAACCAAAAAACGTAACATCATTTAGTACTTAAAGCCGATATGGAGGGAACTATTTTTAATTTTAACGCAACTTCAATAATTGTAGGCACTGGGAAACAAGCGGTTGGTGGACAAGTATGAGTTAGCAAACCGATGGTATACGAGTCTAGCAACCTAGCTGAAAGAAGTTTCAGCCGCGTCTAATATAGCGGTATCCCCAATTATACCTAAATAATTTATTTCTGATTAAAAAAGGGCCAGCAATAGTGGAAGCGGAGACTGGGAGTTGCACGAACAAAAAAGGTGAAACTTGGTGTCTTTGTTTTGTTGAAAATAAAACGGAGTCTTATATAATAATTACATCGTGCTTTATAAAATTACATTAACTGTATCAATGGACATATTAATTTGTAAACACATTGCTTCGCCAATCACTGCCAGGTTTTAACAGTTTGCATGGCGCGTAGCAGCATCATTAATGCAGCCAGCGGCGGACTAATAGGGATAAGTCTAATAGGGATAAGACTATTAGGGATAAGTCCACCTTTGTACTACTTGTATTTCACCAATTTTAATATTTGTGTAATTTAATTGTTTTAGTGCAATAAAGTGTTAACATACAACTAAAAGAGCAAAATAAAAAATCGAGCTCTTGTAGTAATTGGGTTAATGAAAGAAAGAAAGAAAGAAATGCAGGTAACAAAACGTTTTTTTTTGTTTGGAGACCTCTGGTGTCTCTGTATAAATGACAGGGCATTAGAAATGTTGAAAATTAGCAAGACCTGCTCACTGGCATCGATAAATTGACCTTAATAAGATGTATGCTTTATAATTGTTGTCAAGCTAATTGTACTCGTACCACTGAAATCTAACTCTTTGTTATAAGAGAAGTCAACAGAGTCCTAATTTTTCGCATCTCGCATCTTCTGTCAGCTATCTAGGGAGTTATAAATAAATCAATAAATCAGTTAACTAATAATAAGTCCCCTTTTACTCTGTTCCTTACTTACATACAATTTCTACCTACCTAAATGTAATAAAAGCGTGATAAAACGGGCTCGTAATGCGATCCTACAATAACTTCAGTCGGGCTTCTGCTCACGGGCCCCGATAGTCTACTTAGAACAACAATTATAAACTCTTTCTGCTGTATTTTTTTCCCACAAGTTCCGAAATGACGTGAAAGTACCTCTTATGTCGATACCTAGTGAATAATATGTTCTACTAGCTACCCACCCGCAACTTCATCCACGTAGAAGTCATTTATCGATTTTACCTTCAAATCAGACTACTTTCAAATTGAGTTTAGGATGAAATAATTATCAAATAAACCTTTTTAGGGTTCCGTAGTTGACAAGGAACCATTATAGTGTCGCCATGCCCGTCTATTTGTCTGTCTGTCTGTCCGCGGTTAAACTCAGAGACTCATGGTACTACAAAGCTGTAATTCGACGTAGTACTTAATCCATGTAAATTACGCCGATAAAGATGTAAAATAAAATCATGTTCATTTTCTTGTATACATATAAAGCAAAGGTAAAAAAATATTCTTTTTACAGTAGAACATTGCACTAAAGGTATCATTCATTGTATAAGTCTTATAAAATCATTACGTACTTACTTATGAATTTTTAGTTTTGGGTGTCTGTTTAGGACATATTGAATTCGAAATGTTCCCCCTTCCCCCTACAAAATATGACATGATATGATATGATACTACAGCCAAAACTACAAGTAGGTAATAAAAACCTGAACAAATCTTAAATTACAACACATAACAAAGAAAAACTATTACGACTAAGTAGACTTGATTGGTTGTTGAGACACACGCGACTAAAGTGTAAATATATATATATATATATATATATATATATATATATATATATATATGTATGTATGTATATATATATATATATGTATATATATATGTATATATATATATATATATATATATATATATATATACGGATATAGAGTTCGTAGAACAGCTTCGGAATATTGTAGGCTAGTAAAGTAAATGTCGCAATGTATCCAGTTTTCATGTGTACGTGTTGTTTTTTGAGAATTTTTATTTTGTGTTTGTAGTAACGGCTGTAGCGCTCCATAAAAAATAAAGATACGGAACACTACACGGGATGGTTGTGATAAAACCATCAGCACGTAAATTTGGACCTGTATAAGTAAAATAAAACCGAACGAATTTCAACAAGGTTATATAATTAGGGAACACACAATGATTAAATTAAAACAAATTACTTACAATACAACTATAAAAACTAGATTACTAGGCTGACACAGAACTTAGCTTAGGTAACCAAAACGATTTAGCATGAAACGGTCTGCGGATTGTCACGTTAATGAAGCCTTTCTAATTTAAAACACATTGCCTAATAAAGGGTAAAAGACCACCTTAGAACACGGTCAGGCCAAAACTTGTATTCAATTTATAGGTAAACCTGATTCGAACTATAATAAAATGAATCGGTTGAAATGCAAGAAGCGCTTCATGATTAAAACTGATGTGTTCGGAGTATTATGAAACATGGATAACAAATTGTGGTGTTGATCGGTAAAAAAAAGGTCTAGAAACCTAATAATATTTATAGCCAAAATTAAACCGAATAGATAACCATAGGTAGGTTAGGGGGGAGTTCGCGGACTCTAAATTGAAATTTTGAAGAGAATAAAAATCAACGAAATGGTGACTATCCTGTGAACTTCCGTCGTCGCTTGCCGCCGTATGAAGATGTAGCCGTAACGCTGCGTTCGTCGCAACTGACGCAGCGGGAAAAGCCTGCGGGCACTGCCGCAGACGACGACCCGTTGCCAGCGAACTCGATGGCGAACCACAGGCTGAACGGCAAAACCAGTCTTCCAAATCTTCAGTTGGGGCGAAGAGTCGCGAGATATGGGGTAAGCGGAGGTGCTGCAAAGGACACCTTTACTCACAAAATTGAACGAAAAGGACGGAAGAGAGGCTTCCTAAAGATGGGGGGCAGTGAAAGCTGATCGGCAACAAAAACCAACTCACCCGCTATCCGGACATACAGAAGACAACAGCACTAACTCGATCGGTCAACAATTGAGACCACGGCGTAGGAAAAACTTTTTCGTAACTTCACAACCGGACGCGGCACTCGAAGCTGGTTTCAGAATACATGTTAAAGAGAAACTTGGGTTGAGTAGAGACTAACCAATTTTCGGAAGTATCAAGGCGAGAGTACGAGAATGAATGACAGTCCCATTACAAGGAACGGATCTAACAAAAACGAATTCAAAATTCAAAACTGTCAGTAGAAATTACGGGAGCGCCAAAGTTCAACTAAAATTGCAACTCCTATTATCGGAACTCCGAAAATGAAATTTTTATAGCGCTGAAACCGTAAACTTTTCAGAAGTTCTGAAATATTCAATGTGTAGATAAGACTAGGTTAGGTTAGGTTTGATTTATAAAAATCCTGAAAATGTAACAGTTGCTGAAATAAATACGTTAGGAGTTGCGATAATTAGGACTTATGAGTCGTTATGAGTAAAAATAATTAGGTGAGCCAATATGGACCCAGAAATTACAAACTCTAACCGGTCAATGAACAAGTCCGCAATACCAAAAAGGCTGAGAAACGAAAAAGGCGAAATAAATAAGCAATAATTAACGCGAACCAACGCGATTTGTAGCGGTAATGCTACAATTATCCCCTCACTAGAAAGAAAAAAAACAAAAAATTGACAACCCTAAAATAATATTGAAGTGACATCCCTAAAATTTCCAAAAGTGACAACCCTAAAATAATATCGAAGTGACAACCCTAAAATTTCCAAATGTGACAACCCTAAAATAATATCGAAGTGACAACCCTAAAATTTCTAAAAGTAACAACCCTAAACATCGAACACGAAACACCAAAAACACACTTTAAAATATAAAGGTTAAACACAAACAGCATTTGTCAAAGTCGACCTTGATAAGGTTAACCTAAAATGAAAAACAAAACTACAGACGCGACGAAAATCACACCTGAACACCAAAGATCGCTCACTTAGTATAGTTGAACCGAAACGATCTTGATACTAGACTGACTAAACTAGGACTAATTCTGACTAACTGCAGTCACCTACCCTAAAACATCTAGCCTAACACATTAAAACTATTTTATTAATAATACAGCCTGCAGGAAAAAAGCACCTCTATAACTAACTTACACCTAGTACAGTCAGCCAAAAAAAACTGCAGAAAATGTGTTTAACAGACCATTATTACAAACCTACGCAAAGACAAGAAATAACCTACCACAAATACCATCTAGAAACCCTAACAAATATCCGCGACGAAAATTGAATCAAACTATCCTAACACTAAAAACTAAGGATTATACAAATCAACCACCACAAAATACACAAAGAAGCCTATCAGAACTATCAATCAAAAAATAAAGGCAAAACGAATAGTCATACCGGGTACACCAAATGATAGAAAAAGTATCACGATCGGGACAAGCACTCGAATCGAAAATTCCAAGACACTAGCTCTTAAACTAAGGCATACCAGTGCACGAAGTTTACTGACCAACTAAACCGCTATGATACCCAAAATCACTGATTAAACAGTTACCGAAAACTATCTAACCGTTGACTCAGTAATATAGCCCAACAAAACAATTCCGTCTTGGAAATTCGCGCAAGAAAAACCACAAGTATCAAGACCTGTTATTACACTATAGTTGATACGATGGCAAACAAATGCCAAACGTGAACAAAGTGATAGGTGATTAACAAACTTCGAACTTTGAATAACAATATGTATAGTCAGACCGAAAAAAGTGAACATGGATAGGAAAATTCCCTCAACAAAAGTCGACGCAGAAGAAATTGGGGATAAAAATCTGACCACCAAATCTATCTGAAAGCAGAAAAACGCTGAATGCAACAAACAAGGTGGAACGAAATTTACTCTCAATCCGAGAGTTGGAAGGAAGAAGAAGAAAGAAGTAAACTCAAGACCACCGCGAGGGCGGCCTAATGCCCTCACGGCATCTACCACAAAACCTCCACGGAGGGGGCGTAAGGCCCTCCGTGGAGTAAACTGGGAGGAAACACCTCACAACCTCCGCGGAGGGGCACGACGCCTCCGCGGAGGGGAAACAGGGAAATAGTGCTAACAGAACCGCTCCACGGAGGGGGCGCAAGGCCCTCCGTGGAGTAAACCGAGAGGAAACACCTCACAACCTCCGCGGAGGGGCACGACGCCTCCGCGGAGGGGAAACAGGGAGAAAGTGCAAACAGAACCTCCGCGGAGGGGCACGACGCCTCCGCGGAGGGGAATCAGGGAAAATTAGGGAAAGATGTACGATCATCGTACATTCAATATTATAAGAAAAAAAACGAATTCACAGACCGAAACAAGAAAACCAAAAGGGGGAAGACGTTGAACACAATGGAACCTTTAGAATTTTGGGAATTTTGAGAGAAGGGGGAGAAAAAGGAGGAGGAAAGAGAAAAAAATAAAATAAACGAAAATGACAAAAACAATTACTTAAGGATATCCTTGACGTGATAGTTACCACTGTGAGGAGAATTCACATCCTTAAGTACCAACACCTGAGGGGAAATAATGCGTTCGACAGTACACTTAATAAATCGCGGTGCGAATTTTCCTCCGAGGAATTCGTCCTGACCGGCCCGGGCAAAATTTCGTCTCCAGACGACATCGCCGACGTTATATCGAACCGTAACTCTGTTGCGATTGTACCTAACAGCGTTACGTTGAAAGGCCAGAGACATTGCGTCCGAAACCTTGGCATAGACCTCCTGAAGTGTTTCCAGCGATGTAGCGCGTTCGTTCCGACTGTGTTCCACACCTGGGTCCACAGTCTGAACATTATAACGCTCATGCGAGGATAGTACTTCACGGCCATACATGAGGAAGTTGGGCGTAAAAGAAGTAGCAAGATTCATACACGAGTTTAAGTATAGTGCAACCTTAGGTAGTAGCTTAGCCCAGTTACGATCGTCATCGACCAACAGGATACTCAGAGTAGTAATTACACTTTGGTTGTATCTCTCTACCACATTAGCCTGGGGTGAATAATACGGGGTAAAGATTGGACCAGGAATTCGATAACCAGACAGAAAACGCGAAAATTCCGTGCTGCGGAAAACAGTTGCGTTATCGCAAAGGATATTTTGGGGTGTACCATACCGAAGAAAAACTTCCGACTCCGGAGCTTTCGATACATTCAGAGCACTGACGGTTTTGAGGGGAACTAGCCAAACAAACTTCGTGAAAACATCGACCATAGTTAGAATATAACGGAAACCATAATATGCAGGGGGTAAGGGACCAATAAGATCGATAGAGAGCAAGTCCAGTGGTGCGTTGACTGACCTAGGATATAACCTGAGACCATGTGGTGTGCCATTAGCAATTTTATACGCCTTACAAACTTGACAATCAGAAAGTACAGTCGCAACCGTACGATACATCGACGGCCAATAATAAACCTCCCTGAGTTTACTATAGGTTTTCATCACCCCTGGATGTACATTAGGGAAGTTGTTATGAATCTCGAGGATAGCTTCCCTAGTCTTCTCAGCTGGAAGAACAATACGCCAAGCGTTATCTCTTAATGGAACGTCTAATGCCATTTTCCGAAGAAGCATACCATCACGTATACAATACGCGGGAAAGATCTGGGGGGACGTTTGAACACCATTATAGATACGTTCATACCAAGGATCAGTAGTCGGATTACAACCACGGCTAAAAGAAATAACGCCAACCTGCGCTCTGGAAAGTGCGTCGGGAACAACATTAAGTACACCACGTCTATGAACAATTTTGAAATTGAATTGGGAAATGATTGTCGCCCATCGAGCTAACCTCCCACTTGGATTATCTAACGTCATTAACCACTTTAAGGCGATATGATCTGTGACAATGGTGAAATCGACCCCGTCAAGATAACCACGAAAGTGTTTAATAGAATCGAGCACAGCGAGAAGTTCTCGCTCAGTGGTGCTATAGTTCCTTTCTGCCTTGGAAAACAGACGTGAATAATATGCTATAGGATGCTCTACACCATCGATCTCCTGGACAATCACAGACCCTAAAGCCGTCGAACTTGCGTCACACTGAAGAATAAAAGGACGCGTGAAATCAGGACATGACATGACAGGTGACTTCATCAGAGCCGACTTCAGCTGAAGAAATGCCGAGTTGGCGGCATCATTCCACTCGATAGGATCTTTACCCTTCCTTTTACCAATGAGGGCAGTCAATGGAGCGATGATAGCTGAAAAATTATCCACAAATCGACGGTAATAAGACGCCATACCGATAAAGCCTCGGAGAGTTTTTGCTGTTGTCGGTACAGGAAATTCGTTAATAGCATCGAGTTTCTTCGGATCGGTTTGTAGACCGCGTTCGTTTACGATATAACCCAGATATTTTAGTTCAGGTTTACAGAACTCGCATTTTTTCAAGCTGACTGTCAGACCGGCATCTTTAAGACGATCGCGGACCTTAATAATGAGACGTAGGTTACTCTCAAAATCCTTGGAAACGAGGATCAGATCATCGACATACCCGAAGACAAAGTCATCAGAATCTGACGTATATTCAAAATTAACGATTAGATCGGTAAGACGTTGCATCTCAGAAGCAGCGTTGGTAAGTCCGAACGGCATCCGAGTAAATTCAAAAAGTCCGCGTTGAGGAACAATAAATGCTGTCTTCTGACAACTAGCGTTATCGGCTAAGGGTATCTGCCAAAAGGCACTCCGGAAGTCGAGAGTTGTGATAAATCTCGCTCCGCGAAGGTTGTCAAGGATATCCTGTATACGAGGTAAAGGATACGAATCGCGAATGGTAACGCTATTAAGTTTGCGACTATCAACGCAGAACCGAACGGAGCCATCTTTCTTGGTAACCATAACAACTGGGCTCGCCCATGGTGACTTGGAAGGACGAATAACACCCATCTCTAACATCTTGTCAATCTCCTCATTAAGTATCTTCAGCTTCACGGGTGATAGCGGATAATACCTCTGCCTTATTGGTGAGCCTTCAGTTACGATCTTATGGGACAACCATGAGGTACAACCTAGACCTTTTTGATCCGACGAGATATCGCTGAACTGTTCGATGACCGACTGCAACCTAGTTTCCTGATCAGGTGACAATGTCCAACGAGGATGAACGTAACGTGTCTCATTAGAAGCAACCTCGGGTATAACGTTATTCTGAACCGAAGGTACAAAAAGATTGTCAGAATATTTGCCATGAAAAGCGTCCGTAATTAAAGCAGTAAGGCCGTATTGGTTCCAAAATTGAATACCTAAAATCAATTGAGTAGGCAAATTCCTACTAACTAAACAAGGATGTTGAACCCAGCCGCCTCTAAAAAAAATAGGCAGGTCAACACCTCCAAGTATCTCTATAGGAGAACTATCTGCAGAAATAACTGTCGGGCGTAAGTCGGTACTAAAAGGGATTTCCAACTTATTTAACAAAAAAACATCTATCAAAGAAACTTGAGCACCGCTATCTAAAAGGGCCTTTATACGAGACTTTGCCAAAGTAATCTCTAAGAATAATCGACTATCTGGCGAATTAGTAACAATAACTGGTGACACATTGGGTGTGCGTGCGTCACCATTTACGCGTTTTTTGGAGGATTACAATTCGCACAATCGCGTGTGATGACACCTGGACGCTTGCAACTAAAACATAAAGGACCAGGCACAACAGGACAAGCGCGATATTGATGACCTGACGTGTTGCACTTCAAACATAATGGGGGTGAACTTTGGGCGATATCGACATTGGTAGAGGGAACAGACTGCACAAACCCTATGCTGGGGCTGGAAAGCCTCGAAATTAGCTGTAATATGTAATAGCGCGTCAAGATCAGTCAACAAATTCGTTGCTAAGCAAGGGTGATAGCGTGAATGTAAGCCGTACTTCACGATGGTGAACAAATCCGCTTCGGGAACCGGAACACGTAGTTTGGAGTTAAGGCCGCGGGCAGAGATTATAAAATCCCTCGCCGTCTGGGTTGGTTTCTGACGCAATTGACGCAATTCACGTTCTATTTTGAAGTCATAATCGATGACATCAAAAGTGCGAAGGAACGCCCCCTTGACCTGATGATACGTCAAGCCGGGACACCTTATAGATCTAAAATATTTAAGTGCACTGTCCGAAAGAAGTTCATGAAACCGACGAACAACGTAGTCTAGCGGAACGTCTCGAGCCTCTTGTTCCTCTTCAACGCGTTGGAAAAACTCCCTAACGCAGGCTTCACCATCAAACTTAATGTTCCACTTGAGGAGGGACTCCTGTTTGGAACAACGTCGATTCATCGGACATGACAAAGGCGTGGGCTCAATGGCATCCTGTGAATCATAAAACTCATCAGGATTCTTAACAGGAAGAGCTGGTGGGGTCAAACGCTGCGGCGTCACCATAGCTGGATCAGACAACTCCATTCTAAAGATTACACGGCAGGAGAAAAACAACAAACACAAAACGATCAAAAAATTAAAGTTCTAACACGATTGGAAGCCCCTGTGAACAAACAAAGTAAGGTATGGTAGAAGAAAATCAAAGCGACTTACCTTGTTCGTGCCCTACGTCTTATAAGCTAACATCAGAAAGGGAAGGGAATAATAACACCAAGTATCTTTATTAGCAATCAATAAAACACAGTTTCTAAAATGGGATGGTTTAACACTTTTTTTTTTTTTAAATCAATATAAATTACAGATCAGAACAAGAAACAGACTCCCAGGGACTAAGTTCGAATCCACGGTGAAAAGATGCAAGGCGCAACCAAAGCCTCACAACTGCAAAAAGGTTGACGGGTGTGGAGATCTAAAACACAACATAACGGATTAGTAGTTAGGGAATAAAATTATTGGACAGAATGACCAAAACTTCCACTGACGACACAAAAAAAAAAATTAATGTTATCACCAAAACAAGAAAATATAGAAAAAATCACTTACCTTCGGGCGCCATTTTGTAGCGCTCCATAAAAAATAAAGATACGGAACACTACACGGGATGGTTGTGATAAAACCATCAGCACGTAAATTTGGCCCTGTATAAGTAAAATAAAACCGAACGAATTTCAACAAGGTTATATAATTAGGGAACACACAATGATTAAATTAAAACAAATTACTTACAATACAACTATAAAAACTAGATTACTAGGCTGACACAGAACTTAGCTTAGGTAACCAAAACGATTTAGCATGAAACGGTCTGCGGATTGTCACGTTAATAAAGCCTTTCTAATTTAAAACACATTGCCTAATAAAGGGTAAAAGACCACCTTAGAACACGGTCAGGCCAAAACTTGTATTCAATTTATAGGTAAACCTGATTCGAACTATAATAAAATGAATCGGTTGAAATGCAAGAAGCGCTTCATGATTAAAACTGATGTGTTCGGAGTATTATGAAACATGGATAACAAATTGTGGTGTTGATCGGTAAAAAAAAGGTCTAGAAACCTAATAATATTTATAGCCAAAATTAAACCGAATAGATAACCATAGGTAGGTTAGGGGGGAGATCGCGGACTCTAAATTGAAATTTTGAAGAGAATAAAAATCAACGAAATGGTGACTATCCTGTGAACTTCCGTCGTCGCTTGCCGCCGTATGAAGATGTAGCCGTAACGCTGCGTTCGTCGCAACTGACGCAGCGGGAAAAGCCTGCGGGCACTGCCGCAGACGACGACCCGTTGCCAGCGAACTCGAACGGCAAAACCAGTCTTCCAAATCTTCAGTTGGGGCGAAGAGTCGCGAGATATGGGGTAAGCGGAGGTGCTGCAAAGGACACCTTTACTCACAAAATTGAACGAAAAGGACGGAAGAGAGGCTTCCTAAAGATGGGGGGCAGTGAAAGCTGATCGGCAACAAAAACCAACTCACCCGCTATCCGGACATACAGAAGACAACAGCACTAACTCGATCGGTCAACAATTGAGACCACGGCGTAGGAAAAACTTTTTCGTAACTTCACAACCGGACGCGGCACTCGAAGCTGGTTTCAGAATACATGTTAAAGAGAAACTTGGGTTGAGTAGAGACTAACCAATTTTCGGAAGTATCAAGGCGAGAGTACGAGAATGAATGACAGTCCCATTACAAGGAACGGATCTAACAAAAACGAATTCAAAATTCAAAACTGTTAGTAGAAATTACAAACTCTAACCGGTCAATGAACAAGTCCGCAATACCAAAAAGGCTGAGAAACGAAAAAGGCGAAATAAATAAGCAATAATTAACGCGAACCAACGCGATTTGTAGCGGTAATGCTACACGGCATAGTATAAATATTCTCTATACTGTGGTAACGGCGTGTCGGAACCCTACACTGAGGATGGTTCGACAGCTCTTGCCCTGTTTTTATTATTGTACAGTCGAGTCTTAAAAAAATATACACTTTAGTAAGGTACCTTGTCTATTTATTTTATGTCATGATCAATCTGCCATATACGAATTATCACAGCGATTAAAGTGACAAGGTACTAAAGTGTATACATATTTATGAACTCGACTGTAGGTACCTAAAAGATTTAAAACAAAACTCATGTATTTTGTGTATGGCATAGAGAAGGGAAACGAGCCCACAGGCCACCTGATGGTAAATGGGATCTGAGACCCTTAGACATACAGACCTTAGACTACAGTCTTAAGATTTCCATCCTAAGACTAATAGTTTGCAGTAATACCAAATCTTAGGGTTAATTCGCATGACCATACTGAAGGTCAAAATCAAAGTGGTATGTATTTTAATAAATAGGAAACAGCGACTCCATGAGTTCTAGAACCACGATTTGCCACCAAAAGTCCTAACTCTAGTAATAAGTCGTTTCAAATTGATTTCACACACCGCGCGCTTAGAAATTAGCCTTCAAATAAATATTTTAGAAGCATAAAATATTACTATGTACCTATCAGAATACGTACGTTTTAATGCTTCACTCTAAAATTCCGGTTTTAGAACTGAAATACAAGTTCACATTTTCACACTCCAATTATTAGGTTGTAAAGAAGTTGGAATGATTCCGTTTACTTTGTGGACTGTATTCAAATTTGCCGGATCTGTTTTCCGTTGGCTTAGCCTGGATCATAGACTCCGGTCTGCGGCAGACGTGCTTTGAGCAGAAACTAATTGCAAGAAAGGCAATAACACGGATATAGAGTTCGTAGAACAGCTTCAGAATATTGAAGGATAGTAAAATAAATGTCGCAATGTATCCAGTAAAGAATAAGTTGACTTATATAAATAATTAGGTACCGCAGATTGATTAGAAGTTACGCATTTGACAGCTTATGCTTCTAGAAGCAATCCAGATAAAATTTTAGGTATAACTTCTTTGTTCCATATAGTTAATTAAAAATACTATGGAAATATTGACAAGATTATGGTAGGTATAATTATTTTTTAATTAGCCTTCTTTACGAGACAGATTTTTTTTAAGACGTCAAGTTTATTAATATCAACAATTAAGCTGGTGTTGCTAACCAGAATCCTATAAACACACAAGCACGAACAAATTGCTTTACGTAAGTAGTCCTTTTCAGGCTTTCAGCACGGTTTGTTGGTAATACAACCCTAATAGTCCCAATCATGTTAGATTTCGAAATACATTTGCATTGAGTTTTCCAGGTTTTCCTATTCCAGCGTAGTTCTCCGAGCCCCACTCACGACCCACTCGTCTCATCCAGATTATCTATGCCCCGAACTTGGCCCTCTGGATTAAAGCCAAGGAAGATGTTTGCTTTGCCCCTGAATAACTAGGCGATGCCAGTATTCCGTTTGCAATAATGCCGAAATACGTGGACATCTTCTGTAGTGCATGCTTAGTCATTCGCTTTTGAATTGGCTTGCTAGGCTGCCTCCTTAAATCATGGAAAATGGATAAACTTAGACTACTCGCATTATTTTTTAATTCTATTATTTATTTATGTATTTGTCATAAAATATTAACAGTGTTATGCAAACTTAAAGAAAAGTACATTGAAATAAAATGAAAACTATGCTACTGATTATTTTATTGATTATTCAGTTTATATTTCATCTGCCATCCCTTATAGGTACGTGAATATGAATATTATGGAAAAATAAACAAATTTCGTGAGAAGAACCGTGGCCAAACGAGCGAACAGTGCAAACCGTCGAGCACAAACGTTTAGTTTGCTTTAATCTACATTTTATAACGCTCGAGTACCAAAAAACCGTACCGTTAATTATAGAAAAAAACTTAGTTTTGAAATGTGCACATCGAGCCCTTTCATATTATGTCACCCCGTTTGCTATAATGAAATCACTTTCATTTTTCAATCCTATTCTAGACGATTTTCCAAATATTTAGAAAAAAAAATGTATTACCTCTTTTTACTAAAAACAGATACGGGCAAGCAAGTTATACAACTATGCCAACTGTGACAGACATCCAGACAGACAGACATCGAAGTCTCACCATGAGGATTTCTTTCTTACCATTTTGGTACGGAAAGCTTTTAAGTTTAAGGAAAATTAGATATTCCACGTCAAATAACTTCGATATTTAATACAAACATCACACGTCGACTGGATGGAGCTTGAAGCGGTTCAGTGTCAAAGCAGACGCCACCCGCCGACGAGGCAACAGAACACTAATCTAGACATTGATCTAACCCGTACGAATGAGAGGTGTAATGCTTGCCGCTCACATTAACAGCTTGATATTGCTACTCCTTGAAATATAATATCCAAATATGAACTTAATCATTAAATAGAACACAAATTAATTTTAAACGATGGAGAGAAAGAGTCGCCATGGCTATTTATTAAACAAAGCGGTATTTAAGAATAATTTTGTGCTTTTTTTACCCTAAAGTTGCTGAGCACCAGGCATCTTACCATGATTTCTTAAATCAGAGTTAAAGCCAATGGGATTTGAACGCTTGGCCGATAAATGGTCAGTATCCTAAAAATCTATCCCAACATGGTCATGAACTATAAATACGTTTTGAAAAAACCTAGTGTATATATGTTGTAATTGTAATGCATACAGTGCATTTTGATTTGGTTTGTACTGAAAACATGTTTTGCCTTTGCCAGAACATATTTTTGCTCAGAGCGCGGCTACGCGCCTCAAGAGCGGCTTATCTCTTGAGCTCGGATTAACTTGCAATTAGAAAGCTACGGCACGCTGTAAATCTTCGCTCTTATGTACAACCTCTAGAACTTTACTTGCTGATCGAAGTTTTTGATTTTTATTTGCAATGCAAGAAATCAGTCTTTAAATATTTACTTAGAAGATAAAAGAGATAAAAGATGTTTATTCAGTACGAGTAAGTATTTAACTAGTAAGATAGAGTAAACTTAAGTAGGTATTTTTATAGGTGTTGAGACCCTATTACGACCTTCTCATCCTTTAACCTACCACCAAGCGGCAGTGTTCTCATCGTTCCGGTGTGGGGATAAGACAACCGGTGAAATCACTAAGTAGCATTGAGGTATTCCATCTTAGTCCGTAGGGTTGGCAACTCATTTGGGCTCTTAGGGCCGTATTAATAAACTCATCTTGGCTGAGATGCCAGTCACAAGATACATCAACATAAACGTCAAACCATAGAACACTGTCATTTTTGAGATCAGTTTATTAATACGGCCCTTAGGATTGTAGTCTTGAGAATTCATGTTATGTATATGGATTTTAGATTCCGTTTGTCATAAAAAGGGTATACAGATCAGAAGCCGTCTTCAGATCTAATATCAGCAAAAAATTCCATTATTTACTTATACAACAAATTGAAATTTTAAACTTTGAGGGTCGCTACACGGACTGTGGTAGAAATCCTATCATCTTCAATCCAGTCAAAAGATAAAAAAACAAACGTAGGTCGTAGGAAAATCCAATGGAAAAATATTTCACAGCAACTTAACAAATACTCCTTTTTTTAAACTGCTGGAGGAATCATCCACTGGGATGTAATCACCGGCCTCATGGACGCAACACTAGGAGAAAAATCGTAGATGCGTTAGTGACGTTTGAGTAGAGACTATTAGAGAATAGGCTGTTCTGTTAAAGGTTCCTAAGTCGTAGCGTAAATTCTTTATCATAAGTCAAATAACGACAATACCTCTTAGCTAAGCTTATCTCACCCAAGAGATCTTCTAAACTTTGTGACTTAAAAAAGCTTTAAGATGTTAAAAGACCGCTTGGATCGCTGAGGTTAGGGTCGTGTTCCCAGGCAGCCGGCGTTATGTACACGGCACAAAGCTAGAGCTGAGAGGTGTGTAATTGGTAGCTAATCCTGCTCTCGGCGTCTCCACTCGACGGATTGCTCTCCACATTGTTCCTGTGTAATACACCGGCTCGTGAGTACATACAACGTTTGTAACTGCTATGCGATTAGCGATAGCTTTACTGGGATTTGTTGTATTGTAAATACATGGTGAGATTGCGCCCTGAGGTTTATTCATTATTAATATTTATTTATACCCCGACGTGGTGAACCTAGTAGATAGTGATCCTGTTTACGTAGCTAGCGGTCCCGAGATGTATTCCCGTTATTTATGTGATATGATTAGCAAAAGTATTTGTTCCTGTGATAAGCCATTGGCCAAAAATCCTATGTCGTATTCCCACAAAAAGTACCCATACCCAAAAGTTTACCAAACGTTATCACATTAAGTTTGGAGAACTCATTGTCGTCATATTTTGTTTAGAAATTGTGGAAGCATGATACAGATTGATCATGGTTAACTATCACGTAACAAGCCTAATATTAACATTAAATTTTCCCTGAAGATCGCAAGATCAGTTCAACAAGTAATGAAAATTTACCTTAGTGTATGAAACCAAAATGTTATACATTACCAAATAAACATCATCCCATTACATCTGCAATTTCAGTGCAAGAAAAACAAAGAAAAAAATTACACGACGGACGTATTATGAAATTGGGTAAAGTGGCGTAAATTGGGACAGTCTAATGTTCTTTTTACGAGTTGTTGTGTAAAACAGAAACGTCTGTTTGATGCGGGGCCAGCTGCAGTAATGTTACGTATTGAAACACGTCGCGTTTACCGCCGGCTGGCTCAAAACATAATAAACGTTAATCCCGTGGATTTGGGTTTCAGGGTGACGACAGTTACCTACTAAAGACGTTTTTACAGCTCGTCAAACACCAAGACGCCTAGTGGCCTCGTGAAATATATTAGCTTCTGTTTGGAAACAAAGTTTAATGAAAGTTCGTCTAACAACTTTAGTAAACATTCGTAGGTAGTTAAAACATATCACACACATGTTTCTAGATGTCTGAAAATAATTAACCAGTTTAATCCCAAACTTGCCTAGAAAATAATCTTTTTAATCGTTTCAAGGCCAATCTTGGAACTAGAGTCTGATCGCCCGAAATTGACTTCATATCATACGTTCTGCCACTTGCAACAAATTACGAAATATGTCTCGGATGGCCTTTCTGTTAGGCGAACCATCCAGAAAGTTCTCGCTTCGGCACTTCTTTTCGTCAGTGCCAAATAATAACAGCTGAAATATGCAGTTTACAGTTTTTAAAAAGAAAAATGTAAAAACACATAAGTATATTTTTTTATTAACAAAATAAAAATATTTTTTTTAGTTTAAAAAAATGATAAGACGCAATTTTATAATATTGCCAAGTTAGGTTGTTATGTTTTAGATTAGATATAATTTTACTAGTACAATTTGAATAGGTACGTAATACTTTTAACAATAGCCTTTATCGTATTCCTAAAAGTATCGTTAGTAAAGTTTGTGTGCACGTGTAATGTGTACCCACATTACAAAACGGCTATTATTTGGTAACAAAACGGCACGATGTAAAACGGAGTTGGGCTGGGCCAGCATCCGCTTGTCCGAGAGCGGCGGATAATTGAAATCCGTCAGACAGTCGTCTCGGATGACAAATGACATGTTGGAGTGCACGCGTGCGCCCTCGATGTTTCCACTGACGCATCGAAGGCGACTTCCCAATTAGACAATAAAAATCATCTACATCTGCCCGGTCTTTAGGTCTTTAAAGACACATTACATAATATTATCTCATTCTCAGAGCGCTAGATCTGAGTCAAAGCTGCTGTCTCTCAATTTAAGTTTAAAAAAAAAACTGCGATTGCACTAATCTTGCGCCCTGCAAATTAAATTGCGTACCTATATAATGTCGCTTTAAAAGATGATTTAAACACCAGTCTTATGTTCTTAATTACGAAAGATGATTAATCGTAGCTTAATTAATAAACTAATGCGGTCGCGACACGCGTTTTTGTCGTAACAGGATGACTGGACAGAAGTTAGCTAACCGCCGTACTCAGAGACATTTTTAAAATGATTAACTCGTTCCCTTTTCAAACTTGTGTACCAAAAATCGTTACTGGGACCGATTTTTTGATCAATAGTTAACTGAAATAATGATTAAAATTCGAAAAACGATCAAACAACGGGAAGAAGGTTGTACGTTAGTTGCAGCGACGTAATAATTCAGATTTTCTCGAGTAGAACAGCCTAATGGAACATTTTTAATTTTTAAAAAATTATGTTTAGAATGAAGTGGCACATTGTACTCGTGCTAATTTCAATGTAACTTGAAACATGAGTGTCGTTTGTTAATAAGCAACGATAGATAACGTCAGCATACCCTCCGAGTATGAAAAAGCAAGCGGTCACTAATTTCGTAGATCTTAAGTAGGTCTTGGTGGCATAAGTGGTAATCGTAATGCGCCTGCATCGGCCCGGAGAGCCAGAGGAGATGTAGGTTCGAATCCTACCTAAGACCGACGAAATTATTTCGCTTCAATGTAGTTGTGTCATATATTGACGGTTCACTTGTTAAAGTGGGAGAATCGTTTTCCTACGATACACAAGTAACAAATGTAATATCAATTGCAAGTGCCAAGTGGTTTAACGATAGCCCACGAACACAGTCAAGAAGCTGGGAGTAGATAGGTACCTGATGTACCTATAGTAAGCCAACGAAAATGTTCAACACTTTAGTGCCTTTGTCATAATTATAATAAACTTCAAACTAAACATCAAATCGTCGGCCTAAATTGCAAACCTGCTAAATCAATTTTTAGGAATTAGCAGTTTTGCATTCTAAATAGATGAAATAAAGTGCAAACCTGCTAAATCGTAAAAATAGATTTAGCAGGTTTGCAATTTAGGCCGACGAAATGGGACTTGACATAATCGCGGAGAGCTAACCACATATGCTACTGTTTAGTCCACAAGAGAAAATACTCTACTGAACAATCTGTCCTTGCGTGTCATATCCATAGACTTATTTCTCTAATAAGTCAATGGGAGTGTCTATAAATAAATCGACAGTGGCGAAATAGGAGGTACACCTTAACCAAAAAAAAAACCGGAGTGAAAGACATTAATTTTTAAAATAAAAAACATAAAATGACAAGCAGGACAAGGACAATCACAATGACAAGGTTCTAAGTATGATCAATTTTTTTATCAGATGGCTGTTCAAAACAGGTATCAAGGTACTCGAAACGCTTATACTTATTACAAATTATCAATTTCAGTTCGCTTTTTGTGTTTGTGGGTACAATAATGTCGATTCGGTGAATTAGTTATTACTTTAGGTCATACTGAGATGGGTATCGACGTCGAATGCGGCCGAACTTCGGATTGAGATTGACGACATCTAATTGCTGTAGTTTCTTGACTTGGGGTTATAGTTTTCATTCGGACCTGAGAGTTGGAAACTGTGCTAAAACCAATCCTGCTAACATTATAAACGCGAGAGTTTGTTGGTTTGCTCTGTATTCACGGTTCAGGGCTTCATCGGATAGATGAGTATATATTAAACAGATAGTTTAGAGCCCGAAGACGGGCATGGGTACCTAATTCGTGTGGCCCTGGTGAAGAAAGAAAAAACTTCAGAGGTACAAGTAAAATACAGAAGTCTAGTAGATGTTCTCTGTAAGTACATGATGTTTTTACTACGAGTCGACAGTATCCGTTTTCACCGGGGCCACATATTGAATCCCGGAAAATTGGACTACGGAATAGCGTTGAACAACTTCACGGGTAAAGCGAATAGATAACGTAATTAACGAGAACTTTTCAGTTTTCTGGGATAAAAAGTACGTGATGTCCGTATATGGACAATAGACCATTTCTGTACCACCTCGATCGGCTGTGGCGTTACCAACAAAACATACAATATTTTTATTCGAGACGCATTTATAATATTAGTGGCCCTGACTACATACTCATAACAACGCGAGAATTCATTTCCGGCTATTTTCATTTCTTCGTGTTTGGGGTTGGATTTCCTTAATACATATGGTTATGGTTATGGTCAAGAGCAATGAAAACTGGTCACTTTGTATTGAATTACTATAAAAAGTGACCCGTTTTCATTGCTCCCGAGTGTAGTATAATAATTCGTTAGTTAGTCAGCAACAGAACTGGGGCTCTATTCCACTGGCTAAACCCATATTGCCTTTGAAGTGCTATCGTATTGTTTTTAACTCATCCGCGGTGAAGTAAATAACAGCGAAGTAACATTGACATTACGATAACATGGCAAAGGCAATATGGTTTTAGGTTTTACCCTGTAGAATAAAGGCCCTATTGTATGTAAGTAGATAATTAAATGAAAGCGATTATTTTTTCCTGCGAACCAGAGGGGCTATTGCCTAACGCACTCGCAATCGCAATCGTTTTCATTTTGAAAATCGAAGGCTTGTCTGCATACAAAATGAAAACAATTGTTGCACTCTGAAACCAATTGCGATTGCGAGTGCGTTAGGCAATAGCGAAGCCGGACGCAACGGCTCCTTAGCAAACTTAAAACGTGTCACCACACTTGTTTAAACCTCCAACATAAGCTGTTATAACGTTGGGCTAGCCTGCAACCCTTGGCAGTTGTTTCATAAAATATGGCACTGCAGACGTGTCCAAGATGCCGCTAATAGAAAACTATAACCCTCGCGGACCGTTCTGGGCGCATCACGATGACAAACGATCCCAGCGACCGCAAGAATGCGCAGATATGCTTACATCTGTTAAACTGTCTCGGTGGTTGTCTAGACAAACAGATTGGTTTGAACCGTAGCTCCGAGTTAATAGGATAGCAGCACATTAGTCTCACGCGCAGACGAGCGCAATGCGGAAGGATTTGTCTTTGTTCATAGTTTCGGCGCAATATGTCCATCATACGGCCTATGCCTGGACATAATATCATAAGAAATATAACTAACTACCGAGTTCCCACTTTAAATGATATCTACTTAATGATTAGAATTATGATAGTAAGACGAGTTTAGAAGAATACGGAAAGAATAGCAAACGTTAGAAAAACACTGTTTTTGTGCGCCATCTAGAGATTGCCAGAGGCCCTGCCAAGTGCCAAGATGCATAACGCTAACTAGCGTTTCTATTCGTTTCATTTTTAAACCAATAGTCACTCGTAGATTGCGAGATACGAAGAGTCACGTGATCAACCTCTCTGTAGTAAAAAAATTAAAAAAAAGATTTATGTTAATACTCAGTCTACGATGTCAATGGATCTGTGCAGCAGCAGAAAGCTAGCTTCTTTAAAAAACACTTGAATCTGTACTGAGTCGTACTAAAATCGTACTTATCCACTCTTTCGTTAAACTATAGTGTCTTACTTTTTAACCGACTTCAAAAAAAGGAGGAGGTTCTCAATTCGTCTGTATTTTTTTTAAAATGTTTGTTACCTCAGTTCCAAAGAAGAATAACGAAGCCATGGGAGGCATAAGGTGCGTACAGATAAATTTGCAACATAATAAGGCGGCCACAGCCCTTCTGGCGAGGCAGCTAAAGAGTGATAAATTCTGATTACCTCTGTGAGTTATTCATTACCTCTGCCCCGAGAACAACATGAGGACTTGTGTGTATGTCAAAAACGGCATAAATGCCATGCCTTATAATGCTTACTGTTCCAGGGATCTTACCACTGTAAAGATCCAGGAGAGGAGGGTAGGCAAGACTCTCATCATCTCGTCTGCCTACCTCCCATACGAAGCGACGGACCCCATCACACCTCAACTTCGGAGTCTAGTCGCAACTGGAAGTCAGGCGAACACCGACCTGATCATCGGCTGCGACGCCAATGCACACCATGTCATCTGGGGAAGCTCAGATGTCAACAAGCGGGGAGAGAAGTTACTGGATTTTCTGGTGAGCTCTTCTTTACAACTACTTAATAAAGGGAACAGCCCAACCTTCGTCAATGCTAGGCGTGGAGAGGTAATTGACATAACGGTGGCGTCTAACCACATTTACGAAGATATTCACACATGGCATGTCTCCAATGAAATCTCACTCTCAGATCATAGGTACATATGCTTTAAGTACAGGACCGACATACCAGTTGAATCTGTGCGTAAAAGAAATGCTAGGAACACCGATTGGTCATCCTTTAAACGTGACCTAAAGGTAGAACTAGGGGATCCAAAAGGTAAGCTCAATTCTATTATTGACATTGAATTTGAAGCGGACAACATGGTACGCGCGATACACACTGCGTGGACCAATAACTGCCCGGAAAAAAGGGTGCTAGCCAAGAAGATACCCTGGTGGAACCCTGAGATAACTAAAATCAGAAGTGAAACTAGGGCGATCTTCAATGACGCGAAAGCGACGAATGACTTTAGCAATTACGCTCACAAGCTCACGGAGTATAATAAAGCTGTAAGAAAAGCAAAAAGGAGTGCGTGGCGGAACCACTGCAACCAAATAGGCTCGATACCTGAAGGTATGAGGCTCACAAAAGCTCTAGCAGTAGCAAGGTCAACTCCTTTAACGTCAATAAAGGACGATAAGGGAAGGTTGACAGAAACGGGTTTAGATACCCTGAAAGTTATGTGTAGCACACACTTTCCCGGCTCCATCATACGTGAGAGCGAAATAGCCAGTGTACCAATTTGTGTATCAGAGCAGACAGCACGGACGACAAGGTACAATTGGGACACCGCCAAAAAGGTAGTCGACGACGGCAAGATAAGGTGGGCATTGTCTACCTTTCAACCGTACAAAGCGCCGGGCCCGGATGAGATATATCCAACCCTACTACAAGAGGGCGCAAATGTAATTGTACCGCACCTAAGCAGGCTGTACAGAGCGTGCTTGGCATTCGGGCACGTTCCAAATGTCTGGAGGCTTGTAAAAGTGATCTACCTGCCAAAACCAGGCAAGGCAGATTACAGTGATGCCAAAGCATACAGGCCTATAAGCCTATCATCATTCTTTTTGAAAACACTAGAGAAGCTGGTAGACAGGCACATAAGAGACGGACCTCTAAGGCGGCATCCACTTCATAAAATGCAATGCGAGTATCAACCGGGTAAATCCACAGATACTGCGATTCATCTTGTAGTGAATAAAGCTGAAAATGCACTTGAGAACAAAGAGATCTGTCTTGCGGCATTTCTCGATGTGGAGGGGGCATTTGATAGGACTACGTTCGAAGCCATTAGCACATCAGCTGCTAGGCACGGCATTGAACCAACCATATGTAAATGGATAGGCAACATGTTAAACAGTAGGCTAATAAAGTCAAGTCTTTTGGGCGACGTGCTATACGCCACAACGACAAAAGGATGTCCCCAGGGGGGAGTTCTCTCACCAACCCTGTGGTGTCTGGTGGTAAACTCTCTCCTCGAGGAACTCAACACTGGCCCACTACACACTGTTGGGTATGCAGATGATCTTGTGATACTTATCAACGGGAAGTTTCCGGGAACAGTATCGGAAATCATGGGGAAAGCTTTGGAAAAGGTGGAAAGCTGGTGCATTAGACATCAACTATCCATCAATCCGAGCAAAACTGTAGTAATTCCATTTACTAGGAAACGGGACCTCAAACAGATCAAGCAGCTTAAGCTGTTTGGCGAGGCACTAAAATTGTCAGGTGAGGTAAAATATCTAGGTATCACACTAGATAAAGAGCTCACCTGGAAAAAACACGTAGACAACGCGATAACAAAAGCGCTGAGAGTGTTTGGAATGTGCAGATCAGCGTATGGCAAGACATGGGGCCTTAACCCTAAAGTACTGAAGTGGATCTATACCATGATGGTAAGGCCCATCATTATGTACGGCTGCCTGGCCTGGTGGCCAAGAACAACACTAAGGACATGCAAGGACTCTCTAACTAAGGTGCAGAGGGTGGCCTGCATGGCTATGACAGGGGCGTTCAGAACGACACCGACTGCGGCAATGGAGGTCCTCCTAAACCTCCCACCGCTGCACATCGCCATTCAGTCTGAGGCGTGCAAGTCACTACAGAGGCTGAAAGAGACTGGCCTGTGGAATGACGCCGCGCCTAGAACCAGACACACTAAAATGGCACATAATGTAGTTCTAGAAAGAATACTGACGATGGGCTGCGATAAAATGCAACCCAAGTATGTATTCCGGAGGAATTTCAATATCCACATTCCGACAAGGGATGAATGGAAGGATGGGTTGCACCTAGCGGAGGAAGACAACGCGATATGGTACACGGATGGTTCAAAAATGAGCTCCGGTACGGGGGCGGGTATTCATGCCAATGACTATAACAGTAGTATAAGTATGGGTAACTACGCAACGGGCTTCCAGGCGGAGATGTATGCGATAATTGCCTGCACGCAGGAGAATATTAGTAGGCCTCTACAGAAGAGAACTATATATATTCTAAGCGACAGCCAAGCGGCACTTAAGGCGCTGACAGCGCCAAAAGTAGACTCAAAACTAGTCTACAATGGAATCCAAGCCTTAAACAGACTTGGTAGGCACAACAAAGTGAAACTGATGTGGATTCCAGGACACGAGGGCTTTCCCGGTAATGAAGCCGCGGATGAACTGGCAAGGAAAGGGTCCAAGGGCGTATATGTTGGACCTGAACCATTTGTGGCACCCTCACTGGGCACCATAAAAACAGCCCTGAACAATAACACCCTAGAACACCACCAAAAAGAGTGGAAAACTACGGTAGGCTTAGGGCATGCAAAGCTCTTCATAGAAAGAGTGGACCAGTGCTGGACCAAAAAACTTGGGAAACTCAGCAGAAGACAACTCCGATATATTATCGGAGTGTTTACCGGGCACTTTGGGGTTAAAAATCTCCTAGCAAAGATGGGCCTCTACGACAACACAGATTGTAGATTATGCGGCGAAGAGGAGGAAACAATGAAACACTTACTGTGCGAATGTGATGCCCTCGCCGGAGTAAGAATGAAAATCCTCGGTTGTGGTTACCCAGAACCGAACGACTTCAAGGCACTGCCACTGCACTCCACTATCCGCTTTCTGGAAGGGATGGAGGCTGCATTGGTCTAATTGCTAAAAGAGGGGTAATTACACAAAAGATCCCATAGGGTCGAAGTGTATCCGTAAGGACCCCACCTACAAGATAAGATAAGATACCTCAGTTCTGTCGACTGAACCGGGTGAACCGATTTTCATGATTGTTTTTTTATTTGAAAGCTGGTGCTTCCCGATTGGTCCCATTTTTATCAAAATGAAGATCTGATGGTGGAATCCATGAGGAATCGACGGAACTCTTCAAAATTTATAGGCACACCTATAGCGATTTTGGTATTTTTCATTGTAACTCGTGTATTTGGTCTTGGAAAGCACTATTTGGTGAAGTGGAACTGATGATGAAGACCACAGATGGCCACCGGAACTCCTAAACGGGGGTGGCGACAAGATATTTCGATTAAGATAGTTGAGCAACTATGACGAAGCATATTTAGGTTTAAATATATTACTATGACTAACCCACGGCGTTGCTTGCGGCGAGATTGAAATGTTCTATTGTTTCTTATTAATTGAGAAGTGGGAGAATAACAGCATAATTATGATTACTAAGTCTGCTTTTGTTTAAAATATTGTTGGACGCGGACAAGTCAGCTGGACTGACCTATTTACCTACCATTTTAAAGAAGTTATTTTTTGCTTTTTGAAGGCGGGTTTTTGTTTTTTTTAACCTTTTTTTATTTTATACTTTTTAGTGATCATAATTATCGCATAAGTTTTACTATCAAGTTTCCTCATAGTCGACATGAAAAGAAGAGTGTTTAACTCGAGTGAAACTCACCCTTTATTTCACACTCTAAAAATATCTTGTGTGAAAAAGGTGCTTTTCATCCCTTATTTAACAATCTATACTATTATAGGTACAAAATGCCTCAATAAGAAAAAAATACCAGTAAAATAAAGCATAAGATTGGTTGTAGCAACGCCTCTATATTAACACGCTGTACGCCAAATCACGTGAATACAGCACCAGGATTATGTGTTTTTTGACTTCGAGGAGGTTCTATGTTCCTCTGTATGTATTTATGTTTTTTTTTTATGTATGTTTACCGATTTCTCTGCCAATTATGGACCGATTTTAAAAATTCTTTTTAACTTTAACGTCGCTTATGTTTATGAAATGATCAAACAAAATGTATATACCTACCGGCGAAAACGAGGTACGTTATAATTAATTATAAAGAAATTTAATTCCTTATTACGATGATAATAAATCTGCGTAAAATAACAGTATAACAGCCTATTGTTTAACAGATATTGTAGCTGTCGGAAAACTTTTAACAGGCCCAAGTTGAGGGCAAATTGAATGAAACATGAAGCTTGGTTATGGTTATTACAGCCAAGTTTTCTGGATAACAGAATTATAAATAACAAGTTTAATCTTTAATCTTCATTCTACCTTTTATTATTTTTAATTGGTTTTGTACTAAAATGATACATAATTAATATGTTATGAGGAAATAGAAAGCAAAGAAAAATAATAAACTCAATATATCGTCATCAGATTTATCTTTGACTAACAACGTATTTCAAACTTTTACTTTATCAACAGATAGTTTATTTCTCGTTAATGAAGTATTTATAAGTAATCATAAAGTATATCATCTCTGAACAACACGCAGACACTAACAAACCATAACATTTATTTGTGGCTCTGAAATTATTTCACTTCCCTCTAAACATTAACTCGAATACAGCTCAAAGCATCTGTGTCTCAGAACACCGTGCTGTTTCATCATGCCAATTTAGTCAAAGAACTGGCACTGTGTCCTTATATTCGTGTAGTTGAAAAGCAAGAGCCTGAGTGAGATGTATGTGTCGTTGAATAAAATAATGAATACGGGAGGATTGCGTCGGCACAAAGCGCGAGTCGCTCATACGCCCGGAGACAACCCGCGAGGCTAAACCGGTGGAGGTTTAACTAACCGAGTGCAGTGGAGTCGCGGTGAATCGCACTGTGTTATGATGAAATGATACTTACAGATGTTGAGTTTGCAATGTAATTATGCGAATGTTCATCTGTATACGACACTCGATTGCTGCACAATTAACGTTAATAACCAAGATTATAAATTAAAAACGCACTCTTTAATTTTGATACCAAGCTTAAAAGTTACATTGGTTGATGTCTTTACGCGATAGCTCGGCCTATGTATACCTTATAAGAGTTATAAGCAATACTGCAAGTCGGTCAACAAATCTAACCACACGTCGTGCACAAATTATTGTTGCGTCAATAATTATTTAGTCGGGTGACCCGTAAAATTCCAGATAAAGGGCTAAGTTTTTAAAATAAGTCACAATAATGCCACATTCCGTCTGTCCTGTGGGAAAATCACAAATAGACGGGGATTAAAGGGCTCCTCGTCCACACACACCACCAGACATGCCAGACACGCCTACGCAATCCAGTCGGAAAATGTTTTATTTATATACCTTAAGACATCAATATGATACTCATAAATACTGTTATCAACATTCCCGCTCAATGTCATCCGAATTCGTAGCAAAAAGGTAAGCTCCTTACGCCGGTATTTGTGTACCTATACCTGCCTTCCTGGGAGGCTACCCTTTCCTGTGGATTAAAATACCGAAATAATTGACTTTGCCATTTGCGATTATTGAATTGTAACCAAAAATCTTCCTTCTGGTTTACTCTTCTTCTCATAAAAAAATATTAGCGCCTACATTCGATAGATATTGTATTTATAAACGATTTTGTAGGCAGTTAGTTTTGATACCGTTTTTTTTTAGATCCTTACTTTCTTTTTTAAAGCTAGATCGAGTTCAAATAAAATTGTACATGATGTCAAATATTTTCAAGATTTGCAATCTAACCTACTTATAATTGTTGGTTATATTATAATAAATTTATTTACTAAGCCAGGAAGCGACTATACTATCTAGGGGGCCCGCCCACAGTCAATTATGTACCTACTCCATACTTACTCCATTAGTACGAACACTTACGACTAGGTATATTGTGAGTTTCGACTCCATGCAAAGTTAGGCTTAGGTACATCTACATGCCGTTTGCAGTCGAAGCAATCCGTGTGCATTTACATAGAATAAACGTAGCTCGAGTAATCTCCCGGTACCTGGCAAACCCGCGGGCGAACCCTTTCCGGGACCCTTTCGATACATCTCTGTCAAATTCTACTAGCCGTGGAAAATAAACTAACAAGCTATGTAACAGCTTTATGATATGATGTTTTCTTTTTCACCTCTAAAATGTGTACTTGTCTTTTTCTGGTTACGGATGAATTTAAATCGAAAGTGAACCATTATAACATGGCAAAAAAGGGTTTAAAAATAAAAAAAATACGAGGGTGAAATCGTCAACATGATGTAATTTAGACACGAAAACCACGAAACACAAAAGCTTGGAGTTGTGGTTGCCATTGCCACACGACAACCACGCGTACATAGTAGTCTCACCTGTCACCACATAAAACTCCAAAACACAAACGATATTTCAACGTTATTGGGCAATAGACGCGTATTTTATTGATTAAAAAAATACGACTAATAGACAAACTAGCTTGACTAATCTTAAAAAAGATCATGAAAGACAACCTATGTTAGGAGACACATGGCGCCATCTGTCGATGAAGGTAGGCGAAATGGTGAAATAAACAAGGATTGTGATGGTTCCACAAATATATCCTAGGGGCCGCTACGGGTAGCTGTAACATAGAATTATAATAAAAACTTACTTATACACTAAATGACGGAGGTAAAAAATAATTTACTTAAGTAACATTAAATTACCATTTTAAGTCATACCTGAAATTAAAGCTTAACGTAGTTTTTACATTTTAAAGGATGTGGACACTAAAGAATTATTGATTTTATTGATTTAGTCGTGGTGGGACTTTCTGCAAGGTCAATCCGGGACGCTACCACCATCTTATCCATTAACCCACCGCCAAGCAGTAGTGTTCGCATTGCTGTGTTCCGGTGTGGGGATAAGACAACCGGTGAAACTACTAGTATAGAGGCATTCCATCTTAGTCCTCAGGGTTGGCAACGCATTTGAAGTCTTAGGATTGCAGTTTTGAGATTGTAGTCTTGAGATTCCAAATGTCTATGGGTCTCAGATCCCACTCAGGTACCATCAGGTGGCCTGAGTGCTCGCGTGCCTTCTCCTTGACATAAAAAAAGAAGTAATGCCAGATCTTGGCTTAAAACACTTTTTTTTTTTAAAGGCTCGCTGTTACGAAGGATTGTGTTATGACCTGTTTTGTAAGAGATTCAAATTCAGTATTTTATTACTTACACATAATAAAAAAAGGTAAAGGCAATAAGGCAACTTGCGAGTAATGTATGTAATGTAAAGTAAAATAAGACAAGTTCTTCAGAAAAACTAACACCACAGCATCGTTTTTAATATTTTTCTACATCAAATAAACCCAATTCTATAATTATCCGACACAATTTTTACTTAGGTCAAAGCTTCTATGGAGACCTGGCATTTTCCTTTAATTTACAACGGCTGGTATAGAAATTATTTAGGTACCACACATTCTGATTTCGTACAGGTGCATGGGACACAAAGTGTTAGTCGAGCACGTACAGTCAACAGCATAAATAAGTGATCATTTATGTACCTTGTCGCTTTCAATCATTTCACAATTTTGTATAACATTTCAAACACGATGTTAAAATGACAAGGTACATAAATGATCACTTATTTATGCTGTTGACTGTACGTAATATGTACATTTACCTACCTATGTTAAATTTAATGTATTTGGAAGAAGGAAAACGGCGGCAGCCACGGTTTTTTTTGTAATCACTTATGTATGAAGTTCTTAAGTCAACTCTTAAATTTACTAGCCCCGGTTACTATTCCTACTTTATTTTTTTATCTAGGCCAATCCAGGTTGGAATCTAAAAAGAAGACATCGAGCCCATCTAGGTAGGTAATATTAAAGCATTCACACCATTACTACCGTAGTAGTTCAGTTTAAGTCTTGTTGCTCAAACAGGTGCTTAACAATTGAATATAAGTTTCATAACGGTGTGGTCGACGGCGAGTGCAGTCTGCACTTTATTTCGCGGGATAACAATGCCCCGACAGTGACTGATCGCCGCTCCTGAACTCCTATTCCTGCACTTTTGTACCCCGCCTTATTAGTGCTTGGAATATACCTACTTTTTGACTATTACCAAATCGTTAAATGCTAGCAAAAAAACCTATTATTTTTTAATTATGTGGAGTATGTTTATGTATGTGACCCGGAATGTTTTTAAATATTCAAAAGCAAAAATACTTTAAAAATACCCCCCCAAGTCAAAAATAAAGAGAATCAATTTTACTTATAATGATAAAGAAAATTAATATTACACAGTGCTTCTAGATTAATTGTTTTACTCGAAATGGTTTACTGTTTAATCTTGTTGAGAGACAAAGCCCTGTTACTGGTCCGATGTAAAAACTTATCTAACTTGGAAACGGGCTGTGTATAATTGATTTATTGTTTTCGATTTGAGCCGTCGAAGTTTTTCAATTATTATATATTTACTATGTAGAATTGTAGATACGGTTTATATCGTAGACTTTTTATTTAATATAAAAGTGTAAGAAAACGTAATTGTTAGTATTGTACGATGTCAAAAAATAATACCTGTTTCTTGCATATTTTATTAATATGGTAAACTTTTACAAAAATACGCAGTTTTAGGCATAAAGTGCGTGAAAAAACAGAACGACTGACAATGCAATTTCACTTTGAATTTATTAGACTTGGTTAAATCAAATTATTACTAGCCGTTAAGTTGTAAGGAACTGACGGGCAAACTTTTTCCCGACCAATCAATCTTATGTTTGAAGTCGCAAACTATCACGGGGCCCGAGTTAAAACTCCAGTTGATACCCTCTCATCATAACTACACGCCGATTTTTCATACTTCTTCAGTGCAAGAAGTCGTAGTTCTTCTGGTTCGGGTAAATTCGGTTAGACTCGCATGGGAGAGAGCGAGTGAGAAAGAAGTAAAAACCCGAATGTGTTATTGCATTTTATGTACCTACCAACCATATTCAAAAGCTCGGTTATTTAGGTACAGGTTTTTACGAAACATAATAAGATGCCGCGGCAGAAATATCTTTCCAGTCAAAGTAGAAATGGATTATTAGTATTTCAGTTCTGAGGGCCCTGCAAAGATGCACTACGCTAACTAACGTTTCTATTCGATTCGTTTTTAAACCAATCGCGTCACTGGGAGATGACGTGATACGAAAAGTCACGTGGTCTACCAGTGACGCGATTGGTTTAAAAACGAATCGAATAGAAACGTTAGTTAGCGTAGTGCATCTTTGCAGGGCCCTCAGTCCATATACGTAGTGAATGCGGGCATCGATAGCGGGTGCAATCGGCTACAAATAGCGTTTTTGTGTCGCCGCGGGCCGCCGTGGTTACACGCTAAACGGTTGACTCGATTGCCTCCAACGGGCTTCCCTCATGGTTCCTACTGCCTCCCCTTGCCTGCCACTACTACTAGTCTAAATTTTAATTATAAAATTCAATTAAATTTAAAATTATCATAATGGTTTAAATTACTGAATTTGATTTGAAAGTGGTTTGATTCAATAACTAAAATCGGTAATTATTAAAAACAGCTAATTAAGTCCAAGATGTTCTTGGTGCATTTAAGTATTTATGTCTCTAAATCTAACCAAGGGCCCTAGGGGCGATCGTGACTTTTTTTGTAATGTCTTTAACCTTTTCAATTACCTATTTAATGACTTCTTGTTTTTCCCAGAAAAAGCCCTAAAAAGTATCAGATGAAAGCAAATCATAAAATGTTATGGTAATCAGGATTTATGATTAAATCAGTAACGTAGGACCTTAATGTCTGAATTTGCGTTAGTATTAACATGGGACGCTAATCGGCAAAACAAAGTGCAGTGAATTGTGCCATAACAACCGTATACTTAGGTAGTTACATTGTTTATTTATTAGCAACCTGTATTTATTTAAATATTTATAAATATCTGAGTTACCTATGTTACCTCTATTTATTTTAAAAAGTTGAACTTTTTATAAAGTTACTGATGTCAATAATAGTAGATCTGCTTCAGAGGATTTTCAGATTTTTAAGCAAAAGAATAAAATAAAATATAAGTAGGTAAGTCAGAATTAGTCGCCATCGTGTTCCGATCGAGAACCTGCGTTAGGACCGTAATAGTTTCCCACTGGAACTTTTCAATCGGCAGATAAGAGGCTTGCGGAGACGGCCGATATTTATTTACTGCGATGTGGTGAAGAAACTTACCCGCTTTGGCGACCAATAATACCGACGGTTCATTATTCAATTGTTCGACTTCCCTCCCGACGCTTGAAATAATTCAAGAAGCTTACGCTTGCGGTCTTTTTGACCATTTTCAGCGTTCAATTTATTTCGTTCACAAAAGGATTTGGTTTAAAAGATTCAATAAATGCTTTAACATACATAACATACATATCTGTGTGAAAGAGCAAATACATATTTTGTTTGAGTAAATACAAAGCCATTAAGGCATTAATGTGTGCGTGTGCTACAAATGCTAACGGCTATAAGCCCTCCATTTTGGATAAGTACCTACGTATTGGCTTTGGGTTCGCGGCAAAAATCCTTTTAGTGTGAGCTTTAGATACACGTACGTACACGTGTGCTATGATGCTAAAGTCAAGGATGACACGAAGCGGGGGACTGAAATATATAGGTACTCGTTATTTGTATAGGGCCTTTAATAAGAAATGATAAACAGTCTTGAATACGTGGCAGAAAATGCTTTTTCTTTTAACTATTTTTCTAATACTTATTGTTATTACGTATATAACTTATACATGTATCTAAAGTGACTATAATGTAAATCGCTTTTTGTTAAGAAAAAAATAGATGGATACCACTGACAAAAGACCTGCAGATGTTGTGAAAAATAATAATTAAAGAAAGAAAGAAGAATTATTTATTACTTAACACATAATACAAAAAGAAATCAACACTTAATATAAAGCGATAATATAAATATACTTGCCCGCAAAACTAAGTATCACTCTTTTAATACTACTTAGTATTAAAAGTGTCATAATTAGTTTTGCGGGCCAGTGTATAGTATGGCATGAGGTAAAAGGAGCGGACTCATCAAATGCTGCGCTTGCGCATGTGCGCGGGAGTTGGCAGCGCAGGTTTTCAGTCCGCTCCTGTTGTCTCATGCTATCGATACAATGTTCTCGTAGCTAGTGAGTTTATTGTTACTTTAAGATAATTGCCTTATAGTGCGCATGCAAGGTCACTCGAATATTTTTTTGTCCGAAAATAACTGAGGTTTAGTTTTATTTAGGTAAGTCTCGCTTTTTTCCTCTGCGCTCAAATAATTCCTAATTTCATGGTTGACCTGCATTCGATTAATAACAATCTCAAAGCGAAATTGCCATAAAATTGGCGAACCCTCCTCCCGTGTAAGCACTCCTTAAAAGCTTAACTAAAGCTCTGCCTACTCAATGATTCACACGCGCTAATTGCTTCTTCGGGTCCAAAACTCGGATCATCCTAAATAAACCCGGGCGGAGCTAACTCCAGGTACCTACACAAAACCTGCTAGAGTAATCTATGTAGTTTTATCGATTTTTAACCATATATTTAATGTTTTTATGTATACTTATCATTAAAAATAGATTTGTTTTAAATCAGATATAGGTAAACTGGTACTGAAGATCGTCAAAGCCTGTATTTAGCAAATTGAGCTATAACTAAAACAATTTGAATGACACGGCTGTGCAGCTGGAATACAAATAAAGCAGAGTAACGGCCGAACTCAGAATCAGTTTATAACGATTAAGTCGCTCTTTAGCTTAGTGTCGATTTTTCACAGACAGTTTTGAAAAAGGAACGAGTTAATTGTCTCTAAAATGTCTTTGAGTTACCGGCGGTAAGACAACAAGAAGTTAGTGTGTTTTGAAAGTTAAACGATTTGAGCAGCACACCTGCGGAGCGTTATGAAAGGCCCAATATTACATGGCTGGTCAGGCTCTCAGTATCGAAAACTCTCTGTAACCGACGGACGAATTATTTCTAAGCCATTAAGCACCTAACAGGTTTCCATGAGGTTGACTGAACT
This sequence comes from Acleris literana, assembly GCA_946894065.1. Lineage (NCBI taxonomy): Eukaryota > Metazoa > Arthropoda > Insecta > Lepidoptera > Tortricidae > Acleris > Acleris literana. The sequence continues at coordinate 10,454,744 of OX335673.1, forward strand.
AAGTTGATCTAGGAAGTGAACGAGCCTAGTATACCTGATGCAGTGCATATTGTCAATATTATACTAAAGTTTTGTTATTGTAAATTATACATTCATTTATTTAATGCAAAAAAATACGAAGCATGGCAGTCACCATACTTATTATGCAAGGTCTTATAAAATTGATTCATCCATTAAAAATCTTCCAAAGGTAATTTTCCAAACGAAAAGTAAACCTATCAATATGTATATGTATATTAACCCTATTAAAAATGGGAATAAAATGTATCATATAGAAAAGCTTGTTAAGCTTTAATTAAAATCAGTTGTGACACAAGCATAACAAAACAATATATTAGTAAAAAATTAAATTGTTGCAAAATCGCACTTCACCGCAGGCGCGGCTATAAAAACATTAGGTGGCGACACGGCTAATAAAATTCAACATAAAACATTTTAAGGGAAAGCTATTATTCCTTCCCTGAATCGCGTTTTAAAATCCAACCCTCTCGTAAATTTCGCAATTGAAACGCTTTTAAACGCGTCACATAAAATTGGGGCATGTGGTTTCCAACGGAGTTTACAGCCGATAAAACTAGTACACCCGATGTCGGCGTTCTGAGGGGCCCGTGGCGACTCCTGTCATACTCCAGGCTTGGCGCCTGTCTGGAGACTGGCAGGCTCTACGGAGTGTCCTGAGTCTCTAATCGGCATTCTCTACCAACTAGGCCAACGCGTCGTCAAATGTATATATACCTAACACCACTTATTGTTTTTGAAATAAAAAGGCCGCGCTGCCTAAGTTTTTGTCTCGAGTATCAATCGATAGAAATAAAGTATTCTACTTCTTATCCGAACTAAACCGTGATGGTTTCGTGGAATAAAATAAATGGAATATGTTTTTTCAGGTAAGCCATTGCCCTCTCAGCTAATTATTTACCTGGTGTTTATTTGCGCGTGTAATCGATATATAATACACTCGGCACTCATGAATAAGCATCAAAATTAGGCTAATGCGTGCGGTTAATAGGCCCATCAGCACTAGTATCTCGCGACTAATCGAATAATGGATATCGATCACAGAAAGCTGCGCTTCCATTGCTCATGATCGAATGCATACCTACAGGAGCACTTTAGAGTTACGGAACTACATTTATTAGCTTTTAAGACACTATTATCCTAATCTTGTTTGATACGTGTAGTAAATCCGTGATTATTTATAAATTAAGAGCGTTAACTAACCATTTGTGATTTTGTCACCCTACGGTAAGGCGCACTAGTAGTGGTCACGGTCAGTTAACAGTGATGCTGTTATAACGACTAGCGCACTTATTGCTACTAACAAGGAAAGGTACCCAACTGTCCGGCTCGGATTTGGTTTATTTTGATATATGTATTTGAGAGAGTAAGCTAAAATAACGGATACACATTTTTTTAGCTGCTCAATCTCAACCTTTTGGGAGAAATTGTTCTCCAAAGTACTGACTCATATAAAAAAAAAAACCCTTTAAAGTTATATTTTTCACATCGAAGATACATTTTCTTTGGTTTTTTCTTTAAATATGAGTTTGAGCCGATATAACAAAACCGTGCTCATTATTTTTTCATGTTCTTAAACATATAATGAAACCAGCAGGTAACTAACAATTTAAAAAAAAAACTATAGAAGAAGGGGGGGGTTAGTCACTTTTCAGTACTTTGGAGGACAATTTCTCCCAATAGGTTGAGATTGGGCAGCTAAAAAAAAATACGTGTCCGTTATTTTAGCCTACTCTCTAATACATATCAAATTAACCCAAATCGGAGCCGGACAGTTAGGAGTTGGGTACCTTTCCTTGTAAGACACGTACGCGGAATTGAACACTTTGTATCAGTAAATAAACGTGTTTGAGTAAATAAAAAAAAGACTCATTCTGTCACAGTTTTACGGCCTGTCTTGGCAGTATAAAATGCTCTCATCGACGCTGCGGGGCCTTGCGATAGTTGCGATGCGACATGGTTCATCCATCTCTATCCATCTGTTTGTGGTCGTGCGTCGATAGTCGCTGCCGCGCCGCTTGTTATAGAAGCGTGAAGTCGTCACCACCGTAAAAAAAGCTCTGCTAGTTAATTAACTACTTGGCTAGGATCGGTAATCTTTATACATATACCAGTAAGTATTAAGATTTCTACGTTTATTCTCTAAAGTTTACCTTGAAACTCTGGCTTAAGCAGCTTCGTTATGAAGCTGAATAAAGTTCAAAGGCTTTAATCAAGAGAAACAGGCCGTGTTGCTTAATAATTTGGTGCATATTCCCGTCTATGCGTTTTAATTATCGCTGCAAACCGGCAAAGTGAGCGCCGGCCGATCTGCTTTCCGAACTGTTAGCCCGCGGCAAATAAACCGGGCAGCCAATTGCAGGCATTGTTAGAAATATGGCGATTGTTTGTTACGACCACGGAGAGTCCACTCTATGGAATTGCCAACAATAACTCGCTTGCTAATGGGAGAGGTATAAAACCCTATTCGTTATGCCGATTGTTTATTATTGAGTATTTGTCCGTTAAGACCTTCGAGATTCTTGCTTTAATGTGCAATGCAGTTACCAGAAATGAGATAAGTAAATAAGTTCAACAAATGTGCTTTGCAGGTATCCTTTCACTTCGCTGAAGAGCAAATTGAGGCTTACACTGAAGATGCAACCGTTTTGCGGAACTAAATTCTTGCCAAAATATATTTTCTTTGATTACCGTTCGTTATTACTATGAATACAATGCTGCAGTGTGAACAAAAATTCATTGGACAAGTCTATATTTTGTTCTGAGGGTATACCAAAATAAGTAAAAGCATCCGTAAACCAATAATGCTTTTATTGGTTTTGATCAAGAATGGCGCATCATAATTTTTATTTCCATTTGTAGTATTCCCAAATACAAAGAGAACTTTTGACTCTACAAGCTTTCACCCGTGCATTTATATTTCCAGGAGCAACCCAAACACAAATACACCGGGCATTCAAAACAGAACGCAGAACATAAAAAATTAAAACAAGCCAGCGCCTAAATGGAAATTAATTAACCGTTTCAATTATACATTATAGCCGCAGAACAGACGAAATCAGCGGATAGGCATTAAAACAACAATGGCGGAAACTCCGGCTAAACATGTTATTTCAAATACATATTTCAATTAGGCGGGTTTACTTTCGAAATGTAGGTAAGTTAAATTCACAGAGCATTCTGTTTGAGGTGTATCGCCGCGGGGAGAACAACGGCCGCAGAAACTAAACTAGTTACGGCTGCATCAAGGAACGTTTTGCGCCATAATGCCGGGATACGTTCGACAAAGAACAGAACAACTCCTTTCTGTGTTTAAAACTTTCTTACGCGCGTTTATAATCTGGATAAGATTGCTGTCTTTGTTCACGCACAACATTTTTTTCTCTTTTACTTTTTTTTTATTAAAGAATGATTTAAAGGTAATCAATGAAAATCAAATTATCAGTCTAAATAGATAAAAAAAAACAAATCCATGATTTGGGTGGCTTTGAGCATCAATGAAGTTAAGAAGTTAGACTCAAGTGGAAATAATATTAAAAATCAGCGACACTTACACTAACATCGAGCCAAGTTTCAACATTAATGTGACGCTATAGTAAGCAGTTTTTCATTTCCTTAATAATCACATGTAATTATTTAACCGGTGCAAAATACTTTTCTTTTTTAAGTATATTTGCCATTTGTAATTTATTACCATAGACAGATTTTTACCTTTTACGCGTTGACGTAGACGTCTATGAAACAACGCCGACTAATATTGTTTAAGTATTAGAATATTAAATTCGAGATTCTACAAGTGCGCGGTACCGAGACCGACCAAGCAGGTGTTTGATTTCATACATGGACATCCTAAACAAGCAGAGAAGTAAATGAAACCCAAACTGCAAATATCAGTAAAATAAATACAGCCCTTGAAACAACTGCATGAACGTTTTCATATTTGAATAAGGTCTGCCGTGATGTAGGCGGGATTTTAATAAAACAACCAGATTCGTTGCGATTGATATGCGATTACTTATAATTAAAAGTAATTACCCAGAATAGATATCATAGATATACACCTAGGTAGTTTTTCGCTTCACCCAAAGATTAATTGATAGCAAATACGAGTACGATTAGGCATTAGGTACACCCAAAAATCACATCACACTAAATTCATCGAGCTAATACTTGCATATTCTTTTTTCATTAGATAAATAAGTAACGGGTTTAGTCCATAAGACAAAGCGAAGGGTAGAGCCATATTTGCTAGTGAATGATATTTCTCATAATCAGTGGAAAACACGAAGAAGTATACAAACGCCATGGTTCTGGGCATCTAGGGTCACCACCTTGCTGAATTTGTCTGGAAATGACGATTTTTTAATCTTCCATCTGCACCGGAATTCCTCTTTTGCTGACTTCACTTTTTTGTTCGTTTTATATTTCCTGATTTTGGATTTAAAGTAAAGGCGGGCAGGCTGCAGAGATGCGTCGTTGCTGGTGTTTTTTAAAGTTCGAAATGGCATGACCCTGCGCGCGACGCGATACTCCGGTATGGCGAGAGCCATTCATCTCGCCGTAATTCTGCAGAGCATTTAGAATTACTGACCGCTCTTTCACCGGGCTGAAACAGCACTTTAACCCTATCTACTCAGAGGGAGCAAGTTTTTTCCACTCCAGTACCCACTAACGAATATAAAGGCATACTTTGACATAGAATTATTTAAATTAAACCGTTTTGAAGTGCGGTCTCAAAGTTGCTCGTCTGTGGCCGCAAGAAAGTTGTGAAATTCAGCACAAAGGACAAAGGCTTAGCACCGGGGGCCATTTGCTCAGCGTACGTATTTGTTCGCGCCTAATTAAACATGAAACACTCCAAGTACAGGTATATTAAGGGACTGAGCCATTTAACGAGATTTTACTGCGCATTACCCGTGGGGTTACGTATGTTCAGAAGGTATTTGGAATCGGAGCTCGCTGCGAGAGACGTTCGAGTTTATGGACGCGAACGCGGGCGCTGCAATGGGGAGAGTTCTCATATCAAGTTATCATGCCTCACACGCATCGAACGAAGCAGTCACTCTTTAGTTCATACTCACAAACGTCTATTAGACGACATAAGCTATAGGACAAGAGTCAACAATCGTGTTTGGAATAGATATTGTGGTTTAGCCAAAACTTAGGGTAAAGTTAGTACTTATACAGCATGAATAACGTTAACGTATCGACATACTGCCGTAATACCAAAGCAGGCGGCTAGCTGCATAGAAACAGTATATGCATTTTAAATTTAATCTCGTTATTTATTATAAGTATAGAATGCGTCGACTACATTGCAGTTAGCCGCCTTCTTTGGTATTACGGCATCATAGTGAAAATGTGCATGATTGATATCAGTGCCCGCTAGTATGTATTTAGTACTTTGGTAGAAAAATAGAAAGTAATATTGACGTTGATTTTCCCGAGCTGCCCGAATCCTCTAAGATTTTTTATTTCAAATAAGCGCCCGATAAAATGTTGTATTTTTTATCAATCGCAATTGGTGGTATACTTAATATTTGTATGTATGTATTAAAAAAAAAAATGCTCAAAAACTGTTAGAAATGTCTATTCCGTGTAGCTAAGGAGCTTCGCGCCTTGATGCAACTCGAACCTAACCTAGCCGAACCTATCAAAGTGAGACTGACTTCATTTAGTAATGTTCTATGAGTCATCTCACCTCACTTTTGTTTCAAGTAGAATACTTCAATTCAATTCAAGTGGTTAGTTTCATAATTCCAAATTTTACATTACCGATCTGCTTCGTGAATTTTCGGAATTCATTCGGAATTATAACTTTCGCAAATAGAAAATTCGGAATTGTCAACATTCGTAAATATAACTTTTGGAAAAAAGCTTTCGTGATTTTAATACTCGTTAATATAAAATTCGAGATTTTGATAATACGGCCTTAAATATTTTTTCGGTATTGTAACAATTCGGAATTATGAAATTCGGTATTTTCGATTTCGGAATTAAAGAATTCGAGGTTTTAGGGTGTTCCCGGTGACTTCACGGAAAATAATGTTTGAAAACGTGAGTTTTTTTAGGGGTTCGCGCTACGGCTATCCGTAGCACCTATGGCGTATGAGCTATGTCCAGAACATTGTTTTGAATAGTATCAGCGATATAAGAACGTGAGGTCTCATTAAAATGTTAGTGCTCTAGCTACAGAATTCTAAAAAGAACGGATAACCGTTTTTATGAAGAAAAAAACGGCTATCCGTTTTTCATTGGAGGTAAATTATTTCATAAAAACTTACCTGTAAACATAACATAAACTTTTAACAATATAAATTAAAGGACGACTAGAAAATTACGTTATTATTTATAGAAAAATGGTTGGTTATAAAGAGGTTAAGTTAAATGAGCAGATTGGTACTGTAAATTACGGTCCACAAGCTTTAGATACGAAGGCGATTCGAGCGTGAACCAATTGATAAACAGTTTCAGGGGAACTGTTAGCATTACGAATCACATTAGCGACCTCATTCCCATAATGAGAGCATTCCATAAACATTTGCATCCCACCGCCATGTTTGCTAACTGTGAACATTTTGCAATCGGAACCGGTATCCTGCGCCGAACAGTGTGCTTCGCCCGAATTGATATTTCTTGCTAATTGGTTTAGTGATACTCGGGTTAATGAGGACACCCGGTCATGTTCTATTGAGCACTCCATATGCACCCTCGTGTTAAACACTTTATGATATAAGTACGAATTGTTCTACGAGTAGGTAAATGTGTCAATTGAAATAGGAAAATATGTACCTAAACAAAACCAAACGAAACAATTTATGATTATTACTCCATAATCACATACTTTGAAGATCGTGTGGTTACCAATGTTTTTTACACTTGATTATCATTTTCATGTTATCCTTTTTTTTAATACGCTCTATGAAATTTGAGGTTAAATGTGTCAAACAGTACTAATTTGTTTCCATATTTGGCGATTTTAACTAACACGAGTATAGGTGTCGATATTATCTTATATTATCTTACAAACGGGCCCTTTCGGATATACTTTGACCCTTTCGGATCTTTTGTGCATTTACCCTCTTACAGGCTCAGCTGTTCGAAGGTTTCCTTACGATGTTTTTCCCAAACCGTAAGAGCGTCACATAATCATACATCGTTATTGTGGGAGCAAAAACGATTTGACAGTAGTGAAAGATTATGACAAATAGGCATTAACACAAGTGACACTCGTACACATACATACATACATACATTTACATTTTCTTTCAAATATCTTACTTCGTACTTGACTTGATTAGTAGTACATATTTGAAAAGATTAGCTACGCAATCCTTACGTCAACCCCTTCAGTCACTTTTCCTGCTACTTGTGACATTTGTCATTCTTGATTGATTTTATATGTACAAAAACATATAAAAATATTTTTTTTCTCCCACATGCTCGAAAATGTTAACCTTACTGTTGTAAAATCAGTCCGCGAAGTTCTTAGTTCCAGGTCCAGGTAAAATTAAAAAAAAAACAAAGTTATTATTTACCAACGGCAGCGGCTGCGAAAATGTATGAAATTTCATTACGTACCTGGTGTTTTACTTTTAAAAACCATGTTTGGACTAGGATAACTATCTCCAAACAGCCAAACACTCGTGCAATCAAAATTCTTCCTTGTATATTTTACTTTTTAAATGTCATAGACCAAAAAGTTAAGCCTTTTCAAACAGCGTTTACAACGTATTTAAGAGTGTGTCAAATAGTTTGACTTTTTTAAATAGAAATTGCGTTCATAAACAAAATAAATTGCCGAAATAACATAAACGCGTAATAAATGTTATAGTTTTAACTATATTTTATTCAAATTGAATTTATTACATTTAAATTGGTGATTTTATGTAATGCTTTATTTCAGTGTTATACGAAATCATACGTTTCTGTTCTTTTTTCAAGGAAATATTGTGACTGTGTTTAATATTATTAACAATTGTGTTAAATTTCCTCACCTTGTTGGAGAAAAACACTATACAAGCCTCGACCGGGAAGGGCGGTAGCTGGACTCGTATATAGCGCGGCCTCGACTGCGTCTCGGCCACGCTAACTCTACTCGTCCCGCAACGGCCTATTTCCCGGTCTGTGAGGTAATGTATTATTATTTGAGTGCAAATGGAAAACTTTTTAAACAACATATTTAAAAAGTTAAAACTAGAGGTAGTTTTGGAGAAAAATACTGGATTTGATATAATACAAATATTATTGTTAAAGTTGACACGTTGACTTATAAAAGCGTTTACGCAGTGTAAGACAAGTTTGATTGACCGTTTCCAGTGAAAACTTCGTGCTAGATATGAAGAACTTCTTAGATTTGTGTTTGCTCCCGCGATAACGACGTATGCACATAATGTACTTAAGTTAGACAAACTCGTTTGGTCCATGGTGACCGCGGGGGTTCGAACTCGGCACCTTACGATCACGAGTCGACTCTTTGCGCCCATAGGCCACCAACGCTCTTCCCTGCGCCCATTACTATGCTCATTATTACCTAAAGCTCAGAAGTTCAAAGTCAAACTATGACCAGGGAAAAGAGCATTGTATCCTAGGTATCCGAAGAAGACAGGTTATCGAACACCGAACTGCGCATTAGGAACATTTCTTGAGCATAATTTCAAGAAGTTGATGATGCAGGCAAGCTTGAAATTTACATTTGACATTGGTACCTTTACAACATAAGAATGTGGACGAAGTCTTTCAAAACGTAAACCTTCGCATTTATGATACTAGATAGGTAGGTACAGTCGAGTTCATAAAGATGTACCTTTACACTTTAGTACCTGGTCTATTCAATGTCATGTTTAAACTGGGTTCCCTCTATGTGACATAAAGTTTATTGTCCGAAACTGTTATAGCATAACAGACTTGGCATAATGGGTTTTCGCCGAATGGTAATGTGGCAGAAACCTTATTTAGCATAATTTGTAACATCCCGAAAATGAGTTAGTCCGAAACTTTTTATGCCGAATGTATAGTTACCCCGACTTACCCCGAATTTGGTTTTCGCATAATTTTTCTCCAGATTAAACGGACAATATTTTTTTAAATGTTTTGTGTAATCCTGGTAGAATAGAGTAGGTTAGGTTAGGTTTATTTTATAACTTTTCAAAAAAGTCAAAGGTATCAGTAGAATAACAATTATGCGAAATTAGTATACTGCGAAATCATACATTCGGACAATTTATGTATTCGGACTAACGAAATTCTGCGTAATCAAACTATGCGAATGTAGATTCTGCGACACCAGCTTATGCGTAAAGCCTAATGTGGCTATATACAGGGTGTCCGGGATATAGTGGACTACCTTACAGGGCTGGATAGCTCAGCTCAGGAGTGGCCAAAATATGATAAATTATGTTCAGTAAAAGTCGCACCAGAAACGAGATATCTCAACTTTTCAAAATTTTGGAAATGCGGTACCCTGGTTCACCATTTTCGATGCCGCGGCCACATTTATTAGAATTTTTCAGTTTCGTTTGCTGTGAAAGATAGCTGTTTAAATTTGCGTTCGGCTATAGCCCTTACAGACGTTGTTGGATCGGCGTCTCGTTCGGCCAGTACAATTTCGTCGTACCCATTTTGAGGTCTTCCTTCACTGCGGCTAGTTGCACCATGACCAGGTATTCTTCCTTCGCTATACGCGATGTGAACCCGAGAAAAATACGACGATCTGGATGGCGTGCGTCGGGGTACCTTTCTGCGTAAAGTGCAGCAGCTTCATTGCCATTTCCTCTGCACTCGCCGTAAATAAAATGCATATTTGCATACTCTGCCGATGTGTATGGCCCTCGAGATTTTTTTTTTCAATGTGATACAATAAGATTTTTGCTTTCAACTTCATTGAATTGTTGACAAGAAAACAAAAAACTAACGATGTAATTGTCTAATTAATTCAATCTGGAATTGAAAGTTTGGTGGCAAGTATTACTAACAACAATTAATCAGAATGGAGTTTATGTGAAAATTACCTCTTTGGAAGCTAGCCGGAAAATTGGTGAGCGACGATATGCCTCCGAACTCAAGAGGTCGTTCATGAAACGCTGCCGAGCCTGCATTAGGGCTGGCGGCAAGCAATTTTTAGGAATGCAGCACTACAAGTCTTAATACATTTTTTTTACACCGTGCGATGTTAAACTTGCCGCAAGTTAAACTCAGATTCCTAAACTTTAAATTTGATTTGAAAAATTAAAAATCTGCTAAACTTTTATTAATTCCGTTGATAGGGTCTTATAGCAAATTTAAACAGCTATCTTTTACAGCAAACGAAACTGAAAAATTCTAATAAATGTGGCCGCGGCATCGAAAATGGCGAACCAGGGTACCGCATTTCCAAAATTTTGAAAAGTTGAGATATCTCGTTTCTGGTGCGACTTTTACTAAACATAATTTATCATATTTTGGCCACTCCTGAGCTGAGCTATCCAGCCCTGTAAGGTAGTCCACTATATCCCGGACACCCTGTAGATTATGCCACAAAGAATTATTACTTACAAACTTATGCCACAACAGGGTGAACCGTTTAAACTGCCATATACAAATTGTCACAGCGATTAAAGTGACAAAGTACTGAAGTGTACATATATTTATGAATTCGACAGTACCTAGTAAAATTAGGTATCGTCAAAAAAGTATGTATCTATTCAAGGCGGGTGGTGGCGCATGTATTTACACTTAATCACACTCTCAAATTTACTTATTACAAGAAATGATAATAAATAAGACTAACGATCAGACCGACCCGCTAGCGAGTAAATTTCTTAATAAACTCCCGGCTTACCTTATGAGAGTTATGAGTGCATGAGTGAACTCTAATCTACATCGACAGCTTATACCCTGAAGATTTAAACGGTACCACTCCAGGTAAGTATGGTTTAGAAGCCTGAACGTTACGTAAAATAATTTTCCTGAAAGCAAAATCCGCTTACCGTAAGAAAGGCTGGTGAAATAAAATATTCTATTAGCTAAATCCGTTACTCATAATTCACTCAGAAAGGGTTCCGCAAACATCGCAGGTGGTCTTAATAAATACGAAAATGGTCTATCGTGGAGTTTGTAATAAATTCAAGAGGCAATCAACGCCACGGGGTTGGGCAAAAATATTAATAGCCGAGAAACAATAATGTATTCATGACTTCCACTTCAACGGCGGGCGGCGGGAGCCGCAGGACTCCTGGCGGCAGCCTCCTACCCACGAATTCGTTCATTACCGATCAATCGCTTCTAGACTGGCCTTCATTGGCGCTACACTCGTAAATCGGGTCACTGTGTATGTAAATTTGTAAGTACAGAGACCCGTTTTCATTGATGTTAAGTGTACTTTATCTAAAGTTTATTAATTTTAATAACTGCAGCAACTAAATTCAGGAAGACGCGTGTTCAGGGATTACTTATTTTACCAAGAGATATCGCCGCACCGTCATTAAAAGCCTACGAAGTTAAAAGCTTGTGTGATAAGAGCGAAAACAAATATATGTAAAAATAAAATAAATAAAATAAAATAAATATCAGGGGACAATGTCACACCAATTGACCTACTTAATCCCAAACTAAGATAAAGATAAGATAAAGATAAATATATTTATTCAGTAAGTAGGCCGCACGGGCACTTTTACACGTCAACAATCTACCAGCGCTTCCCAAGAGACCACTGCTGAGAAGAAACGCCGCAAGAAACTCAGCAGTCAGTCATTTTTTAAACATATTACAATGTTTACTACTTAGTCTAGCATTATATAAAGCAATAAATATTAAATTACTTAATATACTTATAAAAATAGCATTCGTAGTTCAGCAGGAAAACATGCCAAAAATCTTACGAGAGAGACAGAGGGAGAATAGGAAAAAAAAACCTATTTATGTTTACATAAGACGGTACAAGAGCGGCGGCGGACGGCGGTAAGCTCTAGGCTTTTACCTGATATGGGTACCAGACAAAGATATAAATAGTTATATAGAGAAATATATACTTAAATTACGTAGAAAACACCCATGACTCAGGAACAAATATTCGCGCTCATCACACAAATATCTGCCCTTACCGGGATTTGAACCCAGGACCGCTAGCTTCGTATGCAGGTTCATTACCAGCTAGGCCAGCACGTGTCGTCCACAGGGAACCTGTCGCATAAATTAGCTCCAGTGACTCGTGAGTGGTTTCAATATTTTAATTTATCACACTTATACGCTCAATTTATGCGGCTCTTTTGTAACATACCTACCTACTTAGGTCAACTTTAAACAGTGAGGAGATATTTTAAACCTACATATTCCTTACAGCTTAAAACTCCACTTAAGTACCTACCTAATGTAAAATCACGTAAAATCCTTTATCGAAACCACCCAGAATTGTGTACTGTAAATCCTTATGGTCGTCGAAAAATGAAATGGTCACAATCAGCGTTTCTCATCTGCGCTCCGGTCCGGTGATCAATCAATCGTTAATCCAACGAGGCAATATCCATAATACGCAACGGCCTCGCATGTCAATTCTCACTCGCGTTTTAATATTCTCAACTGTATTGTTATCCCTTACGCATGGGCTGTGTAAGAATGTGATAGTTACGCGTGACCATACGAAAGTGACCGCGTCCGACTGGACGGAGTCTGAAATCGTGCATTTATTCGACGATTGCACAGCTTACTGAAAACTTCCAATAGTTCCTATAATTATTAAGTTTTTGATTATGAACAATTATAGTATCTACCTAAGCATGAGGTGATTGTGCCACGTGGCAAAATGAACACGCTTATTTCAAAAATACCTATGTTTGCGACCGTTTTACTTAAAATTTAAAATTACCAAAGGTCTCTTTATTCGCTTAAGTGACATGACATTGATGCCACTATGAATGTATTTTAAATTATTGGCCGTGTGACTTAAAAATGTAAAATAATAATTAATATTCAATTTCATATTCATTAGCAGTCAAGACTTAATAAGAATCACGCCACTTCTCTTGATTTTAAATTTTTCAAAGAACTATTTGTGAAGATATTTTTTGTCATTTATATTTATGGGGTCTTAGTGAAAACTGTAAGTGGGGGTTTTAAATCGTAATAATAACGGATTAGGTACACTAGACTTCAAGCTTTATTCACTTGATTTTCAAAACACTTATACCCTTTTTCAATAGGACTCCGGATTTTATTTCTAAATTTATACTGACATGTAACAGTTAAACTAAATCACCCTATTTGCTTAGAGTGATTGTACCGATATCTAGCAGTTAGCTTAAAGAATCACACCACCGCGTTCTCCCAAACCGTGACAGGTAAGTACGCTGCGGCGGGTAATTCAGCCAGTGCGAGCCGCCGACAATGCCGCAATCGGACCGGCGATCTGCATAATGGATTGCTCGGGCGAACGCGTCGTCCGGTCGCCGCTCATTCAATTGTCGTCGCCGATGTGTCGCTCCGTTATTACTGAATACGGGATTAATAATTTCATGGGCCACGGATGCTGACCTGCCGTGGTTAGGGTGACTTTTTAAGTGATTTCGCCTGATTACGATGTAACAAGCGACGCCAGTTTTTTCATATCCATCCATACATTGCATGTTTTAATTCGGTTTGCACATTTTGGGATGAGCCTACCCTAGTTTAGGTTTTCGCTGGTAAAACACAGTTATCAGCTTCCCACGCACCTACTAATAATTTGCTTCATTTCAACTCTTATTATTAATGCGGCCCAGTTTAGCGTATGCCTGAAAATAAGAAGCTTCTCTCTTGAAAGTACGAACAAAAGAAATACAATTGAGATAACATACGTTATTGTGCGTGAGTATGTTATCTCAAACTCCCCAACAAATGTAGGTATAAGATAAATTGTGACGTTATCTATGAAAAGGGACCTTATTGCCGATGGCGCTTCCGCCATTATTAAAGATGCTCCGATATAAATACGACGTCGCGTGACGCAGTGCGGCGTAAGCGCCATCGACAATAACGTCCCTTTACGTAGATAATGCTACAATTATCGAGAGCGTGGAATTGCATTCGTAGTGGTTGTACCGTCCGCATGAAAACGAAAATAATTTAAGTTTTTTTCTTAATTTAATGATATTACATACCCTAAACAAGTGGAATGAGTATATAATTCATCATTTATTTAAATTTTCATCTTTAAGGTTCGCTAGACTTCTTGATCAAAATCATCTACTGCCGACGGACAAGTACGTAACTTTTTCTTACCCGGAGAGGGGAATTTTTTCGTTGCTTTGAATTTGTCACTCTTACTCTCAGACATAATTTTATAAACGAAAAGACGAGAGAGAAACAACTGTAGCTATTTCAAGTAACTGAGCAGCGTTGTAAGGTGAATTTAAATTTTTCATTAACTAGTTCGAAAATTCAAAATATTTATGACAGTTAAAAATTATTCGTTTATTTACTCTCAATCGGACCAAAATTAGAAACTGCTACTTTCTACACTATTTTTTGCAAACTGTGTAACTTCCATTCGTGTGGGCCCAGTTAAAATTGTTCTGAAAATTGCAACAATACAATAAAATAAGATGTATATTTTAGTGCAACGTAAAAAGTATTTTGAATTTTACACTGAAAATATTTTTGCATTTACTTCTTTAAATATAACAAACCTCTTTTTATGCTGATGGTATGAGAAGTAGAGGAAATTTAAATATAGAATGCCTGTAAACACACATTACCACTACATATGAAATTCCACGCTCTCGAGAATTTACCTATACCTACGAGTAATGTATTATGATTTTTGCACTCTTATAATACCTACCTATTTTAACAATATCTACAGAACTCAACAATAATACAATTTTTTTTTTAACTAAACGTATTTAAATTAAAACCAAACTAAGCTATTCAAATATTAAATATATAAATAATAATCACCACTATAAAAAGAACACCCCCTCTAGCAGGTCTGCTCGCGGCATGGTCCCTATGACACTGGCTGCATTACCTCTCTGGATAGCTAGAACAATCCTTTGTGAAAGGTCTAAGGTCTACTGCTCTAGAATCTCCAGCGGAGTATGAGCCGGGATGACAAGGCCTTAATAACGCTTTTCATATCAGCTGACCAAGGTCCCATGGTCTCCACTGCAAGTGCCACAAATTCGTAATTATTTAATAATGATGAATATTTGCGGCGCTTGAGGGTTTGGGCCTGATCAGCTGCTGCACCGGCCCGATTACGGGTTGACTGGACGCAAGAAAGGCGAATGTGTCAACACAAGTCGCGTCCCACGCCAGTGCCATACCCAGTTTCCACGGCACCAATGTAGCTCCGTCTGGTCGCTTGCCGTCGTCTCTATGCAATCGTGCTGGTTCCAGGACAGCTGATACAGAGGCAGTGGCAAGCGAACGACGGATCAGATCATTAATTGTGCCGTGACGGTACAAACGGCCGGCACTTCTTAAGCATGAATGGCCATGTAATATCTTGGTTATAATTTATTTTTTTCTGGCCTGTTTTTGTTTCCCACTGCTGGGCAAAGGCCTCCCCTCTTTTTCGCCACTCGGCCCTATGCAGAGCGCACTCTTGCCAATCCCTCGCAAAGGATTCTAGGTCATCTCGCCATCTACTTCTGGGTCTACCTCTGCCACGATGTCCGTCGCGTGGAAGCCAATCGGTGGTATTTTTGGCCCATCTCCCATCGCGCATGCGGCAGATATGCCCAGCCCAGTCCCACTTTAACTTTGCGGTCTTCACCCCAACATCAGCAATACCAGTTCTGGAGCGCAGCTCTGTGTTCTTCACCCTATCTGATATCCGGACACCCAGTACGCTACGCTCCATTGCTCTTTGGCAAACCTTGAGCTTAGACTTTTGAGCCTCAGTTAATGACCACGTTTGGGCACCGTATTTTAGGATGGGCAGGTTGCACACGTCGACCAGTTTTTTTTTTAAAGTAATAGGAAGGGTGCCCTTCATCAGTTCCTTCATGGACCAGTAGCTCCTCCAGGCATTTTCGATCCGTCTATCGATCTCTTTGTCTTGCCGGTTTGTGAAGGAGACTATCTGGCCCAAGTAGGTATACTCATCGACGTACTGTATAACCTGCCCATCTACCGTGACCCTACGTTTTGTGTAGTTTGTCATCAGCTGAGTTTTTGATCTGTTCATCGTCAGTCCAACCTCAAAGCTTGCAGTGCTGAGTTCTTGCAGCATACCCTCAAGTTCACTTGCCGATGATGAGAAGAGCACGATGTCGTCCGCGAAACGAAGGTTTGTCAGCTTTTGTCGCCGATATCGATGCCCTTAGAATTCCAGGAGTTCGCCAGTAGTTTAAAGATTTCCTCAAGGCAGCTTGTGAACAATTTTGGGGATAGCGGGTCACCCTGCTTCACGCCTTTTTCTATTTTGAACCTGGGGCCCGGAGATTGAAGCTTTATGCTGGCCGTACTTTTATCGTAGATAATTCCAACGAGTTCAACATACGTCTGGTCTATTTGCTGACTACGCAGTGCAGATAATATTGCACGATGTGTGACGCTCAAATGCCTTATTATAGTCAACGAATGCCAAATAAAGTGGTTTATTGAATTCGTTGGACTTCTCTATGACCTGGTTGAGGGAGTGTAGGTGGTCAACAGTGGAAAAAGACGGGCGGAAACCAGCTTGCTCGGGCGGTTGGTGTTGGTCCAGTTGAGGGGCAATCCGATTCTGGATGACCACTATAAATAGTTTGTAAATGTGGGATACAAGACTTATCGGTCGGTAGTTATTCACGTCGGCTTTTAAAATTACACTATATTAATAACAACCTGCAAACAAAATATCCGGGCACCATCATCATAGCAATCGAAACATGTCTTGTCATAGACATTATCCAAGAATCGTGACAGTGATGGATTTCTGCAATCTCCGCTGCACCGCTTCGTCTTGTGGTAGGTCGGTAAGTCTAGTGTTATGCCAAGCCTACTGCCACTTAAGTTTAGTAAACTTTTCTGGCCAAGCCGATTCTCTGAGTCCAACAGAAAGTACCTACTGTTGTTGACTATTTCCTCACTGTTTTTTCATTTGGGCAAACCCTAAAAGAGTCACTAGCAAGCGTGCGTCAATTTTTGAGGCATTCAGTAGATCAGATAAAATAAATGAAATAATACGGCCTATTTACTGAATAAACATATAAATCTTTTTTTAAACAATAATGTCCATTTAACCTACCTTCATTTTAATTTTAATTTTCATAGATTGTCTTCATATTCCTTTTTTTTAAATATAGTTTTTAAAAGCTAATTTTGGCACCTTCTTATTATTTCTACCGTAAAATATTTATTTATTGCTGATATAAAGAGCTTAAGGCAGACATATCAAAAAATAATTATTATGTAACGAATTTTAAATTGACAGCTTCTGATGTTGAGTCACACAAAAATTTAATTGATATTTGTGAAAGGAAATATACGAGTATAAGCGCAACCCTGATCAACCAAATAGGATTAATTAATAAACCAATATCGTTATTATCTGGGGGTTGATTTTTAAATCTCATTCGGTGACTAAAGCTCAGCAAAATGCCCGAATTTTACTAATTTCTACAAGTAGGCACGTATTCTTGCATCTCACCGGTCTATAAAATGTATCGCCTATAATATGAAAGACGAGTGCCCCCAAGTCAAAGCAAGTGCAAGTCTGCAAATATATAAAAAAAATCGATCTCTAGTCTACAATCTTAAGATTGCAAAAGCGTTGCCAACTTTGAGGACCAACAATGAATGTCTCAATGCTAGTCATTTTACCGGTTGTTAAACCTGCTTGTTGTGTACAACCGAACACAACAAGGCAAACACTGCTAGTTGGTGGTAGATTTAAGGATAATTTATGGTGGTAGCGATCCGGACAGACCCTGCACAAGATCCATAATTCACAATCATAAAAAAACATAAAAAAATATTGTAAAATGGACTGACCATTTGAAATACGATACGTACAACAAGCCAAGTTAGTGTACTAGTATTATTACGTAGTTTTGAATTTCAAATGCGAACACAGTCAGGTGCACACAGAGCTTTCCTCCCTCGGGACTTCTTTGCGCGTTTGACAACTGTTTTGTCATGTTCCATGTTTGCGGAAGCTAAATATTCATGACCTTAGTTTTGAAATTAAATGTTTCATGACAGTTTTAAATTACCTTCATCTAATTCAATTAATTTATCTAGAGAATAATTAGGACTCTAGTATCATTTTTAGGGTTCCGTACCCAAAGGGTAAAAACGGGACCTTATTACTAAGACTCCACTGTCTGTCCGTCCGTCTGTCTGTCACCAGGCTGTATCTCATGAACCGTGATAGCTAGACAGTTGAAAATTTCACAGATGATGTATTTCTGTTGCCGCTATAACAACAAATACTAAAAACCGAACAAAATAAAATATTTAAGGGGGCACGTATCCGGTTTTTTCTCTTCTCAGTTCTTTGACGTAGGTATATCCTTATGGCTGATATTATAACCGCTCTCTAGATCGACAATTCGTAGGTACACAAAAGCGTGAGATGATAATGTGAGTCGCGCTCTATGTCGTATAACTAATACATTCTAATAGAAAAAGCATTCGCTAAAATGTGTTTTGGCCCTGACGGGACTACTTACACTGGCCGGTTAATATTGGCTGCGTCCAGTTGAAAAGTGATACACTTAAGATAATCACATCCCAGGCTGCTTGACCTAGCAGGGCTGCACGGGTAGCACAAGTTGTATTTTCTCGCCTGTCGCTCAGTGCGTCTCTATCGTTTCTGACTGAACTGAACGGGAGATCGGAGCGACAAACAAGTCGCGGGCAACTTGTGCTAGCCGTGCTGAGTGCCTGAAGTGTCGCTCTAAGTAGTATCATTTAGATAGCTAGCTTCAGCCCGCGACTTTGTCCGCGTAGATTTCGATTATGGTTGTAAACTGTGTATGGTTCGGGAACTTGTAAATTATCCTGGATAAAAAGTAGCCTATGTGTTTATCCGAGGTATAAGCTATCTCTATTTCAAACTTCATCCAAATCGTCCAGCCGTTGCAGCGTGAAGAAGTAACATACGCACACACAAACTTTCGCATTTATAATATTAAGTAGGAAAATTGCACCAATCGTGCCAAAAGTCTGATAAACACCAGATATAATTATACACTAGCTGTTGCCCGCGACTCCGTTCGTGTAGAAGTTGTTTATCGCTACTTGCGGGTAAAAGGTCCTTCCTCGGGGTTCAAGCTATCTCCATACCAAAATTCATGGATTTGCCCTGAATGGGTAACAGACAGACAGAGTTACTTTCAGATTTATATTTTTGTATTTTTATTATTGTAACCTTTCGGTGTCAATTTTATAGTTGACTATAGCGTTGTCCATCGAATGTAAAAAATGCCATTATTCGGGCGTATAATAATCTGCAACTGTAACCGTAAATAACCTACTCAAAATAATATATACGTAATAACAGAATTTAAAGCGTCTCCTTTATACGAACTGGTTTTATAACCAGTCATATTTTATCTATGTGGCATAGTAAAGAATCCTGCCTACTTGGGAACCAGTGCACAGGTTGGTTGGCGGTTAATAGCGTCGCAAGATGTACGGCCCAATAAAGTCGCTTAATCTGAGCTCGCCTCTCGAAGGGACACGGAAGATTTACTAGCCTCACGTATTAGGTGCCGTAATGAGATTGAACAATGGAAACAATTGATTTATGGTGTACGGTAGACTCACATGGGCCAGGGAAACGCAGGGAGAGTGGTCGGGGAGCGTTCAAAATATGTGACTATGTGGAAATGAGTCATCGGATCTCGGACACTCTCATTTCTCAGAAACCCTAAACCATGGGTTTAACTCAAAAAACGTATCTCTTAACTTAGCTGTGTCAACTTGTTAGATAAAAAAAGTTATATATAAGTAAATTATTCCATACTTAGCTACCTTTAGAACTCCAAACTAAACCCTGACATTATGTTCTCACTTCTTTTTATGTTTATACAGCTCAACATCGTCACGTTTTAAAAATAATACATTGAATGTTTTTGTTTCCGAGACAGTTACACACTGAATTGAATGCGGATATTAATTTTGTTATACACAAATATACTCGTAAGCCCTACTAGTTCAGTCTCTGAGGTGCTAACACCCAAGGTCCTTAGGAAGCTAAGTCCATATCCGCAAATTCTGAATAACAGATGTTCAATCTAATTGTAAAATTATAACTAGAACATTTCGTTTAACTTTTTTTATTTAAAAAACAAGTTAATTTTACTTTATAATTAGTTTGCAGATTTAAGGAGGTAGTCAAAGCACCCGAGGCCTTTGCTGCACTCGACGTTGTACTGCAATGAACATTTAAATATTATAATATCAAATTAATTAGTTAACCGCTTTAGTTACAGAAAAAAGAAAAAAACGGTTTATGTGCTCATTGTGCTTGCTGCCTAGCTAATAACAATATATTTTTGCCATCAAAAGACATGTGACTGCCGCCCTTACTGTCAAGTAAATAAGAGAGCTATCAAAACGTTGACAATACGATAATAGGTCGAAAACTATATTGTTTTTACCGTATTGAATAAAAGCCTTGTTATCGTATTGTCAAAGTTTTAATAGCTCTTATTTAGTCGATAGTAATGGTGGCCGAGTTAAAAACAATTCCATAACAGGTTATATACTTTTGTTTTATATTTGTATTTTACCGCCTAGAATAGAGGCGCAGGTCAAATTTGATATGGTTTTTACCGCCCAGAATCTCGGCCCAGAATTATTAAAAACTCTCTTACTATTTGAACCATTATGTCACTTTGACATGGTGGTAGGTCCCCTGTTTTTTTGTGGTCCCATTATTTTGCCTCATTAATGGGATCACGAAAGAGAACTGTTTCTCGTAGTTTATTTATCTACTTCCTGTATACTGAAATAGGAATGCGTGTTTTGATAAAAAAATAAAAATGTAAATAATAATAGGTTTCTATGACGATAGGTTTCTATGTTAGTTTTGCAGAACCACCCAATATAGGAGTTTTGCAGCAGGCCCGGTTGGCCACACGCCACACCACCCAAAAATAGGAGCTCCGCGGTCAACATCCTTAATTTCAAGTCAATTAGTGTCGATGGAGCTCCTATTTTTGGGTGGTGTGGCGTGTGGCCAACCGGGCCTGCTGCAAAACTAACCTATTAACCGAAACGTACCAAACGTATTCTATTATATTCCATATACAGGACGAAAATTTCCACAACCGTAAATACTAATGGGATTACGAGAAACAGTTCTCCCTCGTGGTCCCATTAATGGGACAAAATAATGGGACCACGAAAAAACAGGGGTAGGTCCATTTTGGCTTATGCTCCAAATTGATTGATTGTAGGTACAGTCTAGTTTACTTTAATCGCTGTGATAATTCGTATATGGCAGTTTAAACATGACATTAAATAGACAAGGTACTAAAGTGTATACATATTTATGAACTCGACTGTAGGTAGTTATATTGGAAACCGAGAATGTGCGTGTGGCGGTAGCGCAGGTTAGATATATTACCTACATACAATTGATGACAAATTACAAAAAAAAAAAGAATCTTATGTCCGACGTGCCAGCTATGCAGCTTGATAATTTTCTTAAGTCATAAGCTATATATGTATATGAAAATTCAATTGTCTGTTCGTTGATAAGCGCATCACTTGAGAACTAATTGGCTATTTTAGGAAAAGCAAAATGAGAAAAGTTGCCCGGAAATTTCGAAAATACTGGAAGCACAAAAAAATCAAGGACAGGACAACTACGGGTAAATACCAGAAGAGTAAAGAACAGAAGAGAATAAAGTACGGTAGTGGATTTTACAAAACGGCTACCCCCACCGAACATGACATCTTTTTCTGATAAGTACAACCCAGCCGAAACGTTGGATTAATAATAGTGGGTGTATAGGTAAGGTCGGTCTTATAAATAAGTAGCTGCATACTTTAGTGCTTTGTCACTTTAACGTCCTGTTTGCACAGCTGCACTTTTTTGTCAAAGGCGTTGAAGCGACAATGTACAAGAGCATGTAGCTATTTTAAAGCCGACTGTACCCGAGCGGCTAGCGCATCTTGTATTCGGTCTTTTGTAGCTCAGAACCGTTACCATGAGTTGCAATTAATGTACTCGCTAGCGAGTCGAATGCTCTGTCCGTCGCAGACCTCGCAGTATTCTTATAGGGTGCGAGGGACAGAGCATTCGACTCGCGAGTACGGTAATAGAGAATGTCAGCCAGTTTAGATTTTTGGCTTACCGTATTATTCATTAAAAACTAAAAATAGCTGTAAAAAAATCATTTCGATATGCCAAATAGTTTTCGAGATATTAAATTTTAAACTGCGTATGCGGCGCTCGAAACCCGGCGGCTAGCGCTCACGGATGATGACGTCATCGCTTAACAGCGGTACGCGCCCTTATATGAAAAAGTAAGTTTACAGGGCTATAACTTTTTAACCGTTATAAGTAGCCAGTTGAATTTTTCACAGAATACGTTTTATTATAAAATCTATAGTTTAAAATTGTACAATGAACAATAAATTTAATCCCAAGAGGGGTCCCCATACAAGAAACATGAAAAAAAAAAAAGCATTTTTATACGGATTGTATTTTTATAATGGCTTCTTATTTTGATGCTATTTTAAGCTTAAATTGTAGTCTAATTTTCATAGTTTCCGACTAAATAGCAATCTCAAGTAAAACTGCTACAAATATGTGACAAAACTGATTTTATCAACACGATGTTTTAGGCGGTCACCCATCCTGTTATAGACTACGCTTGTACTTGCTTAACTTTGTAAGTCGTAATATTTTTACGAATCCGTTTTGATGTTACTCTGGCAGCTATGTTTATCTAGTACTCCTGTATTACATAACTGTCTGTCACTGACCGGCTTTTTTATTTGTAATGTTTGTCGAATAAGTTGGTTTTATTTAACCAATTAGAATAATAATCAAGCACTTTAAATTTTGGGATAGTGGCAATAATGCCTAGACCTAGCAAAGCGAGAGTGTTGTTGGTATGTACATAGGTGGGTACGTCTATCGACTTGGTAGCGCCCGCGCGCGAAATTTGAAATCGATGAAATGATAAGATAAAAAAAAAAGATAAAAGATAAAAAGTAGCGATATTAATTCTAAATTAACACGAAATTTGTAAAGAAAGGCCTACCACCAAAGTGAAACAACCACCGCTTACCTAAACATCGATCGTGTTGATTTAAACTAGGCACTTTTTAACATATTTGTAAGAGTTTTACTACAGTTTACTGTTTGGTCGTAAACTATATATGTTTGTATGGAGTTTTGATTATTATCTAAACTTAATGTGATACCGAAATAAAAAGCTATTATACAAATACAACCCGTACTTCGCCTTCCAAAGTTAAGCAACTACACTCGTAGTCTAAAAGAGGATGGGTGATCTCTTAAAATATCGTGTTGATAAAATCAGTTTTGTCACATATTTGTAGCAGTTTTACTTGACATTGCTATTTAGTCGTAAACTACAAAAATTAGACTACAATTTAAGCTCAAAATAGCATCAAAATAAGAAGCCATTATAAAAATACAATCCGTATAAAAATGCTAAAAAAAATGATTTATTTTCATGTTTCTTGTATGGGGACCCCTTTTGGGATTTGATTTATTGTTCATTGTACAATTTTAAACGATAGATTTTATAATAACACGTATTCTGTGAAAAATTCAACTGGCTACTTATAACGGTTAAATAGTTATAGCCCTGTAAACTTACTTTTTCATATCAGGGCGCGTACCGCTGTTAAGCGATGACGTCACCCCAGCAAGATGGCCCCCGCGCGCTTTAATATTATTGACCCAAATTTTAAACGTTCATAGAATCAAAACTACTGAGCCATTTTGAATAAAATAAAAAGTATTATGTTTGTTTATTTATAAATTTTACTGCTACAAAGTTTCAAGCGATTTGGCGTACCTACTGACATTCTTCATTATAGACATAGCTGGGACAGGTCAGGCAAAAACAGATATGGAAATAGAACAAGGTTCAATAGAGTCGTAAAACCGAAGATTATGATTATCTAAAGCGGATATTATCGTATTTTTTTTTTAGTTTCATATCTGTCATTGTTTTGTCAAAGCGGCATTCCTGGAACAGTTTTGTGACAATTGAAATTATTAAAATTATTTACTTATGGTTATTTCTAAATATTTTAGAACTATCCTGAGCTCTCTTATAATGAAAATGTCTATGAAATATTGTGTACAGCATGTGACATTCCTATTAAACAGTTAAAGAAAGATAATATAAAAAAATAGAATGTTAATGAAAATACCTTCACAAATATAGGTATGGAGAATATTGGGTTACCTTTATAAATGTAATTGAAAAATTTAAATAAATAAAACTTTACATAATACGACAGTATTAATCTTGTTCTATTACCGTCTTGCGATTGTTTTGCGATGCCCTGTCCGAGCTATGATTATAACTAGCGGTAATATTTAAATCTTATTTGACCTGTTATGGTATTGTTTTTAACTCGGCCACCTTTACTGTCAAGTAAATAAGAGCTATCAAAACAATGACAATACGATAACAGGTCAAAAACGATATTGTTTTTACTGTGTTGAATAGAGGCCCAATACATATTTATCGTTACAAACCGGTTAGAAAGAGAGATCCGCAGGCTTATTGCCTAACGCACTCGCAATTGCAATCGTTTTTATTTTGGCAGTCCGAAGGCGAGTCTGCTTATAAAATGAAAACAATAGTTCCACTTTGAATTCGATTGCGATTGCGAGGGCGTTAAGTAATAAACGGTTGATAAAGCATCCGTCACTCTCGCACTTGCAAACTGGTGAATTATTGGCTATGGCTGAGTTATTGCCCGTAGTCCATCTGATTTGTTCACCTGGGCATTTTAGTAACCTTAACGAAGTCGACGGAGCCAAGCGAAATCTTCTATTTCTAGGTTATTTTGGCCCTGCGGGCCCTCTGAAGTACTGACACAACCTAAACCTACCTGTTCATTTTGGCCAGTCTACTCACATAGGTGGACAACATAGGTGGACCATGGGCACTAATGTATATAGCTGAGTTTATCAGGTGACAAAGTGTGGATAACGCATCCGTCACCTTCTGACACGTAAAAAAGTACGAGAGTGACGGATACTTTATCCACATTTGACACGCGATATAGACGCAGCCATACTAGGCCCGCATAGCATGAATTCCCTATATATTGGCAGCTCTCATTTAGTATTGATCACTACGTCACCCTCCTAAAAATAATTACTGATACCGATTACTGATGTGCAAGTTGCGGAAAGTTTCCAAAAAGTTGGATAAGTTCTAAGAAATTTCCGGAAACTTTCACTAAAAATATAGGAAATTTAAATTTAAGAAACGGAAAGTTTCAATCCCCATTCAAAATTGTGAGAAGTTTCCGAAATTTTCCTACATGAAATGTTCCGCAAATTTTGGGAAGTTTCCTTTGGCACATCAGTAATACCGATAAAAGCTTAAATCTCAATATGAGGATAATCCGGTGCACATTAGAGCAAATGACGCATCATAACAGCTTTCAAAACATTATGAAGCACTCAGACTGCATTACCTCGGCGCTGCATCAACGCGTTACAAAATAACTAATCCTGCAATTCGAGCTACTATGTCAGAATGTACAGTAATTGAAATCCATGAACAGCGCTGGCCATTTCTCGTATGAGCTCGTCGGTCAATGGAAAAACACAATGGCACCAGCACAATGGACGCCATTCACAGGTCTTAAACGTTCACAGCTAAATGGAAATTTTAGAGCTCGCGAACCGATAACGGTGTAACTTAATTTTTCCCTGCGCTAGTAAATGGAGCGCTTATTGTGTGTATGATTTTTTCAGTTTCACCCATTCAGCGTCATTGTGAGGAACTGAAATATTTAGATGATTATGTTAGTTTGATATTTAACGCTTTCAGAACTAGATATTACCTGTTTTACGATAAAAGCGTGTTCGATGTAGTGCTCGTTTAATATGAGTAGTAGTAGTTTTCATAATTAGGTACATAGTTAATAATTTATGTAGCAAGCATAGAAGCTTATTACCTGGAGCGTGGTTCATATAAATTATCAGTTCATAGTCAATTATAATAACTCTAACAATCTGTTTGTTAAATTGTTTTACTTATAGAAACTAATTTAAATTTTTACTTATAAGGCCGACCTTATCGAGTCCTTAACGTTTGCTCAAACGCACCCAACGGGGAGCGGGGCGCGGAGGGACCGCCGCCTGCCGTACCCACCTAACCCACTAAACGCCGCCGTGGTCATCGCGCACGATATTGTATAATCTAACCTAACTTTGTAAAACTTTGTTTATAATTAATTTTGTCAAGTTAAGTTTTATTCAAAAGCCCCTCACATTTGGCGACCGTGACAAGATAATGCGTACCAATGCAAGTCTCGCTCTATATGGTGTTTTATTTATATTGATTGTCTTGTAATTTATCTGTGGTATAATGATGGCAAAACTACATAAAATACGGTTTTATTTTTGGGATTAATAACCTTGGGTGAGGGAAGATGACCGATTGAAAGATATCCCACTTTTACTTGTGATTTATTCTGTTTACTGATTTACTCTACTCACTTGACACTAGCAAAATCACTGCAGAATACCGCGGTGGACAGCCATTAATAAAAAAAGGAGAAGTAGTTCTTCTGTGAAATACCGATTGTGTATGTATGTTTAGACAGAAGGTATCAGCAATATATAAATTAGGTACAGATTCCTTCAAATGCATTTCCATTTGCGTTACTATTAATTCCCAACAAGCAAAGCAGCGATAACAGCGTCTAAACTTAGAGCCTTAAGTGATATAGTTGCTATATAAGACATAAAATAATGGTTTTAGGTCATACTACGGACATAAGATGATATGTTAAATCACTGGCGATAGTAAGGTGATATAATAGATATATAAAAATATGTTACAGCTTAAAGCTGTATAAAGGTGCTTTAAACGACCACTTTACATTTTATTGTTGCAGCTTTAGGTTGATTTTAACACTAAAGGTTCTTTAGGAGTGCCTATTAGCACTTGCTCGCACTATAGCTCCATAAAAGTATTATTTTGACATTTTAGTGCTAAGCCTCGCTTACAGTGTTAAAGTGGCTATAAGAAACCCCTAAAGCTATTTAAGGGTTATCAAACTAATTCTTATAACTCTTAATAGTGCAGTAATATAAGGGAGATAAGGTTCTCTGTTAAATCACTATATAGCTATTTTAGCTCTTGAGGTGCTATAAAAGCAGCATGAAGCTAGCTCTTTAAGAGCGCTTGTGTGAATATCATTAACTCTTAAAGTGATTTTAAAATGTTCTAGATATATGACAAACAAAGGTGCTAACAAATCATTTTATAACTCCGTTTAAAATTTATCAGTTCTACAGATGTGATAATTATCACTTTTGAAGTTAGCCTTATGTTTAAACGAAAACGCCATATTCGTTTACAAATATAACCTAAAAATGCTTGAAATTATATCTGTTAATAAAGTTACTTTTAATGTTTTATTTTCCCACAGTGCAAAATCAATCAACTTTAGCAAAACCATTTACAAAACGAATTAGTATTATTAACAAAATTACAAAAAATAAATAAAACCGCAACATTTTTGCAATTTGAATTTCTCAAAACGCCTTATTTTTAAGGGGCTTGAAAATTGAGATGAAAAATAGTATGCATAATAACAGAAAACTTACATCCGCAATAGTATTTCACTGTATTATTACTTAAAAAGGTATATTTAAAGTCCTTACCGTCATTTCTGAATCCATACATGACAAAAACAACTTAACAACCCTTACGCGCTATGAGAGAAAAAAAACATTACACTGCTGCAACGCTAAGAGTTATTTTCACTACTCCAGTGTTTTTGCAACACAATAAGTGATATAAGGTAACATTTTATAACTTTAATAGAACCTTTGGTAATAAAAACCGCTTCTGCAACACTTTAAGCGATATAAGGTGACACTTTATATCTTTAATAGAACCTTTGGTAATAAAAACCTCTTTTACAACACTTTAAGCGATATAAGGTGACGCTTTATATCTTTATTGCGGCCATTGGTAAGAATAATCTATATTGTAGCACTATTATATCACTCATTTACCACTATTGCAGTTAATACGAGCTGCTGTAGAACTTTTAAGTGCTAACGCCGGTGCCTAATTCGGACTATAAGAGAGTTATAGCGTGCTCTTTCACTAATATTTAGGACGTGCTATGGCTATTGGTGTTTAATTGAACTAATAACCGGCTATTATAGAACTTATTTTATCGCTAAAATTTTAGTTGGGTTATTACTGGAATGATTAAAATCAGGCTGAAACCCTTGTTAAGGCATAAAGTAAAGTCTTCTTCTTATTTAAGAGCTACGCTCTTGTCGGTGTAGCTTTGAGCTACAACGACAAGAGCATAAAAAAACTATCGTATTCCATAAGATCAACGTTGATGCGTATAGCTATGAAAACGTAAGTGATATTTTTATTCCCTTATATGCCTACCACTATAGGAGAAATATTTTTTTGCGACCCCATTAGATCAAAATCAAGGGAACGAAGTGGAAGGAGAGTGTAGAAATGTAGTCTCATCAGGCAAGAAATCAGCTAGACGTAGGAACGGCATCTGTGACTACCAAATTATTTATAATTTTAGTAGTATATTACAGGGAACTTTAAACATTGGAAATAATGTAAGACTGCACCAAGCAAACGTCGAGCGTCAAGTAATAAAAATTTTTTGCCGCAGCTGGGCAGCTAGTGGCGAGCTGTTGGTGAGTGACGACACCGCACAGACCTGAGTGCTCCCTAAGGTAGGTCCTGTTCCTTACCTAACGCTTGCCTTCACCGGCCGGCTACGGTGTACAATGACGAGGAACAGACCCTCACCTCTGGCTTGCCTTCATTGGCCGGTCAGAGTTGAGTCGCAAGAGCTATATGCTCGAAGGGCGGATGTGTTATATACAGAGATGTGACTTATTTAATTGTATCTGAAATACAGATGGGTGATTCCACGATAAATATTGAAAGAATGAGCTACACCAAGCAGCTAACATTCACACAGAGCGAATTGATCGAATTTTAAGTATATTATCGCCTATTTCTTAAATACTTACGAAAGCGGACTGACGGCGGTTGAAACGCCTGTGGAATCACCCACAAGATGCAAAATACGTATATTTCCATCTTGTATCTAAAATACTTTTTTTTAAATTAATTTTGTATCTTGTATTTAAATACCTTTTGTTTGGTATCTTAGTATTTTGTAAATACTATGTTTGTTAAAATACTTTTAGTAATACCTACTTATCAATGCATTTATTCACAAAATGTGACAAGATTTTATGGTGATATTAATTTTAAATGTCACCATAGATAAAACGGAACGCAAATTTAGTCTTGGACCAAATTGATAGGTGGCGAATCATCCTCTCTACAAATGCCAAATTTCATCATACTACAATAAAAAAAAAATTTTTCAAATATAAGGGCGCGTACACATTGAACGTCCGTTTTTACAGGATCCTTTTTAACGGATCTTTTCACCTTGTAATCTTCTTTTTTACTGGATCCAGAATACTGTTTTGGGTGTCAACTCGCTCATATAACTACATACGCCATCAAATAACCGACCTGTAAAACCTTAGAGAATATATAACCTGGAGCAGCCTTATAGGTCATATTCGAGTACAATCATGTCTGCCGAGATTTGCGGGGGGTGAAGAAATAACACATGCAAAAGATTACTTACAAATGCAAAAACTATCTGTGTCATTACACACGAATATTTTGACAAAAATCTAACACATATACATTTTA
The DNA here is from genome assembly GCA_946894065.1 of Acleris literana. NCBI lineage: Eukaryota > Metazoa > Arthropoda > Insecta > Lepidoptera > Tortricidae > Acleris > Acleris literana. The sequence continues at coordinate 10,484,629 of OX335673.1, forward strand.
ATGCACACAAACATATCGCACATGTAAAGACTTTGTATAAACGCAGTTTAAGAATACGTAAATGCGAATGTAAGCGGCATAACCTACGGTGCGAGGATTAGGTCGATAGCTAATATCGATATTTTTACTGACATTTGCACAAGCATACAATTTTAGTATCTATAAACTATTACGAGCATGGTAATAGGATATTATTGGTTAATGAAATAGTTAATAAAAGTAACGCAAAAGTTGGATGTTTTTTATTTAATTTTATACATTTCAATTACTTAACTAAATACATATATAAAGTAGTGAGTATTATTATTATTTACAGTAGAACCCGATTTATAGCATGTTCATATAGGTACCTCAAATTGTTAATTCCTTGTTCTTCTATTCGCGTTCACCTACTTATTCGCTTTTTGGCGAAAATTTCTTACTTAACGGGTTTTTTTTTGAGTTATCTCAATGAGAGTGATATATGTACCTATATAACTTTGTTATATACGCAACACGCGAATAAGCTACAACAAAGTAAGGGAAATAATTAACAAACTTTTAATACGTTTTTTTTTTCTTCCGCATAAGGCGTTTTCCCGCTTCTTTAAGTTTTTTTTTTGGCTTGGACCCTTAAAAATAAGTCAAGCTGGATTATAGGAAATCAGAGGGACCCGGCATAATAGGTACTGTGTCGTGTAACAAATCTATGCCTATTAGTAGATTTTGTTACACTATACAGAAGTTATATTTTAAAGAATAATTGCCTAAGAATAATTGTCCAAGTATTTGTATATTTTTCTATTGATTCTTAAAATGAATTAACTTATTATATATGTGGCGAATACAACGTTTTGGGTCGCTTTTTTTGGAAAGGTAAGTAAGTCTTATATTTGTGTATTTCGTCATGACTGATTTGGCCAATTCTACTTTATGATTGACAAAAACGTCAGAGTCATGGTTTTCAATATTTCAAAACAAATCTTTACCTATAAAATACGTTAAGCATTTTATGGTCACGTAAGAAGCTGTATACTTCGAATTGATTCGTTTTTTTTCGTCTAGACCTTGTCTTATGATCTTTTCACATTGTTGACAAAGTAAAATCACACACTCGGATGCATACGCTAAATAACCTTTCGTCTTATGATATTATATAAAACTCTGATCATTACAAGCTCCAAACAGACCTTTGACACAGTAATCACACTTAATTTTTTTAGCCAGTGCAAAAGCAACGAATCCGGCTATATATTCGACAACTTTTTCTCCAAAAGGAGACAGGTAAATTTGACATTCCAAGTCAAATAGATCTTCTTCTGAGTCATCAAATTTTGGATCTAAGTTATTTTGTCGTGCATTTACAGAAGTGACATTAATTTTTTCAATGGCTGAAGAGCAATTAAGGATACTTATATTTTCTAAAGGTACACAGTTGGCTCCTCTTTCCTTGACTACCAACTCTTTGTGTACAAGAAGTTTTTTGTATATTGATTCCAATTGGAATGCTGTAGGATTGTCTGAAAACCCACCGTGACTTCTTATATTGGAAAATAATATTTCTATATGATCCTGACTTATGAAATGGAAGGTAGCTCATTCCTGTATCAGGAGATGTAACTAAATCATTATATAACGCTTTGGCACTAGGTATGCAGATGAGAAAGCCTAAAAATCCTGTATATCGAGGACTTTTAAGAACATTAATCCGTTCCATCTGCTTTCGACGATTAATGGCATCCACTAACAAATTTTGAATTACTACTGTAGCTTCATCTAAACGCTCAAAACATTTTTCGTAGTTTTTCGAGTTCATAGCTTTCTTAAATCCAAAGCCACATGTCTTGGAATCCAAAATATCAAATACGTCATTAATAAGTTTAAAAAAATCTGCAGTCACAGTGGCCTTGCCAAAACCTGGCAAATGTAGTTTCGTTTCACAAAAAGTTAAGGCGTCCGCAACACCTTCGCTAAAAAGTTGGGCTGCCAGACGGACGTTCATAATTTTGGTTTTAAAGTAAACATGATTTGATCTTAATTTGTTAGCCAAATAAAATAGTTCTTCTTCTTGTAAATTGTGCAAGTTTATAATACAATTCCAATTTATACTATTGCCTAAGGAATCGTAAAAGTATTTGTAAAATTCCAGACTATTCCTAAGCAACTTCAGCATATGGCAAGGATCCAAAAAGAAATGTATTTTCTGGCCAGTCGAAGGATCCAAAAAGCTGTTTTGTAAGTTATCAGGACTCAAACTGCAACCTAGCTCTTCTGCCATGCTAATGTTCGTTTTAGTTCCATCGCAGGTTAAGGCCTTTATTTCCACTCCGGTATTATGAATTAGCTGTAATGCCGTGGTGACCATTTGAGCTCTCAATTTTCCGGGCATTCCCTTAATTAGAAAGTACCCGATGGGTAATTTCCATGAGGCGTTAATTCCAACTAATAAAAACATAAGAGCATCGGTTGCACTTGTCGACCCATCGCATCCATCGTCGAACCCATAATTTACATGACCATAATGTCGCTGTGTCTTGTTATCGAAATACGGAAATTCCTTGATTTTAATTTCGTCAATTATCAAAGAGCAGTATATTTTTTTTGGATTTTCTTCTTTTAATAATTTAAGAGCATTAAGAGCCTCTTGAGTAAAACCGGGACGTCCATCAATATTCGCATACCACTTTGTTATTGTACGGGGGTGAGGTAAAGATGTTCCGAAAGTTTTCCTCACATATCGGTACGCCTTCGGTGAGTATTAATGAAGTGTCAAAGCAAAACACCGTAACTCAGGGGAAAATTTCTCTCTACTTAACTTTTCCGTTTCGCTGTTCTTTAACTGTCTTTTCAATAATTCAGCACTTTTAACACCAATTTTTTGTAAAATGTGTTTTTGCTCTTTATCAATTAAAGATTTTTCGTCTAATTTTTTAAAAGGTCTTCTAATGAGGCTACTTTTGTTTTTAAATAACGTGTTTTTGCTTGTAGACGTTTAATTTTTTTTGCTTGTGCGTCTACTTTTTCAGTTAATTTTCTTTTTCTAAAACTCAGTTCTAATATTGAATTTGGAATAGGTTGTTGATTCTCCTTGCTGGTACTTGCAAGTGGTTCAGTTTCAGTGTTGGGCAGCTCTACGGCACCGTTAATTTTTACTTGAATGAGTGGTTCGTCAATGCTCCTCGGAATGTTGTTCTAAAAGCAAACGTAACGGTTAGTTATTTATAATAACAGGACTAATGTTGCGTAGGATGGTAAAATACACTAGAGTAATTTATTATACGCGGAGTTAGCCGAAAATAACTAACACACAAGTCGCCCTGTCTCCGAAGGCAGATCTCTTAGCCGTTCTTACATGTATAGTAAATACTAAATCAATAAGTAAAAAAATGCGTGAACCTCTACCTAAAGTTTGTCTACCAATTACGTTATCATTATCAATAACAGGGAAACACATTCGAGTTCTGTGATACGTAACTGAACCCTGATATTCACCACAATTTATTTATTTAAACTTTATTGCACTAAGAAGACATTTCGTATAAGGGCAGAACCTAATATTATAAAGCATCTTCTACCACTCAACAATAGGACAAATCAGATAAATTATCACTATCGGTATAGCGAAGGAAAAATAGTGTACACATCCTCCAAGAAATTTAAAATTATAATTATATTTTTCACAAAGTTTGCCCTCTTGACTACTCATGGAGATTATAGTCCAATGTTTCTTATTATTGTTTTATGAGAAGAAACCTTATTGACTGTATTGGTATTAGATCATATTTGACAAAGTTATGAATGTTTTAAAATACAATGGTCATTGGTCTTTATTTGTATAAGTAAATATTTAAGAGTGAAACGTGAAATACTTACTAAAATACTAAATATACCTACTTTTTCATTTAAACAAAGTAGGTACAGCAGAATCTATTAACTTTCGCCTCTTGCTTGGTAGCATTCGATACTGACTTGCATCAAAATGTTTCGAACATATGGAACTAGTACGCGTAGGCACCCAATTTGCTTGTCTGCTGCATGAGGCGGTCCATATTTTTTTCAATTCTGGGTCTTTTGGAAAACTGTAAAATATATACTTAGAAAAATCTTTATTCAGTAGGTAATTTCTAAGTCCTTAGTAAATTTTCCTTATTGTCGATAATTATACTATATTTAATCGAGACTACCCTCATCACTATAACCGAGTCTCGGGGGGAGTACACCTACGTCATCATTTTGATGAAAACAATTATTTAGCTTATTAGTATTATCGACTTTATTTCAAAAACTGTTAAGTCGTTTCTTACAAAGCATTAAAAGCGAGTCTCGTGAGGAGTACGTACTAATCCAAGTAACAATTGGAATCGATTGCATATAATCGTTCAATTTGACGTGCGATGAAAATATTTTATTAAAAATATTATTTTACGTATATAAAATTATAAAATTACTTACAAATGAAATTTTGTACCATCTTTTTCGAAGCTTGAAGTGGTTGATCGTTTTTTACACGAACTTACAGCACATGCAGGCATTTTTCCAATGAGTGTTCTCTGGCTAGCGGCGATTTTGTGAATGACCATAAATCGATTTTGAAATAGGTTTTGTATAACTTTTTGCACATTGTGCAGGTTTTTCGACAGAGGGGTAATGTACTGAATGGCTGCTCCAGGTAATATATGCTCTAAGTGTAAAACGGATCGCTATGTGTACGCGCCCTAACACTTGTGGGGCGGTATAGTTCAACGTAGATTAATTATCAATTCTGCCGAGCGTCCCGAGACGCACTTTTTTTTTTTTTTGATTCAACATAATACGAGTAGGTGGTTAATAAAACCAGAAAAGCGTCACCGTTCAAGTTTAGGGTCAGCATACGTGTTCAGGTTTGGCTTAGTGGTCATTACTTTTTGTTCCACTGTTATTCGCTTTCGTCTTAAAAATCATTTACCACGAGTCCGGAACCCCGAAAAAGTAGTTAGGTTAGTTTCGTTAGGTATCTTGAGATGCCCGAAGGACAAACTGCCCAGAAATAGGTGCCCTGCCCCGAGGCAGGGATCCGTCAAATAGCATTGGGACATTTGTAGGTCCACGAGTCCGAAACCACATATTCTAGGTTAGTTTGAAGCGTACATATACGTATGCTCAAGCTTGCAAATAGCGCAATCACACGCCGCCGGCCGGCCGGGCTGGGATTCCATCCGCAAATGATATGTAACACTCGTTAGCGCCGAGGGCTACCGGGCGCGCAGCTCGAATACACAGCTGCATTGTTTTCAGTACATATGACACCTGCACGGAGAATTGTTTTTCACGATAGTTACGTACGTTATAATACCATCTGTGGCTTGGGAAAGTTATACATGTTGCATGCTGTTCGAGGAATCAAATGAGTTGTTTGGAATATAATGTGGGCTTACGATTGAAAACACGTCATGGTACAGGTAGATTCACTAAAGCTGGCACGAATGGAATGAACAAAAGTAATGTCGCCTATCACTGTGTGAGTGCCGTCCTTTGAACCGATGTTCGAAATTCAAACCGAAAGCCTCTTATTATTTTACACACTTGTTAACTTTCGTTCACTCATTCAATCCATTCGTGCCAACTCTTGTGAATCGACCTGTACATGAAAGGCATACTAAACTTTAGGGGAATATTTTTCGGGTCGTAAAGTCAAAAACTGAAATGTGAAATAAAACAAACTAGATTTAATTTGAGCAAGCATTTAATACTTACCTATAAACAAAACAAAACAAGTCCATATTATAGTGTTTAGAATTCACGACGTTCCGCGGTCCGCCCCACTACTTAATTTTTGACTATGACGCAACGTCATGTTGACCCAAATACTATAAATCCTTCTGTCTGTACATATAAAAGCTTTTGCTTTACAAAAGGTTAAAAACGAACGGTTTTAATATAAATTTTGCGGAGGTATGAGGTCTTAATAAAATTGCATTTTTTTACATAGGTAATGCCTTAATGGTCGATTCTATAAGAAATGTATGTTACGTATAAGTAGTTTGAACAGGACAAAATTACTTGAAAACATAGTGTTCATTTTACCTTTAGCAGAGCAAAATACCTACTGACTACATATATGTTACGTTACATTGCCAAGAAAAGAAGCTTTATGCCACAAAACATACGTACAATTAGCCACATTAGTATGGTTTCCTTCGAGTTTTTTGACGTTATGGCCTTGATTACTTGTGACGTGTTGTGGGATAGGGATCATCCAGATCACCCTCAAAAGAGGGGAAAATACTTACCTAACTGTACAGATGTAGTAAATAAACAAACGAAATCGTATTTGGTCAGAAAAGGTCGTATTTACCTAATTTGCTTTCTAAGTGCGGCAGCAGTAGATACCAATCGAAAGAGAAAGCAAGAAAATACGAACGTATCCGAGAAAATACGATGGCGTTCGATTATGCACTAGTTCATAAATATATCTGAACTAACTTAATTCTAAATGAACACATTACACAGGCGGGAGCCACACCTCAAAGTTCGGTCCGCAGCCTAGCTTCTTGCGAAGTATGGCTTCAAAGTCAGCGTCGCGAGTGGCGTCGCGCGGCGCGCGCGCATCGTTGACACTTTCACGCACCACTTCCCGCGCTGCGCGCAGGAACTTTGACACCTGAATTACGCTGTCGCGTACTTCTTCCATCTGGAACTATGAAAGATTTATGTTTAATTTCTTTACAAAAATTAAGTATTTGAAGTCCTCGATGACAGATGTGCCGTAAATATGCATTTTGCGTTTGTTGTTGTTGTTGTTGCTGCGTTTGTTAAATGCTCTTGTTTTCGCACAGCTCTAAGCGTAAGGATACTACTTACTAGCGCTAGCCCCCCTAAGGGCGTTAATAAGTGTCCATGTCAGAGACTCACTTCGTCATCAGTGGGCAGCGAGTGTGGATATATCCGGACCCACTGGCCGACGCGGCCCGGCGCGCGCTGCCAGTGCACGCCATTGCCCCACGCGCACGCGTTGATCATGCGCCGGCGGCTGCCCGCCGTGGCGTGCCCGCCGCGCCACGCCTCATCAGCCTCAGCGCGCGGCCAGGCCCTATTCGAGTTCGACTGAGAAAATCACTAGATTTTAGCATAAAACGATGTTAACTTTTTTTAGGAAAAACCACATACTTTAAGTAAATACATCCTCTTTATATTATAAGTACATATTTGTGGGTCAAATAAAAATACGATGTAAGGGTCTAGCAAGTTAAGCTAACAAGATTGGCCCCCACGAGGGATTTGCTTATACTTTTATTTAAGTGGAGTAGTGGCAGGACCTAAGAACACTGTATGCTTAATATCATCCTACTATTTTCTTTTGTTTCTGATTTATTCACGAAAATGTTAAAAAACCAAGGTACTTTTTAAACTGTTACTTTAGCTAAACCGTGCAAGCGAGAGTAACCAAATAAAATCACAAAACATAAACTACATGTTGAATGGAAAATGTTGATGGATCACCCATACATTACATACATTAAATCACGCCCGTATCCCAGAGGGGTAGGCAGAGACCTCGCATTTCCACCTGCTACGATCCTGACAAAAGATGCATTTATAAGATAAATATTTATAAGATTAAGATGCCTTGTTTCTGGCATCTGAACTTTGAAATAACAGATTCGCAATACACTGTACCTTATCCCAAAACTTAAAATTTAAGAAAAAAAGATATTTAGTCAGTAAGTAAGCCGCACGGTCAGTTTTACACATCAAAAATCTACCAGCGCTTCAAAAGCGGAAACCACTGCTTAGAAGAAACTCAAGACTTAAGGCCCAGTCACACCGCTTGCGTGACGTGCACGTGCACGTGCACGTGCGCGTTCGCTTTCTGCGTTGTATAGTGACATGTCGTAATGAGAATTCATACTATACAACGCAGTGGAAAGCGAAAGCGCACGTGCACGTGCACGTCACGCAAGCGGTGTGGCTGGGCCTTAACTACACATTTGAGTACCTTGTCTCAGCTATTGATGTACTATATTCAAACCCATCTCATCTTAATACATTAATGCGACAAAGTGCTAAAATTTACAGCTACTACTGAGTTCAACTGCACTAGCTGTTGCCCGCAACTTTGTCCGCGTAGAAGTCATTCATCGCTACCCGCGGTAAAAAGTACCATAATATTTCCGTTCTCGGGTTTTAAGCTCCAATTTCATCGAAATCAGTTCAACGAAATTGGTTTAGTACCAAGCAAACAAAGTTCCACAAAGTCACATTAGCGTCGATTTACAATTATAATATTACGAAGAGTATGGATACAGGCAACATCTTACAGCGACATCTATGACATTACCTCTTCATCACAAAAAAACTGGGTGAAAAACATTTACTTTATACTCTGAAGTTAAGTTAGAGTTGTCTATAACCTGCCGCTAGATGGCACTGAGAACGGTTTGTTGAACTGGAAGCATTTAGCATTTAATCTTCCACTAGATGGCTTTGTCAAACTAGTTGTTATTGTTACTCTCCTTTAAGTAAAATTTATAAAAACGCTTAATTGTTACATAATATACCTACCGTAAAACGGGGCTATTTGGGAATCACGAGGCTATTAGGAACAAATTAATTATAAGTTTTTAATTTATATAAGTATTTTTGTCATGGCTATGATAGAACTGTAAAACTTGTTGCCAGGAGAAGTTTTCAGTTCTACCATTGCCATGAGCCCATAACAAAACTAACAGCTTATAAATACTTTGTTCCGAATAGCCTCGTCGCAGGGAACTTAGTTTTAAGTAATCCAGATGTGTTTATTTAATTAAACCGTAGTTTCTAACAAAGTGGTAGCATTCTTTGAATGACTTTAGACATTTTTGAAAATCTATTGAGTTGACAACGGCCACAGCTAATCGTTAATCAAGTCAATCCTGTGCACCTTGTTTAACCTTTTTAGTCGTTAACCTTCGCAGAAAGGAATTTGTATTAAAAGTACTTAAGTTATATTACATAAATAGTAATAATTAAAGTTAATTATTAATTATTATATTTTTACTCGTAACAATACAAAATTGTACGTATTCATTGCAAATACAAGATTGAATCTACCTAATCGGTTTTAGAACGCATCACAGAGTACTTTATATATAACTAACTGGTTCTTATTAGGGTGATGGTATGACCCAAAATATTTTAACCAGGTTTATAAGACTGATTTGCTAGTTGATAAGATACCCACCTGATGCTCTGAGTCCTCCGGATATGCTTGTGATGACACGGAGTTGCTAGAGGAACTCGCACGGCAAGAAACAGTCGATTCCTGAAACATGGAAATAAACTAAGAAACCGTTTCAATATTAGGCAGCGCATTTGTACCTACACAATGACCGTAGGTACATTTAATTAGTATCAAAAAGCGATTAGAATAGGATTCGAAAGTACCGTTAGCACAATAGTACTTATAATTATTAAATGTAATCATTAGGTCAATCTACGATATCTTAATACTTTAAGTGCAGACACTTATAGATAAGTACTCGAAAGAAAAAGTTTTACTTAGACAGAATGCGTAACCATAAACTGTCACTATGTACCTACTAGGTTTAACTCTATTATTAGTAAATGTTGTCTCATTTGACGACGCGCTGGCCTAATTCGTAGTGACCCTGCCTACGAAGTTAGCGGTCCTGGGTTCAAATGCCGGTGATGGGCACGAATATTCGTTCCTGAGTCTTGGATGTTTTCCATGTATTTAAGTATATATTTCTCTATATAAGTATTTATATCGTTGTCTAGTACCCATAGTACAAGCCTAGACCTTACTTTGGGACTAGGTCAATCGGTGTGACATTGTCCCCTGATTTTGATATTTATTTATTTATTTGTTGTATAAAAAATACTAATAGCCCATTTGACAAATCTATCATTATTTTTCACAATTTTTCACGTTATTAAGTTCTGTTTATAGCTACTAGGTATCAGGTGATACTAAAGACAGCTCTGATGACGATGGTGTTATGATTAAATCATTATTGATAGTATTTCTAAAAGTAATTACTGTCTTTTTCCAAGCAGCATTATATTGAACCTCATGGTACTGAAATAAGTATTTTCATTTATCTGCACACGATACCATTGACAATGCCATTTCATGTATTAATTTAAAAACGAAATGTGTGCTCAGTCCTTTTCTAATTGCGGTTTGATAATAATGTAATGATAATTACGGAAGAATTACGCGAATTAATTAATAATTAATTAATGATAATTACGCGTTCAGCGTAAAGAAGTTGAAACAGCTGACATGTGCGTGATTACCAAACCCTGGATTACGGGAGCAAAAATGTACAGTCAAGGACTTTAATTGTTATGCCACTATGGAACCCTGTCGCATAATGTTAATCATTCATTTAAGGGTAATTTCTGTCTTGTGGTTTGACGCTATCATTATGACAGGGTTCCATAGTGGCATAACAATTAAAGTCCTTGACTGTACCAATGCTAGTGATTAATTAAATATCGACTCAGTTTTATCGAAATCGTTTAAAGCAGTTTTTAATCATCATAATAATTAATGGCCTAGTTTAATAATTTGCAAAACTCATTTTTTTTCGAAGTCGGTTGAAAATGGCTCCCAAGAAACAAGGTCGTTTATCTTCATGGATAGCTGATCATTCAAATTTACCTATGTAGAAGACTGAGGTACAACTTGCTTTACGGTTGTACGTCATTTTTCGACATCAACCGATAAACTTAGTTTAAGTTGTCCTCGCACTATTTAAACGTCAGTACACAACGGGTAGACCAGTAAACAACCACTTAACAAGTTTAAATTTGACACATAAGTAGCCAATTTCTAGTCACCAAAAATAAGCTATGTGGAGGAATGATTTGATATACTTTATTTTTCTTCATAATTATTTTGGACCACCCTGGCATACAACGAAATTTGTCAATGGAATATGAATCTATTGTGAATGAAATAAATTCGATTTTCTAATTTGATCATTAGTTATAAAAACAAAAGAAATTCCACTTTACTTTCTTTGCATTAGACCTTTATTTGAATGGCCGGACGAAGGCCTTTTAAAAGGACTTTGGGCCTTAGGAGGCTAGACTACAAAATCTCCCGTCAATCCGGGGCTTAAGCCAAGCCAAATGTCAACCGAAAGCAGCTGCAGCTGATACGAGTATGTTTCTTAGGTGACATTAGATAAGATAAGGTTCCTAAAAAGGAGAAAGTTACGGTATCCTTCCCGAGTGGCTCCAACGTCACGCAGTGGATAGGCATAGTGCGTCGAGGTTGCCACGTTGTGCCACGTCGGTAGCTCGAGACAGGCGGCCGGGACCTCGCTGAACGCGCCGTGCCATTCTCTTCGTCGGAACCACTACATCCAACAAATGAGAAGATAAGTCTTTAGATAATCCATTATATTGTTACTATAAACACACCATCAGCCGAGAACCATACTCGGTGATATCATAATTTAATTTGATGTTCAGCTTCAACATACCCGCATGCCAGTGGAAACGATATTATTTTTGGGAAATACTCCCCTAAGTCGTGTAAACAGCATCCGTGATCTTGGCTTGCATCCCGATTCTAGACTAGATTTTCATGAGCACGTCATTAAAACATGCAGAGACGCGTGTAAATCCCTAGGTTTTGTTATGCGAGCAGCTGCGCAATTCAAAAGTGTCAAGGTTGCAAAGTTGCTATTTAATGCTTTCGTCCGTACTGAACTTGAATTTAACTGTACGGTCATTCTCCAGACAGCCATTTCCGTATGTCCTCGGGCTTAAAAAATATAAAACTAATGAATTTGGTATAATTTATATTTTTTGTTCGTAGAAGGTACTCGTATTGAGGTGTACATGAATTTTCAAGTAAATATTCAATACCTTTCTAGGAGAAAAAAAAAATCAATACCCCATTCTCCTAATTAACACCGCGCGTCCCACTTCCGAAATCACTAATATAACTATTTTCCACGATCATATACAAGAGGAAAGATGAATGAAAGTATTTTTATTTAATGAAAGATAAGATATCCAAATTACAAAAAAAATACCAAATTTATTTAGTAATATATCACTAAGATATAAAATAAAGAAACTTTGTCCCGATACGTGTACTAATTCACGCGCCGCTTTCATTCTTGTCCGTGCAAGGCCATTGAAGAAATAGACAGACGTCTGTAATGCATTTTGCGTGAGCAGACACTCATGTCAAGACCCTTTTGAGAGAAAGACGTGTTAATGTTGTGTGGATCGCACACTACAAATGTAAGTATCTAATTCGCATGTTTTGGTTCTCGTAAATGCTAATTAACACGTTCACGTTTTTAAAATCAGCCAATAACTCTATAGCTCTGTAAATTATTGTATACATTAAGAACCTCAGTATTTAACAGTTACTGGATTATGTAGATTATCACATGTACCTAAAAGAAGTTATATTTTTTTTATCAAGAATCCCTAATACACACGTCTAATTCACGGGTCAAAAATGAACGCGTTAATTAGTTTAAGAGTAGTAAAAAAGGTTTTTGGTACATAAAAGTATTTTATTTCTAATTGCTCGCTTAAGCTAAACCAGTTTAAATTAATTTACAGGAATAATCTTTTTACAAAAATGTAATTCCCGGAAGAATGATGGCATGATTAGAATGACATAATTATATTATGTCAAACTGATGTTATTAGAGGGGCCCTAACCTTAAAATCATCCTTATGATCGTATCTGTGTGCTTAAGTGTTTGGACAATATGTTTTTTAGAGGTTATTTTATTTTTCCTAGCATATTTCTCTTGGAAAACATGAAAATTTTGCTGACCGCATTAAAAAGTTTCATTTTGACAAAAAGTGACAACTCTAATTCTAATCATGTAAGGAAAATCCTAGGGACCCGGCATCATTCTTCATATTTGTATAAATGATGTATTAAAACCACCCGCAATAATTAAACTACATACTTAAAGTTGAATGTCTGTATGTTATGTTACATAACTTATGTATGTAAAGCTTAAACGGCTCGACGGATTTTAGCATTATGAATTATGAGGTGTCCTTAGATTCAATAAAATTAACTAGTTTATTTATATCTTTTTAGTTCATCGGGTTTTTAAATTTTAAATTACTTTTTTTAAAGATAGATAGGGAATGTAAAAAGTAGGAGGAAGAAGTATTATTTTTTCTTTAACAGATACGGCAATTTATTTGTTATCGTTTGTTCATAATACCTAAGGTTTATACCTTAGTTATTATGTTAGTAAAGTTATTAATTCTGTTTTTTTTTTATCATTTTCATTGTTGATTATAGAACGATTATTTCAGTGAAATATTAGTTAGCTTATTATGTATGTATATCGTGATGGATATTTTATGTTCCTAATAGTTTCAACGTTGCAATATAATAAATATGATAAAATTAATAGACAGTCTGACAGTTTTTGTCTTATTTCCTAAAAAAAAATATATTTGGCATGAACATTTATCTAATAAACGCGTAGTTTTTTTAATTCGCAAGCAAGTAAACCTAATTAACGCATCGCTTTTCTAATTCGCGCGTCACGCAAATATTAAAACCCTTCTAGTTAATTAACCGCTAATAATAATTAAGTGCCCAATAAATATTAAAGTTTGAATGGTCGATATGTTACTACATTTTGCATAAATTTTATCAAAAACCAAGTGGAAAAAAAGGGCGGTGTTAATTAGACTGAGAACACAATTCTGGAGAATGACCGTGTATTGTCTGGGACCCTATGGAAGCCAAGTACACTCTTATGCTGGAAAGGGTGCAACGGAGATTTGCTAGGTAGGTACCTATTTAAGAGGATGTACGGGTATTACCAGTTTCTATATCCCTCTCTCTTCGTGCTGGGCATGGTCGGGCTACATTTGTTACGCAACGCATTTGTTAGTGCACTATTGTCTTCTTCTGCGTAACCAGGTAGACAATCCGACTGCTCTTGAGCAGCTTCGCTTGTTCCATACATCGGGGTTTTCGGTGCGGGAATGATTTAAGAAAGAGTAGAGATAAACAGATAGGTTAATCTGAGAAAATATATATTATGCCTAATGAATAACTACCTCTCTGCGAATCGTATACACACTATGATACAATGTTATTTTAACTCAATTAGTACTTTAGCTTTACTACCAAGGCTATGAGATAATAATAAAAATAACTTTAATTAATTACCTGCAGTAAAGTTTAGTAGGTAGTTGACACGATTTTCAGAATAAACTATTAATATTTTTCATTTCATCTTTTTACGTCAGCGGCAGTTGTACGTGCACATAAATGTCATATATCAATCTTTACGCGTCCGATATCTGCGACCTATTTGCTTATGAGCTGGGACTTAACTGAAGAGGTTGATAATGACTGTCCATTTCATTTAAGGAATACTTATTATTTTCAATTAATTATTCATTAGGTAGAAACCTGCTAGAGTAGGCATATTCTGTTTTTTAAGTCAATACCTACTCTTTGGCTAATGTCACACATTCCCGCACCGAAAACCCCGATGTATGGTCCCGGGACAGTCAGTATGTGCGCGCAGGGGCGTGCCGCCGGCACCCGCTGTTCGCGGCGCTGCCGGGGCTCCAGACGCGCCGCGCCCGCAACTCCCCGACCGCCCGCGCGGTAGAGCTGTTAAACGCGCTACTTGCCGAGCTCCAGGATACCGACGTGCTAGCCCACCGCTGGCACATTTTAAAATTCAGTAATTATGTACGTTCTTGTGTACTTCTTTCTTGGTTTTGTAATTCTAATAACCCTATTTAAGTACTCGTCTACTAGGTACTTAAGTTTCTTTATTATAAATTTTAATTATTGTATAGGTATCTGAAATCCTTAATATTCTGTTATAATTCTTAACATGATAAGCTATTTGGTTAAAACTGTAACCCTTTTATTGTGGAAATAAATAAATAAATACGTAAAGATTACCTAATTGACTTGCGCCTCTAAATGACTACAGAAGTACATGCATTTCACACTTTGTTATCTGCGAGTCAGTCAAAAGCGGACTGCACACGTAGAGTTCGGACCGCGGGAAACGCCACGCGCTATTCCAATCTTCGCGCCGAGCCGTACGTGTAAATGCAACTGTAATAGTAAAATAGTAAAAAACCTACGGTTCGGACTGGCGCGTGGAATGGCGCGTGGCGTTTCCCGCGGTCCAAACTGTGCCGTGTAAAGGCCGCTAATGACATATGGTACTCGCAGCACCCTAACGGTTAACATACTCGTAAAACAATTAAACAATAAATAAGACCGTTATCGTTATAGATAGATAGATAGATAGATAGCGTTTATTTCGGGTATTGACCCATATAAATCTTATAAAATTGAAATTACGAACAACAAGAAATTAAGTTATAAAGGTATTGGATTGACGTAAGTTACAGGAATGATGATATCCGCAGTAGAACTAAGGTTACCGACATAGCCCGAAGAATAGCCAAACTTAAGTGGCAGTGGGCGGGGCATATTGCTCGCAGGACTGATGGCCGATGGGGTCAGAATGTTCTTGAGTGGCGTCCACGGACCGGGAGACGAGCCGTAGGTAGGCCTCCAACAAGATGGAGTGACGACCTTGTAAAGATCGCGGGAACGCGGTGGATGCGAAAAGCACAAGACCGGTCTGAGTGGAGAGCCTTGGGGGAGGCCTATGTCCAGCAGTGGACGTCTTTCGGCTGACATGATGATGATGATGATGATGAAGTTACAGGATAGTCGTGTCAAGCGCTTATGTCAATTCCATACACTTTGGACAGTTTTCGCAAATCGTTTACGATGGCGTTATTTATCTTGTCTATAGGGCCGTGGTCTCACTGAAAACCGGCGTCACTGAATGTATCATAACCACATTCAGAGGCATAAAGCTCAGCGGAGGAGGAAGGAGCTTTTTTTTTATGTGCTAATATTTTTTTCATTTCATTTCAAAAGGATGTGGATTGAACCTGTTCTGGAGCGGAGTGGGCGGCCCCTGCAGCAACGCGAGCCCCGTGTGGCGCATGGGCAGCCCCAGCAGGTCGAACAGGTCGTGCAGCAGGGGCCGCTTCACCGCCACGTCCGCCTCGCAGTCCGCCGCCAGCGCCGGGGATAGGTTCACCTGTCATTATAAATTACTTTCAAAGTGCAGTCGGGCAAATCAGTCGTCATAAAATTTTAATCCTGTTCCCTATTCATTAAAATGTCGCTAAACTCGACCTCTCGAATTGACACACTCATCCTAACGGACATGCAAGGGTGGCAGACTACACAGCATTTCAAGTTTTTTCTTGTTCGTAATTACCATTCCCTGCTTAACGTATTTGTTCTGTTCGGAATCTCTGCTAATTGCATTTGCCTTTTCTGAATAGAATAAAATCGTTTTTTTGATTTAAGTTAGTTAAACTAAGACCTAACCAACCTACCTAACCTTAAGAAATTTGCAGGAAACTTGAAGAGGTCCAAATCCCTCAAAAAGCTCCATGTAACTCAATGGGTAACACAATTCTTGGAGGTTTTCTAACTATAATTGACGGCGTAAGTATACCTATTCAATCAGTTTTAGACTTACATATTAAAGCCATCATAAATTACGTCAAAATTAAACTGTCCCTTTCTGCTACAGCGTATTAAATTAGCTCAACAATTAAGAGTCCTTGACCGAGAGAGTCCCGTACCTCGATCAGCCAAGGCTTGAGCGCGTCATCAAGCAGTACGTCGAACCCGTAGAACTCGAAGCAGTTTCTTGCCGGCGGTGTCCCGGCCGCCTGCCCCAGCAGCGTCAGCGTCACCAGCGCGCGGACCCGCTGCCACACCAGCCACTCAGTCGCCTCCCAGCGGCCGGCCAGCGCGCGCCGCACTTGCTTCAGGGTCCACTTACAGCCTGGAGTTTTGGAATGATAACGATACTGTAATATCTTTTTTACAAGACAGACCGTTAACAGAGGGTTAAAGGTTCAGATTGTCCTTTGCACATTAATTGGAAGATTTCTAATTCTTTACTATCCTATTTGCCTACAGATTTTTCATACTATGACGATTGAACGTCTTCTCATTATATGAGAGATCTGTGGCAGTGGATTACCTACTCCAAGTTGCTACCACCTTTAGGATTTATGGATAATCTTACCGCTGCCTATTCGATCCTTGCATTCTGCGTAACGTGGTCCAGTCTTATTGAGCGAAGAATTCGTAAGGTGCCTGTACGGGTTGTGTATGTCCGACAGAGTGTATTTATCAGTTCCTGAAACAATGCATGGTACAGGTGAGACAAGCCACGAGCGAGCACTCTTCAAGAAGTCTTGTAAAGCCAATATAACACAAAGCGAAGAGTAGGAATAAGATAGAATATTTTTCATATTTTTTTGGATGTACGATTTGAAAGATAAAGCCCCCCCCCCCCCCCGGGCACAATTTATGCAACTTTCAGATCCATTATTTCCGAAAATATTCACCTAATCAAAAAAACCTTAGTGTTTTTATAACAACTGTCAAAATATGTGCCACACGATGATTTATACTGATTTTTTTTTCTGATTTTCTGTTACATGTTTGGATTGGCCCAGTGCTTAGACATAACTATTTATTTTTGTTATTTAACTAAGTACCATACTAAGTACTGGCTTTTACAAGACACCTATACTCCAAATTTCACCAATGCACCTCTTGTAGTTTTCGAGTAAAATGCCTATGACATACGGACGGGCGGACGAACATGACGAATTTATAAGGGTTTCGGTTTTGCCATTTTACCAAAACTTTTTACAATTACTACCAAAACTAAAAAAAAACTACAAATTAAAAAAAATGTTATTGTAGGAGTATTATTTAACTCAAGTTATTACTGTATTAGTAACCTGTAAAATAAAAAAACTCCATGACAATACCTATATTATTTAGGGAAATATTTAAGATTATGTGCGCGCGGGTGGGGTGGTACGGAGTGGGCTCATTGAACTCGTTTCTGCGTGTCGCCCCAATTTTGATCAAAACTTGAGTAAAATTAATCTCCTTGTCATAAGCATTTTAAAAGTTGTCCACCTCCAGTACTTCCACATTTTACAATTACAAGAAAAATATAGCTCGACCTGATGGATTTCTTCTAGTATGGGAAACAAATGCTGTTGAGCTCGGACAAGAAAAAAACGCTGGTTAACTGGCTACCTAAGAGGTATTGCTGTTGCGGGTAAAATTGTTTATTTTAGTGCATCTTTTGGCGCCTTGATTGATTCTCGATTGATTAATCATCAACGTCTCACCAAATCTGGCTAGTCCCTCGGCGTACATGTAGGCGGTGAGCGGGCGGTAGCCGGGCACGCACACGTAGAGCCGCAGGTCGAACTTGTAGCCCGCGATGAGCAGCGGCCGCTCGATGTACCGCTGAACCACCGCCGCGCTGCCGCACCGCATCTCGCACACGCTCTAAAACCGAAATCGTCCCGGAACATTTAGTGATCTTCTATCAGATCGTAACTCGTGGAAAGAAGCGGTCTCTGCCTACCCCTCTGGGAAACAGGCGTGATTTAAGGTATGTATGATGTGTCGGATGTGGAACTATCACAAAATAAATAATATCACAAAGTACCTATATCATTTCTTGGTACACACATGCATTACACACGTGACGATACAGTGTGAAATCGATGAATCTCGTCCGATGAAACTGGTTCATTACTAACTGGCAGTCTTAACTACTGAACATAAAAACGTGACATTTGAAATGTCTACTGTAGTGAACAAAAAAAAAAAACGAAATTCTCCGAAGTCCCTAGTCTGTCAGGCCGCTCGATAGTTCAAAAACATTGGAGCGCACACTTTAAACTATTTATGCCTGCCGGCAATATTCAAACGTCCAGCTTTTCAAACGTCAGTTCCAGAATGAACGACTGCCAACCTGCATGCTGTGGTACGTATGCTTGGTTTCGGGTTAAGATCACTGTTATTTTGTGTTGCTCTTAACGGATTGTTCATTGCACTTAGAATTTACTGCAAAAATAAAACACATCTTAGAACACGGTAGATGTGTTTAGTAAGTCACTATTCCCTCTAAACTTCCTCTTACTCTTTTTGTAGTAAGTAACATGTCTTTAGGCTATCATACCAAATGACATCGACAAAACTTGTTCGCGGGTTCGTGGTAAAATCGGGTAGATTTGCGTAAGAGCGTATGTTAACGAGGAGAAAAGATACAAATTCGAAGGTAGTTTGAGGAGCACTGTACTGTAAGTTGATAGTACCCGAAAATGGACGATGAAGATAGTGGGTCCAGATGGCGCCCGCGCCACCTTCCACGCCGTGCCGCAGCCGAACGCACTCCGACACCACTCACGAGGTTATGTCTAAAGTTTGTAGATGCACTCTCAAAGGTTTCCTTAGAATATATCGTTGTTAGATAAAAGTAACTTAGTATTACCCGAAACAGGAAGATTCCACGGCCCTGACTCTGCGCCACGGGCTTGTGGATCCAGACGGCGCCCGCACTGCCGTCTAGGCCGTTCCGCAGCTTAGCGCACTCCGACACCAGCTTCGCATACTCCAGGGGCAGGTGGAAGCACGGCGGACTGGGATACCAATATTATACGATAATTATATACAGGGATATTGCATTTTTTTTGGAATAAGTCTAATTATTGTTGGTTTTGTAGCGACATTGGCGCCATCTACAACATAGGAGACAAGTAGCAACGACAGAGCCGCCAGCGTCAAACAACGCAACTACAGTATTCCCAGCTTCTTAATATCTACCGGCTGGCTATCGCTATCACGCTTGCACTCGCAACTGACAGTATATTTGTCACTCATGTATCATAGAAAAACGAAGAAAATGGTAGCACTGTACTATATCTGTAGGCCTAGCCAAGATGCAAGCGCTTCTAACGTTTCTGTTTTCTATCGACTAGAAATGTATGGAGTTGACAGCAGTAGTCGACGCGATTTTCGAAAATCGCTTAGTTAGCCTCATAAGACTTGGTGTGGTACTGCAGTACCCTAATTCCGAGCTGTGGGCAGCTATACCGAACACGGCGCTAAGTGTCTCGCCTGCTCCACTCTGCTACAGCAGGCGACGTGGTGGAGTACATCCGTCAGAAGGTTAGATGCAGTTTGACGGTGTTCCAGCTGGGGTCGCTTCGCTACATGCACTTCAGTTCGTTTGTAGTACGCGTGCCGCGGTTTATGCTGGGGACCATCGAGTGTCCTGACTTCTGGCCGAAGGGTGTCGTATTCCGGCGGTTTCGGGGCAGCCTACCGGCAGCGACCTTGACGCCAACTTTGGTAAAACAGGACCACGACCACGTTGTTTTGTTGCCCCGGTGTTAGTTTTAAGTTTTATATTGTTTTGTATGTTAGTTTATAAGGTATTTGTAATTATTGTTCAAAATAAAAATTTATTATTCTTATTCTCATGCTTATTCTTATTCTTACGCATGCATCTGGACTAGGGCCCCTGACCGTTCAGTCTTTCGCCATGTGCAAACGCAGAAATTATTAAAATCTCAATATTTTTTTAACGGTGAGCACAAAAAATCTACATAATTTAAAATTTTAAAAAATACAGACGCACCCTCGTCTAATCATCAGTGAAGCATGCATAATGGCCGTCCTGCGTGTGCGTGCTTTGAGGGTTGCCATATAATCGTCAATTTGCCAATTTTAAGGCCCCTTAATTAGCCATCGAGGATTTCCTATGATCACTTGTCTCCATCACCAAAGTGTGTTAAAAAACCGATCAAAATCAAGTTTGACTCACATAAGCAGGGTTCCGTACTATAACTAGCGGCGTTAAATTTTACTGCAGATTTCCAGACCACCCCCAACGTTGTTGTCATTTTTGTTTGAAATTAGCATGAAAGAAAGTAAAACATATTTATTAAAAATTACACGGATCAGCATAACTTACACGTGGTAAGCGATACCGTGTGACTTTTTAGATTTTCTCCTGTAGTTTTTGCATGCTTTCACCACACAAGACTGCATGATCTTCGGCGTAAAATTTAATGTCACTAGTGCTGTGGCTCGGTGCGTAATGGCGGCACGTTGTCAGACCTAGTGTATCTGTGTGACAGTAGCCTGTATATAGCGAACGAAATCGCCGACCTTGCAAGCTTCACACCTTTTTAGTGCAACGTTACGTCCGTATTTTTTTCAGGTCCGAGATAATTTGTTAAAATGTTACATTTTTTGGATTGGAGTTTACTACCCCAATAAATAAAACAAAAAAAAAAACTTTGTAATGGTTTGAGAAAGAACCAATATTTCCAAAATAACAGCAAACATCACATGTATATTATACGAGTACATTCGTAACATAAGTGCAACGACGTATAAAATAACCGTCTATATATATTTTAAAAGACGAATCACGATATGGCAAAATAAATGTTGGAGGCAATATTATATAAACAAGATTGGTTTCCAGTGACATAACGTAGACTTTGATCTAAAATATCTACCACCAACCTAGTTTGACAGTTTCAAGTAAGTTTCAATAAATTTGTTGTTATATAGATTTTGTTTTGGGATACGTACGTATATTGCATTTTTTTTGTATTTACTGTTTCGACTGCAAAAGTAGAGATTATAATTACTCTATTTAGACTAAAAAGATCCGTTAATCCAAACTTTTTTTTTTATAACCTGTCAGTTACGGTGCTTTAAGGTGATTGTGACAAAAAGAAACGAATTCCCGCCTCTTTTCGCATTTCAATTGCCCCATGGCTTATTATAGACGGACGGGTACGCCATAATTATAAGAGTTCCTAGTTTGGCCACGGAGCCCTAAAAAGGCTTCAATAAAAACTTTTTTTTCTCGTGCCATAAACCAAGGTGTTGACTTTATTATTCTGTCGTATCCAGTGTTTACATTTTTAATGAGGCTTTTATCACTACCCGTTATTATTAAAAATATCAATACAAAACAATTAATTATAACCCCCTTCTTTGGTATAAACATCCGGATTCTATAAATATCAGTGAATTAATGTGATTAAAAACCACCCAAGAGCGAGTTGGATTCTCTCCCGAAGGGTTCAGGACCATTCTTGTAGCGGGCCCCTTTGTTTTGTTGTTATAGCAACTGTAGTCAACTCACCGTTTGAACATTTATTCCTAACGGGTGTCACCGATTACGGTTCAAGGGGTACAGCAATTGTTAAGAACGAGCAAAAAACGCCCAAAAAATAACGATTTGTTATGGCGGCAATAGAAATATGTATACACTAAAAAACTTTACTGTCTACCTATTACGGTTCATGATGCAGCCTGCTGACAGACAGGCTGACAGACAGACGGACAGCGGAGGCTTAGTACCTAATTAGTCCCGATGGCACTCTTTGGGTAAGGAACCCAAGTTGTCTAAAACCTTTAAGATTTTAAGTTGTTAACAAACGTACCGTAGGTTCGTAGCCTACTCCTACCTTCTACCTACCTAACACACGTGAACCCACGTTTGCTAAAATGTAAAGAAACACTATTAATTTGGCACCATATCCCTACAAAGGTTGTCTGGAAGAGATCGCTAATCAGTGATACGAGCGCCTGTTGTTTACCTGTGTTATTTTGAATTGTACTCGTACCTAGTGTTTCACTGTATTTTATTATTTTGAGTACTTTGAAGTGTTATGTATTGAATTGTATTGTACATTGTGTACTCAAATTGAAATGAAACGAATACCTAGGTACCTAAAATAATCGTGCACACCAAAATGTCTATTTCAAGACGTTTCCTAACCTCGATATCAAAATAAACTGTATTAATTTCGGTACACGCCATGTTATTAATGTTCCAAGGCTCCATTATTAGAACATCAAACCAAAGAAATGGAGAAATCGACGATATTTCAGTCTGTACTGAAATATACTCGTACATACATTGTCGCATACATATAATCTCGTCGAATCATTCTGTTACTTGATAGTATTTAATTATACAAACCCCCGATATAATAGCGGCCTCCTCTTTATGTACTAATATCTCTCAAAAGCCTCAACAAATTTTCATGAAACTTTAGCTAGGTTTCATGAAACGATCTATCCGGATTAATCTAGATTTCTTTAAAAAAAAAAACCTCTGAACCTGTAATCTCGACGACGACGACGTCTGAACACGCGTTGGCCTAGTTGGTAAAGACCCTGCCTACCAAGCTAGCGGTTCTGGGTTCAAATCCCGGTAAGGGCAGATATTTGTGTGATGAACGCGAATATTTGTTCCCGAGTCATGGATGTTTTCTTTGTATTTAAGTATAAGTATATTTCTCTATATAAGTATTTATATCGTTGTCTATTACCCATAGTACAAGCCTAGAGCTTAGTTTGGGACTAGGTCAATTGGTTACCTAACCTAACCTAACCTAATTGGCAAGAAATAATTATTTCAAAGAAAACCGACGTGTCCTTGTTATCAAGTCAAAAGACTGTTTTCTCGACTAAAATGCACAGTTTTCATTGTCGGCGCCTTTTGCACAAGCGAGTAGGAGATCGTTACGTTTAGGCTTGCCGTTTTTGGCACAAACAGCTGCCAATTAGCTTCTTTTAATCGGTTTCAACCGCATAAATCAACTTATTAAAAAAACTTGCCAACAAAGAGCGAGTTCAAAGTTCTATTATGACGAGAGAACAGTATACAGATTTTGTGAGCGTTTTGAAATCTCTAGAACTCTGATCCGATTCTAAAAATGATTTTTCTGGTAGAAAGCTGCATTATTCCCAAGTGACATCAGGTATATTTTTATATCGGAAAATAAATCGTAGAACAATGGCTAGAGAAATTATAATTCACTAACTGCCTGTAGCAAACCTGGTCTAGTGATAACTGAACACGAAATTTCCAAAGTTCCGTTCCCTACTAATATAAAAGTAAATGGTTAGTCATTGCAGACTCGAAGTTTGTGTATCGGTATAAAAATAAAGTCACACAGCATTACCTATAATACCGCACGGCACGCGACGTTCATTCAAATCGCCGGTGACGTGCCTTTTCAGCACAATGAGCCACGTTTCCCAAGTCACGATTCAATTTTTATAGAATACTCTCCTATTCATTCACTTCCATATGTACGGAAAGTTCATATTAGTCGGAAGACTCCAAAGCAGTACACATCGAACGGCAGTGAACATCTGCAAAACAACGCAACTGTTCGAGTTGCATACTTTAAGAATATCTAGTTTCAATTTATCAATCTGAATAAAGACAATGAAAACCGCTATAAAACCTGACGTAAGATGTACCTAGCCAGCAACGGGGCTTAAATACCTACCGATGGCAGTCAGGGCTACAGCTGTGACGGAAACTGCCAAAGTTTACGTGGCGGCGTGCCCCTGTGTATCTTTAAACCATTCAAAAAAGCATTATTGATACTGAAGATTTAATCTCCAGTCATACCCTTAAATGTTGTAAAGGTGCCGGCGCGTCTCTTATAGAATAGGTATACTTAGTTAAACCATTTTTTCAAGCATTATTGATACTGAAGATTTACCCCCAATTCATAAACGTACAAACCTATTTTAGCTAAAGTTAACCTATTTTTGGTGCAAGTGGCCCCAAATGTAATTAAGGTGCCTAGATGTCAAGGTAGGCATTGGACGCCAGTTATGGCACCAGGACAAACCTAACGTAGTCAACAACCAACACGACGGCGAACTCGCGAGCCAAGCTAATATATATTTGCAAATTATATCCTTCTTGAGCTTCAAATAAGTCTTGTTACGTGGTGGTTGTTAATGAATCAGAGGTCGGAATAGGTAGTGCTTATTAACCTAAACTTGATGCATCTTCATTCAGTAATGTATTCCCACCTCACTCACGCATGAATGAACATGCGTCAAGTTTAGGTTAATAAGCAATACCTATTCCGACCTCTATTAATGATCTATCAGCACCGATTAATTTATTATCGACAATAGTCATTTTCACGATGTCAGGTAGATCATAGCTGTCAAGTAGATGCCCAACACAGGCGTAGCAAGTCTTTTTTTCAGAATGATGTAGTAATAGCTATCGCCCGCGGCTCCGTTTGCGTAGAAGTCGTTAATCGCGGGTAAAAAGTACCTTTTATCCTTCCTCGGGGTTTAAGCTATCTCCGTACCAAATATCATCAAAATTAGTTGAGTGGTTTAGCCGTGGAAGCGTAACAGACAGACAGAGTTACTGTCGCTTTTAATATTACTATGCACTCAAAAAAATTAGAGCTAACCAAGAGATATTTTCTCTTAAGTAGTTGATACAAATGGATGGATGGCTCCAATTATTCGCGTTTGTCATTAATTATTTACAAATTTTAGGTTAAGCTTTATTCCTTACCGATATACTAAGGCTCTGCACTTACCGAGAAACAACAGTTAAGGCTTAAAAATCGCTTAAATATATATTTTTTGCTTCTATTTTAAAACCACCAGCGAACTGAAATTGCAATGCACCCTTCGGAGAAGTCACGCAATCGTTCTGAAGTCCTTAAGAATAAGTGTTTTAATTTGATATTCCAAAAGTTATAATGTCCTTCGTAATGGCTTTTAGAACATTAAACGTTGTACAGTTAACTGAAATAATTGATGTATGATAAGAAACATTGACGTTTTGTTAACTTTTAATGCTAATTTATAAACACTGCTTTTTTCCATTCAGTCGCGTGACCGACAGCTATTGTATTGCTCGTTTTAATGGGTTCGAATTGCAAAAACGATTGATGTTCAACCATTCTCGATGTCTTTTCAATCATTCGTAACCAAATTCGAAGAATTAAGTTGAGCAATGCTTTGAATTTTTATAATTTTAATACTGCGTAGCGGGATAAAAATAACGTTTCGGCATTATTTGTAAAAACAATAGGTTCGCAAAATAGTGTTAAGATTACAGACGTCTTTCTAGGTACGAGTAGGTAGATAGCCACAGTTAAAGTTTGAGTAAAAGTTGGACATAATTAGCAAATAGTAAAGCCACAGTTAACCATAAAAATACAGAGTCGAAATAAAAAATAATAATTATAAAATAAAAAAACACGACTGCTGTTTAAAAACAAACTGAAAAAAGATAGAAATAAATTTTAGATATGGTAGTTACTTTAATAAATGTAAACTATAATATAAGTGTACAGTCACAGTCATAAACATGTTTACACATTTTCTCTATATTTCAATGACATAAGGCGAAAAAGTTTAAAGAGGTTTATGACCGTGAATGTATCTACACACTCTCGTATTTTTATATATATATTTCTTTATTTCGATTGCAGTCGGGGAACCTTTATCTACCGTCACTTTCACTTCACTCACCTTGAAACGAAAGGTCCCCCGACTGCAATCGAAATAAAAAATATATATATATAAAAATACGAGAGTGTGTAGAAACATTCACGGTCATAAACCTCTATAAACTTTTTCGCCTTATGTCATTGAAATATAGAGAAAATGTGTAAACATGTTTATGACTGTGACTGTACACTTATATTATAGTTTACATTTATTAAAGTAACTACCATATCTAAAATTTATTTCTATCTTTTTTCAGTTTGTTTTTAAACAGCAGTCGTGTTTTTTTTTATTTTATGATTATTATTTTTTATTTTATACCTTTTAGTGACCAGAAGTCATTTGAGTCATATACTTATTATAATATTATTTACACTTCTCAGTTGAAAAATATCGTAAGCGCCGCGTGCGCAGTCACGTCTTATATAGCTGCCAGGAAAAACTACAATAGCGCGAAGTAGAATATTTCGTGTTTCCTCTCCAGAGGTACAATTAAACATATGAGTATCATATATTTATATGATTGACTTTCAATGTGCTTTCTTTTGATACCACACTGAATAGGTACGGATGCCATTTTTTTTTGTGCGTTTTAATTTCATTTAAAAAAATCTCTTCCTACCAAAATAAGCCTTAAACACATAAGTTGTATATATTTTTGTAATCGTCTTTTAACACCCTTTATTTTGATACCCCACTTGATAGGTTTGTATATTTTTTTTCTTTCGGTTCCGCAATATGGATTATATAGTCCACCATTTTGATTTTATTTTAACGTCACATAGTCTATGTTACTTGGGATGACGTAAGCATTCTAACGATACCTCACACATCTAAATCGGTCAAGGGATTTAGAAGTTATAGTGGAATAAAGAAAGTCACATACATACAAACATGAACCCTGAAAACATTACACTCCTTTTTTGGGGCAGTCGTGTAAAAAATACATTGTTGGGCAAAAAGTACCATACAATTGAACGGCTCTTAATCGCACAACGGAAAATTCAATACAAAATTAAGTAGGTACCTATTAAACGTTAGCGCTCAAAGATATAAATCTATTTGAACACCTACCACATGACATGATACAATGATGACATGGTAAGAAAGAGGAAATTATTACCTGAAGTCGTAGATAGGTCCATGAATCCGCCTCATGCACCGCAGCAGCCGCGACAGGCTATCTTTCCGGCACAGCGACCCGCCCTTCGGGATATGGTTCATGAACTGCAACCATTCAGAAATCACAAAATTTTCTTACTAACGTACATCAAGTATGTACGTACCTACCTGGGAACCTAAGGTAAAAATATTAGGCATTCAAATTTCTATAAAATCCTACACCTACGTTTTTGAAACCCTATTCAAAATAAAATATTTATGTATTGCTGTTAAAAAATCAATATTACCTTGTTAATATTTCATGGCCCAGGAATACTTTAAAAGTCTCTTACTCTTAAAAATAAGATCATATTTTGTTTTGATGTATCTGTGTAATTTGTAACAATAACGGATTATACCTGGTAGTCGTAATAAGCGTTTTCCGAATTATTTGACAACTTATCAAAGCGGATCGTTACGAGTCACCTTCTTTTTATCGCTCCTCGGATTTTGGTAATTAAGAGTTATAATTATAATACGTACTCCACAATTATTATCAAGATGACCACATTTTAAACTGTGTAAGGTGCACAAGTGAACTCATATTATTTTGCCCTTACAGACAGGTGCAAGATATATTATTAGACTTGAGGCGGAAGAAAAGGTACTCATAACTACAGACTCATTTTCTATATCTTGGTTTCTATAGTTTATTTAGGCTTCTTTTTTTATCCAATGTGTCAAGTTAACTATTGCCTATCAACTCATGTTATATTCGTTCCGAACAACCTGAAATCCTGCGACCCATCCACGGCTAGTAATATGGAGGTTAGTAAATTTTGTTTATCAATAAATGAGAACCTGCCAGTCCCCCAGGGACTTGTGGGAGGCGGAAGGAAAGGCGTTGCTCCGCCACCAGAGGTTCCACCGCTCCTCGTGCCCGCAGTCCTGGTACAACCTCCATCCCCGTTCACTGCAAACCTGACCAACAAAATCTTTTGGAACAAATAAACTATTAAAAAAAAAATTTGGTGTCACACAAAAGGAAAATGTTTTTAAGCTGTCTTGTTAGGGTTTTTACCAAAGTTTTTACCAAAACCAAAGACTACGAACAGAAGTTCAAGTTTCGAAAACCAGTCATTTTAAAGTGGTTTTCCAAGTGAAAACCAAAAAATTCGTTCGTTGTCCCGGGGGCCAAAACTTGCATCCAATACCATTCAATGATGATGGTATAATGTAGAGTAAAATAGTAAGTTCCAAGTTTTAGTCTCTTATGATTCTGATTATATATGAAAAATAACAAAAAAAAAAATACATAAAGATGTATGAAAATTGGGCACTGATACCGATCAGATTAGTACCGACTAAAAGTTAAAAAATCCGAAATATTAACTAATTGTACCTTCACAAGCAAATTGGGTCCGCACCCTGTATCATTGAGCCGATAAATAAACGGCTCATCATCGTCGAACACTTCACCCATGGCGTCTTACTATCCTGAAAATAAACACCAACAATACCATTACAAGACAATCTAGCAAATAGAAATACTGCAAAATCTGATCCGAAAAACATAAGTGACATGTTCAAAACTTAACGAACTCTGTCGTCTGCAAGCACGCTAAGTTCGACCGCAGTCTCAAAACTTTTTCCAAACATTTCTTCGGCCGAAACAAAACAATATCTGCATAAATAATGTAGAGACCAACCTTTTCCCCATCACTAAGCTCGATTCTCCATACTCCATTAAATTATTCATTCGTGTAATAAATACGAAGTGGAACACGTGTACGCATACGACATGAACGTCGCATGCTATTTTATCGCGTCAATCGTATAAAAATTCATCGCAAAAGTTAGGATAAGACACGTTTACTTTTACGTCTGATGCAGGGTGCCGAGCTTGCAGCGTGGCGACTGCCGCGCTCGCCCGCCCGCCCTAAACTGTCTCGTCTCCAACACACACAGCTCCAACCTGAGGTAACCCCAAGTGATTTATAACCGAGCAATTCGTGGCACGCCTGCTTTTCCTCAAAAAGCCCAACCACGAAATTGCATTTAGTAGTTAGTAATCAAATGACTTTTTATTGCGGTTGACAATTAACAAGAGAGGATCGTCGTTCATAAATTTATAAACAATGAATACCAAAGAGCACGCATTAGCGTGACCTTTTTGCAAAATGACATTATATAGACTCTGCAGAGTATTGCAATGTAATCGGGGGCATAAAATTGAATGGTTTTGTAATGCTATTATTAATGGGTCATTTCAATTTTATTTGCATTAACAATTCCAATTGTAATGTGTGCCTGATTTTAACATATATAAGTATAAGTAATAAGAGTTGGTAAACTTTATTTACTGGAAGATATATCACACCTACAATAAGAAAGATCATTAAGCGCGTTATTAAATGAAATCAGAAGCTAACAGAAACATGGCCACTCCCCTAATTAGAATACTTTAAAGTTAGATTGAAGTTTGAGGTTCGTGAAGTAGTTAAAATAATTGTTGTAACCTAATTCCGCAACAAGCGGGTTGCGTGTGACGCGTGCCGGCTCTTCCTAAAAATACGGCGTGTCCCGGCTCCGTTACCGCTCCGCGAGGGCTGTACAAAAAACCTTCCGCTACGGTGCACTACATCTCGCTAATCAAAATTCCGCCGTTTTGTTTACGATCGTTGAAATTTGTATGAATTAATAAGTGCGATCTGAGTTATTGCTTGTACCTACCTAAAATGTGCAAATAAGCATTGATGCTTCGTGCAAGCAGTATTTCGTGAATGCGTTGATGACAAGAGCGCAGGCAAGTCGTGGCAATCCTTAAGCCTGAATTATAATTACATCCATGCGGCGTAAGGTAAAGATTTGACATAGGCATGTTTTCAAGCGGCGCCTTCCGCTCATACCAAATGTCGCGCCATCGCCATACGCCGCTTGTGTATAGGCTTTAGGTTTCCCGCTGTAAATATCTTTCGAGTCAGATTCCACGGGTTTTGCTATCGTAAGTATATTTTAAAACAACATGTTTGTTTTATTTAAATCGTCATTCGTGTGTTAGTTTTTGGTGAAAATAAACATAGTTGTTACGATTAGGAACTTGGAAATGTATCATAGTTATCGTAGTTGCTCTTATCATTTTTTTATTTAAAACTTACAAGTTGGTGGGCCACTGGCCCAAAACTGACCCCAATGTTATGGTAGTCGTACTCTAAATAAATCTGGGATGTGTGTCGGTTAACATCCGACTTGTTCAGAAGATGCCTAACACTACCTTATTATTTGTGACGTTAAACAGAAGTCTAGACAAGATGCATAAAGCTATCGTAAACGATTTTCGAAATCTGCCAAATCGCATGGAATTGACATTAGCGCTCGACGTGACCGTCAGGCAGGGTATGTCAATCATTTACATTTTCGTTAACTATAACGTATAGTTTAACCGAATGCATATTCTATGGTCGCAGATAATAGTTTTAGTCGTGCCAGTTACATTTGACATTGTACCCATTATTTATTGCCTAGGTCGACGGGTAATTTACTTAGCAAATAATGCTGAAATGTTTCTATTGTTGCTAGATAGCTTGGCATCCGGACAAATTCTATCCGCAATTACCTTCGCAGTGGAAAGGTCGTTTGTCATCATTAAAATAAGCTCTAAAGTTCGAAGGTGAAACAAAAGTATTTGCTTAAACCTACAGCTTAAATCGCGCCGTTGACATAAATCCTATAATAGCGTGGAACGATGTAATTTTTTATTACGCTGAAAATTGCTTTCGAATGAAAAAATACATTTTTTTTTCGAGGTTGTAATGTATACAGTGACTGCACGATAAGAATTGTATCATGAATTAGATATCGTAATATAATATTAAGTAAGCCTATACTTTCGAGTACCTTAAGGGAAGACCACGTTAGGGACACTTAACGTTAAATAAATTTAGTCTTTTCAGACAATGCTATAAGCACTGCAGGGATACCTTACCCCCTGTTGATAAAGAGAAAGAAAGGACTAAATGATAAATATCCAGAAACAGTTAAATAAATTATAAGCAGTTCTTTGTCTACTAAAACAACCCTATGTGCGTTTTTTTTTTACTTTCAGATAAATGATCATTAGTCAAAGCTAATATTTCTAGATACTTACTGTTATCTGCGGGCCTATTAAGATCATGTTTATCAATCTGAATAAACGTGGACAAAATATATGTCACTTTCTGACCAGTAAGTAAGTGCGATAGTGACGAATGCTTTATCTACCGCAATAAAGGCGATTATATTGCGAGAACTGGAGTCCAAAACCTTGTAAACTGGGGTAAAACTAAGAAGTTACTCTTTGATGACGTCAAACGCCAGCGCCGGCGTCACCCGCATCGTCGCCTGCGCCGAACTTGACCTACGCAAGCACTCTCCATAATAAGTTAACTCGTCAAACAAGAACAACTTTCCGCCGTCACTTGTACAACACCTCATTAATCGGTTCTCGAGGTCGATGAGTCACACAAATAAAACATATAAACAAAAAAACTGTTTTTATCTTAGGCGGCCTTTACACTGAAACTTAGGGGAGACTGGGTACGGTTGTAACAGGGTACGGTTGAAACAAAGCGAATATCCGAAAAACTATCAGCTGTAGGATGAGGGTGTAAGGGAAGAAATGCGTGGCATGTTAGCGCAAACATGTTCCACAGTATTGCATCCACTATCGCTCGTTGTAGTTTCTTGCAGGGGAGCCTATTGTATTTTGGTAATCAAAAGTTAATATTCTCAGTTGATATCTTTGTCGAATAACTTTTTTAATTATATCGATTGAATATTGAGTATTTTTCTAGTCATTTGTCGGATGTTTATGATAAAATAACGATGACTACATTTTGTGTTGGGTTCTTTGCCTCGCCACTATGATTTTTCTTTAACGTCAGGGAGGGATGGGGACGGTTGAAACACACGAAAGTATTATTGAGTATTGATTGATTGATTTAATTTGGTACTGATTGAATTGATCCGGGAATAAGCAATAAAACAGGATCTTATAATTACTAGGCTGTTTAGTTCCGGGTAACTTTTTAAAGAAGAAATTCTTTGATTTTATGTTAAATACCTTTATTTGTCGTGATGAAGTTATTTTATGTTTTTAGTTCATTATAAGTGTTGATCTTATTTGAGACTGAGTTGATTAATACGAGAATGAGCAATAAAGCAGATTTAAATACATGTATTGAATATTATTTCTTTGTGTTTCAACCGCCCCTGGTTTGGGGTCGGTTGTAACAGAGGACAGACTTTTTCAAAAACTGCTCCTGTGTGAAAATGAATATATCTGGGCACAAAACAATAGTACATATTTCAAGACAGATGTATGCCCTCACATGTTTGACATTTTATTCAACTCTCAATAGCATAATGCTGATGCTATGAGCGATCAAAGAAAAATTGTTTCAACCGTACCCAGTCTACCCTACGACTTACGTAAATAGGGACGCAGCTATTTGTTAGGAGTAGATAGAAATATATTTTTCTCATTCTAACAGATAGCTGCGTCCCTAGTTACGTAAGTCGTAAGTTTCAGTGTAAAGCCGGCCTTAAGGTAGGTATTTTCAGAGTAGGATACAAGTATAACATAGTAAATTTATCTCGACATTAAAAAGAATCGGGGCATTTTACACGAATTGACCATGTCAGTAGGATTATATCATGACTCATGAGAACTTGACAATGATAAACTAAATATATAACGACGCGTGTGGTTTTAATGTGATTCTGAGAGCGAGCTAGACATACTGGTTGGTTATGGTCTTGCTTACTCTGACGTAACGCAGGATCTGAGCCTCTACTTCAAAATCATAGTTCGAATGCTACGCTTGCTCCGTCACTTTCCCTCAAATTTGATCCCTACCCGACTACCCTCGCCTACACACCCAAGTTCGACCATCATGGCGTTCCCTCTTACATACTCGTACATACTTCAAAACTTAGAAAGCATCCAACACTCAGTGACAAATACTTATACTCATCACACGAATATTTGGCCTTACCGGTAGATAATCAAACCTGGGACTGCTAACTTCGTAGTCAGTCACTATCAACTAGGCTAATCCTGTCGTCATTAACTTTGTTTATTGTAAATAATTAATTCGCGGTACGTACTTAATAAGCAGGTACCCTGATAGTCGCGCCGCACAGAGGTTAAGCTTTTGTAATGGATGCGCGCTACGCACGCTCGGTAAGTGCAAAGTGCAAGGTCGGTGCAGCCGTGCACTAACTTTCACCAACTATGTTAACCCGAAACAGTACACATTCCGTTTATTACTGCAAGTGGAGTTTTTATCAAAATAACTTTAAACTGGTTAAGTATTTAGCTGCCTTTATCGAAAAGTGCAACCTGAATTTTAGTGCCAGTTTTACCTCTCTTTAAAGACACTGGTCTGGTATGGTCCTTGCGGGATTGGATAATGCTGCGACTCGTTTGTATTAAGATATTCGACTAAACAAAAACAGAGGACCATCTCACATAAATTGGCCTAGTTCCAAACTATGATCTGTAAGCTTGTACTATGGAACTAAAATTGTAGAAAATGGTAGAATTGCTGTTGTTTCTCTTGTTTTCGTTGTAAATAACTACGAGTACCGTAAACGGGGGTCATCACCATCATCGGTTGATCAAATTTAAAGTTTAACACGAGTTTTTATAGAAACTAAAAGACAAAATAATAAAATAAACATATGCAATAATTATTTTTTCTTGTTTTTTCGACCTGTTTAATTAGAAAAAAATTAGACCTTTAGTTTACCGTAAACAAAATAAAAACACTATGATCTAAGTTAAACTACGAATACTCTACTTTTAAACCACTAAATATTTGAATGAATATCTCAAGTAAACCCGCTGAAAAGCACGTATTTTTTTTAGTCATATAGAATAGATGTTCTTTTTCGATATCACCAATTAAATTTGCTTAACATAAGACACCATGCAAATAACATGCTTTTTTGCATAACATATACATATACATTTGAAGTTTTTTTACCTCAAAAATCAAGACAAAAAGCACACCAAAAACATAAAGCGAAAAAAACAGCTGTTCCATACAAACTTCGAGAGCTAAACAGCCAAAATGCTGCTGAGCAGCTGTTTTTATTTCGCGATTTGGATGTTGGTCCCATAATAAAAGTTGATCAGTATAAAATAAATAAAATTTGGCCAGTCATTAAAATTTCACCCTGTATACGTGTCAAAAAGAGACGGATATTATCCACATTTTGTCACGCGATAAACGCAGCCATGTATTTTTTTTTTCATACGAACCTACCTACTGAATTACACACAAAATTTCATAAGAATCGGTCAGGCCGTTTCGGAGGAGTTTTGTAACAAACACTGTGACACGAGAATTTTATATATTAGAGATACATACTTTAATACATAGAAAACATCAACGACTAAGGTACAAATACCCGCGCTCATCACACAAATATCATCATCATACCGGCAATCAAACCCAGGACCGCTAGCTTCGTAGGCAGGGTAACCGTCAAAAGGTTCCAAGCCAGACTTTGAACCGTGGAACCACCGATACTACCACCTACACCGGCGCCACCAGACCTAGTGCCACCTTAGAACCCTATCACAATGATACATTTTACTTTGAGGTAGTCTATAGAAATTACGTCAACATTAATTATAATAATTCCTACTACAAGTTTCGTTCATAGCTAATCAATTAGTAGTATTCACGACCGCACTCAAAGTCAGTTAATGACGATCAATTTGTTCCTAAGGGCCTGTTGTTTGATTAGTAGTTAAACTAACTAATCGTTAAAAACCGTAACTAATGGTTAAATCTCAAGGAAATGTGTAAAATTTTCGGTTCCTTTTTCCAAGTTTAAGAATTACTTAGTTGAGTTAACTACGGATCAAACAACGGGCCCTAATTCTCGATTTCCCATACAAAAGATTAAATAACTACTCAATTGATAAAAACCCCCCATATAATGGCGACCTATTCTTTCAAAGCTGATATTCCTAAAACGACTCAACTAATTTTCGTGAAATGTAGTTACGAGGGGTGGCTGAAAAGTATTAAGTGATTCGTGCTCTTCGGATTTTACCATAAAAGTTCTGGTGTAAACAATTTAAATCGGGTCGTGAGGGCCTGGAAGATGGTCCTCGTAGCGGACGACCAATTTCTGCTGTCACTGAAAAAAACGTGGCCAAAGTGAAAAAAGTTATTCTAGAAGGCCGACGGGTAAAACAGTGGGAGATAGCTAGAGATGTGGGAATAAGTAAGGAATGGGTAAACGAAATAATTCACGATCATTTAAATATGTCTGAGGTTAGTGCACGCCGGGTCCCCAAAATGCTGATTCCGTTAGACAAAGACAGACGTGTCAGATGTTGTCAGGAGTTTTTAGACATGAGTCGCGGGAAAGACAAAGAAATTATTTCCAGGATTGTGACGTGTGATGAGACTTGGATTAGACAATGTGACCCAAAAAGTAAACAGGAGTCCCTACAATGGAAATTCAAAGACGAAAAGCCTCCTTGGAAGTTCAAGGTTCGTCCTTCGGCTAGTAAACTCATAGCGACATTTTTTTGGGATTCAGAAGGAATATAGACCATTGATTATTTGCCAGATAGGTCTTTTCTTTCATAGTCAGGTAGATAACTTTTCAGCCACCCCTCGTAGCTAAGAACCATTCTGATTTAAATATGTTCCTTTTAAAAAACCCGCGTCACGAAATCTTAGCCTCAATATTTTTTTCAGTGTCTTAAAAAACCCTCTGGGCAATGAGCAAAAACTTCAAGGACTCCGAGCACGTACATTTTCACTGGTGGGACCTCGTCACTGATTTCAAGTATTATATAAAATCGGGATCAAAGCTCATAACTTTTCAATGGCATAATGGATTTTCATCAAAGAAAGCTAAGAATATTTTCGATTAAGTCGCCTTTTTAACAGAAAACCTATGGTCCATCCGTTTTGGAGATACGATGCCACAGACAGATACCCAGAGACATACGTTAAACTTATAACACGACTCTTTTTGCGTCGGGGGTTAAAAAAGCAAGTTAATATGTCTCTAAAATGGCTCTGAGTACAGCGGCTTTTGTTAAAAGAATGGTAATTACACGGAAGACCCCACAGGGTGGAAGTATATTCCGATAGGACCCCAACAAGACGAGACCTTAACCACTTAAAAAACACTAGGTAAATACACAAAATTATACAATAAATTTTATTTTTTATTTTTATTAAGTTTCTTTTAAAAACGCGTTGTCGTATATTATAACATCTAGTATACTTAAACTAATTCCACATTCGATATTCTTTTATACATTTCCCTTTTCATTTATCATGTACCTATGATTTGTTTTTCACCCTCCATTGAAGTAATAAACTAATACATATAAAACTCCTCCGTGATTAACTTACTAACAGACCAAACAAAGCCTAAACCGCTGAACCTAGTGACTTGAAATTTGGGGAGCATATTCCTCGGGTTCCCTAAGGATAAAGTAAGGAAGCGTATCCGGAAAATCGACCCCCAACGGGAAGAAACAGAGGGTGTAGCAGAAAACTAATTCTCAGAGATCGGAATTAGGTGAGCCAAAATACGTACTCTTCGCAAGAGGACATAATATAGAGTGATTTTATGTTAGTTTGTAGTAAATAGGGCTAGACATAAGGTTTATTAGGAAGGATGGCAAAAGTGTGAGGTATAATTATTGTCTTTATTATTTTCACATGGCACAGTGGTAGGTGATTTCACCCACGGACGAAACATATCGAAAGGTGTAATATTTACACTTTGAAGTTTAAGAAACAAGTAGAATTAGTTACAACTTTTAGATTAACATAAAACATCCCGTACTGTAAGTAAAAACATGTATATTTAACATTACGACTAATGCCCGGATAAATATCGGACACCCGGTATTCAAGAAAAAAAATATTTTTCTACCCGGTTGTAACCACTCTATATTATGTCCTCTTGCGAAGACGACAGTGAGACGTATTTTGCTCACCTAATTCCGGTCACTACTAATTCTACACGTATGAAGTCGAGAGCACCTCAAGTTAATTTCAATTTTGTCACGTCTACTTCACGTCCTTATTTTGTCATTCGATCTTCGAAGCACAAGGCCAAGGGCGCGTAACATCAAATCATACGAAATTAATACTCAATTAAAATTTATTACTTAGTAATCAACCTTAATTTAATTAAATCACTGACCAATTAATACTTACCAACTGCCCTAAAAACATCTTAAGTTTTATACATATTGGCATAATTATCGCTATACAGCATATCAACTAATAATAAATAAAAATATAGAGACAAGACAAGTGATCTAAGACTGAGGTCTTAGATCACTTGTCTCTCTCATTTTGTGAACTCATTCAAGCTCTATGTGATATAGAAGACCAAACTACAGTGAAGTCACGAGTCAAAAAGGTTTGAGTTTTGACGTATACTTATCGTTCGGTTTAAAACATCTCACTTGCCTCATGTAGAGTTCAGACCCTGATTTAATAAAGTTAAGTAATAACATGACAGTAAACTTAAATTATTAATAGTCGTTGTATGTATATCGCTATCATCACCTCTATCAATTATATTAGTCAGTTCTTTATTGGTTTACATAGATGACTGGTTGGTTACACGTAAATAACTTTTGACAATATTAAGTCGCAATTTTGCATCACTATTGTCCGAATTAAATAGTTGTAAATTAGTCATTTACATCAAATGCTAACTTTAATGAGATGACCAATACACAAATAATAATAATATATATATATTTTATATGACAATCTCACACAGATTTAACGTTCTAAACTAAGCTCTAGGCTTGTACTATGCTTACTAGACAACGACAAACATTCTTTTAAAGATAAACACATACTTAAATACATAGAAACATCCATGACTCAGGGACAAATACCCGCGCTCATGACACAAATATTTGCCCATACCGGGAATCGAACCCGGAACCGCTACCTTCGTAGGCAGGGTCACTACCAACTAGGCTAAACGCGGTCTAAATTATTACCATTATTCATTTTAAATAAGTAAACACTTTCGCAAAATAAAACCAATCCTGACACTTTCTACATGGCGAAGCTGTGCCTTACATACGAATTTTCTAACTAGCAAACTATATTTACAAAGTCTTGTTATAGGGTATAGTTAATAAGGTCTAGTGAGATGGTGTTCTCTTTTCTAACGCGATCTCGTATCCGTCGACCGCCTTCATCATGACGTCGAGTTTGACGCGGATCTGCGGCGACGCGCCCGGCTCCTTGTCCGGGACCACCCTGTATTTGCGGAGCACGGCGGCCAACGCAGTCTTGATTGACATCAAGGCGTACTGGTAACCTTTAAAATAAGAAAACAATCGTTCATTACAATACACCCTGTATCATCATTTAACTTAGCAAACTTGTATTAAGTTCAAGGTTGGTTTCTTTTTGTAATTGGTAAAACCCGAAATTCAAGTAAATGCGTCAGAAATGGTCATGCCAACTAAAAACTGTGTCAAGGTCAATCATTAAGTCACCACACAATAACATTACATAAAAGTTAAGAGCCGAAAGTATTCAACTTTGATGGTCAGTACTTCCGATATTTTCCCTTATGATTACTGCCACTTGCCAATCTTGCCATCAGTGAGATGTCAGGTTGTACAATTAATAATAAAATGGTCAACGTGACCTTAAAAGAGTTAATTACTAAATGTTGTTTTTCCACAGACATGTCGGTTGCGATAAAGAAATGCCAGTCATAACGCCAATCTACGGTGAACATAATAGCCACTGAGAACCATTTATGGGAAGTCCCTTGCGTGAATACGTACTTCCTAAGAAATTAATTAATTACAGTACAAGAAGTGCTTCTTGTATAGAGTATAGTGTCGTTAAACGTTGTTTGTTTCGTATTTTATTTCTAGACTTTAGCAATGTGCGTGTTGTATTAGTCAGAGTTTCATGGATTTATATTTATTGCACATCCATCATAATAGTAACAAACATTACATTCCGTTGGTCAATTTACTCCGCTTTTCAACTAATTTTGAACCTTAATGTTTGTTTACATTACTTTATTATAATCACGACGGGCATTGAATAATTTTCGTCTGAAAGAAACCATTTTAAGTAACTTTAAACTTTCTCTTTCCCTTTAGTAAAAAGGTATTTATTTACTTAAGTGTATTTTTTTTTTTTTTAAGTAATTTGTCATGCATATAAAACTGGAAATATATATTTTATTCTACCAACGAGCCGATTTGATAAAAGCTTTGAAAAGCTAATGGAAAATCATTAACTCTCCGTGGTGGAGCTTCTATGTTTGGTAGTGAAGAAAACTTTCTACCGCTAATGGTATTAGGATCCGTTGATACACCTGTAGATTGTTGACAGAATCCTGGGTTTGTGTCATAATGTGCTTTTATCACATATCATTAGTGCTCTAAAATGCGTTCAGTAACCGTAGGAAATGACTAGCATTATTACAACCAATTTTACTATGAGAACTTTCTTGTCTGTGATAGTAGCTAAAATCTGTACTGTTATGTTATTTTTGTAAGGTTATGTTATGATGAGTTTATATTTGGCACAGCTGTCCAAACTCAAGAGGGTCTCTATTCTAGTATCCATAGATATTAAAACAGTTATCGATACGAAACGTCAATTCAGTATGTTTTTTTAATATAATCCGCACGACATTTGACCTCGAGTGACATGAGAATAGGGACTTCATTCGTATGTCTATGAATTAAAAAAAACCATTCATATACATGACATTGACACAGCACAAGTTTGATTTGCCACCATTTTTGGCGTCAAGTCGTCAGCTTCTGAACCCATAATATGTGTGTAGATAAAGTAGTGTATGCAACTGTACATTAGTCCTTAAAATACTCGTGTGATCCTATTATGAAACTCGCTCACGCCACCGCAAAACCACACTCATATTTTAAGGCCTCTCATTATGCATCAGTTGCATAACTACTATTGTGAGCTCTTTGACAACGAAGACGTATTTAATTAATTTGCATATTACCTTTGAAATGAATTTCTCAACCCATTGAACTTTAACACTCTAAGATTAAGAACCATTAGCCTAGTATTGAAGGATTAATTTATTAAAATTGAACTAATTAGGGATCTTATACAAGTGCGACACGTTGCCAATGACAGAAGCAACTACAACCACCGTCCCCACACACACACTGACGCGTCAGCGACATTTCAGCGACGTACTTAGATACGCGACAGCCACAGTCGACAGCTGTCATCGGCTCTCTAAAATTGAACCCAAAATTAGAAAATGGCGCACGCGGCGGCGTCGCTATCAGTTGACGGGTGCCGCCAACGCGTTGACGGCTGTAGCTGTCTCTGCCGTTGGCAACGTGCCGCTTGTGTATAAGAACCTTCAAAGCAAACGCATTAGCTTTGAATTACTCTTGCTTTCCTGATTATGCAATTATGCATGGATACTCGTAGACAACGCCGTTATTCTAGTCTAGATAGGGATCCTCCCTAAAAAGCCAGGGGTCCCGATTTCGAATCCTGGTTAGGGCAAATATGTGTTAATATACGTGTAATGACCACGAGTATGTCTCTAAGTCTTGGGTGTTAGATGTAAAACCAAAGTTCAGAACCTGTCCCTACGAATGTAAGTATTAACGAACGAACAATTATGTTGACCCCACCTATAAATACGGCTTAATTTTTTCTAGAACCATCGCGCAGACACCACTCTGAAATACTTCACTAGTAAAAGCTTCTTGAATTACCAACAAAATGTTAAATATAATGTACCTTTACCTGCTAAAATCTTAGCAGTGAAGTGATCTATTGATTGATTGATACATTCTATGAAATGAGTGTCACTGAAACAAAGAAAACCTTAAGATTTCAAGACTTACCCACGCAATTCCGGGGTCCGTTGCTGAACGGCATGAAGGAGCAGGAGTGCTTGAGGTCAAGCCGCTCGGGCAGGAACCGGTCAGGGTCGAACTGCTCCGCATCGGGGCCCCAGTACTTGGGGTCGCGGTGCGCCCCCCAGATCGAAACCACCACGCCCGACCCCGCGGGGAGAACTCGCCCTGATGCTGTACAAAAAATGTGATAACGTAAAATATCATACATCCACACATACATAAACTCACGCCTTCCTTCCGAGAGTGAGGTAGGCAGAGCTACAGAATTACCAACAACTCTAAAAACTTGTTGATAATTCTATAACCACATTTTGCACATCAGGCTAAGATGTTTACCAGCGTATTACTGACAAAAAATAGCTTCAAATAATCCATCCATCCAACCAGCCTGTATTGAGTAGCCTGCCAGCCACTGTTGGGTATAGGCCTCTTCCTTATCACGCCTCTCTCCTCGGTCCTGCGCTAGTCGCATTTGTCTACCCGCCGCTTAACGGATGTCTTCCACCCATCGCGCAGATGGTCTACCCACGGATCTTTTGAAATTCATTGGCCACCATGTAGTACCCAACTTCGTCAAATAATACCTTTTAATTAATGGCACATAATGCATGTACCTAATAGAACTTAGACTTTATTGAATTCTTAATGATAGAGCCTTATTTTATTTATTTATGGATCCATGGACATAGCCAATTATAGGTTCTCACATTTAGCAATTTAGTAAATAGGCAGGTAGGTATTAGCTTTCTTGAATTTAAGCTCAAAACGAACGAGATTCTTGACTGCAGTAATCAAGAGTTTCGCGGATTGATGGCCACTACATACCTATGTTCACTTTTCGTGAAGTAAATGACAATAAGTAGACTTACGCAGAGAAATTTCCTCCTGAACCTTCCTGATGATAAACGGCACCGGCGGGAACAGCCGGAGCGTCTCCTTGATAACTCGCTCCATATACTTCAGTTTCATTAGGTCTTCCTTCTCGAACAGTCGCTCCGAGTCGCCGAAAATTTCCTGCAATCTGTTCTATTGTTAAATAATTTCACTTTAATAATTCATAACACCGAGGGCTCTACTATTTGTATACCGTTGCAATCATACAATATTTGAGACCAAACCAAAACATAAAATTTGAAATTCATCAGTAATTCATTTATTTGAAATCCAAAAAATATCTACTAGTTTCTGTTCGCACGAGATTTCATAACTTGTTAAACGTGTTCCTCCTTAAAGTTATATTTTCTAGAAAGAACGAAAAAGGCTACAATCTGCATACTGAATTTATTACTAACATCATCACATTCATCACAAACTTTTGCTTAACTACATGTCAAAATATTATAAGGAGACTTATTAAGGAGGCTATAGAAATTTTTAGAACAACTCACTCTTGACATATCTTCTCCTGTATTTCAGGGTACTTGGCAAGCATCTTGAAGGTGTACCCGACGGCCGTGGCCGAGGTGTCGGTGGCAGCGATAGTGAGGGTAAGTATTTCCTCTCTCAGCTCCAGGTTGCTATAACCTTTTTCGCCGCCAGAGAAATGGATTAGAAGATCCAGAAACGTTTTGTTTGCGTAACTAGATAGATCTGTAAAAAAGTTTAGGATATGAAACCTTAAGTAGGAATAAGATTTAGAAAACCCAATGACTAGTTAATGAGGTGATAACAAGTTTACAAAAGAATAGAAGATAATGAGTCCACTGCGTAGTATATTTACTCGTATATGTATAGTTCAGGAAATATGATTTGGCCGGCTATTATCTACTTTGCGATCTTTTTTTCTGCTTTAATAAGACTTACCGGACCTAATCTTAACCTTGACCTTAACCTTAACCTTTCAACCCACTGCGCTGTTTGAAGAACGAGGGCAGTTTTACGATTATCTTTTGTTAGATATTAAAAAAAATACCTTAGTGAAGATTACAAACAGCCAATTCATATTTCCTGAACTAGGTATAACATAGCCCAATTAAAGTTCCCACTTACCATATTCATTATCGGCTTCAGCACGGGCTGATTCTTCTTTCTTAATTTCTTCTCGCTTCTTCATTATAACCTGTTAATATGAAATTAATTTAAATGCCTTTAAAACACAATTGCAGTACGCGTGAAACTATTTTACCGTAAACCGCGCAGCTTACCCGATCGCTCAAGAGGTCGCGTGTGATCTAAATTATAACAGTCAAAAATATTTTTTTATCTGGGTCCCTACATTAATAGCTTAAATGCTTTAGCTTTAATGGTTACATAACAGCAAATTGAGCTTTAAAAAATTTTGCAAACAAAACAGTGACGTTACTGCGCTACGTTCTACGTTACTTTCAAAACATTTACTTCGATAGGTGCACTTAGGGCCTGTTGTTTGATCAGTAGTTAAACTAACTAATTGTAAAAAATCATAACTAATGGTTAAATCTCTAGGAAATGTGTCAAATTTTCGATTATTTTTTCGAATTTTAACATTTAGTTGAGTTAAATACTGGTCAAACAACAGGGCCTTACATTTTGCCAAAAACACATACATTTGAAGAGATAAACAATGAAGTTGCCTGCATATTCTAAGCAAAACTTAACTGACTTACATCATTAGTAAAATCGTGAAGGGTTTTCCGGCTTTTCTCATGTTGTTTGTACTGCGGGAAGAACTTGTAAAGCCAGTCTGGTTGCAGCCACAGATGGAAGATCCTCTCACAAACGAGCTGCAGAATCTTGTTCAGTTCTACCAGGAATGGTGACTTCGGGTCGTCTTGCGCATTAATATTGACACCGAGAGCCGTTTCTGGTGGGAGTAAATTAGTTAGGATTATTGAGAG
This sequence comes from Acleris literana, assembly GCA_946894065.1. NCBI lineage: Eukaryota > Metazoa > Arthropoda > Insecta > Lepidoptera > Tortricidae > Acleris > Acleris literana. The sequence continues at coordinate 10,528,679 of OX335673.1, forward strand.
AGCACAAGTTTGGCTAACATAATCAGTAATCTCAAATCCTGTAAATAAAATTGCAATTTTATTTCGTTTGATTGATCGTATGATTATTCGATCGAATGGTTTTTGATTATTTTTCCACGCCTATATTTCAGAATTCAGTGAAAATCGTAGGTCACTTTAATACCGAAAATACTCTGCAACGATTTTGACGTTACATACAAAATCTTCTAATTAATCATTTTAAAATCGTTACGGATCATTCTGTTTCTATAGCTACCATTAACATTTTCTTACCACATACGGAATCCAGAGTGTAAGAGCTGAGGAATGGCCAGATACTAAACTTATCATTGCCTGCCCTCTCGCCAAGTTTCTCGGCTAATTTCTTACTTTGTTCCGCAAATACAGGAACAAAGCTCTCTACTATTTTAGGACTAAAAGCTGGCAGCAAGATCTTGCGTCGTGGTCTCCAGATTGAAACTGAAATAATCGGAAATATATATATGAGCAGCGAACACTCCCAGCAACTTAAACTTATTCAATTAAAGCTTAAGATAAACTTAGAGACCTACCTCCTGTACTTTTACCATTCATTGTAGAGGATATAAAAAAATACAAGGACTGACTTGCCGCAAAAGCCAGTAAAGAAAGATCAAATAAACACAAAATTACAATGCATAAACAACCTCTCAATTTCGTGTTGAACAGCAATAATAACGGTTCCACTAAACGTCTATTGGAAGCCACAGCGCTGATTTTGAGTTATACTCTTAACCACAAAAAATACTTTAAGCAGTTTATAAGTATTTCTTAACACACACATTTTAACATCTTCTTTAGTAGTGTTGCGATTAAAAAATACATACCTGGAGCGAATATTCCTCCATATCCTATAATTTTCCTGAGGAATCGGTGAAGGTCGTCTTTTTCCAAGCAGGACTTCAGTACCGCCTCGATATCCAAAGGATCAAGAGCAACTGTTTCGATGGAAAAAAAACTCGTGATTGCTATTGATTTTATTTTTCTTCCACTTATATTTGAACTTGTACTATTAATACATGCTGACCAAATTCATAAGGTAAATTTGCGTACATATGTATGACATCTGCGTTTATAAAAAAATTAACAGTAAGCAACGACCTAATTTAGACTTTTAACTTACGGAAATAAAGTATATGACCCAGCCACCCTCTGATCATTCCATCATTTTCCATGGAAATGTAACTAAGTTCTTTGAGAGATGACATTATATCTGAAAAAAGAAACAAATGAGATGGTTTACATCATATTCATATTCATATTCATATTCATCAAAAATATATAGTCAATAAATGATGTCACGTGTCTTTGATGCCCATGATGCCTTACTTTTGTAAAGGTATAATTGTCTCGGAACAGTAAATAAATAATCTCATAACTCATAATAGTCATAATGTCATAATACTCAGTACAGTAAATCTATGTGAACTAAGTGTATCTACCTCGCAAAAGGTCGGGTATACGCCATTTTTGGATATGTTTAACAGCTAGATAGAAGCAGATCCCTTAATTAAAAATCCAAGTTTTCGACCTTGGGGTGCTGTCCAACTAAAATAATGACGTTTTTTCAGTTTATATTAAATAAGCTTTTGTTTCAAGCAGCAATCAAGTCTACTTGTCGTGAAAGTTTTCCTTTAACGAGGAGAGGTCCAAAAATTGGCGGTAAGTTCGTTAAAAGTATGTGCTTTAATTTAAGATTTTATTCAGATTTTTATTACTTGTAGTTTTTGCTGTACCTGGTGGGGACACGTCATTTCACCGAAAATAGCACTTTCCGAGATCCATATATATCCTAAACGGTCCCATCCTAAAAATTGATTATTGAAATACTATAACTACACATAGGTACTCGTAATGGTTTTTTAATGACTATTCAGCAATATATCACACAGTGTAGTAAACTAAAAATATATTTTTACCCTTGCTTTTTATATGTACCTACGGGAGTTACCAATGTTTTTTTGATTACTTAAGTAAGTATTTCGTCATTGATCTTATAGCCCGCGGTATAAATATCTAACCTACATAATTTGAGTTTTGTAACTTTGATAGTAGCTGAGAAAAAGTGAGTGTGAAATACAGACAGACTGACAGACGGACATGGCGAAACTATAGGTAAGGGTTACTAATTTGACTTCGGAAACCTCAAAAGGGGACATATTTTGTAGACAAATATAAGAACGTTAAAAATGGTATACATGTATAATAATAATAACACAATAATTCTGGTTGTGGTGTGAAACTAAATTAAGCTGTGTAATATGTTTTGTGTATTTACTTTGTTTAAAAAGGTCAAAATAATTCTGAGTAGACTTATGATATAAGGTTCCGATCTATCTATGTCGTGACCGTTCACTCTATTTCCACGAAAAAAACATTTTACAAACAATAAAACATTTAAAAAAAAATCTTTTTAAAGCACTCAAACTCTACAACCCTATAATTCATTCATTCAACCCTATCATCAAATTTGTAATAAATTATCCACATTTTGATTCTTGATTGGTTCCGGAAAACGATACGAGCAATTAAATAACTACTTCAATCATTTAGCGGGATGTGAATTCGGAAAAGGCCGCCAGCCGTATGAGGGCATTTTCGAGAAGTCTTTTACTTTCAATTAATAATTTGTCACAGGAAAAGAGTTCTGGAACTAAAAAAAACATAGCCTTGTTTTTGATGGTCGTGTTTGTTAATGTGTTTAATTGTTAAAAAAAATGGTCTAACGTCTCCTACTTTAAAGCTTTGAGTTGATCTTTACACTTTTATTCCGTAATACTCGTACGATGCAATTACTTACGGATCGCGGATTGTTAGCCGTGATCTGAATCGCTCCATTGTTGTTCTCCATTAAGAAGATGACAGTGCAAGCGGTAACAGATTACCCGTAAGCCCGGAATTTCCCTGAGGCGCACGCTACGCACGCACACGCTACACGCGTGATACATTTTTTGAGGCGTGTGTCAATGACGTCATCACGTGCATGTGCCGCAGCCTTGTTGGAGTATACACATATACAGGTGACTTCCAATTGATAATGCAAAACACTTAATTGTCGCAGTTGTTTAAATTAGACTTCTTTAATTGACGTTAGTTTTCTAATAAAACGAATAATTAAAGTCCTAAAGTGTGGTTGCACTACATTTAATACTTAACAATCCTACCCGTCACTCGATGTTATGTTATCAAGTTATCCAAACATAGTGGTAAGGTAACTGCATAAAGCCAAAAAAAATATATAAATCAGAACTTAGAATAAAAATACTTTTAATTAAATTAGCAGCATAAGACTTGGGAGAGGTGTTCAGTTTAGGGAAGATGTGTGTACGAGTAAAACATTGATTTTGTTTTACATTTTGTTTTTACAGTTCGTTCGTTTGTTTCTTATTTTAAGTAGGTACGTGTCTGTCTATTTAAACCTAATATACTTATATTTTAGCTTAGTTTTAGTTTTTAGTTATTGTTATATCATGTTTTATTTTATATCGTTTATATTTACATAAATAAATAAATGTAAAACATTTTTTTACCAATTTGAAGTCACTATACATTGTGTTACGAAACGAATTAATAACCACGTGTGCATGAGTAGCATATACGTGCCTCTGCGCAGCTAAACATATTATAAAACAATTACAATCTCACGAATCCTCACGAAATAAATGCGTGTACCTATAGTCTCTTAATAGGCCAGATTGTCTTCTGGTGTTATATATTTCATAAATATCTGTGTGTGTATACCTACGAAATTATTAGTAACCGGCTCTATTATAGGCGGTTTATATCGTTTGGCATGTTATGTTTTTTAACTCTGTCACCGCATACGGTCATATAAATAAGAGCTATCAACACGTTGACAATACGATAACAGGTCAAAGACGATGTGGTTTTTTACGCCTATAATTTCGGCCCTGTAGTTCAGGAAATCTTGCTTAAAGACTTGATGTATCTGTGTTCAGTGGCCGAAAAGCTAATCCACTTGAATTTTACGAAACATAACGACTGTAATAAAATATGTCAAAATATATCGAATTGACACAAACGAACGCACGACAACTTACGTCAATCCGTTTTCTCATAGAAAAGTGCTTCGGGTTTGTACTTGCTCTTAATAAGAGGGTATGAGAGCGAGTGAGAGACGAGTATAAACCCGAAGCATATTCTGAGAGATCGCACTATATATTTTTTGATATCTGCAATCGTTCACGTTTGCAGCTTGCAACTTGTCTAGGGCCTCAGGATGATAAAAATATTATACATTTTTGAAAATAAGAAAGAAAAGGTTTTGTAAGTCCTAGAAGATTTGACGTTCGCAAAATGTCGGTTGACTTTTATTTTATGAAGGACAAAACGTATCTATGCGAGTATTTATTCTGCTCTATTTCCCATCCGCTATCAATCCTTCCAGTTCGGAGTGCATCGTCTACATAATCTGTGGCCTGGTATTATTAACAGAACCAAAATATGGTCCGCTGCATTGCATGATTAAGTATTATACAATAAAATGGCACCAAGTACAAAAAACAACAAAACAAACAAATACAAAACAAACCAAAATACAAATACCTATGCCTGTGATGTAACTTCGCAATTCGGCACTCCCAACCAGTGCATTGCGTCAGTTGTATAAAGTGTATGACCGGAGTTGTAAGAGGCGGTGTAGTTTTATTATAGGTATTTTTTGTCATTAATGCCATCCGATGATGGGAATATTGTGTTTTTTTTATGATTTATTAAGATTATTTTATAAATGACGTCTCGTGATTAAAATATTTGCAATTTAAGTGGCCATGTTCAATTAGGTTTATTTCGGACCTTATATAAAATATGATGAAGTTTATGAAACATCAACAAAATTCAAATAATATTTTGTATACTGTTCTGGTAATAATACACAAATAAATAAAATTGCCAACAATAGTCAAACTACTAGTTCAACTTGAACAAAGTTTGAAAAAAAGCGCCTTAAACCTTTACGAGTATTAACCTTCGAGACCTTAAAAACAAAACCTTACACCAGCCGATACCGAAATTATTATTCTCAATATTAATCTTGACCTATATTACAATATACTCGTAAATACGCGTTTATACCTACGGCTTTACCAAAAAGTGTAAGGAAAAAATTCAAAATATTCCCACGATCCCACGATCAAAAATATCCTAACATACATTATTTTAATATTTAATATCTTTAGACATTTTAGATATAATTATGTATATTTATTGACATTTATAGCAACTTTCTCATAGGTTGTAAGTACTTATTTGACTATTCGTTGTCATTAATTATTTCTCAATCTCTCAAAGGTTAACTGGAAGAGATCCCTTTAAGTGATAAGTTTGCCTTAGTACCTCCCTACTTTGTTTTTTTCTATTTTATAATTGTTATCTCTTTTATTTGTACAATAAAGTAGTTACATACATATACGCATACATTTTTGATGTGTGTAACTAAGGATACCCCTATACCTAAGTTTAAAGGAGACTCACCCTCAGTTGTCCCGGTGAATTTGTGCGCAAGCCCAATGAGGGGCATCTCAACGTTCCCTCCGGTGATGCGGGAGGCGAGCTCGTACATCCTCCTCCTGCGGTACCGGAACCAGGCCACCCACAACACGGGCACAACAATCAACAACAAGAGAATCATTTTCACCCCTAGTCCATAAAATCACTCAAGTATCACAGGACGCGTAATATGCGTATTGCCAATAGTACGTCCGAGAGTAAAATGATCTCGGTCCGGTCGATCATGTTTATATGAGGTTTTTCCTGGCGGCACTTTACGCACTGATTCTTTGCCGGCCGCGACAGGCGGCTCGCGCGCTGCCCACAAGGAAGCTACAATTATACCATTTAAATGCTCCTTAACGAAGCAGCGGACAATACGTGATGCGTGCTTAGGTTAAGTTAGAGTTACATTTTTGTCGGGCCTTGGGTGAAACATGTTCTGCCTTGTAATTGTTTATGGAATAAACTTAATTGCCAAATTTTTAGTAGGTTGAAAACAAACCTCTCGGCGAGCTGGTAAACTTAGGTTACTTTGGTCCTGCTAAAAATATGTGTGCTAAATTTTAACAGCTCTCTAAACAATGTTAAAGAAACATATCTAACAAAAGTAGGTTTTATAAATCCGACCGGAATATTGTCGTCTTTATAAATCAATACCCATGTAGCGTGCCAAGCCAATACAAGTTTCCCCTTACTATAAACGTTGAGTGACGGTGGTATAGCCGTATAGCTATAGGTACAATGTTTTGTCCTTATCTGTCAAATTCAAATGTCACAATGACAGATAAGGACAAAACATTGTATAGCTATACCACCGTTACTAAACGTTTATTAATAAGGGGGGTTGTGTTTGCAGTTTTTCTGAACAATTTCCGTCCGTCTGTCTGTCAAGACCCTTTATCTCAGGAACTCGTAGAGGTATCAAGTTGAAATTAAAACCATATACTCAGGTCTACAGTTCCTAGAAGCTGTGAAAAAATCAAACTTCTAAGTTAACGTAAAAAGAAGATACCTACCTACGGCCGCAAAAAACGTATATTTCGACACTCTCAAGGGAATTAAAATTTAAAGGGGATTTTCCGTTTACCTAGAACTATGAAAAGACACCGCACGTAAAGTATGGAAAAAAAAAACCACCGTGAATTTTGATATATATGTTACGTGTCTTGGTCAATATATAGCAACTATTATAGCTCAGGTACTGGATGGTCTGATTGACAAGCATTTGGAAAAGCATATCGCTCTGAATGATGCACAGTGTACGATACCGTACTCGCATGTTATATAATAAGCACATTAATAATGTGGGTAAGCTTTTAACGTACGAGTTAGTCGTACGTTATCCGCCATCATAAAAGCACACAATTTGTACCAGACTAGGAACGTTGGAAATTACAGTCTTTATTTAAATTTATGTATGGTGTTTTCCTAAACCCAAGACCTGCACCCTACGTTGGTCCTTCAAACAAAAAACAATTAATAAAAAAATAATTATCTCCACAACACACTCTTCGGTTATATTGTAGCAGGAAGATTATGTAGCAGCACTCAGAATGCTACTACACATCTTACTTCAGCTGTCTGCTGTGCAACAACTGTTAGTAACAATTTAGATTTTATTAAATTACAAAAGTCAATTTCACAGTTCTGGCAAACTGAAAGTGTCCCAGAAGTTTACACTGAAGCCACCTCTGAGCAAGAGTTAGCCGAAAGCATTTTTAAAGAGTCTGTAACCTTACAAGATTGCAAATTTCAAGTTGCCTTGGCTTTAAAACAAGATATTAAAATATTAAAATTAGGTGATTCGCTTACCTGTGCTTTAAAAAGATTTAAAAATTTGGAAGATCGCATCAATAAAGACCCAACACTATATAAAAAATACAAGGACTTTATTGATGAGTACATAGCCTTAGGCCATGACATTTCTATACCTATTTCGCAGTATGATTTAGATTCACAAGCAGTTTTCTTTTTGCCCCATCATCCTGTTTTCAATGAAAATAGTGCTACAACAACTACAAGAATTGTTTTTGATGGAGGCATGCAAAGCTTAGCAAAGGTTTCTTTAAATGATGTGTTACTCAATGGGCCTGTTGTGCAAAATGATCTGTTTAGCATTTTGATTTTATTTAGACTATTTAAATACATTGTCAATTGTGAAATACAAAAAATGTTCAGGCAAATATTGGTTGCGCCATCACACCGCTGTTTGCAAAATATTCTTTGGCGAGAGTGCCCAAATGATGAAATTCAATGTCTGCAGCTGCAAACGGTGACCTATGGTCTTAAAAGTTCATCTTTCTTAGCCACTCGGTGTTTGCTCGAGCTAGTTAATAGGTATAAAGACGATTACCCCCTGGCTGCAGATGTGTTGCTTCATAACACTTATGTCGATGACGCTAACATAGCTTGTAATGATAGGAAAGTTGTATTAGATACTCGAAATGAGTTAATTAAGTTGTTAGGATTGGGAGGTTTTAGCCTACACAAATGGTGTGCTAATGATAACTCGCTATTACGCGACATCCCATCTGAAGGTAAAAAGAAAGTAGCGGAGCTTAATTTCACAGATAAAAATGAATGTAACTTTGTTAGAACATTAGGTATCAAATGTAACCTAGTTAAAGACACTCTTATAATAAGTTCTCCGAAGCAAGAGATATTAGAATGTTATACAAAGCGAAAGGTATTAAGTTTTGTGAGCAAAATCTTTGACCCCCTTGGCTTAGCGGGGCCCATTGTGGTTGTGGCAAAGCTATTAATGCAGCAAATATGGCTTGCAAATGTTAACTGGGATTCTCCACTGCCTGCCGAACTTAACAATGGGGTCAAGGCCTTTGCAGCTAGCTTAGACAAAATGTCAGAAATTGAAGTGAATCGGAATATGGATACACGTAATGCTCAGTCTATAGATATTTGTGGTTTCGCTGACGCATCGAACCTCGCTTATGGATGTTGTGTATATTTAAGAATAGTCAACGAAGCTGGTGATGTTACCGTAGACTTGCTATGCTCAAAGTCACGTATTAACCCTGTCAAAAACCTTACGACGCCCCGATTGGAGCTCAATAGCTCGCTTTTACTAGCTATGTTAGCTAGAAAAGTTTATGACGTCATGAAATTAAAATTCATTACGAATGTGTATCTATATGCCGATTCGCAAGTAGTACTTGCGTGGTTAAAAACAGATCCTATAAAACTAAGTGTTTATGTGGCTAATAGAATAAGAAAAATTCATGATTTGACGGGCGATTTCCTTGGCATTATATTAACACGTCAACAAACCTGGCTGACTGCCTTTCACGTGGAGTTGAACCGCATCTCCTACAGCAGCATCCGTTGTGGTGGAAGGGCCCAGTTTGCCTAAGTACTCTAGAGTTTAAGCCGGAGCACGACGATAAAATAATGCCAAAGGAGATACCAGAATTAAAGTCTGTATTGGTTGCATCCAAACAATGTGAGGATCTAGCATTGTTTACTAGTTGTTCTAGTATTATTAGGATGAAACGAACCATAGCATTGTGCTTAAGGTTTGTTTATAATTGTAAGAAATGTATATCAGCCAAAAGGGTTGATAAGAAATGTATATCAGCCGAAAGGGTTGATAAGAAAATTGGATGTTTAACTCCTCAGGAATTGAATTATTCACTATATGTCATTATTAGGCATGAACAAAAGTTGCACTTCAGTGAAGAAATAAAAGCATTAGTTTCAGGTAAGCCCATAAAATCAAGTCTAGAGGAGTTAAATCCATTTCTGTGTGGCTTGTCATTGCTAAGGGTAGGTGGACGACTTCAGAATGCAAGTGTTCCGTTCTCAAAGAAGCACCCAATTATTTTACCTAAGGGTTCAAAGCTCACGCACTACATTATTGAAAATGAGCACAGAACATTGTTGCATTCTAGTCCGAAACTTGTCTTAAATAGTTTAAGTCTTAGGTATCGTATAATAAATGGTATCAGAGAAGTCACCCATGTCCTTCATAAATGTATAATTTGTTTTAAGTTAAAAGCTAAGCATGCAAAACAGTTAATGCGTTCGCTCCCTAGTGACAGAGTTAAATCATGTCGTGCATTTGATAAAGTAGGCATTGACTATGGTGGCCCGTTTACCATTAAAATGTACCGTGTTAGAAAGCCTGTATTATATAAGGCTTACATTGCATTGTTCGTGTGTTTCACTACGAAAGCGGTGCATATCGAGCTAGTCTCGGACTTAACAACCGAATCTTTCTTAAATTCGTTTAAAAGGTTTGCGTCTCGTAGAAATAAACCTTCTGTTGTGTACTGTGACAACGCTAGTACGTTCAAAGGAGCTCATAACCAATTAACTGAATTGTATAAACTGCAGTCTGCTGCAGGCCACCAGCAAACTGTTGTAAACCATGCAGCAGATTTAGGTATTAAATTTAAATTTATCCCAAGTTATAATCCTGTGTTTGGAGGGCTTTGGGAAGCAGGAATAAAAAGTGTGAAATATCATATGAAGCGAGTTGTAGGCACGACTGTTTTGACGTACGAAGAGTTAAACACTGTTATTATACAAATCGAGGGAATTTTAAACTCTCGTCCTCTTACGGCATTGCCTACAACGGACTTCACCGAGATGTCATATTTAACACCAGGTAATTTTCTGACTGGGGCGCCATTGACCTCATATCCTGAGAACGATTGTACTAATGTACCAATTAGTCGTTTGAAGTTTTGGCAACAGTGTACGCAAATGGTTCAAAGCTTCTGGAAGCAATGGCACAAACAGTATCTTGTGCAGCTGCAAAACCGACCTAAGTGGCGAACTGAATGCAAAAATATTAAAGTTGGTACCTTGGTTATAGTCAGGGACGACAATGTTAGTCCATTAATGTGGCCAATGGCTAGGGTTGTCGAAGTTTTTCCTGGGGCGGATGGAAAAGTAAGGGCACTTTCCATAAAAACCAGTAAAGGCTCGATAATTAGATCTAGTATTTATAAGGTATGTGTACTGCCAATTGATAATGATTAAAACCTTGTTTGCGGTCTAGTTGGGGCTCACTATCTGTATAACAAGAATTAATTTAAAAAAAAACGCCACTTGGCTCAAACTTTAAGGAAGCTTGTACTTATAGGATAAGCTCAAGCTTTTATGTTTTTTTTAGTTTTAAGTAATAACAACTTTTTGTCGTTCTGCGGAATATGTACGATACCGTACTCGCATGTTATATAATAAGCACATTAATAATGTGGGTAAGCTTTTAACGTACGAGTTAGTCGTACGTTATCCGCCATCATAAAAGCACACAATTTGTACCAGACTAGGAACGTTGGAAATTACAGTCTTTATTTAAATTTATGTATGGTGTTTTCCTAAACCCAAGACCTGCACCCTACACACAGTTTGGGTTCAGGTCGGGGCTCTCAACCGAGAGTGCTATCCTATGCCTCAAGCAGACTGTCCAGTACTATACAGCTAGAAGGACGCCAGTTTATGCTTCTTATCTGGATCTTTCAAAGGCATTTGACCTTGTATCGTATGACATGCTATGGGGTAAGATGCAGATGGAGACGACAGTGCCAACTGAAATCACTTCTTTATTAAAATATTGGTATAATCACCAAAAGACCAGTGTCAGATAGGCAGGGTCGCTCTCGGAGGAGTATAGATTGGAATGCGGGGTAAGGCAGGGTGGGCTCACCTCGCCTCGCCTTTTTAATCTGTACATGAATGGACTCATTGAGGAGTTTAGCAGCACCAACGTCGGATGCCATGTAGGTAGCGTTTGTATGAACAATATTAGCTACGCTGATGACATGGCGCTGCTGAGCCCCTCAATCGGAGCATTGAGAAGGCTGGTGCGGATTTGCGAAGGTTATGCGGTGGCCCACGGGCTCAAATATAATGTCAACAAGAGTGAGCTTATGGTGTTTAGAGCGGGCACCAAATCGCCATTGAATGTGCCGCCGGTCACTCTCGATGGTACTCCTCTAAATAGAGTATGTCAGTTCAAATATTTGGGCCACTGGGTCACTAATAACTTAAGTGATAACGCCGATATTAAACGAGAGCGGAGATCTTTGGCCGTCCGATGCAATATGCTGGCCCGCAGGTTCGTTAGGTGTAGCAAAGAGGTCAAAGTAACGCTTTTCAAAGCGTACTGTCAGACATTTTACACCTGCAGCCTGTGGGTCAGTTTTACGCAGAAGGCGTACAACGAGTTGCGTGTTCAGTACAACATGTACAACAACGCGTTCCGGGTGCTGCTGGGGCTGGGCGGTGGTGCAGCGCGTCCGGCATGTTCTGCGAGGCGCTGCAGCGCGTCCGGCATGTTCTGCGAGGCGCGCACGGACGGGTGTCAGTCGAGATCAAGACCTTTTGGCATTAATTATCTAGAGTTAGTGGAATGGTCGCCAATACGAGACTTACCTACTCGTAGTTTACGCTCATACATACATGCTGGGGTATTATTCTCTTAAAACCGGCGCTCGGTCGGTCGAACGAGGGAAACGAGTGAACGCGCCACACCGGCGAGTTTAAGTAGACCCATCAGAGCGCACAAAACACATTTTAGCGCTTGCATTCTAAATTAGGCAGCAGGGCGTCTGTAGATAAGATCGATCGTATAAGGCTTCCTAATTGAGAATGCACGCGCTAAAATGAGTTTTATGCTCTAGACGCAACTACTTAAACCTGGTGGTGTGGCGCTTTACTCGTTCACTCGTTCGACCGTCCGAGCGCCGTTTTTAAGAGAGTAACACTCCAGGGTGATAGGAGAATGGGTGGGTATTGAAACGAATTTAAAGAAGAAAGTCGTTTTTAGCGTTCCGTACTAAAATGGTAAAAACAAAACCCTTATGACGAGACTTCGATATCTGTATATGAAATTTGGCATAGTTGTATAACTTGCTTGCCCGTATCTGTTTATAATATGAAATTATTTTTCTTAATATTTGGAACGGGTTCTAGAATGGAAGGTTGAAAAATGAACGTGATTTGAATGCAAACAGGGTGTCATAATAATATAAAAGGGCTCAGTCTGTAAATTTCAATTTTTTTTTTTTTATAATTTCCCGTGACGTAGGTACTTTTTGATTTATAGCCACGAATGACCGTCCCCGCCCCCCTAATACCCGGTTTATGGACCAAAAAATCTGTAAAATTCATTATTTGAAGATAATTATTTATATATCACGCGAAAAATTAAATTAAAAAAGGTTGACAAGTTTTACAGTTTTGGAAAAAATATCAAAAAACTTTAAAAATCCGTATTAAAACTTAGGCTAGTCAAAATGGACCCTCTTCGTTGATCGTTCTCCTGCCCTTAGCCCAACTTATTCGGGGTCGGCGCAACATGTCTTTTTCTTCCATACTTCTCTATCAGTCGTCATCTCGGTAGTCACTCCCTTTCTAGCCATATCATCTTTCACACAGTCCATCCATCGTTTCTTGACCATATTGCATAGAAAATAAAGTTTATAACAAAATGATTATTTTGTTTTGCGTTTTCCAACCATATTATTTTAAATACGGAACCCTCGGTGCGCGATTCCGACTCGCACTTGGCCAGTTTTTAACCTAAATATTACCAACTTTTGAAATTCCCTTATGGTTGTAATTTTACCGACAGTCTTACCTCAGTACATACCAGAACATAGCAATGCGAACACTGCTGCATTGCGGTAAGGTTTGCGGGTAAGATGGGGTGCGATCCGGAGAGATCCTGTACTACCACTGTACTATTCATAGGTCCTATTGCATGCCAGACATATTCCCCTGGTTATATCGCTGTCTGTCTTTCCGAATTTATATCGCTATACTTACTGTTTCACTTACTAAGAAAAAATTGAGAAAAAAAATAATCAATGGCCTCTAGACACTTCTAGCAACTCTTCCATACAACATTCGATGAAATCATAGAGCTTAGTGACCTAGAGAAATGTTTTGAGCAATAAATAATAACCTGTAGTAAAGACTTCTGGACTCAGAGCTAGCGACCAAATCGGTCATGTGGCTTCAGCTGTATTGAAACTCCGTTAGCTACTTCCCTGAACAACCCTTTCCGATAATCTTCGTGCTGGCAGGCCGCGGGCGGTGGGAGCGGGTGTAGTAGGGTAGGGAAAAAAAAGAAAAAAAAATGTGGGCTCAGCGACTTTAATTTTTTTTTCAAACAGTTGCTCTGTACTCCGTGTATACTCGAAAAAAAAATTAAATCGATCGGGTGGTGGGATGGGTTTGCCAGCGTTAATTAAAAGTACCAAAATAATAATAATTTTCATGTGGGCTCAGCTGTATTGGCTTTTTTTCTGAATCGAGATTAATTAATATGTAAGCCCAAAAAAAATTGCCATGCAAAAATATCGGTGGGAAGGTATCGAAAAAAATTGTTGAAATCGTTGGATTTCGTACGAGAATGAGCTGAGGAGAAGGCAAAAGCTGTACCTATCAGCCGGCGAACGCGTCAGCGCGCTCACGGCGCGTCGATTGTGTTCGGCTAACAGAGAGTAGCCGCTGTCCTTCTCGCACCCGTTGAAATTTTCGAACGATTTCAACAATTTTTTTCGATACCTTTCCACAGATATTTTTTGGGGCTTACATATTAATTAATCTCGCGTCAGAAAAAAAGCCAATACAGCTGAGCCTACATGAAAATTATTATTATTTTGGTACTTTTAATTAACGCTGGCAAACTCTTCCCACCACACGATCGATTTAATTATTTTTTTGAGTGTACACGGAGTACCGAGCAACTGTTTGAAAAAAAAATTAAAGTCTCTGAGCCCACATTTTTTTTCTTTCCCCACCCCACTACACCCGCACCTACAGCCCGCGGCCTGCCAGCACGAAGATTATCGGAAAAGGTTGTTCAGGGAAGTAGCTAACGGAGCTTCAATACAGCTGAAGCCACATGACCGATTTGGTCGCTAGCTCTCCGTCCATTCTATTAAATGGTGCAAATGCAATCATATTGCACCGTCTGATGACTATTAGCTTTATTCTTACGCGGGATATTTTTTAATTTCATGTTGTTATTTTACTGGCTACGCGATGATTCAATCCATTACCTTTAAGGAACAGCACTCGCTTAATCAAGGACGCTAAAGTGCAAAATTTAAAAAAGTAAGAAAAAAAAACCGTGAGACTCGTACACGGAGGGTTCCGCACCACCGTACAATATTAAACACGTTTTTTGTTTGGGCCTCCGTTTAATTTAATTTAATTCCTATTATTTATGCGGCTAAAGAAATACATACTCGTAAAAATGACAACTCCCTACCTATTACGAGGGCTGCTACTTATGTAACCGGAATAGAAAAAAATAACAAACGTATATGACTAAATATGGTTTTATTGTTTTTCAAAATATTCTCCCTTATGATCGATGCACTTTTGCATACGTTGAAACCAATTTCTAAAACATTTTTTCCACTCTGACTGAGGTATCTCCAAAACGTGCTGTTTGAACGCGTCGACTGCATCTTCACGGGTCGAAAATCGTTGAACACGTAATTTATTCTTTACATTTGGGAATAAATAGAAATCATTGGGTGCCAAATCAGGGCTGTACGGCGGATGACCCGTTAATTCTATATTTTGACCTTCCAAAAATCGAGTCGTTTCGCGTGATGTATGACAGCTGGCATTGTCATGGTGAAGAACGATTCTGCGTCGCTGGTTGTTTTTACGTATTTCTTCAAATACCTCCGGCAAACAAATGGTCGTGTACCATTCCGAATTAACCGTTTTACGATTCTCTAGTGGCACTGTAGCCACATGGCCATTAATACCGAAAAAGCAGGCGACCATTTGCTTCAAGGTGCTTTTTGCACGAGTTACTTTCGTAGGGTGCGGCTCATTTTGAAACACCCACACTGTTGATTGTTGTTTAATTTCCGGATCATACGCATAGATCCAGGATTCGTCACCTGTGTAGATATTATAAACAGCTTTTGAGTCACCACGGATATATTTTTTTAACATTTTCTTGCACCATTCGACGCGAGCTTCTTTTTGATCCTTAGTTAAATTGTGAGGGATCCAACGGGAACAATTTTTTTTTACAGCTAAATGATCATGTAATATCTTATTAATGCTCGTCATACATATGCCCAGAGTCGCCTCTATCTCGCGATATGTAACATGACGGTCATGCATTATAAGTTTTCGCACAGCTTCAATATTTTGTGGTACAACGACCGATTTCGGGCGACCTTCCTTAACTTCGTCCGTGAGCATACTACGTCCACGATTGAACTCACTAAACCAGTGGTACACAGTGCTTTTCGATGGAGCTTCATCACCAAAAGTCGAAGTTAATTGATCTATGCACTGTTGTTGCGTTAAACCACGCCGAAAATCATAATAAATCATAGCACGAATATTTTCACGAGTGAGTTCCATTCTTGCAGCGAGATGACATTTTGATCCCGCCAAAAACAAAAGACTAGCGTACATAAGAAAAAAAAATATAGCGGCCAGTATTAAAAAAAAGTTTAAATTTTACCATGGAGGTCAGATATAACGTTTATAAATGTTGGAATCCCAGATTCCGGATACATAAGTAGCAGCCCTCGTACCTACGGTTCATGAGATACAGCGCGCTGACAGACATACGGACAACGGAGGCTTTATAACTGCTGAGGGTCCCGTCACCTTTTAGATACCTACGCAACCTTGTAAAAGTGCATTTTAAAAAATACGAAATTTTAGCAACTCACTCATAGTTTACAAAGAATTGAAGATATTTAGTTTAAAAATGTAGGTCGGAAGTGTTTTTCCGGGGTGACAAGGTATTGAAGTGGTAACTATGTCGGCGACTATTGCATCAATTTTACTTTTTTTTATTTCACATAATAATTAGGTAATTTGTCTGTACAATACTACCTACTGCCAGAAACTTTTGTAGCACGCGCGCAACATCTCAACAAAGTTTCTACTTAAATGATAACTTACTGATAAATTATACAGGAACGCACAGAAGACAAACAATAAAACAAAAAAGTGTTCATTTCAATATATTTTATACATAACTTATTGTTAGTATCGATCACCAGGTTTTTTCCACTCCTTAGAGTTATTTAGGTATGGATAGGTACCTTATATTATTTGCACTGGTCTTTGTTTATTTTAGGAAAAATTGCTGAAAGCGGATGTATTTAAATATAACATTTGCTTTTCCTTGTTTTTAGTACAAATATGCTCTGGCTTAAGTAAATATATATAACCATGTATGATTTATGTTTTGTTTTGTAAATGTGGTCATGCATATTTATCTAAACAACAATCAATGTTGACATACACAAGTAATATAGTGAAAAGTACCCAGAATTTGAGAGCGACATTGTCATAAAAAATACTACTAACAGAATTCGGAGACGTTTAACACTGCTTAGCTCTAGGCGGTGAAAACGATAACGTCTGAGACCTGGGGCCCGTTTATCAAACGCTTGTAACTTGTATTACAAGCGGAAATCTCTTTCCAACAATATTTATTAGAAAATGTTGACAATACGGTAACGCGTCAAGGATGGGTTTTAACCGCCTAAAATCTCGTCCAGACAGATGAAGTCGTGGTTGCTGTAAAGCTGAGCGTCGAACGAGCGATTTAAAAAAAATACCATTTTTCTAACAATACTTAAGTCAGACGTGATATTTCATGAAAAAATACCACGGTTTGTGTAGATATTGTGCAAGATGGCAGTTTTGCAGAGCTGCATTAGTGGACTTAATTAATAATTAATCAAAGAAAGTAAGTGTTTATAGTTAGTTATTTGTTATACAAAGTTGTATTTTACCTGCGAGTGTTCATTTGAAACACGAGCTAGCGAAAGGATTCTATGATTGACCACGAGCGGAGCGAGCGGTTCAAAAATAGAATCCTGAGCGTAGCGAGTGTTACAACACACGAGACGTAAAATAACTTTTCACCCGTGTATAACACAAAACTTTTCACCTCACTACAGCGAGGAAAATAAGCTCAATTCCGCATTTTGCACGGTTTCCCGTAATTCCACAGGTGTTAATACGTCTTTCGTCACTCGAATCACTCATTTTTAATAACAAAACAAACTAGAAAAACTTGCGAATATTTAACGTAATAACGTAGACGCAAAGATGAAGGAAAACTGCTTTACTACCTCTATGCGTTGACGGCTTAATTAAAAAGTTTTGACTAAGTTTTTTTTTATTATTTCGGATGCGTTTTGTTCGCACATCGACTTACTTGGACTGTCAGAACATTTTATCCGTTTTTACAACAAGAATGAAGGTTAATGTTAAATGCTGATATTTATGAATTAAAATAAAGTTGTAAGACTGTATTTAGTATTTTTTACTCGATGCAACTCATTAATTGTGATGTTAAAAATTCAGCTGTTTTAACGTTTTACGTTTTGTTAGCTGTCAAATATCACTAAAGCTGCCTTCAAATGTCAATACTCTTTCTTCACATGTGGATAAAAAGCGATTTTCTCAATAGATATCAAACAAACAAAAAGGGCTTTCCGAGCTAGTGAGATGAAATAGTACATTATTGCCTAGGCATGGAAGTAGGCAATTGCGGGCCAAGTATTGTTTTAAACGGACGAGTTTGCGAGCTGCCATAGTAAGATCAAAACTAATTCGTAAAAATATTACGACATACAAAGTTAAGCAACTACACGCGTAGTCTAAAACAGGATGGGTGACCGCTTAAAATATCGTGTTGATAAAATCAGTTTTGTCACATATTTGTAGCAGTTTTACTTGACATTGCTATTTAGTCGTAAACTAAAAAAGTGTGTCTACCATTTAAGCTCAAAATAGCATCAAAATAAGAAGCCATTATAAAAATACAAACCGTATAAAAATGCTAAAAAAATGTATTTATTTTCAAGTTTCTTGTATGGGGACCCCTCTTGGGATTTGATTTATTGTTCATTATACAATTTTAAACGATAGATTTTATAATAACACGTATTCTGTGAAAAATTCAACTGGCTACTTATAACGATTAAAAAGTTATAGCCCTGTAAACTTACTTTTTCATATAAGGGCGGGTACCGCTGTTAAGCGATGACGTCACCCCAGCAAGATGGCCCCCGCGCGCTTTAATATTATTGACCCAAATTTTAAACGTTCATAGAATCAAAACTACTGAGTCTTTTTGAATAAAATAAAAAGTAGTATGTTTGTTTATTTATAAACTTTACTGCTACAAAGTTTTAAGCGATTTGGCGTACCTACTGACATTCTTCATTGCTGTTCCTGCCGAGGCAAATATAGTGCTTTTCTCAAAAATCGCAAGAAAAAAATTGTGTTGGAGTAAAATCTTCATCGCTTGAACTCATTTTTTTAATTACATACAAACAAACTTCATGTGAAAAAACTATCACTCTTTACCGCTTTTTTGTTATTTAAAAAAAAAACATAAGCCATTCCAGACACAGATAAAAAAGTTATGTTTCGAATAAAATTTGGATGTATAAGACTTGTGCCCTCATTTTATTATGGGCTTTTTCACTTTTTTAAAAGTTACAAGCTAGATAGGTAGTAATGGAATTTGTATGCAACATTGCGGGCTTGTGTAGCGAGCACGCAATGTTTGTTTTTTTTTTAATTTGAGAACTGTCAGTATAAACTATGTACTTCGCGTCTCATTATGTAGATAGTAATGTCAACATTTCCGAACATTTTTGAGAAAAATATATTTCGTCATTACTTTGAAAAAACCTCGTATCTCGAATTTCGTGACGTACGATTTTAAACTTAAACGAGAAGATAATTAAGTTCAAACTCATACATCTCGAAATATCAGATACGAGTTTTTTTTAAAGTAGTAACGATTTGTATAAGCAACGTTCGTTGACTCATTTAATAGTTACAATACAGCTTAATTCATCAATTTTAGCTTTCTTAGTATTGAGTTCAAATTGTTACTAGTAAACCAAACCAATCAAGTACTCGCCACGAACGCTAGGTAAGCGTTCGTGGCGTTTATCCTACTGTTATCGACGGATTTTCGGTCTGCGTTGAAAATTATTTACCTATGTATCATCAGCAAGTACATATCACAAAGGTTATCTATCGTGGATGATAATTTATATAAACATATAAGCATATAAACCAAATAAGAAAAGACCTAATATAGAGCCCTGAGACATACCTAATTTAACGCTGCTCCAGTAGACTGTGTTTGGTTTGCAACAACTGTTTGGGTTCTATCACTAAGATATGAAGAAATAAGACTTACAGAATTATTTGATAGACCATAATGTTCTAATTATAATATAAGAGTCGCGTGATCGACTAAAAATGCAGTATGATAGAGCGCTTAGAAGGTAATTCGGGTATTTTACTTGTCTCTCACTCGCTTTCATACGCTCTTATTTAGTAAGAGCGAGTGAGAGACAACTACAAATTCCAAGCACCTTCTAAGTGCTCACAAACTGTATGTTTATTGTTTATAATAGTGGTTCCCAAACAGGCCCAAACTTTTAAAGTAACGGAACACTCACCAAATCTCTTTTATTTTATGGAACCCCACAGAAAATACTTTCGTCAACATGTGAGCAATTTTATCTTAACTGTAGAATTTTTATCGATTTCGCGGAGTCCTGGAGATTTTTCCACGGAACCCACTTTAGAAATCGTTGGTTTAGGTATACCATATAGGATGCTGGCAAATTAGATAATAAAAATAACTAAATAAATGTGGATGGCGCATAACTTGCATAAGTCCATGGCGAGTGGGCTCTTATGGTTGCTTAAAGTCCAGAAGCACCTCTTCACCGTTCGCCCCTCTGCAGAGGTAACCTCTCTGCTACTAATACTGCTATGTATAAGCGAGTATTTTGGGTGAGGTCCATTTCATTAAGTTGGCGAGGCATCGTCTGCTATTTCAACCAAAGTAGGCAGGCGCCATACTCGTATTTTAATCAATAGCCTGGGTTCACCAATCCATATCATTTCATTCATAGCCTATTACGAATGTTCCCATTCTTCTAAAATAGTCCCACACTAACCAGAAGTTGTCCGTGGGAGTATACTTCTATAGTTCTATAGTGTGAACCCAGGGACAATCGCCGGTTCATGTCCCAGCGATGGGACATGTACTAAATGAAAGATGTCTAAAGGGTCTCTGCGTGTAGGCTTCGGCTCCATGTACGCCTTCCAGAGGTCCGCGACTCCTATGGACCCATAGTCCCGTGATTGGTAAAGACATAAATAAATAATAATCAACATCGAAGGACCATCTAATACAAATTGACCTAGTCAAAAACTAAACTCTAGGCTTGTACAATGGGAATTAGGCAACTTTAAACATATATTAAACGTATAGAGAAATAAATACGTATATACATAGAAAACACCCTGAAAAGACTCGGAAACAAATACTAGTAGTGCTCATCACACAAATATTTGCCCTGATCGGGAATCGAACCCGGTACCGCTAGCTTCCTAGGCAGGGTCACTATAGGTATACTAATTAGGCTAACTGCGTCATCGTAGATGCAGATATTTTTATGATAAGAAAAAGAAGAAGAAAATCGTTTATTTATTTGCATACCTATGGTTTATCTAGTAATAAACAACTAGATACGCCCACATGTTTCACCCACGTGTCATATTTTTATACCACTTTATTATTTACCCAGATAATTGAGACGCTGCATACTAAACTAATAGACTACCTAGTAATTAAAAAATACTACATAAGTACATATTTTTTCTATATATTCAACATTGTTTTGTTCATTTATGACTTATGAGACACCGATAGTTTTTCAATTGTTTCTTACAATTTGATTCAAAAGGTTTTTATTGTTTTATATTAGTCATTTACTGAATGATAGGTACACAGTGCAATGGTTCTTGAAACCTTCTTCGGGTATGTTTGTACTTTTCTCGCATCCACTTCATCCAGAACCCGAACGACTTTTTAAGTCCCCTTGCATTTATAATTGATTTCAATGATGTCATTACCATTTCATCCTACGTTGATGATCTTTTAGGGTGGATTAATCCGGTATTTCCAATTAAAAAAAAAAACGTTATTCTTCTAAATAAGAAAATCAATAGAAAGCTCTTTAAATCACAAAGTAGATAGTGTTTATGTAGTGATTTGTGTATCTACGTATTATGTATTCTGGTATCCACAGGAAATGCTTTATTTAACCAAAGACAATTTTACTGTACGATAAGGCACACCTGGAAATAAATTTGACATGTTTATTGCTAGGCAATCAACACATTGCCAACATCATATACCAAAATATCAAAAATCCCATTTAATGCATAAGTTTTTAACAGCAGCTATGTTTAGCGAACTCTGACATAAACCAATATATTTAGTTGTGCTGTCTGTACTTACTTATAAGTTTGTATCGTAAGCAAATGTGGGAACACGGAAAAGTCTATAAATTATCTTTTCCTGCAATCAATCAATCTATTTGCGAATGCATAGTTATAAAATACTTTTATTGGTCATTAACAGCTATAAACGGCTGGAAGTATCACGCCAAATCGTTCAAAGTTTAGGCCACTAATGGCGTGTGCAACAGCAGAACCGTTCATTAAGTTTAATATCGCCTTAAGCCACGTAGATACACGAGATAGAACGTCTATCATATTTCATAAAAATCTGATTAACACTCAAGTTACCGTCGAACAAATATACAAACATACGAGTGCCATGGTAATTAATTCTTAAGGTTCTTTATCAGGCGAGGACAGGATTGGATTGAAGTAAATTGAAGACGGTAGGTATGGGCAAATTTCAATTTTCTACCTAGCCCATCTGCGGTGCTGGTTGCGAGAATGTGCGAGACGAAAATTGAAAGATTTGTTGTTGTAATATTGATACATAGGTAGGTATCCAGTGTTCATTTACTGCAACGAAAACTCAATTCTCGCGCAAGCTAGCTTGTCGTTTCTAACTATTGATATTAATCGCAAGCTCTCGATGACCCTAGATGGCAAATTTTGGTAGAAAAGGGCCGGGGCGATATTTCTATTCTGTTTCACGTCTCGTCTAGTCTAGTCTTGCCGGTGGAAAAGCACGATCTCACTTCGCTGAGTCTAGCAAAGGTAATAAATTAAAAAAAAATACAATATAGGTAGATGAGTAGCTAAACCCAGTGGAATAAAGAGGTCTATATCGTCTGCCATAAACTAGACATAGGTACGTAGTGTGTCAGCCAGTTTCGCAAAGCAAACAAGCACAACTCGAAATCTATTAACCCTAAACACTTGAAATTAAGCTTATTTACTAAGATCCCTTAAGTTAACTAGAACCCCAAATTTTAGAAATAAAGCTCAAACGGTTATTGAGATATTCAAGTCCAAAAATGGCCATTTTTATCCACCAATAATTAAGTAAGCATAGACATTATGACCAAAAAAGATTATGTGAAACAGCGGGCTCCTGGAATAAAGACCCTGGATGCGGACAACCGTACCTATACCTAATATTTAGTTTCTCCCATTCGGCGGTTGTTAATGCTTTGTAAATTCATGATCGGCATTTCTGTCGTTCTTATCTTATTTATGTACTTACCTACCCTTGATTTAGTTCTCGGTAAGTACCTAGTAATTTATGACGCGTCACATACCGCGAATAAAGAAATCAAGGAAAACAAACGCATTGGAATGACACTCATGTTAGATGTTTTTGTGTACCTATGAGTCACATAGGTGTTATTAGTCGTGGAACTCGGGTTTTGAAGTTATGTGCTATGAATATAAAAGCTTACAAACCTCGGCATATTGCGGAAAACTAACCATGTTCAAACCAATGATATTTTATAATATAAAATATCATTGGTTCAAACTAGGTATCTTAACAAATTAAAAAAAACTTCGGTGGTAGTAAGTAAAAATGAGGAACAAAATATACTGTTAATTGAGAAATTTACTAGGTATTTTACTTATCTAAAATCCGTTTTATAAAATTTTTACAAATTCAGTTTGTCGTTGTAGAACAAGTGATACAATGTAAACGATGATGGGGTAAAGTACTAGTAAATTATAAAATTATATAGGAACTATCTTGAGGTCACTCACTGCATTTAACGCGCCGAGAAGCCAGCAAGTATATCCTCATAGTTTAAACATTAACGCAACTCACAGCCAATTTTACGTTACTTAAGACAGTTGTTTCTCTGGGTTTCACTAAATCCAAAACAGGGCCGACACAAAATACACCTAAGTAGGTAGGTACGTACTTAAATCATGTTTCTTTTGCATTAATTAGTAGGTATCCTCTTACCCGTTTTCGCTTAGATACTAGTCAAGTTGTAACCTACTATCCCTTTGATTGAAGGTTACCAACATCAAGGTTATTTATTGTATTATTTTTAATTACCGGTTATTATTGTAACTGCATGTTTTACGTCTCGTAGCTAAATAGATTGCTGATACCTACTCTTTAAAGTAAACGATCGCTTATTGTTATTATACGAGGGCCACGCTGAAAGTTTTGCGTCAAACAACATATAAAAAGACCTGTAATTAAACTTATACTTTCACTGTTCAAAATATTCTCCGTCGTAAATTCTAACACTTTTTCATTCCCTGAAACCATTTTGACGACGCGTTGGCTAAGTTGGTAGTGACCCTGCGTGGACCCTGCCTACCAAGCTAGCGGTCCTGGGTTCAAATCTCGGTAAGGGCAGATATTTGTGTAATGAGCGCCAATATTTGTTCCCGAGTCATCGATGTCTTCTATGTATTTAAATATACATTTCTCTACCTATATAAGTATTTATATCGTTGTCTAGTACCCATAGTACAAGCCTAGAGTTTGGGATTAGGTCAATTGGTGTGACGTTGCCCCTGGTATTTATTTATTTTTATTTTTCAAAGCAGGAGGTCCCAGTCTTCTGATAGCAAGTTTTCGACGTGTTGGTTGAACTTCAGGACTCGTAAATGTCAAACCTCTCATCATATCTTTGATTTCAGGGAAAAGATAGAAGTCACACGGTGCTAGGTGAGGACTATATGCAGGAAGAGTCACAAGCTTATCTTTTTGGAAGTCGGAACACAAAATGCCTTTGTCTTCTTCTCGGTGTGAGCTAAGGCGTTGTTGTGGTGTAGAAGGATGCGGCTTCTTGGTCGTCTCTCTTGCACTTTTCCAATATGTTAGGCAAACAAATGGTCGTGTAGGTACCACTCCGGACACTCCGCCTTAACTGTTCTTTTATTCTCTAGCTTTATAGTAGGACAGATGTGCCCTGTTTTAGAGAAAAAGAACAAAATCATTTTTTTCACGCGAAATTCAAATATTGATGAATGGCAAGAAGAAGAAGATTGTGCGTATTCCCTATCTACATCTTAAAATGAAAACCATACTGCGCTACTAATAAATACCTACCTAAGAGCCCAAAAAGGAAAAGTTATAGTTGTAAATAAAAAAATTAAAACCCAAGGATTGGTCGATCGGTCGACGAATCAAACAAGCCAGTTTTACGCTACCTTGTTCAGACGCACGTCTAAGAGAATCACCTTTCTTCTGGGAAACGACGAGTAACTCAGAATAGCAAGCTGACTCGCCTAACTTCTAAAGGAAGGTTTTCAAACCAAGGTTTTCATTAGCGTCGAAATATTATCCTTGTGTGGCGTGTATGCATGCAAGTGTCAGATGTTTACGAATGTCCCGCGCTTCGGTCGTTCGGGGAACCTGGTCAAGGGCAAATCGTCTTTTTCTTTCTTTAAGGTTGCGTGCAACGCCATCTTTCTCTACTGAGAAATAGAACCTTACGCGTTGCTTTTGCCCTTTGTTGCGTTTTTATATAGATACTAATAGCGTCCCGCCCTCGCTTCGCTCCGGTTTAAATAAACAAAAAACAGCCTTTTCCATCCGGAATGATGTCAAGAATATTATAATAGGTTCCTTGGTACTGGAGATTACCTGTCAGATAAATACAAACTCACAAAATCGCATAATATATGTAGGTATAGATATATTACTGCATAGATAGAAAATGAGAAGGGAAGGTTGTATTATTAGGTATATCAATCAATATTTTGTTAACGCGCTTTGTTTAGGTATTTAATCATTATAGCACAAAAAAGTACATTTAATATACAAAAGGCGAACGTAATGCCGTAAGGCATTCTCCACCAGTTAACCTACATTTCGTCATTATACTTAGGTACCTACTCTTGCATGTTCTTTCGCATTCGCATTTCTTAGAAATGTTAATCACGGATCGGATCTTATCTTGCCTCGGAAAAAGCGAGCAAGGTGAATTTGAAATTAATTTCCCTTTAAGTGCCTACCTATAGTTATTATCGTTAGGTACATTGTTTACTTAGGTACTCATAACATAATCGGAAATACCTTCCTCGGGTACACGATACTTAAAATACATCTAAACAGACATACTTAGCACACATCGGTCTAGTCCTAAACTAGGATGAATGGGGCTTTATATAAAACTTTGCTTCAACTAATACTTATAAGCAATTACGATTATATAATAAGTTATTCCCCGGCGCATTCTCAGAAGTTGTTAAGCTATCGCTTAGTCATTTTTCAAGATCTTGTAATTATGGAGTCGTAAACATTTTTTCTTTTCAAGGGTTAATTTATAATTATAATGGTTTTTCTAAGTTCTCGGCACAACGCGAAAGACTGACGCTTACAGGCACTTATAGGGTACGGGTACATTAATTTTAGTTTAGTCCACACATCAAAAATGTATAAGGATCAAAAATATACCTACATTATTTTGATATTTTGCAATGTACTAGGGGACGATTTTTGACTTTCGAGCGCTTGAAAGTTTCACTCGAAAGTAAGCAAAATCTGTGAAATCGTATTTTTGAAATTACGAGCGATCGACAATTTAAAGACAAGTGGTCCACACCATTTGTTTTCAATTCTACCGCTCGTATTTCAAAAAAAGGTTTTACAGATTTTGCTCACTTCAGAGTGAAATTTTCGAGCGCTCGAAAGTCAAAAATCGGCCCCCTCTGTAAGTGCATAGCAAAATATTAAAATACTTCGGGGATATTTGTGATCCTTGGACATTTTTGATGTGCGTAGAACGGTCTCAAATTACAGGGGATTTATTCCAATTTGTTTTAACCACGAGGCAGTCTCGCTTTGACGGTATAGCAGCTATTAGCTAGTAGGTATATAAGCTACCATTACGTCAGCAATTAGACGATGTAACAGCAAAATGGACAAAAGCGTAACGGGCGTTTCAGGTAAAGGCAGACAATCCTTTACCTGTTCAAGTGCCAGTATTTGTTAGCCGTTTTCTCGAAGATCAACCCTGGACAAGTAATGTTCTTTACCCAAAATCCCCTATTCCGCCATTTCCAAAAAATTGCACGACCTGGCTAAGAAACATATACATGTTTTACGTGGTGGCAGGACTAATTACCGCCGTCTTTTGCTTTAACATACCGCCAAGCTACGCTGTTGACATTGTAGTGTTCCGGTGTGGGGATAAGACAAGCTAGCTACGCTTAGCAGCACACGCGAACAAGCGCCGGCGCCGCCGCGCCCTCGCTCCAGCACAGGGGAATTTACTACCATACCCCGAGAACCATTCATAAAATTAACCATTAGCAACATTTTACGCCGCAGTTCAAGAGTATCGCGGCCGATCATT
Source organism: Acleris literana (assembly GCA_946894065.1). Taxonomy (NCBI): domain Eukaryota; kingdom Metazoa; phylum Arthropoda; class Insecta; order Lepidoptera; family Tortricidae; genus Acleris; species Acleris literana. Next base: position 10,555,780 of record OX335673.1, read on the forward strand.
CCTGCAACAAATAGGGATGAATACAAGTAGTATCATATCATCATCTCCATTTCAGCCAAAATACGTCTACTGCTGGACATTAGCCTTACGCAAGGATCTCCACGATGGTCGGTTTTATGTCACTCGCCTCCATCGGTGTCCCATGATCTTTGCCCAAACCGCTGGTTCTCCCTGAGGAAAGCCTACCAGTTGTTGTAAGAACGTGATAAGGTTCTAAACGTGTAAGCACATTCGACAGCTAGGTCGGCGGGAAGGCACTTGGCTTAATGGCGCTTGTAAGACTATGTTGTTTTCTAACATTAAACATCAGTTACAGTAATAGCACCAGTCTTCGCTTTCCGGTACGCTCTCGCCAATCTAGAACCTTACCGCCCTAACGGCAATGCCGTGCCCCGTCCAATGCCAGAAGTTTGTATTTTTTTATTTATTTAAATACTCTATGGCACAAAATTAATATAGTGTACAAAAGGTGGACTTAATTATACAAGCATTACTCTACCAGTCAACCTTTAGAAAGTAGGTAGGTGCAATAAAATGACAATCTTTTCCCTTTAACAAAATCTGGGAAAATATTAGCTATAAAATTCGCTAAGCTATGCCAGTAACTTTAGATTTGATCTTGCAGAGAAAAAGCAGAAAGTAACATTAAAGACTGTCTCGACGTGGTGTGGTACCTTAATTACCTATCGCACATTCTCATTTCACAAGCTGCACTAACTAGAAGGGAGTTTCTTTAAAAGTTTGTAAAGGACTAAAATTAAGAATCGTTAACTTTTCTGCTGAGATACGAAAATTAGTCGTACATTTATTATACTACCTCTCAACGCCAATTAGCAGTATCTCAAATTCAATAAGTGAAGTAGATTCAATCAAAAAGGATTTATGTCTGAGTTACCACAATTTGTCTTATAACTAGTATAGCTAATTTTCATAACTCAGCGAAAAAAGTTAATGTTTCTTAGTTTTAGCATAAGAATAAATACTATTAGAAGGGCATCTTCGACGTCGTTATATGGATTTGACAGCAAAGCCGTCAAATAATTACCTACAGCGCCCCACGCCCCGCCTTACCCCTCTCTCGCCCGTCGAAAAATTAGGGTTGTCACAAGTATATAATACTAACTAAACCCGCAACCTCGTTCGCGTCGAATTAGTTTATTTACCTGTACAACTATACGATAAAATAAAATATACTTAATCAAACTAAAATGTCCGTAAAATTTCAAATCCTTAAGACTTTCCAGTAGTTCCACTGACGTAATGAGTGTGACAGCGGATGACAGCGCGCGTGGTGGGGATGAAGTTACCCTTCTAATAGTATTTATTCTTATGGTTTTAGTCCTTAACCAGGTACAAATTTTTAAAGAAACGCCCAGGAGACAAAGTAAATGAAATAAAACTGTGGTATTCACGATTATCCACCGGATAATCATTTATTTCTCTTGAACGTTCACATTTTCAGTGATATTCTACATACTGAACATCGTAGGCATTATAATATTGTCACGAATAACAAAGAATATTAGGCGTGTTATATACAGAGGATTTAAAATTGTATCGAAATTGTTTCGCATTTAAATATTTGTAAGCACTATACAACTTTACATTATTTGAAAAAGCACGCCATAATATGTACTAGCATCTATATAATTATCTTTATATTTTTATGTATATCTTGCTTGCTATTGCAATATGTAAGTGCATAATTTCATTGTTCTATCCGACAAATGGTTAACCGATTGTGCTCATTTTGCGTCTTACGATACTAGTATAAAAAATAAGAGAGCATTTAAAATAATTCCATTTCACGACATGTAATATAACTAATTGTCCTTTTCACAAGTCAATCACTAGCAAAAAGCCTTAGATATCATTTCTTAAATGAATGTGTTCTAAATAATGCACATTAGTTTCTAATAAAATAAGTTGTGAACATATTCACAAAAGGTACTTCGGTACTATACCATATTTAGTAGGTACAATACAAATTTATGGCACATGATATTATATTGGGATCGTTTTCGTACTCGGTAACATTCGTAACAATATCAAATTCAAGATTCATAGAGATTTATGCTGGGGTATTTTTGAGACATTTTTTTATTAATGAATTATAATATGTTTATTATTAAACCTGATCGTATTTCTAAAAAAAGAAAGTAAAATATTTATGAGATCATCGATACAAAAATAAAAAAGCCGTTCATAATCAAATAACTTTTTTTGCAAGCATATTTTTACGTGAATGCGAGCATATACCATTGAACTAGGCGTATCAACACGATAAAGTCAGGCAAAGTCAGTGCAATTAGATCTCTAGATCAGTAAAGCACGGTAGAGGTCAAAGTCGGAGCAAGGCTCCAATCCAATTGCAACCAGCATGACATTCAACTTTTTTTTGGTGTAAATCTAATTGTGAAATAAAATAAATGATACCCGAGATCCCATGAGCTTTTATAAAGCAGGAATATTATTATATTTGACCTTGACCGTTTGCTGTCGGATAAATGCACAAGTAGCAAATTACGAAAATAATTCAGCACGAAAATTTATTTAACTTTGGAATTATATATTTTGATGCCTACATTTATTAAACAAAATGTATGTTGGCAATGTACTAGCTTTTTCTAGAATTACGGCAGTGCTTAAAAGTCACTGATGTCAATCAATCGGGATTACGCTTATACAATGACAAAAAATTGTGACATTATTTGTGAAACCAAGCGGGCACATAAAATCAATTAATCTAAAAACAAAATAAACTTCATTCCCTAATATTTTGCGAAAAGGGCTAGAAACGCAAAAAATGTTTTGCTATTTACTGGTATATGCTCAAATCTCATTAGCACATATCTGTTTGACTAATTAACAACACTCATGCATTTTAGTTCATAACAATATCCATTCCGGTTCATTTTACATAAACATTGTGTATTGTGTAAAAATATTTGACTTATTAAAAAGAAAAGTCTAATACCGACATTCCTAAAGATACATTCGTAAAATAGCGCAATTTGGATATTCGTAAGTAACAACTTACTTTAATAAGAATTAAAATGCGTAAACTTCATTTCTTAACACTACAGAGAAATAAGTCTCTAAAGTTTTCCTAGCTACCAATGATTCCTGCGAAATACAAATAAAGTCCATAGAATTAATAGCTGCAATATAAATTTGCTGTTAGAGGTACATAAAGTTGTTTATATACTAATTATTTTATTATTTCTTTCTAAATACGTAAAAAGATTTTATTTAGGATCCAAAGACGTGAAAAATAACATCATCACCTGTAAAATTAATCTCAGAGTTGCCAGGACGCTCGTTTCTCAAAACAAACCTTTTTTTTTTAATATCTTGTATCTACGAGATAATTACATTGCGTTTTGAACAGAGGAGAGCCAAATCTATGTTAGTACTTGCTTAATTAGTTATTACCAAAAAAAAGCGCAATTTTACGTTTACATACCTTATGATCGCTGTAATTTTTTTTGGTTTGAAATATCCTTTCCGAAATCTACAATTGCCAGTTATAGTAAAACTGCAAACTTTCCCTTCCACGAGTTACCGCGAGCGTAATGGCGACTCTTAAGAAATATAAGTTACTAAACGGATAATTAATTTCTTAAAAAGATCTCGTTACTGACATATAATTTACCAGTATTATAGTGTTTTCATTCCACGAAGGCGCGTCCCGTAACTCCAACTGAGATTGAATGGTTCCGTCAATGTAGATACATACGTGAAATTTAAAGGCCACATATATGCTGCCGCTCCCACACAACAATCAAAAGGGACGGCTTTATGTGCTACGCGAGATAGATATAGTTGGCGCGCGCCTTGACGGCAGCGTCAAATTCAAATAATTGCTGTATCAATATCAAACCACTAGATTGATAAAAATAATGGTTTACCAGGATTGAGAATAAAGATTAATCAACTATTCAATCAAACACCATGGTTAAGGATCATAGGGTTGCAAATATTCAACGAAAAATATGCGAAAAAGGGGCAATGTTTTTTATTTAAATTAAATTTCAAGCATTTTATTTTTAGTCACGTTTTCACGTTAACAAGTTTTGTTTAACAAGCTAAAGAAAATGATGATCAAGTTTAATATATCCAAAGAACAGACCGATAGGCTTTATGGTTATTGAGATCCAGATCGGGGAACACTACCGACTTTATCATATGTGGCCTCTTAAGTAGTCGATTGAAAACACAATTCCATAAGGCTTTGTTAAACCTGACTCGGTTGTTTTTCTCAAGAGTTTATTCAAGAAAGTACAGCAGTAGGTGAAGAAAGAAAGCGTAGCCAAGATTCTTAATATTTTCAAAATTGATTTCATTGAGGCATGAGAATTTTAAAACTGCATTATTACTTATGCTACAATAGTAACTTTTCCTCGTCGCATTTATTTATTCCTACATACTGAGACTCGACTCTTTCTCGAAAGTAAAAAAATAATGTACCACAAAATAGTCATCACGAATATTTCACGATATCATAAATATTATTGCTTTTTAGTACAGTGAATTAGGAACTATTTTTATTTCAACTACGCTGCGATATCAAGTTTTTAGCTCAATGAGGGAGGGCCCTAACGTGAACACTCTAGGTCAAGTATTAGTAAATGTGTTTTTTGCCAAATAAATTATACTGCTATTTATTACAAGTTTAGCTTTGAACCAAACCTAAAACGAACGAAATATTAGCCATATTATTAAAAACTACTCAAACTACACCACCCATTAAAAATCTGGGAATCGATAGAAGCGAATCGGAAAAAGATCAGAGATGATTAATATAAACAACTCGTGCACCGTTCTCGCTTTAGTCGGAAGAGAAGTAGATTATTATTGTGATGCAGAACCGGCTTACTACCTAATATTATAAGTACTACTTACTTTCAAGGATCTCCCATTATTTCCTATTGAATCCATGGCTATAAATTCACATTCTGTATAATTTTCTATAACTCGATTATTCATTATTGTAATGCTCATACAGAAAGTGTTAAAGTTCAATAATTGATTCGATTTAATTCCCATAATAATACGCTAAATTTGTTGAACTCTACATTTTTGTATTAATTCTTTAAACTTTCAAGATAAATAAGTTCAATTTAAAATGAATATTTTGAAATAAATTCTACGTTTTATTTTATTTATTAATACTTATCTGCTAATACAACCGCTATATAAATTGCTGTAACGTTTTATTGTTTTAGATTATGCATTTATACCAAATAATTTAAAAGAAAATAAGGTAGACCCATTTTTAAGAGGATGAATCTAATAAATCGCAGAAATAGAGACCTAGAGGAACTATGAAACTTGCCAGATTCGAAACGTTTTGAATATTCAACTTGGAATAAATTGTTATAATAAGTACAACGACTGAGAAAAGGAGTTTAGTTAAATTATCGCCCGAGGTGCAAAACTTGTGATAGTCTTCTTTACTAAAAATAACCGTACACTTCTTAAAATAAATTCATTCTCACTCTTAACTATTATACTATATAGTACAAGTAAACAAAAAATAACCTAACACGTAATGGTTCCCACGGTTCCGTCGGAAACTCATTGCACGTACACTTTTGTAAAGCTCAAATTCAATGTAATTAAAATCACATTTTATAAATATCTTTGGATACAACCAAATAAAATTACCGTATAGCGTACAAAAATACAAAAAATATACAGGAAGGACAAATATAATTAGGGGAATTCGGGAAGTTTCTTAAAGTTTGAACATACATCGCGTTCCCTTTAAGAGGCCGTCGTAGGCGCGACTAGCGGCATACTCGATCACCACTGAATATTGTATTTTCTAAATTAAGGCCATTTAGTAAAATCCGGGATAAACCGATTCCTGTAATTACAGTTTTCGTAAGATTCATAACATACTATAAAAGAAATTAACTTGTATATAATCAACTAAATGGTTAAGTAAAGTAAATAGGTTGCTTTCTAATAGACATGAATCAGTTGTACAACAATTTCAAATTCTAAACTCCTACTTTACTAAATGACTTAATAGAAACAATGTAGCACAATGGAAAGACTGTAACTAGAGGCACGGCGAACTTTAAAAACATACAATAGTGATCACTCAGCTATTTTGCGACGGTCGCACAGTAATTAAAACAGACTAGAACAATGATTAAGGAATCATGCTGTATATTCAACAATTAGTTGATGATATTAAGGAGTTTTGCCAGAGGCGAGAAGAACATTTCACTTTTTAAGTAGTGGTTCAATCAACAGTTCCCAAAGGGCAGGTTATTGTTGCAATAGCTGAGGGTCATCGGTCACAGAAGGTCCTGCACGTGCGACGTGTCGAGGTTCGTGATTAGGGTCTTCAGGAAGGTCATCTCCTTGCGCGCGTTCTCCAGGATGACGCGAGGGTCCTGCGAGGTGCACCGAAGGCAATTCGGCGCAAACACCATCGCCAAGTTAGCCGAGTCCATTTTCGTTTGACTTACCACTTCTGGGGCGGTGAACTGTTGCAGGAAGCTAATCAGATATGTTAATACCTGCAACAATAATTTATATATAAATTTCCAACTTAGTTTTGTTTGAAAAAAAAAGCAGATGATGAATTTATAGCATTTATAGCATTCAGCAACAATTAAACAGTTAATCGTTGCGTAATGCATACAATCGTTTTAGTATCATATTCCTCATCTGCTTGTGTGATGTGGATGAATAAAACAATGCAACAAAAACGACATTACATTTAAATACTGGTTTTACTGGTATTACAGGTTTTTTCCGACTAGAAGTGACATGACAACGTCATATTGGCAGAGAAACCAAGTCGTCATAGCTAATACCCTGCTGCCGGATAAGCTGTTTTGTCATGTTTTTCAATTGACATGACGACGTGCGGTAAGGTCAGAACGGCGATTAGCGCTGACGCGACATAGTCGCATGCATTGCATACTAATCCGTTCCGCCACCGTTTGAAACCAACGACCTTTTATCTATATAATAGATCAAACCTCTATCAACTGCAGACAAGCTCTCGCTTAACGTCATACACTAACTATCTATAGAAAACGGTCGGTTAGCACAACTTTTTCACGATAGATGTTTAGTGCCATTCTTGTACCACCCATTCCACAAGCGGATTTATGAAGGTTTTAGCATATAACAATTGAATTAGTTTAAACGAGATAAATTAATGCATACGAGTATGCATCAGCGTGTTTTGATTAAATGTATCCACCTATGTTGTGGGCGAAATAAATAAATAAAAAATAAAAATGCCTTTATTTATTTTATTTTAATATGTTGTGGGTAGTTATGTTAATAAATGTTTTGGACGATGTTTAATGAGAATGTATTTATTATTCAACGCACATCTGCGTAAAGTGTTATTATACGCAGACAAACGAGGCCGAAGGGCCTTAATTATACATTCTGGCTTTTGATTATCATGTATGCACGCTAGCGCGTTATGTTTTCTTTAAATTGCTTTTAATCCCTCCTGTTCGGAAAGTAAGGTTTTTCCATATATCATTATCAATAGCGGGATGAAAATGGTATTTCCATCCCTATGAAGGAAAACGAGTAAAAAAGGATGAGTCAAACACAACCATTTTTGGCTCGTTAATGTATCATGGAAGAATGTTATACATTCATTTCGAAATTACTTTTTTCCAGAACTCGTTTTTCAATAGTGTTGCATATAAAAAGTCGATTGATTGTTTTCAACTCGGGTAAAAGTATCAATGCACCCACAGACTATACGTGCATTCTTCGATGCTCGTGCCGCCTAAATATCTCGGGATTGAATTTTTCCCTTTATGCCTTGGTTAACAATGTAATATTATATGTATAATACTACCATAGATTGAAGGTAAGGTTTGAAAGCAGCATTGAGTACTCACCAGCCTGTTGAGCGGCGGCAGTCGCTGCAGCGCGCGCGTGCAGGCGGAGTAGTCGCAGCCGGCCGCCACGCACGCGCCGTACAGCGCGTCGGGGATCAGCGGCTCGTACAACTCGCGGTACCACAGCTTCAACAGGCTGGCTGGCGCGTGCGCGTCTGAAACGATCCTAGCGTTAAGGCCCAGTTTCATTGGTTGATAGCCCGCATGCTTGGAGAAATCCATAGACGAGTTGTTTTAACATTATTGCACTGGAAGGTATTGCAGCGACGCAATGTACCACTAAAAGCATGCGGGCTATTGCCTAATGAAACCGAGCCTTTAGGAGCGTTACCGCTAAAGCCAGAAACGCAGAGTGCAGAGGCGGCGCCTTGCGTCATGCTCCTACAGGGTGACTTCAAATTGCTAATACAAAATCATTGTTTTACACACATCTTCCCTAAACTAAACCCCTCTCCTAAGTCTCATGCTGCTATATTAATTAAAAGTTAAAAAACTAGGTTTCAATTTATCCTAATTTGTTTAGCTTAATGCGGTTCACTATGTTTAAATTAGATTGACAACTTCGAGCGACAGGTATGAAAGTAAAGGCTTGTTTACACTTTTTGAAGTAGCAAGTGCAGGTGAAAAGTGATAAGTTAACAAGTTTGTACGATGATAAGTGTTAAGTGTTAAGAAATCGTTTACACATTGCTTAGTTGTGCTTTGTGCAGGTGCAAAGGCTGGAACAAAATGAAGGACGAACAAAGACTAGAATTACGAAATATTTTAAAAAGGATATTCGCGGTCATTGCTTCAGAAATCAAGAATGACGTGTTAGTTGAAATCGAGAAACCTTGAAGGTTATGGCAAAGAAAATGGATCAGCAGAAGAATTCATTCAGAATTCGTTCACATCCGTACTATACACTTACAAGCAGATACTGTTTACACAGAGTTTAGTTAGGACGTACTGCGAGTGCGGGGCGTACGCGGGTGAGCGGGGCAACTACTTAACAGGCAAAAATAGACCGAGCGTCTATTCACTCTACTTCGCAACTCGCACATGTACTTAACAGCGTCGATTTTGCTAACCACTTCTCACCTGGACTTGCTACTTCACAAAGTGTAAACAAGACTTAAAGTTTACATGTAGGGTAACCATACAATTTAAGGTGGCGACTGACTTGTAACATTTTTAAGCGATCCTAAAGGAGGCGACTTATCTAATGGGTGCGATAAGATGCAAGAAATAAATGTTACAAGTCAGTCGCCACCTTTAGGATCGCGCCGGCTTCGCTTTCAGTGAGTTTGCGTTACAAGAGCATTCGCATGTAATAAACAATCGTCATCAAACAGTTTAGAACGAGCCTCGACGTAAGCGTTCTTTACTGCCAAACATAAATCAGTAACTAGTAAATAAGAACTCAGAAAATTGTCTTTATAGTAACTCACTCCGAACATAACTTATCTATTAATAAAAACTTACGATTATATAAATAAAAGCAGACTTAGACTTATGCAAAGGCAAGTAAAATAACTATGAAATGGTTACGAACATAATTGGTTTTGGGTTATTTAACTTTAAATGTTCATAATTAACTCTTGACTCGAAGTGAGGACAAGGGTGCAATTATAAGATGTACTAGCAAAGTAAACATAAAAACCTTGTAACCGGATACTACTGTCATAATATAAATAGAAAAGTAGCTCGACACTAAATAATAATTATGTTTATAGGTATGTGACGTGATATGTAAATTCCTTTTCGACCTTTTGATAATGCCGCTTTCGCGCAAGGCGGCTTCCTTTGACTACTTAGGTACCTATTATTGGCGGCACGCGCCGCCGCCGCGCGGCTTCCTTAGAGCATTGGCCGCTCGCTTTGGTTCTAGGCTTGTGCTTTGGGTACTAGGCAACGATAAGCATACTTATGTAGTGAAAAATACATACTTAATATGACTACATAGGTACATATAAAACGCCCAAGACTCAGAAACAAAAAATACCTACTCGCACTCATCACACGAATATTTGCCCTGACCGGGAATCGAACCCAGGACCGCTAGCTTCGTAAGCAAGGTCACTACTTACTTAGTCACTACCAACTACCTAGGCCATCCACGTCGTCACATGTTACCTGTCACGTCACACTCAATAAGTTAAATTACCTACTTAATACGTATTTATTTCACCTAGTATACTATAGGCAGGCCGGTACGAAATTAAATCTTTTATTAAATCTGGATATAGTTGTACCTACCTAAGGTAGGTTTAGACATCCGTATACAGAACAATATTTAAGCGTTTTCGGCAGCGACATTGTCGCTCGATAGCTAAGAACGCGCGCTAAAAGAAAACGTAACCGAACGCAATGACGCCGCGGCCCCGACTAAGTTCCCTTGAAATTTCTTGAAATCTCGTTTCGTATTGGTTCGCCCCGCCACAGGCCCCGCCCACAGCCGCAAGCCGCGCGATGTACCTTTGTTTGAAGACGATCTACTGTGCTACTGTTAATGTTTGTCATTTACAACAACACATTAGAATTGCTCTAATATTAGAGTTCCGGCTTGCGGCGCCCGGGCCCGGGCCGCTGCAATATTTCAACTTATTTCGACTGTACTTATCACATTAAATTGCACTTTTGCACCAAACCTTTCTACTTAACCAATAAAATATTTCTAAACGCCCACATACGATACTATATTCTATAGTTAAGTATCCATACGCCGCGAGCCATATGGATACTTAACTATAGAATATAGTACCGTGGAAGCTGTCCGTTTGCTAATTTCCTCAAAAGTTAGCGGCTTTCAAATATTATAGATCTAAAACGTCTCAAAAAGTCAAGTTTCTTAGTTCTTCGTGTTATGGTTATTGTAATCTTCATTTTGTTAATAAATAAACAAGACGGGTTATTTTTTACGACTAGAGGCGTGTCTGGAATAGTATTTTATGTAACTGATACATAAAGAGGGTCCTTAAAATACGAGTTTCATAATAAGATCACAAGAGTGTTTTAAGGCCTAATTATGTACATTTGCTTACATTACTTTATCTACACACATTATAAGTACTCTAAGATGCATTCAGAATAACAATCCGGATTTTAACAAACAGGCGGCAGAACAAACAAATGGCGGCAAAGCTAACCTGTGTCACGAATATGATTTTTTTTAATCATGGACAAACTAACAAAGTCCCTATTCTAATGTCATTCGAAATCAAAATGGCGTACGACACTTTACTCAAAATATACCGAGTCGACGTTTAATTGATACTAGAATTGGCCCCCTGTTTGAATTGTGTTGGTTTTGGAAGATGTTCCAAATTTGAACAACATTACTTTATCAAAAGTTGTATCGTAATTTTAACTTTTCATTACAGCTACAGACAAGAAAAAATATCATAGTAAAATTGTATCTTGTAATGCTGGTCATTGTCTACGGATTCTGAACGCATTATAGAGGACTTATGATATGAGCGTAGATAAAATGTATTTTAGCTACCGTAAATCAAAACTCGAATGAAAACCCAACATTTGTACCAAAACTGTCTCTCACCTGTCAAGGTAGAAGCGTCAGGCAGTTCCCAGTTGTCAATCTTGGCCTTGAGGGCGTTGACCTCGTCGACGTCTGCTGACACGCGGAATATGCCCTCCGTCTCGCGGCCGTTGAGCGCTAGCACTTGCTGGGATAACGCCACTTGCACCCACGGCAACTGTCGGTTCGGGAAGCGCTCTTTTTGCAGCGCCATCACTTCTGATAGCGTGTTACCGAACATGGATTGCCGGAATATTTGTATCTAGAGAATAAAACATTCGTATGCTTATACTTTGTAACTTTTTTAATTTCTACTGGTTTTATGCAGCTACGAAGGTTACGTAACGGGAGCTTCGTATATACAGTTTTGTTCAACTCAGATTCAATCATATTTTGAGTCACAATGTGCAGCATATAAATATGTTAACAAATAGCGAAATCTTGGTATCTTATTTATCTAGGGGCGAGTATCTTGAAGAAACGTTACCAATGACCTTGTTTAGTTATTTTTAAAAGGGGCTTCTGTTGCAAGAACAGTCCTAGGGAATATTAGGGAAAAACATATTATAATGGATCTAGTTCCATCTCATAAATTAACAGGATAATTTATGAAAGCACTCAACCAATCAGTTGAAAGTATATTTAATTTAAAAATAAACACTTACTCTAGCTTGGTCTATGTCCTCAGTGGTTGGTTTCCTGGGCTGTCTCTTCCCTCCGAACCCGATCCTCTCTAGCCGCTTGCAGGCCACGCCCGCGTAGTGAGACACTTGTACGTGTATCGGCCATTTGCCCACCTGACAATAATTTGGGTGATCAGAAAATAACCGAATATAAATCGTATGTACATACAGTCAATAACTTTAATTGCTTAGTTACTATAGGCTCCTAAGGCCCTTTGTACAATATAAATGTATAATACAGTCATTGGAATAAAGATCCATATTGCAAAGCACATAAAATGTAGTTTATTTTGTTGTGCCGGTAGGCACGTTTCGTAATTGTTATCAATTCACGTATTGATGAATTGCATTTAGATAAGATATTATCTGTACGTGTATCTAGTGCACATTAGTTAGTACTGTAGTAAGTTAACATTGTATATATACGCATGTGTAATTGTAATTAAATTAGATTGAAACTGACTGACAAAGTGGTTACTCTCTCACCCCCCTACCAACATGGATACCTCCGGTAAAGTGGTGACCCCGACAAAGAACACTATCCCGTCTGAACAATGATCGCCGCTACCCTGCCTGACGACCCACCAATAGGGGGTAACCACCGGTACAGTGGTGACCCCGAAGAAGAACACCATCCCGACAAGTAACATTAACGCCGTTGTCCTGCCGCAAGAAGAAGAAATCAATACAAGAAGCAGGAGGGAAATTAAGCCAGCAAGTTAGAAGGTATCAAGGAGCGCAAATTATTAATTTACTGCAATGTCGCCCCCGAAGACTGTAGCAGGTACGAGTACAGGTTCGTTGGAGCGTTGGATATCAGCTGTAAACAGTCAACAAAACAAAACAGATGATTTTACAAACTGTTTGGCTAGCGGCGCGTCACAACTCGCAAGAATGCAATTTGACATAAATGAGCTACGGCACGAGCGCTGACGCAGCGGTATGCAGAATGTGGCTAGTAGGCGTTCTTCGTAAATCAAGGTCAAGTTCGAGAGGAAACTAGCAATTAGAACATAGTATGGTAATTATTATTTTGTTTTTGTAAATATTTATTCGGTTGACTGTGTAATAGTTTCGATTTCAGAAGTTTTTGTTTTACCTTCATGCAATGCCGTGAAGATGTTTAATATCTCAAATGACAGTTTATTCTTAGGTTATCGGTCAATGAGCCAAGAATGTCGCAAACTGAGAAAAGTTTGTGCTTTCATGCAGGGGCCATGAAGATGTTTAATATCTCCAATACGAATTAATTCTTAGGTTATCGTTAAATGAGCCAAGAATTTCGTAGAAATTGAAAAGAAGTATTGTGCCTTCATGCAACGGTCATGAAGAAGTATGTTTACCTCTAACTAATGCGAATTGATTTCTTAGCTTATCAGACAATGAGCCACGAAATCCGCTAACTGAGGAAACACTTGCTACCCCACGCCAATTACCGACAAAGAGTCGATGAATTTTTGGTGTAAATTATTATTTTAATGAAACATATTGCCCATAACGGCACACTTTACACAGTCATACCATCGAAAATATTTCAGTAGGAACTTATTGTACTGGAGAATATCCTTTTAATTTGTATTTATTTTCTCTTGGGGGGAGTACTGTGCCGGTAGGCACGTTTCGTAATTTTTATCAATTCACGTATTGATGAATTGCATTTAGATAAGATATTATCTGTACGTGTATCTAGTGCACATTAGTTAGTACTGTAGTAAGTTAACATTGTATATATACGCATGTGTAATTGTAATTAAATTACATTGAAACTGACTGACAAAGTGGTTACTCTCTCACCCCCCTACCAACATGGATACCTCCGGTAAATTTGTTTTATGAATTAATGACGAATTACTAAATTAACTTATATCATTCACACTATGTTAAAATACCATTTTTGTTGTGTTGTATGGTGGGCTTGGATTATAACTAAAGGGCGGCTGACGGATGCAATATGGAGACGAAAGCATGAGATGGATAAAGCATGATTTCCACCAAACGGCTCGCATCGCATCGGATCGGAAAGGATGCGTACGGATGGGTCGACAGCCGATCGCGTCGGTTAAAATTATTATTGCCTATTTATGACGGAGCCGATCGCGCGTCGCAGCACATGCAGGCTACGATCGCGTGTCGCGGAAGACAGCCGCGGTCAAGTTGCTGTGCGCGGCTTGGTGATATAGACTTTAAATACTGTGAACATGATTTAATATCGTTTAAAGACCATAACATTCTTTCCGTTCCGATCCGTTGGGGGCCGTTTGGTGGAAATAGTGTTTAAGACTTTTATTAAATTTTGAGTCTTCTTCTTCTTCGTGGTACGGTCATTCCTGCATTTTTCTGTACTATTTATATATGAAAATATATGCAAGTTTTGTTATGAATCAGTATCAGTACATATCTTGTATATTAAGGAATTGCCGAAGTATCACTTAGCGAATACGCCTCTCTTACGTCTGTAGATGTTGCTAGGTAAGGGCTGGAAGGCGCCCGAGGGCGGCACGAACGCCCAGCACAGCTGCACGGAGAGCTCGTCCCGCCTCTACCAACAATACAGAGAGCAGGTACCTCGGGGAAGGCGTCGGCGAAGGCGGGGTCGCGGTGCCGGTTGACGTAGTTGGTGAGCGCGGGCTGGAAGGCGCCCGAGGGCGGCACGAACGCCCAGCACAGCTGCACGGAGAGCTCGTCCCGCCTCTACCAACAATACAGAGAGCAGGTACCTCGGGGAAGGCGTCGGCGAAGGCGGGGTCGCGGTGCCGGTTGACGTAGTTGGTGAGCGCGGGCTGGAAGGCGCCCGAGGGCGGCACGAACGCCCAGCACAGCTGCACGGAGAGCTCGTTCCGCCTCTACCAACAATACAGAGAGCAGGTACCTCGGGGAAGGCGTCGGCGAAGGCGGGGTCGCGGTGCCGGTTGACGTAGTTGGTGAGCGCGGGCTGGAAGGCGCCCGAGGGCGGCACGAACGCCCAGCACAGCTGCACGGAGAGCTCGTCCCGCCTCTACCAACAATACAGAGAGCAGGTACCTCGGGGAAGGCGTCGGCGAAGGCGGGGTCGCGGTGCCGGTTGACGTAGTTGGTGAGCGCGGGCTGGAAGGCGCCCGAGGGCGGCACGAACGCCCAGCACAGCTGCACGGAGAGCTCGTCCCGCCTCTACCAACAATACAGAGAGCAGGTACCTCGGGGAAGGCGTCGGCGAAGGCGGGGTCGCGGTGCCGGTTGACGTAGTTGGTGAGCGCGGGCTGGAAGGCGCCCGAGGGCGGCACGAACGCCCAGCACAGCTGCACGGAGAGCTCGTCCCGCCTCTACCAACAATACAGAGAGCAGGTACCTCGGGGAAGGCGTCGGCGAAGGCGGGGTCGCGGTGCCGGTTGACGTAGTTGGTGAGCGCGGGCTGGAAGGCGCCCGAGGGCGGCACGAACGCCCAGCACAGCTGCACGGAGAGCTCGTCCCGCCTCTACCAACAATACAGAGAGCAGGTACCTCAGGGAAGGCGTCGGCGAAGGCGGGGTCGCGGTGCCGGTTGACGTAGTTGGTGAGCGCGGGCTGGAAGGCGCCCGAGGGCGGCACGAACGCCCAGCACAGCTGCACGGAGAGCTCGTCCCGCCTCTACCAACAATACAGAGAGCAGGTACCTCGGGGAAGGCGTCGGCGAAGGCGGGGTCGCGGTGCCGGTTGACGTAGTTGGTGAGCGCGGGCTGGAAGGCGCCCGAGGGCGGCACGAACGCCCAGCACAGCTGCACGGAGAGCTCGTCCCGCCTCTACCAACAATACAGAGAGCAGGTACCTCGGGGAAGGCGTCGGCGAAGGCGGGGTCGCGGTGCCGGTTGACGTAGTTGGTGAGCGCGGGCTGGAAGGCGCCCGAGGGCGGCACGAACGCCCAGCACAGCTGCACGGAGAGCTCGTCCCGCCTCTACCAACAATACAGAGAGCAGGTACCTCGGGGAAGGCGTCGGCGAAGGCGGGGTCGCGGTGCCGGTTGACGTAGTTGGTGAGCGCGGGCTGGAAGGCGCCCGAGGACGGCACGAACGCCCAGCACAGCTGCACGGAGAGCTCGTCCCGCCTCTACCAACAATACAGAGAGCAGGTACCTCGGGGAAGGCGTCGGCGAAGGCGGGGTCGCGGTGCCGGTTGACGTAGTTGGTGAGCGCGGGCTGGAAGGCGCCCGAGGGCGGCACGAACGCCCAGCACAGCTGCACGGAGAGCTCGTCCCGCCTCTACCAACAATACAGAGAGCAGGTACCTCGGGGAAGGCGTCGGCGAAGGCGGGGTCGCGGTGCCGGTTGACGTAGTTGGTGAGCGCGGGCTGGAAGGCGCCCGAGGGCGGCACGAACGCCCAGCACAGCTGCACGGAGAGCTCGTCCCGCCTCTACCAACAATACAGAGAGCAGGTACCTCGGGGAAGGCGTCGGCGAAGGCGGGGTCGCGGTGCCGGTTGACGTAGTTGGTGAGCGCGGGCTGGAAGGCGCCCGAGGACGGCACGAACGCCCAGCACAGCTGCACGGAGAGCTCGTCCCGCCTCTACCAACAATACAGAGAGCAGGTACCTCGGGGAAGGCGTCGGCGAAGGCGGGGTCGCGGTGCCGGTTGACGTAGTTGGTGAGCGCGGGCTGGAAGGCGCCCGAGGGCGGCACGAACGCCCAGCACAGCTGCACGGAGAGCTCGTCCCGCCTCTACCAACAATACAGAGAGCAGGTACCTCGGGGAAGGCGTCGGCGAAGGCGGGGTCGCGGTGCCGGTTGACGTAGTTGGTGAGCGCGGGCTGGAAGGCGCCCGAGGGCGGCACGAACGCCCAGCACAGCTGCACGGAGAGCTCGTCCCGCCTCTACCAACAATACAGAGAGCAGGTACCTCGGGGAAGGCGTCGGCGAAGGCGGGGTCGCGGTGCCGGTTGACGTAGTTGGTGAGCGCGGGCTGGAAGGCGCCCGAGGGCGGCACGAACGCCCAGCACAGCTGCACGGAGAGCTCGTCCCGCCTCTACCAACAATACAGAGAGCAGGTACCTCGGGGAAGGCGTCGGCGAAGGCGGGGTCGCGGTGCCGGTTGACGTAGTTGGTGAGCGCGGGCTGGAAGGCGCCCGAGGGCGGCACGAACGCCCAGCACAGCTGCACGGAGAGCTCGTCCCGCCTCTACCAACAATACAGAGAGCAGGTACCTCGGGGAAGGCGTCGGCGAAGGCGGGGTCGCGGTGCCGGTTGACGTAGTTGGTGAGCGCGGGCTGGAAGGCGCCCGAGGGCGGCACGAACGCCCAGCACAGCTGCACGGAGAGCTCGTCCCGCCTCTACCAACAATACAGAGAGCAGGTACCTCGGGGAAGGCGTCGGCGAAGGCGGGGTCGCGGTGCCGGTTGACGTAGTTGGTGAGCGCGGGCTGGAAGGCGCCCGAGGGCGGCACGAACGCCCAGCACAGCTGCACGGAGAGCTCGTCCCGCCTCTACCAACAATACAGAGAGCAGGTACCTCGGGGAAGGCGTCGGCGAAGGCGGGGTCGCGGTGCCGGTTGACGTAGTTGGTGAGCGCGGGCTGGAAGGCGCCCGAGGGCGGCACGAACGCCCAGCACAGCTGCACGGAGAGCTCGTCCCGCCTCTACCAACAATACAGAGAGCAGGTACCTCGGGGAAGGCGTCGGCGAAGGCGGGGTCGCGGTGCCGGTTGACGTAGTTGGTGAGCGCGGGCTGGAAGGCGCCCGAGGGCGGCACGAACGCCCAGCACAGCTGCACGGAGAGCTCGTCCCGCCTCTACCAACAATACAGAGAGCAGGTACCTCAGGGAAGGCGTCGGCGAAGGCGGGGTCGCGGTGCCGGTTGACGTAGTTGGTGAGCGCGGGCTGGAAGGCGCCCGAGGGCGGCACGAACGCCCAGCACAGCTGCACGGAGAGCTCGTCCCGCCTCTACCAACAATACAGAGAGCAGGTACCTCGGGGAAGGCGTCGGCGAAGGCGGGGTCGCGGTGCCGGTTGACGTAGTTGGTGAGCGCGGGCTGGAAGGCGCCCGAGGGCGGCACGAACGCCCAGCACAGCTGCACGGAGAGCTCGTCCCGCCTCTACCAACAATACAGAGAGCAGGTACCTCGGGGAAGGCGTCGGCGAAGGCGGGGTCGCGGTGCCGGTTGACGTAGTTGGTGAGCGCGGGCTGGAAGGCGCCCGAGGGCGGCACGAACGCCCAGCACAGCTGCACGGAGAGCTCGTCCCGCCTCTACCAACAATACAGAGAGCAGGTACCTCGGGGAAGGCGTCGGCGAAGGCGGGGTCGCGGTGCCGGTTGACGTAGTTGGTGAGCGCGGGCTGGAAGGCGCCCGAGGGCGGCACGAACGCCCAGCACAGCTGCACGGAGAGCTCGTCCCGCCTCTACCAACAATACAGAGAGCAGGTACCTCGGGGAAGGCGTCGGCGAAGGCGGGGTCGCGGTGCCGGTTGACGTAGTTGGTGAGCGCGGGCTGGAAGGCGCCCGAGGGCGGCACGAACGCCCAGCACAGCTGCACGGAGAGCTCGTCCCGCCTCTACCAACAATACAGAGAGCAGGTACCTCGGGGAAGGCGTCGGCGAAGGCGGGGTCGCGGTGCCGGTTGACGTAGTTGGTGAGCGCGGGCTGGAAGGCGCCCGAGGGCGGCACGAACGCCCAGCACAGCTGCACGGAGAGCTCGTCCCGCCTCTACCAACAATACAGAGAGCAGGTACCTCGGGGAAGGCGTCGGCGAAGGCGGGGTCGCGGTGCCGGTTGACGTAGTTGGTGAGCGCGGGCTGGAAGGCGCCCGAGGGCGGCACGAACGCCCAGCACAGCTGCACGGAGAGCTCGTCCCGCCTCTACCAACAATACAGAGAGCAGGTACCTCGGGGAAGGCGTCGGCGAAGGCGGGGTCGCGGTGCCGGTTGACGTAGTTGGTGAGCGCGGGCTGGAAGGCGCCCGAGGGCGGCACGAACGCCAGGCACACCGCCAGTAGCTCCCAGCCGCGCAGCAGCGAGTCGCGCAGCGGGTTCTCCGTCGTCTGCCGGCATAGCTGCACGTACAGCTCGTCCCGCACTCTGCCCACAATACATTAATATATTACTAACTAACTTAAATACCATCCACCAATTTTTATGTTTGCCAGTTTGACATAACACTTCAATCACCCGTGTTATACATTTCCCGACGTGACACGGCCCATGACCATCGTAATTGAGGGGGCATTTTGCCTACACTTCCGTTAGTAAGGTTTACAAAAAAAACAATGAATTTACGAGTAAGTATACGTATTACCTGGTACGTCGCTCCGACTACTAGAAGATTAATTGTTTTTTTCTTGTGAGTTTACACTGTCGTGAAAAATGTATAACCCGGCAAATGTACACGTATTATGTCGAACTGCTAAACATTACAATTCCTCTATAGCACATTGAGGCAAAATCTGGCATGATGCGTTTAGCGACTACGGCAAAGAAATAAAACAAAATCTATTCACGTAAATAGATTTTGTTTTTTTTAACCAACTTCTGTATGGTAACCTATCGCAAACTCGTATTTTTTTTGACCGAATTTCATTTGACAGAAAACGTTTGGTTTTTTAACGTTTCTCCGATGGCACGATTCGGATTTTTTTTATTTTACCACTTGGCATTCAGTAAACATATCTTTAGTCCGAGCAACTTTTCTCCTTGTAGTTACTTGCCCTATGTATTGTTACGTATTTTATTTCAAAGCCTATTTTCATTACACCTGTGCTACAACTAGCCTAGGGATCTCATCGTAGTTTGTTTCTTAACCCATTTTTCACTTCATCAATGCTACATAGTTTACGCTACGTTAAGTCAAATATTCATTTATGCCCAGAAAATATTGCTTGTAATTTGTTACTATCCACAAAATGCAACGAGCAAGACGAATTAGGGCAGAACCGACTCGGATAGGTTAGCATAGTCGATTTAAAAATAGGTAAACTATTAATAAACCTAGCCGTTACATTGGGCAAATGATACTAAGGTAAAATCAGAAATGGGAAATAGATAAATTGACAAACTATTACATTGGACAACTGTTTGTACGGCGAAACCGGTAATAAGGAATAGATAATTTGTCAAATAGAAAAAATCCAAAACCAGTAATGACTAAATGAAAATATTCGAAGTGATCTTTCGGGCAAACGTAAAAAAACCCAAACCATATGTATTTGTCGAATAATATTTGTCGAACCAAAATTCGGTCAAACATTTTTCGGAGTTCAGATAGGTAACCCTTCTTTATACTTTACTCGACCGGACGTCTCGACCAATAAGAAAATAAACCAGTAAAAATATTATTGCCCTGTTTCATATAGCAAACAGGCCGGCAAAAGTACTAACGTTAACTTAAGTTCTATCTAATTTACAATACTCACTTCTCGTTAGCGAAAGTAGCGTGCAGTATGTCCTGCGCGACGGAGTTGAGCGTCATGCCGGGGCGCGCCTTGCGGTCGCCCATGTATATCTGCACGAGCCGGAACAGGTCGGTGGCGGCCTTCTTGTGCGCCTTGTCCCAGTCCGCGCCCACCATCGGCGCGCTGATCGACGACGACGTCCACGACAACATGTCTCGGACTGACGCCTGAAACAACCACATTGTATGTCTTAACCAAAACGTATGCTACGCCAAATTTTGAATCAACGGGTAATCTTGTAGTATTTAGGTGGCACTTGAAAGTACGAACAGATTAGAGATGTTTTTTTACGAATTCCACATACTAACTAAACAATTTAAATGAAAACTATTTTTTTTTAATTGTTTCCTTTCTTTCTCGACTCACGCAGGGAAAACGTCCCTTCACTAATCTGTTCGTACTGTCAAGTACTACGAGATTACCTATGTCTTCTCATACATGAGAAGAGGTCAAGTTGCCATTCCTCGAGGTGACATAGACCATGATTTTAGATAGTATACATAGAATTACAGCCGTTTCCAAAATCAATTTTAAAGTAAAAGATTTATCCTCGATTGTCAGTTCAGTAATCCCAGCTTCTTACTAGCTTTCGGGTGGCTATCGCTATCACGCTTGCACTCGCCACTGGCAGTATGTTTGTCATTCGTGGCTTCATAAAAACGAAGACTCCCGATAGCTATTAAAAAATTGTATCACTGTAGCTGTCTCTATACTAATATTTTTTTTGATAAATCCGTATTTGTTCTCAACTAACTTTAGTAGTGCAAAACAAGAGAAACATGAAATATTCAAAACAGCCATAGCGGTAACCGGCAGAATAAATTTAAAAGATGAATTATTTTCAAATTTAGTTCCAATAACACAACTCGAAGCGCATGCTTTCGGGCTGACCCCTACAAGATGGGACATTGATCATTGTAACGGTCCTGGTATGAGGCATCAACACCCATGTTGATAACCAAATAATCCTCCCAGTAGCCTGTCCTATGCCTTCTATATGTGGTAAAAAACTACGACTCTTACCTATCTAAAACCTACCTCAACCTATAGGTATGGGTATACCCAAACCCTTAAATTACTATTACACCGTTGTACTCAGACATTTTAGAGACAAGTACTTAACTCGTTCCTTTTTCAAACTTGTCTATGAAAAATCGTCACTATGGAACGGCTTAACCTTCATTAACGGGCTCTGAGTGCGGCCGTATGGTGTACCTTTTTCCTAAAGATGCCTTTGTTAAAGTTGAGGTGGTCCTTGGCGAAGATCTCGATGTCCTGCTCGAGCGGGCGGTGCGGCGCGTGCGCGGCGTGCGCGCGCACCGGGCTGTACAGCTGCGGCACGTCGTCCGCCGCCGTCGCGCCGCCGCCTAGCGACGACGTCTGAATCCAACCAAACAATACAGAATACATTCGTTGTCTATTCAAATCGGTCTATTAGCATGCAAAAAGGCGCATCAATTAGGTCGTCCAATTGCAAAAAAAAATACTGCTCTAACCTATCGGACTATTAATATACTATACAGGGTGCCCAGTAAATAATGGGCAAGGTTCTGTCCTGTCAGTAAAAAAATGACTTATAGGTGTAGTAAAAGTTGCCTGGTTTTCGAGATCGAGGAATCGAACTTTTCTATTTTCTTAATAATTGGCACCTTACTTTACTTTAATGACCGCCTCGACCATACATAAAGAGATTTTCTCGTTCTATTTGTTGCTTAATATTCTCTAATAGTTACGCGAACGGATGTGTACGCTCTAATACACATCCGTTAGCGTCACTATTAGAGAATATTAAGCAACAAACAGAACGAGAAAATTTCGAACCTTGTCCATTATTTACTGGGCACCCTGTATACGTAGGTGTACCTAGATAAATCACGATAAGCAGGTAAGTAGTGAACATCATTATACTGTATTATGTTTTACAGAGTACCAGTTTTTCTTCAATGGATCCTACAAATATTATAAACGCAAGGGGTTGTGTGTTAATTTGTTACTCCTTCACGCTGCAACAGCTGGACGGATTTGGATGAACATTTAAATGGAAGTAGCTTATAACCTAGATTAACACATCGTTTGGTTTATTTAATCCTTTAAATATCAGTTGCGAAAATTCACTATACTACAATGTAGTAGGATGTTGTAAAATACATAATTATATAACAACTCACCCTGTGTATGCCGGGCGAGGGCTGCCGATCCCTATCGAACCCCACGAAGGTGTTATAATAGGCGACGCCATGGTTCATATACTCGACGTCGGCGGGGCGGTGCGCGTACGAGTGCGGCAGGTACACGCCGGAGCCGTCGTCGTCGTCCGGCGTGCGCGCGCCGCCGTCCGACGACTCGTTGTCCGGCTCGTGCCCGGACAGCGAGCGCTCGGAGCCGGAGCGCGAGCGCGACGAGACGGACTCGTTGTCCGAGCCTGAAGCGCCGCCGTAGCGGGTGCGACCTGCAATAAGGATTTAGTTACATTAGTAACGAATTAACCTTTTGAACGCCATACGTCGAATACAAAATGTGCCACCCACACGCCAAACATGTTTGCTATGCTATGCAAATTACACCTTATAGCTACGAAACAAAGTCTCTTTTAATCTTGAACTCTTGTCGGCTGTAGCCGACGTGGCGTCAGTGGCACGACTTTTAGTTGACGGCCAGAGCCGACTGTGGCGTTGAAAAGGTTAAGTCCTAACGAACTAAGTTTTTTCCTGAATTTTGCACTGAGTCGACAGCTGTCAAATCGGGCTTTATGAACGGCGCGACTATAGAAGTTGAACACCTTTAAATCTATCTATATAAAACAAGAATCTGACTGACTCATCGATCAACGCACAGCTAACACCGCTAAACCTAGAAACTTGAAATTTAGTGGGAATATTCCTTGAATACCCTGGGGCCCGTTTCATAAAAGCTTGTAACTTGTAATACAAGTGGAAGTCTCTTTTTAATACATACTGTTGGAAAGAGAGTTCCGCTTATAATATAAGCGATTATTTTATATGCAATAGGCCCCTGGGGTTGCACTATTATGGCTAAAAAGGGATTATTGGAAATTCAACCTCTCAGGGGTTGAAACGGGCGAGTAGCGACGAACTAATTCTACGTGTACTAAAGTCGCGGGCGGCCTCTTTTTACCCGACTGCCGAAGGAGGAGGGTAATGTGTTTCACAGCCTATATATGTATGTTTGTTCCTTTGTGTCACTATAAAAACTAAAACCGTGGTCCGATTTTGATGATTCTTATGTCAATCGATTTTTCTGGTGAGTGTCACTGAAGATATGACAGTAATCAAAATCAAATTTCAATATGGCGGCAACCAGACGCCATATTGTACAAATTAAAAAAAAAAGTCGACCAAGTATGACAAGTGGGGTATCATTGAATAGGGATTTAAAAATAATCTTTAGGTTTCTTTCATCATTTTTCATTTTGAATGATCATTTAGGATTTATAACGATTTAAAGTTGGTTAGCAACAGTCGGGTTTTGAAAGCTTGCTTTTTGTTAATTATTTCTAATAATGCTCATGAATACTCATGATGCACTATTATGATGACAAATATTAGCCTAAAATCGCTATGTACGAAAGCCGTTTGTCGGGAGTTCTGAGATGTACCATTTAACTTCATATCACCCCTCCCGACGATACGAGAGCGTTAGACAAGAGTAACTCAACACTAATACTAACTGGACAGCTTGGCCTGTTGTATGATGTAGTCCTGCAGCGGCAGTAGATGCTGCATGCCGCGCAAATCCCAGTTGCAATACAGCGGGGAGCCTTCATCGTCCTCCTCGTCTGCGTCCTGCGGGCATTCCTCCAAGTCACCCGGCCTCTTATGACCTGGAAGTAGAAACAATCTCACATATAACAATTATTAATTTAAATTACTGCATTTCTGTATCGCAGAACCCAACATTGCTTGTGTCTGCGCTTAGTTAGCGTCATATAGTTAATTATAATTAAGGTTCACTCAAGTTTTGCCAAATCATCATTTGGTAACTATATCATTTTACAAATTTTCATTTCGCAAAAGAGATACTTCCCGCCGCATTATTTTTCAATTATATGTGATTAAAATTCTAACCTAACTTAACCTATTTTATAAGCCCATGTCACCTACGTCATATGTAATGGTTTAAGCACAAACACTATTAGCGTAATGATAGTTTGTAAAATGATACGTTTGTCAAACGTACTTATGGTCAAATTAAAGGACCCCTATTATAATTAAGTATACTTTAGAACAGTCGGCCAAGAATGTGGTCTATCACCCTACCGGTTGAAATTCGTTTTGCACGTCATGATACAACAAGTTCGATTTTCCGTTGCAATAATATTATGACAGTGACAAGTGTCAACTTTAGCGATAAGCGATAATTAGACCACTTTCTTGGCCGGCCGTACCTTATCGCTTAGTAAACTATGAAAGGAGTTAAAGCGGTAACTAAAATAAATATGTGTCAATTGTTAACGTTGACTGTAGGTAGGTGCAATTTCTGCTGTGGTG
Organism: Acleris literana; assembly: GCA_946894065.1. NCBI lineage: Eukaryota > Metazoa > Arthropoda > Insecta > Lepidoptera > Tortricidae > Acleris > Acleris literana. The sequence goes on from OX335673.1 coordinate 10,580,767, forward strand.
CTCAAATACAAACTTCTCTTGGTTACTAATTATTTGATCAAAAACGAAATTATTTTTTCCTTACGACGTGATTTGGTACGATCCCTGGGTGCTGTTGATCTACTATCTAGCCGCTGATTATGCTTCTGGAGGTTTGGCTCTGTTAACGGTGGGTCAAGGTTGATACATTTCATCTTGTAGTTTACTGAAACGAAATCGAATATGAACATTACAATTTCGTCTTCACAACACTGTCATTTATTCTAAAGAGATCTAGGGTACATTATTAAATCATGGTGATACAATGACTGTACATTAATGCCTGTATTAATAAGGTTCCAAATAATCACGCGCACATGTCTGTACGAACGGGGATGAACAGTTGTCAAAATTCAGCAGCATAAAAACAATTAGCTATGATTCAGCAGCATAAAGACAATTTATCATGTGACTCATGTATACAGGGAAGACATAGTCATCGAGTTAGATTGTCTAAAAGGTTATCAATTCGGAGGTCGAGCGCACAGAAAAGATTGACAACCGACAACGTACCTCACGTAATCAAACTAACTCTGAGTTGAGAAGGTAGTCCCAAGTCAAGTGGAGAGTTCATCCATCCATCAAAGCAGAAGGTGAGGTATTGTGACGTTACCGGCGGCGACTTCCTCGTGGTCGGGGGCGCGCGCGATGTCCCGGCGCGGCTCGCGGCGCCGGCTGCTGCCCGACGACACCGAGCTCTTGCTCGACGTGTAGCGCTCCGGCTCCGCCTGCTGCCGCCTGCCACACAGACATTATATTGTACACTGGATCGATCAGGGAACCAACGCGTCGGCAGTCTCGCCGCCGTCTCGAAAGGTGAAAGAAACTGTCAGGACAAGTCACTAGATGCCTCATTAACACATGCTACTCCGCAAGATGGCCGCGCATTTCAGGACTAAACTTTAGCGGTTCATGTAAGAATATTATTTCCTAACTTAACTTCAAAGGTGAGAGAAAATTCAGTTATCTCTATGATAATGGTCCCATTTCATTCGAATAAAGAACCATTTAGACAGCACTGTTTTTTTATGAGGAAGAACACAAACCACCTGAAGATTTGTGGACCCATAGCAATTTCAAGGCAGCAAACCAAGACTACCATACAAAGGGGCGTAATAACACGTCAAAATTGGCAGTTACCTACTATTGACCTTTACTTTGAGGTATCTACATTGCCAACCCCAAGGACTAAGGGAGCATTAAGTTGGTGGTAGTTACCTCGTGAACTCCCTGGGCGGGTGCCAGTTGGGCGCGTTGTGGCGCAAGTCGAGGCTGGTCTGGCGGAAGGGCTTGTCGACGCTGTATGCCGCCTGCTTCTCGAAGCGGTCCGCGCGATCCACGTCCACCAGCCGGTCTTTGTCTAGGTGCCTGCGGGGAATATAACAGTTACTATAGTAACGAAACACTTACAGTGGTTTGAATCAAGCGGCCTATACAAGATAACGATTTTAGAAAACTATCAAAATGTATTGAATTGACATACGCTGGACGCGACCGCCGGCAGCTAATGACGTCAACTCTATACCTTTCCTATTTATAATAATAATAAGGTTTTGTAAATAGGAAATATGCATGAATTTTTTTAAATCGCATTTCTTAACAAAATATGAAAATACCGTAAAAGAGATCACCAAAAGTGAAATTAAAATTACAATCGGTCAAGAAATACGAATGATACAAGCATTTTAAACTCCTAATCAGACAGCGATTAGGCAGAGACTCGATATGAACTGTGACGTCATGTAACAAACAGGTCGGCCATATAAACTCCATGTTAAATTAGATATGATAGAAAGATATAGAAACAAATCTTTGCTGTCTTATATTTTGGTTATTTTTATAGCTATTCAAAAAAATGTTTTTTCTCAACTGTTTGTTACATGAATCAGCTTTTATTGAAGCTGAGAAAAAAGTAATGAATATTCCGTATTGAAGATTGAACGATGATATTAGCCAATATTGGTTGAATGTGGTGCCAGGTAAGCGATGGTTACTGGTTACCTGTCGGAGTACCGCTCGCGCGCGTGCCGCGACAGCTGGTGCGGGCGCTCCAGGCTGTGCAGCACGCGCGCGCCCGCGCCCGCCGCGTCCGTGGCCAGCGAGATCGACGACACCAGCGACGGCCGCGCCGCCGACGGCTGCAATATAACAACATTATCATGCTCTTAAAATGTTACTTTACGTTCCCTGCACATCGGGACTAAAGCTCCTTATTAATCTCTAGGGAAAAGTTTTTTTTTTATTTACTTTCGAAACCCCTAAACAGCCAAACGGTGATTGTGAATGGAGGATTATCGCCATGTTCAGTGATTGTGTATAGACACTTTTTAGGGCGTGGAAATAACCTCAAAATGTCAACTGCGCAAAAATATTAAAAAATAACAATTTAATTTCGTGAAACACGATTAATGATTACGAATATGAATCTATTTAATTATATTGAGCATGAATTCATTTTATTATGCACTGTCCAATTAGTATTAAATAGTTTTCAAGTTTGAACCTGTTGGCTAAATATGCAAGAATTTAAAAAGTCACTTTACAAAAAATAATAAATGAAAAGAAAAAACCGCGGAAAAAAATTGTAAGGTACTTTGTTATAATCAATATTGTAATTTTGTATAGAACGTCGTTTTTTTTCCAAGCATTCAAAGTGAAAAGTAGAGTGTTTAACGCGAGACTAAACAACCCAAGCGCAGCGAGGGTGGCTAAACATCTGGTCCATACCAATTGTCTTGTCTTATTTAGTAAACACTTTTATAACCTCAAAGTGCTGCCTTTTCGAGTAAAATAGCAATTTTGTCGTAAAAAAAACTATCCATGATGTAAAATCAGGAAAATGGTGTGCAAAACGTGGTCTCTAGTTGCTATAATCAGCTGGAAACGGCAATTTTAGCCAAAAAGATGCATTTTGAGGTTATAAAAGTGTTTTCTAAATAAGACAAGTCAATTGGAATGGACCATACGTACATAGCTTCACGCCTGTCTCCCGATCGGGTAGGCTGAGACTACAGAACGCCAGGTGCACCGGCCAAAGCATACTTATTTCGCTTTCTCTACATTCATCATCATCAACTTCTTCATGCACGTACGTCGGTTTCAGGTGTTTTACTTTTGCACATATTTAGTATCTTCATTCTACGAAACAGGCCGAACCCAAAGACATTCGTTCGAAATTTCAAGATTAAGATGGAAAGCGTCAATGCTAAGGGCTAACGCATAACTGAGTCTGTTCAGATTAATCTTTGGTAGCAAATCCCGTGTGTGTTTACGGTACGTCAAACGACGTAATAACTTCAGTCGGGCGTCAGCCTTGCTGTCGTCAATACGTGTTAATTGAACAGGTCCCTTCAAGTAAAACACACACGGGATTTGCTACCAAAGATTAGTCTGAACAGACTCAGTTAAGCGTTAGACCCATAGTAATTGAATTATTTATGTTCAGCTTTGTCAACGATTTGACACACAAGGAGTCAAACTTAATAGTTTAACCCATTCATTGCCGACGCCTCATATTTTTACTCATCACGCAGTGCCGCCGCCTTCCACGCGACGACGCGAATTCGCGTCCGCGGCATTACATTTGTTTTCTAGCAAAAAAAAACAAATAACTCGACGCGAAATCGCGTCCTCGGCATTACGATTACATATACATGGAACGCGAATTCGCGTCTTCGGAAATGAATGGGTTAACGAGCAAAAACGAGCAGAAATCCATTCTATCGAATTAGTTTACCAGTCGTAAAAATAATTCTCTTTCACAATTTCATTGCAAATAATTTATTTTTTATACAAGGGAGGGAGTTTGAGCATGCGGGTTACCTGATGGGAAGTAATCAGAGTTGTCGGTCCGTTGCCGGCCAATTAATTAGGGAAATGTAAGCTATTTTTTTGAAGGCACCCATTAAATTAGTTCCATACGTTTTTAGGGTATTTTAGTCGCAACCTCATAACGTACTGATAGCGGCGTATACCTGTAGGAAAGGCGTAGGTTGCTGCTTTTGCAGCGGACTGCTAGGACTCTGAGGCGAAGCAGACTCGCAGGACGAACCGCCCGCGGACTGCTGTTTTAACTGAAACAATATCATCTTCTTTTCTATTTCACGCATTTTTACAGACTGCAAAATTAAAAACATGCGATAAATACATCTATTTACCTTTCTTTTTGTCAAAGGTGTACTCTCAACTGATTTAAAATATTTTTCGTGCATGGAGTCATCCGAGGCATCTTTTCTCGGCGAAATAAAGCTTCCACTTCGATTCAAACCTGCAACTAATGTTGTAATTACTCTCCTTTTACGACACTGGCATGAGGACAATCTAGATAAGTGTCGCCATTAATTAAACATCTTGTCACTACATCGTGTTATTGCATGAATACTATTTGCGATGTGTGATCGCTATTTTTAAACGGAGACGTAGCTTTGCGATAAAACAATGGATACGCTCCGTGAGTAGTAGTAACTGTAGAAACTTGTAAATCTTTCTTATGCAAAACAAAATGTTTAGAGTAAAGAGACTTTAATCGTTACAAAAAAATCCACAATAAGAATAAATTGCAAAAATGACACCTATTTTATACCTAGTATTCATTCTCTAACTGATAACTTTTGAGCAAGTAAGAAAACTGTCGTAAACTTATTATATGTATATTGTCATCTCATCTCAGTGGATGTACCTCCCACAAAGGCATTACCTGAGTGCGGGGACCACTTGTCGCCGTCATGCGGCGCGGGCGCCGCGCTGCTCCGCTTGCGCAGCTGCGGCGTGCACGCCGGGGCACACGCCGCCGCAGCACTCAACTCCTTCGAACAAAACAAAAAATTTACGAGACTGTTCGGAATAATCGCCAAAAGTAGCGTCCCCACTGAGATCATTCGCGTTAATATTCGAGAGGTGTGGACGTTGAGCCTAGCATTACAAAGCTTACAAACCACTCGATGTTAGCGTCGAATGCTCTCAGTGGGGCCGCTCCTAAAGATGATCTTAGTCACGGTCACAAAACAAAACAACACATGTATGAAATGAAACAGGAAACCTATGTTTTTGTCGGAATGTTAGCAAGTCAAAAACCTTTTACCCAATCTATATGACTCGTCCATCTAATGCTTACTTGCCAACCATGGCAACAATGTACTATTGAGGTGAGTTATGCCCAAGAAACCTGCGCCATTAACGCAATCATAAAGAAACTAGCTTCTGAACGCGACTTCGTCCGCGTAGATTTCGATTATCGTTATTCCCTCGGGAACTTGTCGTGATAAAAAGTAGCCTATGTGTTAATCCAAGGTATAAGCTATACCCATTCCAAATTTTATTCAAATCCGTTAAGCCGTTTGCAGCGTGAAGGAACAACAAACTAACAGACACACACGCACTTTCGCATTTATAATATTAGTAGGATGCGTAATCACGCAGACATTATGTGACCAACAATATTAGGCGTACTTCATTCACTTATTCATTAAATTTGTGACAACATTTAATTTTATAATGTGACCTATACAGAAGAAAAGACGCGCCAAAATAGTAGAGAATACAGGAAAGCTGCTGACCGTATGAATAGAAAGAGTTATCCATAAGACCCAAAAACGTGATCGCCTAGAAGATCGGCCCAAAATTGGCCCGAAAATTTGGGACTCCTCCCTTCATTTTACGTTGTATTGTTTTATGTAAGTTAAAATTAGACTACTTATACTCGAAACTGTAATTAAAGACCAACGTGGGTTGCAACTAAAAAGAAATATATTTGCCTTAGTATATTTCCACTTTTTAAGAGACCGCACTTAGAATATTTATTTGTAGGTAGTTTTAAACCTTCGATTTAAATAAACAAGTTAATTCAAGTTACTTACACAAATACAAGATGGCCTATTAAATATTTAACCATAGAAGATTTTTGGTAGCAAAACTGTTATTGCAATAATATTGTAATACTTCAGGTATTAATAACATTTGGTACGATAAATAAACAAAAGTTGTAAATAACGTTAGATGCAATTTAAATATTACATACGTTTAGTTATTCGACAAAATAAAAGTGTGTAGCTCACTTTATAATGACAATTATCGGGCATTTTACCAGCCATGACACCATGGGGTCCATGGGTAACTGTCAAGTTTAAATCAAGCATTCGTGTAAGTCATCCGAATTCAGCTTGTCATTTTGTATTAGCTGATAAAAAAATCGCCATTGAACACACACCCGCCATTTAATGACTTAACACACTATATGAGAAAATATTTGTTTTGAGATATTTTAATGTTTTGAATATTGGGTAGAAAAAACATTGAATGCAAATTCCCTATTGTTAAATATAAATTATCAACAAATATTTACAACAATTTGATTATCAATGCAAAATCCCATATGGTACAGTTCCTCTCTTATCAAAATAATACGTGAAAAAACAAAACTACATCGTAAATGGAAAAGGTTCTCAAATCCGCGCGATTACGATGAGTTTTCATTACTCAGGGCTAGACAAAAACGTGTGCAGGATCATTGTTTTCAATCTTTTACTAATAACACGGAAACATACATCAAACGCTCTCCAAAATTTTTTTGGAAGTACGTTAAATCCAAACGCGGAGGCTCCAGTTATCCTAATTGCTTCAGTCTAGGAAACGATACTTACAGTAATGGTAGGGAAATCTGTAACGCATTTAATACTTTCTTTGAAAGCGTGTTTGACACCTCAAACTCATCGTCTAATCCTTTAAATAGCCCTCAGTGCAGTAATCAGTGCGATGTTTTGTCCGGCATTGAAGTAACACGTGACATCGTCCTAAAGTTCTTAAAGCGCTTGGATAAATCTAAGGGACCAGGATGCGATGGTGTTCCACCAATTTTTCTGTTTTCATGTGCTGAAAGCCTTGCATATCCGTTATCTATTCTCTTCCGTCAGTCATTAAAGGATTGTATTTTCCCTCCGATCTGGAAAAAAGCTTATATCGTACCCATACACAAAAAAGGTTCAAAGTCAAATATAGAAAACTATCGACCCATCTCTATCCTCAATACCATAGGTAAAGTATTTGAATCAATTGTTTTCGATGGTATTTATCCTCTTGTAACTCATAGCATCTCAGATAAACAACACGGTTTTCTAAAAAGACGCTCAACTGTTTCCAATTTGGCCTGTTTCTCGAATTTTGTCCTGACTGAAATGGAAGGTGGTGGACAGGTTGACGTGATATACACGGACTTCGAGAAAGCGTTTGATCGAGTGGATCACGTCATCCTCCTCACAAAGCTTGAAGCTATAGGAATCCACGGTGACTTACTTAGATGGGTCAAGTCTTACCTCACCAGGCGTTCTCAGGCTGTGGTTCTTGGTGGTTATAGGTCCGATTATATAGATATTCCATCTGGCGTGCCTCAGGGTTCTCACCTCGGACCTCTCTTCTATAATGCGTATATATATGACATAAACACATGCTTTGTCAACGCTCGCCATTTACTATATGCAGACGATAAAAAAGTATTTATGCGTGTACAATCTCTAGCTGACTGCGAGCTACTGCAAAGCGATCTCAATAACCTTAACGTTTATTACTCACTAAATAAGATCACACTGAGCATTAGTAAGTGTCAGTGCATTAGTTTCACTCGCAGCCCTAAGCCAATAAATTTCTCATATAGCTTCAATGGCGTTGCGGTGAAGAGAGTCGTCGTTGTGCGGGACCTAGGGGTGATGCTAGACTCAAAAATGACCATGAGAGACCACGTAGACCTTATAGTGAATAGATCTTTTCGCAATCTAGGTTTCGTAATAAGAACCTGTAAACCCTTTCAAAGCTTATTAAGTCTCAAGATTGTATACTATGCGTATGTAAGAAGTATCCTTGAATATGCCTCTCCTGTATGGTCAGTCTGTTACGCCACTCATAAAGACCGTATTGAGAGAATCCAGAAAAAATTCTTATCACATATAAATTACAAGTTCAGAAAACCTAATCTAACCTACACTGATAACTGCCAGGAGTACAACTTACTCACGCTTGACGAGAGACGTAAATTGGCTGACATGACCCTACTTTACGATATAATTAGAGATCGCATTGATTGTCCTGAACTACTATCGAGCCTGTCGCTCCGTGCCCCAAGGCGCCGCACCAGACATACCACCCTGTTTCATGTCCCCTCTCACTCGACAAACTATGGTGCCAATGCAGTGCTGTCTCGCATCCCTCGTCTGTATAACACGGAGTTTTACAGTACTGATCCATTTTTGGGATCCAAACACAAGTTTAAAAAAGATGTTTTCACGATTTTATTAAAGAAAAAACTAAATAGGTAGAATAGAATAGAATAGAAATAATTTGTATTACACTTTAAATGAGTTTAAGTCATTAAAAAAAAAGAGAAGAAAAAATGTAGATTTCAATTTTCTGGTAGGTAGGTTGTAACATTTTTAAGTGAGTTCCTGACGGTAAAAAAACTTGAGATAGCATTTTATTACATTGTAGCTACTTAACTGGTTTGTAAGATGACAAACACGCGAAAAGAAGTGAAGTAAAGTTGAATGAAATCAAGTATTTAGATATTTTAATCTTCATTCTCTTAAATATTAACTATTTGGATGTTTTAATAGTTTTAAAAAATAATTATATCCTCATAAGATTAAACTCGGCATAGCTTGGAATTAAAAGACTGTGGGTGCTGGTTTGTTTTTGCTTTGCTTCATTTCCTGTACCAACAGAATTGTATGAAATCTAAAGAACATAATTTCAACTGATTTGAATGGGTGGGTACCATCTGTGGGCAGGTGCAGGCAAATTAATTACTTAATAACTTAATTAGTTTCCATTCGACTGGGTCTGCGGGCAATGCAAAGCATAAACATTTCTGAAACAAAGACCCTTTGTATCTTGTTTGTTTTAAGCATTTTTCTTAAGTTACATTTTCACTATGTTTGTATTCTCTTTAATTAAGTAAGTGATGGATAACTGTCATTGGCCTTCTTTTATGTAACGAATACTATGTAATAAGTATATTTAAGGCTGTTGTTGTCCTGAATAAAATAAAATAAAATAAAAAAATAAAAAAAAAGGTTGGCTAACTCTGAAATGTTCGATTGACACTGACATAAGTGACTTTGACACTTATGACAGTGACGTATCTGTCGTAGTTTTTTTGGTCTTAAATTAGATTTTCGAGTATAGTATCAATATAAAAACGTAATTAATTATTTAAAGCCTTGTTGTCAAAAACTATCCATACTATAATATTTATAAATGAGAAAGTAGCTGTCTGTCCGTTACGCTGTCACGACTAAACCGCTGAACCGAGTTCGATGAAATTTAGTATGAAGATAGCCTGAACCCAGAGGAAGGGCATAGGGTACTTATTATCCGTGAGTAGCGATAAACGAATTCTACGCAGACGTAATCGCGAGCAACAGCTAGTAAGCTATAAAAGCAAGACGCAAAGACAATTGAATTGCAGTAATAATATTTATCTACATCCATATCATAACTTCCCTATAATATGTTACGATAAGCAAATGGCTTATATTAAAAAACCTGTATCTGTGGTTGTACTATAATGATAACATAAAGGTATTACATGTCATTAATAAAGTATCGCGTATAATTGTAGTTGCATCTTAATGTTCACTGTAAAGTATTGGTGACCAATACTTTAATGTGAACATTAAGATACAGGTACATTAAGATGCAGGGCATCTACACATACAGGTTTCTCACATATTGCAGAAAACTTATGATATTCATGTAGATAAAGTTATGTATGCTGTACGCATTATTAGGCATTAAAACACTCGTTTGATCTTATTATGGAACGCGCCTTTCGGCTCGTTTCATAAAACGACACTCGTGTATTAATGCCTCTCATTATGCACCAGTCACATAAATAACTGACTGTATATTGCGCGAAAAATAACTGTTAACGATTTTTACGCATTGTTGCAAACACGGGCAGATGCACACTCCACCTGTCAATTCGTACGTATAAGTGTTACAAAAGGTAGCGCGATTGCTGCCAGCGGATAGGAAAGAGTATTTTACGTTAAATGCCGCTATTAACCAATTCAAGTTCCTATGCAACCAAAATTAGCACATCGTTCTAACTCCGGAAACGCGAACACACCTACTGGCCACGATAATACCAATTATAGTGGTGCATTCATTCATCAAGAAACATTAATTTAACAAATCAGTAAGTTGCCTGATAAAAAAAACGCACCCACCAAGTTTATTTACACACATCAAAAATGTACAATTCCTACCTTATTTTATATTAAAAAAATGTACTGCGTTGTAAAATAATATAGAGATATTTTTGATCCTTAGGCGTTTTTTATTTCTTCACACTTGACGACGAATATAGCGATACAACTTACAATCCGTCCAGCCGCAATCGTTTGGATGTTACGAGGCAATAAAGAATTCACAGATACGCGCGGAAAACATTACCTTCTCTGGCAGACGGTAAAACATGTTTTACTGGGGCGAGTTTAAAAAAATCATTTTTGACATTATATAACGATTCTTTACGCAAATAAATGTGAGCTAACTAAGAAAGAGTTTTTCTTGGTTGACTTAAATAAAATAGCTATGATATTTATAAATTTTATCAAATGAATTAAGGCACAGAATTTATTAAAAAGCAAAAAAAGTTGACAGTAAGGAACACTATAGGTAAATACTGCCAATCGAAACAAAAAGGCAGTAGCGCATATGGACTCCATACCTACTGCATTATTCTTTTGAACGGCGGTATATAAGAACAAAAGTCTACATTTTTCAAAAAAACATACTTTAGGGATAATAATCTTCAAAATTCATTTAATTAATTCATATACTAAATCGACAATATCCCCACAGACAACTATAGTGACAATGTCACTCCTTTTCTTTTACTTCCATATGTAGATTTTACCACAATTTGCCTGCCGGCAAAATAGATACGACCTCAGTAACTACAGGAAGTTATTTCGTGATTTAAAGTAGGTACATTTGATTGATGTGTCATCTTGTTAAGCTCGTTTTAACGCTTAATAACTATTTATAACAACACAATCTTGGTAGAAAATAAAGTTTTTAAAGTTATTTTTCCATTTTTGTCTCAGATTTCCTGGTTTCACGTGAGACTTTACGTCACAGCGCTGTTCTAAGCAGGTCAATAACCCAACAAAACAAGTGGGTCACAAGCTAAGCATATATGCTAATACAAACTCGTTTCTTTAATCCGCAATGGGGATGTACTGCTTCAAGATTGTTATATAAGGCGTAAGTTTAATCAAACAATATACCACCATTGGCTTAATGACTGCTGTTAACAGACTGATTTCAATGCAATATTTTTTTGAAAAACTTATTTAAATGGGATAGATTTGATGGAAAACATATATATATTATTATTATCATTTGTGACCAAGGGCAATAAACCATATAGACAATATACTACACGATACGCCGATTATATGGCCAAGTGCCCAAGATCTGCGCAAGTATTACATGCGACGACAGTAAATTAAGAATACATAGCTCAAAAAGGCAAGGTGGATTATAATGTTAGGTTATCTCGTGCATGTCTGAATGCCCTATAAGTAGTTTGGTGTCGAAAAGAGAAATGAAACGTGCCACACGTCGAAAGTCATTAAAACGCAACGCAACATACAATAGGAAACCCATAGTAAAACTACAGGAGGGATTCTGATCAGATGTCCTCCTCAAGACGCATAACGCTGTTAGCCATTTTCTAAAATCGACAAAATGCATACGATCGACGAAAGTTGATGACCGATCGCGTCGACGGCCTATGTGAACTCCATACATTTCGAATTGATAGAAAATAGAAACGTTAGCAGAGTTTGCACCTTGGCTAGACCTACTGAGGCGATAAAAACATGATGAACTAGACCGCGTAGCATGGTCATCGCGGTACACACACCAGAAAGCTATAGCAGTTTCATACAGTCCAAATAGGGGAAGGTTGTTGTTATTGCTAAGAGCCTATTGTCCCCTCATACAAGGAAGTTGAAAGTGCGATGGTATTAAGAAATGTATGTATAGATTCTAGTTACCTGTTTCAGTCTTTGCTGGGCACTGCTGATGCTGCTGTCAGATGATCGTCCAGAATCAGTATGCCGGCACAATTGAGTCATGCCATCTTCACTTAACCGACCTCTTCGGCTATCACTGCTGTTTCTGTACACAGCAAGATTTTTTTTATATGAAGTGCAAGTCAGAGTTGCATACTGAGGGTACTCATTTTCAAACAGAACATAGCACGCATTTTTTATTTTACTCTTAATCTTACACACATGTATTTATTTACTTTTATATTCATGAAATGAACACATACAATTTTCTGTTATAATAACCAACTATTGTTAGTAAACTGAATACAAGTATGCAAATTATGAAGAGAATTTAGCAAGTACTCAAGTGACTTAGTTTACAATGCAAAGCAATACTAACAATTAATTTACGAAATAATTTTGAGTATTATTCATGATTATGAACCATACCTGTGGTGATAGTGAGCCTTCCTGGTCCGTACCGGGCTGGTTTGTGGAATGGAAACATGCTTGGTGTTGCTAGGGGAGAGTTTGCTGATACTCGCCACCGTACTGTTGCCATTGCTGCTTATTGGGTCTATCAGCAATGGAACCTGAATATTATCCAACTTTTATTATGTTCAACATGTTGTTGTTGTGTGAAAGCTCAGTTAAGCTCAGTTAGTAATTACAGAGAAAAGTTAACCAAATTGTGACTGAATTGCATAATACAGTATGTATGACATATCAGCCCCCTATTTCACAAAACTGATAGTGACAGGTGACAATTCGGTAAAATCTAAGCTAAACAATGTACACTGCATTGTCATCACAAATCATAAATTCTTTTTTGATAACATTACAAGGATAGGATAACATTACATTTGCTAACAGACTTTCATCAAGCCTGGTCTTTTTAGACATACATACAATACATGCCAGGAGGTTAATAAAAAACATAACCAACTCTTATTAAAATTGAATACATAAAAATGTACAGTATTCCCAGCTTCTTAATAGCTTTCGGCTGGCTATCGCTATCACGCGTGCACTCACAACTGACAGTATATTTGTCATTTGTGTGTTATAGAAAAATGAAGATTACCGATAGCTATTAAGAAAATTGATAGCACTGTATGCAGGTTTCTTTGTATTTTATGCACTGCTATAACGTTTATACAATTTAAATGAAATTTAGTATGGAGATAGCTTGAGTCCCAGGGAAGGACAGGATACTTTATATCCTATAATTTGTATTTGTATTATCATTGACTAGAATTTATGAAATTGGGAAAGTATTATGAAAATTTATAGATTATTTACAATATTTGTACGCTTGCTTGCATGCTGAATACAAGTGCTTTAATTTTATAACTAAGACCGTGTATTACTGTATTCTGACAAATAAATGGATTTGAATTTGAATTTGAATTTAGAAAATATGATACTTCTAAGTTATCTACAAAGTTATGGGCAACAGTTAGCTAAAAATAAAAATACCAACACCTGCTCTCTGTCACTGTAAGCTCTGTGAAATAGGTAGCAGATGGCAACTTCATTACCTGGGGTGCCACTTGGTTAGTCTGGGTTGATGTCTCTCTTCTCTTTTGAGGATCTGTATTTTGTTTTAATGTCTGCAATTTAGCTAAGGGTATGATATCACAATCGGTGGGTCTGTGCCATACAGTTGTCTGTAACAAATTATTACATAACACTTCACTTTTATTTTATATTAATAACTAATAGTTATACTTTAATAAAAATAAACATACCTGTGTAGAAGCATTGTAGTAGTAAAACCTATGTGTATTTATATCAAATAGTTCCCACCATTGAGAGGAATCTGTACGTTTCACTTTAACTCCCTGTAAAAGAAATGCACATGATAGATGCAAAAACAATATCCTATGATTTAGGGCATCCTGCATTAAAATGTTAATTCGAGTTTTAGCTTTCTTTTGATAAGAAGTTTTGTACAGAAAACTGAACTTGGACCCAAATCCAGATTTAGCTTTTCCCTACGAATATCAATGTTTGTTTAGTACAGTCAAGGACTTTAATTGTTATGCCACTATGGAACCCTGTCGCATAACGTTAATCATTTATTTTAGCGTAATTTCTGTCATCTGGTTTGATGCTGTCATTATGACAGAGTTCCATAGTGGCATAACAATTAAAGTCCTTGACTGTACCTATCATAGTGACAAACAGAAATACATGAGAACCATTCAAATTAGTTAATACTATGCAAATATTCAATGCAAAAACAATAAAACTATGCATTTTAAATCTTTAATATCCTTAGACGTACCAGACTACCACGCAAAGTCATTTATATCTCTCTAAAATAGCACACAGTTAAGTCAATTAAGCTGTTCCAATTCCCAGTCAACCAAGTAAATCATGTTTATACTACCATGTAAAACCTAAACAAGCAAGCCAGAAGATACGATTTTAAGAGAAACAAAATGTTATTTAGGCTAAATAACTAAAAGTAGAGCATTACCTCAGGTGGGTCCCATACGCATTCCCCAGTAGTGAGGTTAGCATACATATGTTCCTTTGTCTTGGGCTCGATTATTTCCACCCATTCTACCCTAGAATAAAACATCACCAACCGATTTAACTTTAGCAGCACCAGAACAACGCAAAGCGACGAAGAAGGAAGAGTGCAGGGCGTGACATTAGCGATTTCCGCGTACTTTATTGATTTTGCAACTTTCAACTGAGGAAATCGGAAGTTAAATTGACACTTATTAATAAAAAAGCACCAAAACACAAAATTACCTTTCCGAAGACATTTTCCCAAAAATAAAACTCGCGTTCCTAAAGTTTTTTATTCATCGTAAACAACCTAATCTACCTAAAATACGGACGAGAACGGTCAGAAACCATCCATGTTTACGATAAGTACGTTCCACTTGCTACTTGCGATGCTAGTTCCGACAGTTGCGTTTGCAAGTTCCATATATTGCGAAAGATTACCGTACTGTTGCGTTTTATTTCTTATAAGTGGTTTTATCAAAATATGATTGTTTGAAAAGGAACACGTAATATTAGTTATTATTATTGATTACTCAAATAATTAGGAAAAAACTAGAAATAAATTAAATATTGCATCTTTTTTTCAAGTTCGTATATCCAAATTCATGGACAGATGTTCCAAAACTTATGGCAACATTAATTTTGACAACTAACTTTAGAACATTTATAAGGCTAGCTACCTCGCCATTAATAAAAAAGAAGAAGGTTGGCTACCTCATTATTTCTTCCTCTATCACTTTGTTTGCCTTGGAAACAAGAATACCAATTAGCTGAGTGATGCCTTTATTATTTACGATATTTAAAAAAACTAAAGATATATTAGAAGATTTTATTTTGTTTTCAAAATTTTTTAAAATATATTTTTTGCATTCTTTCAAAACGCACGCAATTGGCGTGAAAATTAAGTGTCATGTCACGACGTATGTCACCTCAATTACACTCTCAAAGCTTTGGCAAATCAAACTTATAGATTTCTCACTAGCATCCCATACCGATCTTATCAATTGCCCAAATTGCAGTAAGTACGTAACTAATTACAGTAAATTATCAAGTTTTCAAACTACTGTTACAGTCTTTCGACTGCAAATTCAATGTTGCGAACCCTGACTATTAACCTTATAAAATGCCGGCGTACTAGTTTTGCTGATTCATTTATTAAAGAATACTGTCGGGATACTACCAAGACGATAGAAATTAAAAGTGCACATCCAAAAACTGTAGTTAAGGGTTAGTAATATGTATATATGTATGTTAATATATTGAATACCTTCGTCTTTGAAACTAACTTTAAGCTCTTTGTCTTACTAACTTTTTTTGATTCTTGGATTGTAATTGTATGGCGCTTTTCTCGATTATGTTATTATAGTTGTTATTAGTTTTAGCATTCTCTATGTTCCACTTGATAGCTGGTGACCTATCACTAATGTTGTTGAATATTTTCATAATACATAATTTATTGCATCTATGGGGTTTACAATGATTCGTGAAATAATTATCACTGAACCTTATATTGCTATACCCAGGCTATAAAGTAACTAAATAATGACATATTTAACTTAAACATACACAGCATTATATCAGAATATTCATAAATATACAATTTATATTATTTTAAATATGGACATGAGATTTAAATAAAAGGTCTATACTCGAAAATCTAATTAAAGACCAAAATCTGACAGTTCCCATCATGATTATTTTATTATTTTAACATTATTTCATAAAAATATGAATGAGAACTTGTGTAACCAGTAATATTAGGCTAAGTTTTATTAATAAAAATACCTACACTTAAACCAAAATGCAGTAATCACAGCAAATATGCGCCGGTTGAGTTTAGGATCTTGGTCTTAAATTAAATTTTTGAGTATACAGTTTTAAAATTCTGTCATTTTGAAATTCATTTAAAAAATATATTATCAACTTTCCTCTGACGAGGGGTAAATTTTTGCGCCCTTTTATAGTAGTTTAAGTACCTCAATTTCTATAAAAGGGAGCAGATACAATTTTAAAGCAATTTATTTCTTTCAAATCTTTAAATCACACATTTACCCCTAAGTCGGAATAGCCCCGCTTGACCTCTTACAGGGTGACTGGATATTCGATACAATACTTTTATGGAGGCCAGGGTACTACATGGCCTAATTTGCTCCAAATGAGCTCTACTATACCTCCATAAAAGGATTGTATTGAATATCCGGTCACCCTGTATTACGTTTTATTTTTTTAAATACTTAAAGAGCCTATTATCCTAATTTGATATATATTTATAGTCATGGCTGATCAGTCAAACTTCCTATTGCCAAACAACCAAAGGTTTGTCGAGCTGGACAGTTCACAAGCGTTCAACAACTTGACTAATCAAGAAAAGTTGTATGCTCACTATCTAAGCCAAGTAAGTCAGACTATACTTAGGGTTCTGAATTGTTCTATTTGCATGCCTATTTACAAATTGATTTAATTTGAGATGCATTAAAAGTAGCACATAACTGATAAAATGAATTCAAAAGAAAAACTTCTACATACAAATAATCTGATTGTATAGTAACCTAGATATATTTTTAAAGGCAGCTTGGAATGGAGGTCTTATAGTCCTGATGCAGACAAGTCCAGAGTCACCTCGGATCTTTTCTCTGCTGCACAGGATTTTCCTTGGAGAGCCGTTGGCTGAACTTAAAAAATCTGCTATGGCGAATGGTGTCACAGAGGATGATTTTCAGGTAAGTTTAATATAAAAAACCGGCCAAGTGCGAGTTCGACTCGCGTGGAGAGGGTTCCGTCTTCACACCATATGCCTGTCTGTTAGTCTGTCTGTCTATCTGTCCATCTGTCACAGCAGATTTGATACAAAACTACTGGACCGATAGAGTTGAAATTTGGTACAAATATGTAAGTCGGTGACTCAAAGCGTAACATAAATAAATGAATTTTGAACATGGGGGCTACTTTTGGGAGACAAAATAGGAATTTAAAAAAAAAAGTTTCGCTATCCTTATTGTGTGACTAGTCAAATGAAAGGGCTTGTTGTGAGCATCTCAAATATATTTCTTATTAACCGTATGTTTTTTAAAATATTGGGGCCAGTAGTTTCAGAGATAAGGGAGCGGGATGGTCGATTTTTGCGTATTTTCTTAAATAACTTATGTTAAAGTTATAAAACAAATATATTTGAGATGCTCACAACAGGCCCTTTCATTTGACATGTCACACAATAAGATTTGCAAATCTTTTTTTTTATTTCCTAATTTACCTCCCAAAAGTGGCCCCCTTATCCAAAATTCATTTATTTACGTTACGCGTCCGTCTTTGGGTCACTGACTTACATATCGCACCTTCAGAACAATAGTGACCTAATTCAACATTTCTGCTTTCAAACTTCAAGTCATAAATTTATTATTATAGCGGCCTAATTCGAAACTTAAAATTTCTGAATTACTTCACTATTGTTTTGAAGGTGCGATATGTGTACCAAATTTCAACTCGATTGGTCTAGTCGTTTTGGAGCGAATCGGCTGTGACAGACGGACAGACGGACAGACGCACGAGTGATCCTATAAGGGTTCCTTTTTTCCTTTTGAGTTACGGAACCCTAAAAATACTCACTCATTGTTTATTACTTTTGTTGGAGGTATGAGGTACATGAATTTATTTTATATCTTTGTCCCAATCCCTTATTTTGTACACCATAGTTTATGTTGGATTGTTCCTTTAGTTGACTGGTGCAGGCTGAGTTAGTCATTGTGACTCTTCCTCTGTTAATTGTAATTTTCATTTGTTGTCCATTTTTGAATGCATTGCCATAGAACAAAAAAGTACAATGCAAATGAAAAAAATCTTGTTAGTATGCAGTTGTAAAAAACCCTTGTTATAAATAAATCTTAGTTAACTTAACATCCGGTATCCCACCGACGGTCGTAATTCTATACTACTACTAAAAAAACCTTGAATTTTGAATTACGATTTAAATAGAATTTAGTACTTATTTAAAAGAGTTAAGACTCAAAATCGTATCATGACGTGCTGGCGATGGCGGGAGGACCGCGGGTGCTAAAGGGTCAATTTTATATAGAAATCATGTAGTCTGGCACAGAGTGTGATTTGTTCATACCATACACTTTATTTATATGTTTTGATGTACAGTCGAGTTCATAAATATGTATACACTTTAGTACCTTGTCTATTTAATGTCATTTTCAAACTGCCATAATACTAATTATCACAGCGATTAAAGTGACTAAAGTGTATACATATTTATGAACTCGACTGTACCAACAGGGTTCTAAATTGACTTCAAGTAAATAATTTGAATGGAGGGGCCCAATCACAATTATTTTTTAACTACAAGTTTCCCCTGCCTTTTAAAAGTTTGATCACAAAGGAAATAATTCTAGGTCCAAGTACATAATATGTATGAAATATTAAAAAAATGTGATCATTTGTTTTTGACACAAACCCCACCACATATTTATCTACATAACCACATCCTGCCCTTATTGTTGAATAACAAAAACGCAGTAAAATAGATAGCGCCAGTGACTATTGTGTTATCAATTTCAGGCTTTTTTGGTCTATGCTGGTGGTGTGTTTGCCAACAGCGGCAACTACAAAGGTTTTGGTGATACAAAAATAATTCCAAATTTAACAAAGGCATCTTTTGAAAGTATTGTAAAATCATCAAAAGCGTATGAAAATGACATTACACATATTACCAAGCTTTGGCAAAACACCCAGAACGGTATTTATGGTTTGGCGCCAAGGTTGACGAGCCTCGGTCTGGCTGATAAGGTAAGTAAATGCAGAGTCGATCCCATTTCCAGATAAGAGAATGCAATTTGCTCATTCGGATAACCATTGTTTGCATTATACATGTTTGATTCTTTTTGTGTTTAAGGGTGTTACAACTTACTTCTCTAGTAACTGCACAAAAGAGGACTCTGATTTAGTGAACGACTGGATGAAAACTAAGCGCATTGAAGCATACATTTGTAGGACATTTAAAACCACTGCAGATGATGGCTGTTAGTATTGTATCAATGATGTTATATTATTTTGTGTAACATATAGTTGACCTTTGTTTTGTAATTTCTAGTACCGCTTTACACTATTCGCTACGCGAGCGTGGATTCTGGCCCTAAACCTCCACTTACAATGGAAAAGGAGAAGTATAAGAACGCGTATTTTGAAGTGACGCGTGGAGACTATTCTCCTCTGCTAAAAATCGCCAATGAAAACTTAAACAAGGCCATTACTTACGCAGCAAATGATAACGAAAAGAACATGCTAAAACATTACGTTAATAGTTTCAAAGAAGGAAGCTTAGATGAGCACAAAGAGGGTAGTCGATTCTGGATTAAGAACAAAGGGCCTATCATAGAAACGTGAGTTCTGAATGCAGTTTTTTTTTTAACTTTATACGTGGTACGTAAGGTAAATGTCCCGTACTTCGGCATCTTAAGGGTCTGACGACTTTAAGATTTTCTATTTATTTTTCCACACATATTACCAGTTTAGAGGCTTTTGTTTATTTAAGATTGGTATTTCTAGAGTATGTTGATGTATTAATTATATTCTTGTGGTTTGAATTCTTTTTTTTATCAGTTTTTTTACAGACCTCTCATTTGAACGCAATTTCGTGGTAAAATTTGGCTCTGTTTTTAAATTCGTGAGTTCATGCTTCCTATTTCGGGTTAAGTTTTTAAATGAATTATGTAACTTAATCACCTACAAATTTGAAATAATAATATTTTAAATAGGATTTATAATTATTAGGAATACATAAACACAAAAAAATTCTATAGTTAAAGTCCAACTGAGATCATAAATAAAATATAATTAAATAAAACCGAAGTTGAATCAAAAACATTGTCTCTTTTGCCTATTAAAAATATAACTAATTAATTTATTTATTTATTTGTGTTTACCTATTTTTTTAATCACTTTTTAAGTATTTTTTTTTTTATTCTTTGAAAATATAATATAATTATTAATAATAATTGTTATTAGTAAATCTACCATTTTTATTTGTTTTGTTATTTGTTGGCCTTTCCAGATACCCAAAAGCACCTTACCTTTATAGTTCTATTACTCAAGAAATTAGGGACATGTAGTGTTTAAAATTAAGTGTTACTCATAATAAAACGATCCCGCAAAAATGAGTAAATTATCATAACACCATAATAATAAAATTTAAAATATAATAAAAAATAGATAAAACACATAGTAACTCGATTTAAACGTTAAATTACAATTTTCATTAAAAATCTAAACTCAGGGTCACTTTAAACTCGTGTTGTATGAATTTTAGCGGAAAAAGGGTATACCGAATTTAAGTCATAAGAAACTACATTTCATACATTATTTGATTTTTAAATATTTGATATTTTTATGGTCATTAACACGAAACAGAAAACTCCCTAAAAAACCGCTAATTCGGGAGTACCACGAAATAGGGGACTAGATAAAAATAAACTGAACCTTATTTCGTGAATCAGTTAATCGCGATTTTTATTTATTCTATGCTTAAAAGTAACTGGAAATGTACCTTAATTTAATTGATATGTCGTACAAAGAAGCACACATATAAGTTTTGTTAAATCTGACTTTCCTTTTCTTGTCAGTGAGCTTAAGAAGTTCGATGCTTCACCTTACGCCTAAAGCAACCCGCAGGGCTCGCACAGCTGTTTGTGGCCGACTGAGAGTTCAACGCGTTGTATTACAGTCAGCTTAGCCATCCTAAAGTCGGAAGTTGGTTTTTAAACAGCTTGAATAATAGACTTTATTTAGGCATGTACATTTTTTTTAAATAGTTCTTGGTTATCTTATTTTCGACGAAGAAACAAAAACTCACGAAATAGTGTACTAGCACGAAAAGGGGGACATTTACCTAATTGATCTATTTATTCCCAGTTACCAGGGATTCATAGAAACCTATCGTGACCCCAGCGGTCAGCGCGGCGAGTTCGAAGGATTCGTGGCCATGGTCAATAAAGAAATGTCCAAGAAGTTCGGTGAATTAGTCAACGGCGCAGAAAGATTTATCAAAATGCTCCCGTGGGGGAACGACTTGGAAAAGGATACTTTTCTTCGACCAGATTTTACGAGCTTGGATGTTCTTGCGTTTTCGGGAAGTGGTATTCCGGCGGGTATAAATATTCCAAATTGTAAGTACAAACAAAATACTTTGGCAATTTGGAATTTAGTAAACATTTAAATTAATCTGACTGTTAAGGAAAGTAGTAAAAACCCTTTTTAAATTTGCCATGACAACTTTTTCCTCCTCTATTGCTATGGAAACTATTGATAAACGCAGCCAAATTCATAGTTATTGCAGCTTATATTGCAATTCTTATGTAAATTTATTCATTTACAGATGACGAGATCCGTCAAAATGAAGGATTCAAAAACGTATCACTTGGCAACGTGATACCGGCGGCATACAAAGAATCTATCATTCCATTCCTCAGCGAGTCTGATAAACAATTGCTTGATAAATACAGGGTCCCCGCTTTCGAGGTAAATATAGTTGGTTTTTCCTTTACGTTCTGGCTTGCATGAACATGGTAGGCTTGTGTCGGTCAGGAACTAAGAACTAAAAGGAATGAATTCCCGTCACGGACCGAAACGAACTAGTTCTTCGTAAACGATCTTAATCGGTCTTCGGTCCTTTAGGTCAGTAGCAATTGTTGTATGTATGAGCGAAACAGAGCGAACGAGTAAAGAGCACACTCGATGTGAACGAGACCAATAGTACCTACTTCAAAGCGTGTCCTGCTCAGATCTCCAAATTTGCTCCGGAGCTAAAAGACCTAAACGAACTAAAAGAACGAAAGTTCCTTTCACCGATTGACCGAGATCGGTGCGCTCCCTTTAAAGACCGAGCGGGTACAACTCTAGAAAATGGAAAATTAAAGAAATAATTGAGGCTGGTACCCACTACCTTCTATTAGACTAAAATTGTGCTCTTGTTTCTTTATGTCTAATTTGTAAAGTTTAGTGACACCACGTTACAGAAGAAGTGATTATTTTTAGGTGCAAGTTGGTCTTCATGAATTGTTGGGTCACGGCAGCGGAAAGTTGCTGCGGAAAAACGCTGACGGCACGTTTAACTTCGACAAGGAAACAGTTAAAAACCCGCTTACCGGTAATTATCTTGAGCTTCTTTTATATTAAACGAAATTGAGAGAAGAAAGCGTTTGTGGTTGTATATGTTACATGCATTCTATCAAAAAAAATCAAGTTACCAAACCTTGTAATACTTACGGTACTTACGGTATTTTGATTTGCAGGCAAGCCGATCGAATCTTGGTACACGGAAGGCGAGACCTATGACAGTAAATTTACTACACTCGGCTCTGCTTTCGAAGAGTGTCGAGCCGAAGCCGTTGGCCTTTACCTATCTCTGGTGCCAGAAATTGTCAAGTGAGCTTTGTTGTTTTCGTCGTAGGTACCCGATATAAGAAAACACCTGAGCATGGATTTATTTAAAATAAAATAATTACACAAGATACCACGTTTCGTTTTTATATCGGCATCGGCAGGCATGTTAAAACAGCTTTATAATTTTGGTCACAGGGTATTCGGATACGAAGGCGAAGAAGCGCAGAATGTGATATACGTGAACTGGCTCAGTTTGTTGTGGAACGGAGTCGCGAAAGCAACGGAAATGTACCAACCTTCCACAAAGACTTGGCTGCAGGTGAGATATAGTTACAACTCCAACAAAAAGCAAGTTTCTTAATACTGAATAGGGTAAAACATCCAGTGATCATAGTAAATACATATGGCGTTTTCTATGTAAAGGGACCTTATTGTTGATGGTCTTCCGCCATTATTAAAGATGCTCCGATATAAATACAACGTCGCGTGATGCAGTGCGGCGTAAGCGCCATCGAGAATAAGGTCCCTTTTCATAGATAACACCACATATGGTGCCAATTATCAGTTGCAGAAACAGAGCTGTCACGTTAGTTTCGCCACCTTACATCGCATCTGCCGCGTCTTGCGGAAATAATGCGGAATATTTATGATCTGATGTGTTAACAGGCCCACGCACGAGCTCGGTTCGTGTTGATGCGTCTGATGGAGCTGGAGGGCGACGGCATCCTGACCGTGACGGAGCCGGAGCAGGGCCGCAACCTGCTGCTGACGCTGCAGAAGGACCGCCTCGCCGTCGACGGCAGGAAAATCATAGGTAATAAATAATAATAGTATCCGATCCAACTTGATTGTAGTTGTTTTTTCATAGTTGTGTTCGGTGATAACTTGATGACCAATGACAATAGCCTCTAACTATATTTTCAATTTCGAATACCTGCAAACCATCCAATCAGTTGATAATATTTGTGGCATTATCTATGTAAAGGGACCTTATGGCGGATGGCGCTTCCGCCATTATTAAAGATGCTCCGATATAAATACAACGTCGCGTGACGCAGTGCGGCGTAAGCGCCATCCGCCATAAGGTCCCTTTACATAGATAATGCCACAAATATTATCAACTGAATGGATGGTTTGCAGGTATTCTAAATTGAAAGTCCCTTTACATAGATAACGTCACATTTAGTAATTTTTCCTATGCACCTCACTATACTTATAGACAATCGCACCTCATAGAATGGGATCCCAGTCACCCCAGACTTACGTGATTTTAGGAAAGATGAAATTTTAGGATCGGTAGAGTATAACATAAACTTAGAAAGGATTGGATACTCGCTAAGCTGAAAGCGGGGCCGTTGTACAGGTAGCAGGTATCAAAGGTGGAAAAAACCCATGCTAACTTACATGAAGGTAGGAAGGCTGGTTTTTGCATATGTCATATAGAATATTAATTATAAACAAACATATACAGTTGGCAGACACTTCCTGTGGGCCATAACTTTTGACACGACACTTTAAAGTTGGTCCGGCTCAAACGCCTGCCAGTAACCTCCGAGCAACGACATGCGAAGCTATCGAAAACACATAAAACGTTAGGTTAGCTGTTAGGCTAGGTTAGGCTTCGCGTTTCGTTGCTCGGAGGATGCTGGCAGGCGCTTGAGCCGGAACAACTTTAAAGTGTCTGTCAAAAGTTATGGCCCACAGGAAGTGTCTGGCAACTGTATATGTTTGTTTATAATAATATTACCTGCTACCTGTAAAACGGCCCCGCTTTCAGCTTCGCGAGTATGCAATCCTTTCTAAAGTCTGTTCCTATTCAGACTCCCAATGACTATAACAAGTATACCTGGCTGTAATTGTCTTTAGATAGAGGATGAAATAGTAATGAGAATAATGTTACCTCTAATTAGTTTATTAAAAAGGTTGAATATACATTCATCATCATCATCGTATTATTATGCTGGGTGCGACAGAGACGAAAACCTCACTTATCAATCAAATCTATCAAACCTCACTACATTTTCAATGTCGGAAATGGTTAAAAAAATCTTTATGATAAGACTGTCAGTGGTAATGGTGCTTTCAGCGAATGTGCTTTTTCATCAAAAAATACAATATTAAATAGATATTAATAAATAGAGATTACTACCTTAAAATGGACATGAAGACAATGATAAATAAATAATATGACTAGGCTCAACCTTCAAAAGTACGCGAATATGGACATATAATGGTAAATTGATTTGTTTATAAGAGTGACGGAACGAATAGGAACAGACTTTAAGTTTATGTTATACTACCGATCCTAAAAAATTAATCTATCCTAAAATCACGTAAGTCTGGGGTGACTGGGATCTTGGACTAACACGTGACGTATTTAAAAGGCTAATCTGAACTCGCTTCGACCTCCGATTAAAAAGTATGGGATTTGGAGGTGTAATATCAATCGGATGTTCCGAGTTATCGGAACCTGATTCGAAGCTCCGTAACATCCCTGATCTGAACATTATCAAGTCACATTTCACTAAACTGGTTACTCGAACCACGATTGCATTCAAGTAATGTGGTGCGAAAGCATGCCGGAAGTGGAATTATCTTTATGCAACTACTAGATCCCGTTTTAGAGGTCGCACTAAAAAAAAACCTCGTCGCATCGCTAATCGCTATGTACAGTCAAGGGTAAAAATAAATATTCACACAAAGGTGGAAAAATATGTACACGTAGACATTATTGCCATAATATAGTCTGTCTACATATTTTTGAGACTTTGTGGTGTATACATATTGGTGCCCTTCACTGTACCAAACGCTTGTGTTCTACTTCAACTCATTTTAAATTTTATATAGAAAACTTTTGTCGTGCAAGATAGGCCGCAAGAGCACTTAAATATCAGAGTTTACCAACGCTTGTTGAAAAGAAACCCGCCAAAAAACCGAAGCTGGGTGGTATAATTAAGTTTATTTTAGGCGATTTCCTGGTGAAACTGCAAACGCTGAAGGCCACGGGCGACATCGCGGGCGCGGAGCAGCTGTTCGACAAGTACTCGCGGCTGGACGAGCCGTGGGCGCGCTGGCGCGACATCGTCATGCTGCACAAGCAGCCGCGCAACATTTTCGTGCAGCCTAACACGCAGCACAAAGGCAAGGCGGGCCGCAGCTGTGCTACTTTCACTTTGTGTAATTTTAAGGGTGCATCCACTGAGTTCACCTGGGGGTTAGTAGTATGTTAAGAGAGGAAGAAATGAACACTTGAGGATTATGCTAGGTGATCTCAGTGGACATTACGAATTTAAATAGTTAGCCACAGCTGTTTTTAAACGACTAAATTCGGTTGTATTTTAAAATAATTAAAATAAAGGGACAATCTTACACAAATAGATCTAGTCGCTATTTGTCCTGCCTAAAGGTGTGAAGGAACTAATACTGTTTGACACATTACCAGTAATGTTTTCCAAAGTATTTTAGGGGTAGGATCGGTTGGCGCCAATAGTAGCCTAATTTAATGAAAAGCCTTGTAACCTCACGGTATCATCAAATGAATGAAATGCATCTATTCTGTTTAGGCGACACGGTAGAGATGCGGCGCTACCCCGCGAGCGCGGAGGGCATGGTCGCGTCGTGGGTGGATCGCTTCCCGAGCGCGCAGCTGTCGGAGCTGCTGGAGCAGCTGGCCGACGCGGACAAGCTGCACTTCGCCGACCTGCAGCCGCTACTCGCCGCCTGACCCCACACGACGAACTATTTTATATTCTGAATAAATTGTACTTTTAACCTTCACATTTTTTTTTCCCGAACTTACATCGGTTTTCATCTCTAGGGGCGACTTTCCTAAGGGTTGATTTGAGTGCGAATAAACACGAGTTATGCCATAGCAAGGGAGCACGCAAGTTCGACCTATCTAAACGCCTGTTGTTATGAAATTACAAGTGAGACACGGTAATCTAGTTTGTTGTTCTCGCTTGGGTTATTTTCTATAGTCGCCTATCATCAAATAATTTTATAGCCGTCTTACAGGCTGATAAGGTATAATTTTGATTAGCAAAAAAGGTTATCGATCCGGTATTAGGGTTGTGCGCGCTCGTTCACTGAGCGGATCGCTCCAAACGAGTACAATCACTCTAATGTACTAATTCGGTCTTTTAGTTCTTTTAGTACACTAGTACACTGAAAGAAACTGGTCTGTTCATATACTCCTTTGACCGAATGATTGGCCGGCTTTGTTGTCAGTGTCACTCGCTGCTCTGCCTGCTTTGTTCGGGTCTTGCTCCGCGTGTACTAAATGAACTAAGAGCAGAAATTTAACGGAATAGTTCGTTCTAGTACAGTGACGGGAATTAATTCTTTTTGGCTCTTAGTACATGTACTACACAACCCTATCCAGTATGAGTAAAATCCTTCACTATTATATACATATTGGATTCTCTTTGGGTATTTGACAAGATGGTGTCGCTTTCTTAATTGTTTTTATTTATTTGCATATTTTGTTGTTTAATGGATAGTAATGATGTATTAATATGCAGTAAATTAACATTCAAATGTGCAGTATAATGAAGAATTCAAGTTTGAACACGTATCGCTTTTGGAAGGATTGCTCCAAGATAATCCCATTTGGTCTTCGTAAAGTTCTACCTACATCGCTTCACGGAGGCTAGAGGATCACCGTACAACGTTGCCTTATGTTTTTTTTTTATATGTAAATGTAAAATATAAACTTGACATTGGCAGAAATGGTAGCTCGATGTTGCGACCGGTTGCCATTAAATAATTAAATAATAATATACAGGGCGTCCCAACACTATGGGACATGAAGGTAAAGTACCTTAAATACTCTGGACTCGAAACTGCAATATAGTGCGCATATATCCACACTTGCAGGTAAACTAAGTTCGGCGGCTTATGCGGTAAAGCGAATTCGACAACTTACTGACGTCGAGACGGCGAGACTTGTGTACTATAGTTATTTCCAGTGTTATGAGCTACGGAATTTTGCTGTGGGGAGGAGCGGCCGACATCCAAATCATCTTTGTACTACAGAAGCGGGCTGTCCGTGCTATTTATCAATTGGGGTCTCGTGTTTCACTTAGGGATACATTTAAAGAAATCAATATTCTTACAGTCGCGTCTCAATATATCTTTGAGAATATCACGTATGTACGCAAACACATACATGAGTTTAGGCATAACCGCGACGTTCATAATTTAAATACTAGAAATAGGGATAAGCTCGCTCTTCCAGGCCACCGTCTCCGTAAGGTAAGCACTTCGTTTGCGGGGAACTGTATACGTTTTTACAACAAGATACCATCTGATATCGTCAATATGCCGTTCAATAAATTTAAGTCTCACATCAAGCGCTGCTTGTTGGGTGGGTAGGGCATATTACACTGTAAATGACTTCATTGGTGACCAAGATGTCTTTAAGTAGTGTCTAGGATATTTACAATATTTGTACCTTGATAAACATAGCCTTTAAGCAAACTGTGTATTTAAGCATTCAATTTTATGTTTACTATTTGCATTTTTTATCTACTAGTTCTTGTGTGTACAAGACGCTTTTAAACGAGAACACACTGTGATGTTTCTCGCCGGACAGCTGTTTCATACAATATTCATTTTATGTTGTCCGGCAGCATGAGCATGTCATGCTCGCTCAAAGGTCTTTGCTTACGGCGGCGTCGTTGATCGGGTCGCCACTTTCCCGAACACATGGTTGAGAGAGGCGATGGCTGAGATACGCGTCATACTCGTGAACGGGTGCTGTTTGTGGGGTCCGGTCTGTTCACGTTTGCAAGGACATGTTGTTCAATTAATTATTATAGTTATAGCTTTTGACGAAGAGACCTCGTCGTGTTGTTCTCATATTAGTTATTTTTAGTTTAGGTTTATTGACCTTAAATTTGTAATAAGTTAATTTTTGGTAGTTTTAAGAATTTATTATTTATTACTTTATTGCCTTATTATTACTTAATATAATTTACTTTTAAGTATTGTTGTTGTATGTTTTATGATTGAAAAAATGACCTTCTGCTGGAGTTTCTTGCGGCGCTTCTTCTCCGCAATGATGGTCTTGTCTGAAGCGCTGGTAAATTCACTTTATATTACCGACGTGTAAAAGAGCCCTCATGTGGCCTATTTGCTGAATAATTTTTTTGAATTTTGATTTTTTTTTTGAAATGTCGAAGATAGGATATTTTGCTGAAAGAAGACTTTGTTATTTTTAAAACTTAGTAATACTGCATTCAAAGATGTTCTAAAAATTATTAGCTTCGTCTGAGAATCGAACCGACTTAAATATGAAAAAAAAATCACCCGTATTTTTATGATGCCAATCGAAAGAATGAACAAATATAATAATTCTTCTTAAGTAACATAGTATCTTAAAAGAAAGGAAAAACGTGAAATTAATCATTATAATCAAATTAAAAACATACATGAAACTGACGAAGTCAGTTGAGTATTTTTTGTAAATTAATTAATTTCTTGTAAATTATTTAATTAAAGCCTTAAAATGTGATCTCTCTTGTCAAATGCAAATCGCCAATCTTTTAATAAGTCCGCTGCCCGTTGATTTTTAAACATATTATGGTGAATACTCGATATGATATGGCTCAATTCTGTTTGTTATTTGCCCACGTTGTCGTATTGCTTTTTGTATAGCAAATCTTTCACCTATCCCCAAAAGAAGTAATGTAACGGTGAAATAATGCACGTGCACCTATAATAAGAAAAACTGCCAGTAAGTCGTTTATTAAGTGGGTACTTATTTGCGAATAATCAATGCTATCTATGGAATGATAATATCGCTATTTTTTGGACGTCGTCGTCGGTAATAAATAATTTTCTTGAAATTTTAATCAAACATTTTACGTTATTCCTTTCTTTTAAGATACTATGTTACTTAAGAAGAATTATTATTTTTTGTTCATTCTTTCGATTGGCATCATAAAAATACGGATGATTTTTTTTCACATTTAAGTCGGTTCGATTCCCAGACGAAGCAAATAATTTTTAGAATATCTTTGAATGCAGTATTACTAACTTTTAAAAATAACATAGTCTTCTTTCAGCAAAATATCCTATCTATGATATTTAAGGTACTTTCCCTTCATGTCCCATAGTCTTGGGACGCCCTGTATACATATAGTGACTGAGTGTCTTAGTTCCGCCACTCGCTGTTAGATAGCGCTGTAATCAATGTACAGTGTCATCTAGTGGCGAGTAGAAAGTGGAGAATTGTGTTTCCTATAGTATCCAAAGACTTTATACCTTACTACTAGACTGTGTACCAAAAAAAATGGTATCCTACACTCTTTTTCATCAGAGTGTTGTGACAGTTCATATAAACACGTATTACACTTGTTTCTTTAACTTTACATAAGTGCTACATTGGTAAACACCTAGCGACGAGGTTCAGGAACTTATTCATCAATGCCTAGGCAATGATGAATAAGTGCTATGATTTTGCAATTTCAACTTTGTGACTTGTAGAAGACGGTAGCTATTTGTTTGCAATTTTTGTTACTTGTTATGATTTGTTATTAGCGGTAGCTTTCAACAAAAGAGATATGTGATATGTGAGATATATATATTTCATTGTGTATGTATAAGATAAACTCTCAAGTGGATAACTGCCAGCTTATAAAATTTCTACTATACGATTTAGTATGACACTGAAATAAAGCAATAAATAAAACCACAAATTTAAACGAAATAAATTCAATTTGAATAAAATATAGTTTATCTACACACATATCATAAGTTCTCTATTATTTGTAGAAATCAGTAGAGATTCAAAAATGGACGACCAGAAAACGAACCGTGGCGCCACAAAACGGTGGAAGAGTTTTACGCCGGTACAAATGCGACTATTTATGTTATTATGTTTATCCAGGAAAAACGGATCACACTACCTTGCAATCGATCTTTAAGGCATACCAAACAAACGCCAAGCAGCGGGGTTCGCATTGTTGTTTTATGGTAGGGGATATTTCAACCGGTGAAATTACTGCATAGAGGCATTCCGTCGTAATGCTCAGGGTTGCCAACGCATTTGCAGTCTTAGGATTGCATTCTAAAGATTGTAGTCTTGAGAATGCCTATGGGTGTCAGATTCCACTTACCATCAGGTGGCCGTGTGCTCGTTTGCCTTCTCTATGCCATAAAGAAAAAGAAAAACAGTTCTTTCAGCATTGACAAAGATTTCAGAAATATAATTATAATGTGATTCATCAATCATATTATAGAACAAATAAAATTCAGTATTTTATTCAACTATATAATTTATTCACATTCAATACAAAACGAGTGTGATGGTTTTAATATTCATCGTAACAATCACAGTTTCGGTTTTACCAGTACAGTAACTATGAGTAACAAGAAAATATTAATTATCACCACACACCAATAAATAAATTCATCAATACCATGAAAATTAATAAATAGGACAAGATGAAAGCAAAAAAGATGAAATAAATCGTCTAAATTATTGCTTTTCTAACACCATTACAATAATATCGACTGCGGTGGGCCCGGTGCCTGGTGGTCGCACCCTGCAAGGGGGCCCTGCAGTCTGCGCAGCGACTCCGCGCACTGCACGGGCTGACAATATACATCAACCCGTTGCAACCTAGATTTCTATAAAACTGAACACGTAACTTAAGCTAAAATACGGTTGGTGTAAGTGATTTCATAAAACCTTTATAATACAAGTTATTTCTAACAAAACTTTAACTAAGCACCATTCTATTCGATTATATCTTTAAGGGCGTGACTTAGCAATCAAATACTTCAATACTATAATAAACATTTAAACTTATAATTGACTTAGGGTCACATAAAAATGTAAATGAATGTAATTATATTTAAAATACAGAATATTATTGAATAAAACATATTTTTGTGCAAACACACATCAAAAATCGTGTAATTTAAATATCTCCAATCTTTAATAAAACGGACAATATCAAATCCAGTCATTTTGCTATAGTATAAAGGCACATAAGAATCGATTTACAATAAATATCAACATAAGTCTATGTTTGCAAAATATTACACGTCAATATATTGACTTATAGTAACTTTTCAAATCTGAGGTGACTGATAGCTTGAAGCTTGAACATCACGTAACCCCGATATAAATAGCAATATTTATTAATTTACCCAACTTGTCACGTTCGTAGTCCAGTAAAATTAGGGCAGTTTTAGTTTTATACAAGGCAAACGTGATATAAGCTTACAGGAACCATATTTATTTTTTGTTGTTCTTGACTTCAGATTATTTACATTTAGTACACCAGGGGCCCGTTTAGCAAAAGCCTGTACTTGTAATATAAGTGGAAGTCTCTTTTTAATACATATTGGATAGAGATTTCTGCTTGTAATACAAGTTACAAGTGTTTGATAAACGGGCCCCAGTACACTACATGTGTACCACTAAGCTTCTAAGCCGCTCTACCACTAAACCCTCTTGTGTAAAGCCTCCGTCCGCTGAGATTCTCTACAAATATGATAAAATTGATAAAGTAATTTTATCGTGCAAATCTTTTGTAGTGTAGTAATTGGCAAGATTCATAACAGTCTCAATACGACTAAAACCAACAATCCCACATTTTATAATGCCTTGTTAATTGTGTTCCAAGTAGACAAAAAGTAATGGAAGTCAATTTGAGATTCTTTTGTATAATTTGTTTACTAATTAGGTAGGTAATGCTATCAATGAACGGTGGAGATTCGAATAAATGTTTTTTTAACAAATGCTTACCACTACTCTCTATGTTTCCTAACTAGGCAGATCTAGTAGTTTCGTTCAGTTAACTTTCTCAGAGCATTCTGCACCGTCGCCTTCGCCTTTAGATGAGACAGTGGATCTGCAAAAACATTTGATCGGGTTTTTATCAGGAAACAGAAACCGTTTCTATGTGCAGTTCGTGTCTGTGTAATGAAGTCATTATGCAACTACAAATTA
This sequence comes from Acleris literana, assembly GCA_946894065.1. Lineage (NCBI taxonomy): Eukaryota > Metazoa > Arthropoda > Insecta > Lepidoptera > Tortricidae > Acleris > Acleris literana. Next base: position 10,613,698 of record OX335673.1, read on the forward strand.
TTAAGAATACATTAATTTACACTACCGAATGAATCGTCAGTACAATGTTTATTTTGAAGTAATAGTTACATATATAAAGTACAGAAGTGAGACAGATAAATTACATCATATAATAATTGTATCTACATATTGCTGTACTATGCCTACCTGACGAGTTGTTTTACAGGTAATCGCTAAAACTTTGTAAAGCATTAGTGCTGTAAAATTTAATCGAAAAGCTTGAAGCGTGCACAGAGACAAATCATATTATAATTAATATTAAAGTTCCGGAAAGTTATTTTGATTATTTACGTAAAATGTGAGTAGGTACAGGAATTATACACACCTTGGCGAAGTTTCCTTTTCGGCTTCCGGTTTTCGAGTAACACTTATTGATATATTCTTTCTGTGTCTTATCCTTTCTAGGATATTTTCAGGGCTAGGTTCCTTTTCGCTCTCCTTTAGAATAATGGCGGAATTGCGAGTTCTCTTAGGCCTGTAGGTCGCATAGTTGCCCGGCGAATACATCGAAATCGTTCTGTTGTATTTGTGCGGATCTCTGAGACTCGTCAGGGTCGTCTCGTCCGTATCATCACAGCTGTCCAACAGCGACTTGGTTCTCGAATACCTGTGGTTCAGCGTCCCGTAGGAGGCGGGCTGGTCGTAATCTAGATAGCTTCTAGTTCCAGGATACTTCCGGAATTCGCTTCTATCGAGAGATCGGTACGTATCTATTTTATCGTTGAATCCGTAAGAGTCAAATCTTAAGTTATTCCTAGTGCTAACGGGTAAGTCAGTGAACAGAGATCGGTAGCGCTCGGCGGAGGGCGAGCAGTCGGAGCCGGCGGAGTACCCGGGCGACAGGTCGTGCGCGGGCGAGGCGGGCGCGGGCGGCGACGCGCAGCCCGCCAGCACGGACAGCGGGTCGTACTCGGCGGCCCCCGGACCCACTAAATTACTCTTTCGTCGTTGTTTCTTCTCGTTAAATCTCGAGTAAAAACTTTTTCTTCGTATTCTCTCCAAAATATCTTCTCTCTCTGGAGTGGTAGGTTCCGGGTTTCTCAGAGGAGTGTGGCCGGCGCTCTCGTCGGCGCCAGTATCCTTGTCCGGCACTTTCGTTTCTGTACTGTGATCAGACTTCAGCTCCGACGTGGAAAATGTAGATCGACTCCTGGATCGGCTTCGGCTCTGTGTATCGACGGTGTCGGCAATATTTTCCAATATCGTCCCGTTCTTCTCAGTGCTTTCATTCTTGTCGGACTCTTTATCTACGGGGGAAACGTTCATTATTCGCGGCTCTATCACAGGATCTGTAGGAACTATTTTTTTAACTCTTGGCAATCTGGAGAAATCTAGTTTTAAACTATTTTTATTATTTTTAGTTTCGGCTTCTTTCTTAAGTACAGGCTGGTCGTTATTTTCGTTCGAAATAGTAGATGCACTGTCATTCGAAGATTTTCCGTATTTATTCTTGCGACCCAAACCATTGAGCAGCAACGATGTTGGTCTCTTCGGCTTATCTTCTCCATTTTCTGCTACTGGCTCGCTCTTAACATCTGTAACAGTAGATGTACCTACCCCAGTGGTAGTTTTCTCTAAAGATTTTGATATTTTTTCCTTTGGTTCGAATTTTTTAAAGAGTCCTAATACTTTGGAGACGGTGGTCTTACTTGGAGCTGGTGTCTGGCTATCTAGGGTAGCTACGTCAGTAATAGTCACTGCCCTTTTTATGAGATTAGACTCGGTGGGTGGTTCCACAGTAACCGGAACGGATTGTTCTCTATGCGTTCGGTTTAGCTTTACATTTTCTTTCTTAACAACACTACCGCTCGTTTTGGAATCACACACTTTTTCCGGAGAGTTTGACTTAGACGACGCAAACTTTTCTAATTTATGACCTATTGATTGTAGAACAGATTTCTTTTTTGTGACAGTTGGTTTGACACCGTTTTCAGTATCTTTTTCTTTTACTTTCTTTGTGACTTTCTTCTTTTCAATGGTAGGCTTGCCATCTTTCGTATCGGGACTTGCCACATCAGTCTTTGACTTAGAAGGAACTTTCTTTACTATTTTCTTCTTAATAGTTCCTTTCTTTTCGGTTCCGTCAACTTCAGAGGATTTATGCGTCAGTTCCTTTTTAGACGAACTGTTCACTACCTTAGTCTTTATCTCTTCTGTAGGCTCATCTTTTAGAGCATTACCATTCAAGTTTCCATTTTTTAGTGAACATCCATTTTCAAAGATCTGTTCCTTCGGTTCAGAATTTTCCGCGGAATCCTTGTTTTTTATTACTACATATTTTTTCAAAACAAGATTTGTATTTTGAGTATCGTTTAAAATCTCAGGCAATTTCTCGTCTTTTTGATGATACGTTTCATTTACACTTTCTGCCTTATTTGATAGAGAAAGTTTTGTTTTCCTTGGTAAACTAATACTGAAGCTCACTTCAACATCATTTTTGTTCTCAATTGGAGTAGGTATTTTATCCTGCTGTGAATTATTACTAACGGGCTCGTCTCTTTTAGAGCTACGACTTATGTAAACTTTTTCAGGAGACGGACTACTTGTAGGGTAACTCTTCGGTCGCATAAGTTTAGATTCCCGCGGCAAAGTTTTGTCCTTATTGTCTACGTCGACTCTCGTCATATTTACTGATAACATATTTTGATTCCTGTCATCAAACGCGTCCAAATTTTTTACAGGGAAACTTTTCGGTCTCGTCTGTTTTGAATCTTTATTTAAATTAACATCGTCAAGTATTTGTCCCGAGTCACTGGTTCTGCCACCGGAATCCGTAACCTTGAGTGAAGTGTCCAAAGTCGCAGTCGTCTCCTTGATATTATCTAATATAGGGAAAAACGGAGTGTTGGATCTGCTGCGTTCTTTGCCCAATAAAATACTCGGCGACACACACTTCCGAGCCAGGACGGGTTCGTCCCTGAACGCCGGTTGCCCGTCGCCGTACTCGGTCGGACTCCTCGAGGAGGAATCGACGGACCTGTTCTTCTTCTCCCGGATCTCCCTTAAAATTTTCTGCGTCTCCAACTCCTTCTCTCTCTTCTGTCGGGCGTAGAGGTTTTCGTCCGGGGGACAGTCGAAGAAGTCCGGGCGGAGGAATCTGGAGACGCGTTTTCTGGGCGGGTCGGCGGCGGCGCGCATCGAGTGACGGCGCAGGGCCGCGGGCGCACCGTACGCCGCCACGTAGCTCGGCTCCGACAGCAGGCTGCCTTCCGGCGAGCACGAGTCGTCCAGGGACAGCGCGCGCTCCGGCGTCAGGTACTTGCTGAGCAACGGCCGGTCGGGCGTGCTGCGCACGCTGCCGCGCGGCTCGGCCGGCACGGGCTCGGGCTCGGGCTCGGGCTCGGGCTCGGCGCGGCCGCGGCGCGGCAGCGTGGCCGGCTCGGGCGGCTCGGACGGCTCGAGCTTGGGCTCGAGCGCGGGCGCGTGCAGCGAGAGCGTGCGGCGCAGCTCCTGCGCGGCGGCCGGCGGCAGTTGCGCGAGCAGTTGTCGCTGCAGACGACGCGAGAGCGCGGGCGTGAGCCCCGAGAGCGCACGCAGCTCGCGCTGCGACAGCCGGATCGAGCTCAGGTCCAGGTCCGACAAGTCCAGCCCGCCCTCCGACCGATCCTCCGCGGTTACGTTCTCGCTTTGGCGCTTACCGGTTTTCTTACTATTACCTGAAATTCAATCGAAAAACACACGTTTCTATCATGCAGAACGCTCGCTCGGATGATATATTTACAGTGCAAACTTTACGAATGTCCAAAATTTTATCAAATCGAATGAGGAGCTTCGAAAGAGTCGTTCAAATGAGGCGAGTGGGCCCGGAGAGATTAATTTTAAATGTTTTCACAAACGAGGCAAACATCGATGCGATCTGTTAAAAGTTAATATAGACTAGAAGACTACAAATCGTTATAGATTAAAAAGAAAGCTCAAACAGAACACAAAAATATGCATTTAAATGTTGCTTACAAATCGATAGTACCAGTGGTATGCGAACTAAATGACAACAGCGCGCGTTCACACGACAAGGCATCTCTACAGGTGGCGGACAGCCGCGGCGCGATGCGAACACAGAACACATGAATGAACAAATAAATATAGTTAAGTACCTATTGTTGCGCGGCGTTTGAGGCGGGTTTGTCGGCGCCGGGGGCGGTGTGAAGTGCAGATTTGGTCGGAGCATGCAGTGTAACGCGCAACCCAACTGCAACCACACAACAGCTCAGCGGAGTCGCTGGGCGTCCGGCGGCGCCGCCGCTACCGGCCGGTGCTACAGTACACTAGCTACACATCGAGGCCATGACCGCTTTCCAAACATATTCATTACTGTCAGTCCGTGTCGTACTGTTGCGAATTGTACAAACAATGTGTGTAACGACTCAAATCAAAAATGTACAATATCTACTTAATATAAAACTATTTACTGCATTGCCGGAGGCGATGCGATGTGTGAAATGCCTTTCGTACACTTCATGCAATGTCGATATAGTGTGAGCTGAACTTATATCGGAGCAACGCAACATTTTCCTGCTAATGTTAGCGAGTAGGGGAAACACCTGCACAAAGAATGCAATTTAAACAAATAAAACACTACAATGCAAAAATCGTTAATGTCATTAAGTAGGTTATGGAAAAATCTGAAAATTACAAACACTCTATACAATAGACTATTGTCTAAAAAAATAATGATTAATAATAGTCTATTATATAAATGAAGTTAATGTTAATGAAAACTACTCGGTCGGGCGGAAAACGTCGCAAGGGCTGGCGTGGCTCCATCTGTTATCGATCTGTTTAGTGGAAGCGTTCCTCGGTGCACGGTGCGCGCTAACTACGCGAGCTCGTGTGTTCTCCGACATGGCAGTGCAGTGTTGCGATGGAAACATTGAGAAGCAGTAGACTTCGTTTTATCGACTAACGCAGGTGCATATTTACTATCCAAGTAAAATAACGTTATGACCTAGTACTTGCCAATTTTACAAAGTACTAACTAAGTGTATTGATTGTCTGGTCTTTATTTAAATCAGGAGAAAAGTTCACATAATTTTACATGAGGTAAAGTATTTTCAAACGACGAAGACGCGGAATATGTTTATTATTTATGTAAAGGATATAATTGGATGTCAGAACATTGACATAAATTTATTATTATTCCGCTTAAGAAGATCATCGTTACAGTTAATGAAAAACAAACAACTTACTAATTATAACAAAACAAACTCAAATTCATTACATTTAGAGGCTAGACTTTTTCAGTATATAATATTAAATAAATTTGTAACTTTGAGTACCTACATTAACCAAATATTTAAAAAGGCAACTATTCATATTTAACTATTTTTCCAACCACATACTTATATCTTATTTAATATTGAAAAGTTCACATTCAAGCAGAAAATGATGAATGAGTTATATTTAAATTTCTAATGACATACATGATTGACATGATTATTAGGTTGCGCGGCCAATGATGCTCAAGTGAAGCACAAGCGTACTGACATAGCGTTTAATTTTAATTTATTAATACTTTACTAACCTATTTCCCCATGAATAATTATATTCACAAATCATCAGGTTTAAGAGATGACATATTGATATAAATGTTGAAACGTACTGTAGATAACAACAAATTGATACTAACTAATAATGCCTGCGATACAAAATGAATTGCTAGTGACGAAACATATTTAAATCATACCTTTAATTTAATCTTACATAAGTTTGATTTGTCATATCGCAACTTTTGTTACTTACTCGAATACTATTTAATTTAAAGCTGACTTCAAAAAAATAAGGGATCCTCCTAGCAAAAGTATTTATTTAGGTACTACAGAGGAGTTTTGAAGGTGGCAATACTGTTTTTTCGAGATTAGATTCGACTCATTATTTTTCAAAACACGTAATTCAATAAAAGTTAATATTTTATAATCATCTTTTTTGAAAATGTTTGAAGTGTTTTAGGTATTGTAGTGGTAATCCCGTGTGTATGTACAGTGTGCGAGCTAGCCGGCGGCTGGCAACGTTTTCCCGTGCGACAAGCGTGCACAAGCGGAGCGGCACTCACCTCGCGGCATGGACGGGCGCGGCTTGTTGAACATCGAGTCGAAGTCGGCGTGCAGGTCTCGCGAGCCCCAACCCTCGCGTCTGTGCCGGAACGTTACAAAAACGCATTATTATTCATTTTCTGTATTCATTAAATGAATAAAGTAAGATTCTATATGTATGTAGCCTCAAGGAATACGAATGTTTAGCAGTTTGACATATTACGTAAATTAGCAAATAGGTCGAGTTGCGGAAACCATCCCGCTTACAAATACAAATACAATATGTAAATTTGCCGTGATACACTTTGCTGTGACATATATTTCCCGACGCGACACGACTAACGCCACGTGGAAAATGTATAACCCGGCAAATTTACGTATTATGTCAATACACAGGGCTTCAGGGCCTAATTATTATTTGCCAATCTTGCATCTCTCTACCTGTTAAGTGAATAAGAGCTTAAAAGAAGAAAGTGTAATTTAGAATCTTAGTTTCTAGGAAGTAAGGTTCCAATTTTTATACATAGGTATTTAACTAAAGGAAAACAAGTGAGTTTTTATTGGTAGAAAACTCACGTTTCAGAAACACTTCGTTTACTTTCCACATATCTATGGGTGCTGCATGAAAATTAAATATATTTGAAATTAATACAAAATCAATTTTACTTATTAAAAGGTAATACAAAAAAATATACTCACAGCAAGTTTCTCCTTGGTAAGTGGGGGCTGCATGCATAAAATTAAAATAATTAGTTGGTGTTCAACACAAAATAAAAATAATTTAAGTAATTCATGCCTTAAGCAAAGTCTAGCGTTTGGTTATATTAATCCCGTACGAAATCATATTGACAATCTAAGAGCAAAATAAGAGTCAGTAAAAGGATAATAATTGAGGCATTATCTATGTAAACGGACGTTATTGTCGATGGACCTTACGCCGCACTGCGTCACGCGACGTTGTATTTATATCGGAGCATCTTTAATAATGGCGGAAGCGCCATCGACAATAAGGTCCCTTTTCATAGATAACGTCACAATTATCATAACTTAATGTTACGTCGTGTTGGTAAAGACACGAACTGTCTAAGTATTTTGTTTGAATTTGTCCCTTGTGGGAAGTACTTCGAATTTGGCAATTTTTTATAACCCCTCAGACTAAAGAGACTCGTAGTAAACTTTTAATCATGTAAACTTAGCACTAGACTCAGCTTATAGTTGAATAATTAACCAGAAATACGTTTACTTTGAAAATATTACGATCTTAAAAACCAAATACAAGGCATTAGATTGCGAAATTATTTTTCCAATAAAGGTGAAAAACAAGGTATACATTGCTAAGCACATCAAAAAGCGAAAGGAACCAAAGAAGTTACCAAAGAACATCTTTATATTTATGGTCGAGTCGAGACCTTAAATTTTTATTTCAAAGTTGTGAGTTTCCCGTGTTGAATTACTAAATACTTTAGAAAAGAGGAGGCATTTTCTGATTTCCAATAAGTATACTAACTAAAAACGATTCTACATAAACGATATCGCGGGCAAAAGCCTAGCTTCCCTAAAACACAAAGTAGTCCTTCAGGAAGCTATCATTTCGGTAAGACTATAATGACGGCTTTAATATTTTTATGTTAAAAAGCAATACGAAGGTGCCGTCACGCCGCACAGTAAGCTACAGCATATAGGACCCTGTCGCAGAAAGCCAATGATTATTTAAGACGCAATGTCCTGATCGTGATTTGGTCCCTGTCATAGTGACAGGATTCTATGGTGGCTCAAGCGTTAATGCCGGTGCTTGTACCTGTTGAAGAACGGCGACTGGTGCAGGTTGTTGAACAGCGAGTGCGGGTGCTGGAAGCCCGGGCCCTCCTCGCCGTTCAGACGGTTGGTCAGCGCGCGGACCTACGCGAAAATAAAAGTGAATGAGAAAAAATAGATGGCTTAATGCTTGATTCCCTCTTACGCTGACATCGGGCGCTGACGTCAGTCGAGCGTACGAATATATGGCAAATCTGCCGCGGACGTCGGCGTCGCTGTGCGGTGGCCCATAGAACATGGTTTATATTCGTACGTTCGACCAACGTCAGCGACCGATGTCAGCGTAGGAGGAAATCAAGCCTAAGATACGAAACAGCCAGAATATTAACAAATATCATGAGACCAACGTTCACAGCCGATTGTTTATGACTTTATCATACGGGCAGTGGCGTAACTAGCTCATGATGGCGATGAAAAATCAATCTAAATATATTTATGACATTTTGACAACGCGGTTAGCCCAGTCGGTAGTGACCCTTATGAGAGCGAGTATTCTGTTCTGAATCTAGGATTATATATTTGTACCGAAGAATTTTAATTCATTTATCTAAGTATGATCATTGTCTAAACCCATAGTTCAAGCCTAGAGCTAAGTATGGGTCTCGTAATATTGATTTACACCGTGGTACATACATATCAACCGAAGCTTACCCTGTGCAATAGTGTAGAGAAGAGGTTCTCAGCCGTCAGCAGGTGGAAGCCCTCATCTTCCTCGTCTTCCTCGCCGGAGCTCACCGACTCGGCGCGCGCCGCTCGTGAAGATCTGTACACCAAACATCTCATTATGTTCTCCGAAATAATAAGTTTCTGTCAAAAAATATTCTTTGAGAACATCTTTAATTGCCGACTGTCCTTTTTTTATGCAGTCGTCATCTGACTATAGAGACAAAACTAACGAATCCCAATCCCGTAGGACTACGTTAAGTACAGTAGAGATCCTAATACCGCATTCCGACTCCATCATCAGGGGCCCGTTCCAGAAAGCCACTCTGCAACTCTGCACTCCACAAATCCCACTCTTCTATCGTATTTCTGTTCCACAAAGCTATTGCAGAGTTGAAGAGGGAGAGTCAAATGCAGTGTGGATTTGTGGATTTGTAAAGTATTTCTGTTCCACAAGAAAATTCCAAAGTTGAAGAGGCAGAGTTAAATACAAAGTGTGGATTTGTGGATTTGCAAAGTAGCTTTTAGGAACAGAATCTTTGCAGGGTTTGCAAATTACGCAGTGTTTTCTGGAACAAGTTTGCTATGCACTTTGCATTATCGTGGATTTGCAAAGTGCAGAGTGCAGAGTTGCAGAGTGGCTTTCTGGAACGAGCCCCTGATCAGCTCCTAGCTAGATACCTTAATATTGCATCCGTAAACCCAAGAGTTTACTAATGCATTCTAAATTTCAGCCCATCAATATACAGGAAGTGGCTTTTAAGATCTTTTAAAATTTACTTGTAAGATCCGAACCGAAATTAGACATACGAAAGGGGCAAATTAAATAAAAGCTTGTAAAAAGGCAGTATAAGAGTATGAAGTTCTTATTCCTATACTACCTTTCTGCTATTGGATGGCAGTATAGCCAAATTACTTTGGCCATGCACTGGCATGTCACAAAAACGCCATGACGTGGGTGCGACAATTTGGTTTGAAAATCTTTAGTGTGTTGGCTTTACCACTACATTACAAAATCGCAATCTTCATGTCAATTATCTGACCTCATATACAAGGTTTACTATAGTTTATGTTTGAAAGCTTACCTCAGACGGTGCATGTGGTTGTCGTCTTCTTCTTCTGATTCACCGCCGCTGACGAGACTACTGTAAAGTAAAGAAAAAAAACATTGAATAAAGATTTAAAACCTTTCTAGGTTTTATGAAAATCGGTCAGAGCCTTCGATATCGTATTTGACCTGAGGGCCCTGCCAAGATGCATTACGCTAACTAGGGTTTCTATTCGATTCGTTTTTAAACCAATCGCGTCACTGAGGGCTCAGACAAGATGCACTACGCTAACTAACGTTTCTATTCGATTCGTTTTTAAACCAATCGCGTCACTGGAAGATGACGTGATAAGAAAAGTCACGTCATCTTCCAGTGACGCGATTGGTTAAAAAACGAATCGAATAGAAACGTTAGTTAGCGTAGTGCATCTTGTCTGAGCCCTCTGGTAGATGACGTGATACGAAAAGTCACGTGATCTACTAGTGACGCGATTGGTTTAAAAACGAAACGAATAGAAACGTTAGTTAGCGCAACGCATCTTGGCAGGACCCTCTGTTAAGGAATTGTTTTCAACTCGGCCATTACTGTCGAGTAAATAAGAGCTATCAAAATGTTGACAATACGGATAACAACTCAAAGACGATATGGATTTGACGGCCTAGAATATGGGCCCAGGACGTTAAGGGCCTGTTTCACAATCGACGAGTAAATTTATCTGTCATTTAAAGTTTGCTCTCTCCTTGTTTATTTTTAAGTGTAAGAAAGATAAAGAGCTAAATTTATCTGTTAAATATGCTTTACTTGTCGATTGTGAAACAGGCGGTAAAAGTTATAAGTTGCTCGTAGACAATGCATGCAGTTGTACGTGATTTGCTTACGAAAATCCGCTAAAGCCGCACTCACAATGGAGCAGGTAATCAGTCCGCTCTCAGATCTTTACGTTGCGGACGAGTTTGTTTACCTTTCTTGCTCCTTATTGTTTATAGTTTGCCTACGACTTGGCTTTTCGGACGGAACAATGTCTCCTTAATTTGTATTTGACTCCTTAAATTGTGAACGAGTCCCAAGAAGATTATCGTTAGTTGTCTCCCACTTCGGATACCTGCCTCTATCTTTTGTCCTCGCCATTCGTATGCCACTGTGCGAGTGAGAGAAACCTATAGTAGGTCGTTACAGTAAATAGAGTTCAGTTTATAAAGTACCCAACAAACAAAAACGTCGTATAAGTCTTGAATTATACGACATAAAGTTGGATAGCAGTCTTATAATGGTAATGAGATGACTTCTAGGTCCTATAGACGTCTTTAATTTAACCTATTAGTCGTGCGACGAATATGTCATAATACACTGGTCTTAGCAACGTCGGTAAGACTAAACTATACAACGTTATATTACAGTCTTAGCTTAAACGTTTGTACGACAACGCAATAGTCATACTAACGTTACAGTCCATTAACCGATTTGAACTAACGAAATTAGATGTTTGAGAAACCTTTATGTAACATTTATATAATGTAGCATTGTATAGACGTTTTTACAGTGACGTTTATAAAACGATTATTATCTTGTTGTTCCGCGGTCAATTAGCGACTCTTAAATGACTTGGTGGTTTATTTACGACTCAAATATAACGTTTATTTACATGATGTCCGTTTAATGTCATTCCCTCACTTTAATCAAACTTGTAGTCGCATTTAAGTCAGGTTTTGACTTTAAAACGTCTAGGCCGCCATAATCAGAGCTCGGAATAGGTAGTGCCTATTTACCTAAACTTCGCGGGAGGACGTAACTAAGAGTGGTTAAAACCACCAAAAATAATTATTTCTTATTATTGAATGCGGGATTTCCCGGGATTGACTGTATTACTCTAAAGGCTTAATACATTTAGCTTTAATTATAAATCTTGCTATATTGCATATTATTTATTTATTTATCTTGAAATAACAATCAGTCATAAAACAATATAATATATATCAAATTGAATCAAAGGGAGCCTTAAATTTGATATTTTGTTGATTTAAATAGAATTATAATATCATATAGAATGTATTCAACAAAAACAGATGTAGCCGACACTTCAGCTGTGTACTTACTACCTGCAGTTTGCGACCCTGATTTAGAAGTGAAGTTAAATGTATTAAGCCTTTAGAGTAATACAGTCAATCCCGGGAAATCCCGCATTCAATAATAAGAAATAATTATTTTTAGTGGTTTTAACCACTCTTAGTTATGTCCTCCCGCAAAGTTTAGGTAAATAGGCACTACCTATTCCGAGCTCTGGCCATAATTTACGGAACATTTTGATGAAAAATGGAAGAAAAAAATTCGTAGAGAAGACTAAAACGTTGTGGAACTTTCTAAAGGAAAGTTAATCGAGATTTCCTTTTATTAAAAAGTACAACACCAACCACCGTGGCATTAGTTACAAATGTTGAAGAAAAAAAGTGTACATCACATGAACAACAAGAAGGTTCAGTATCAATATTTATTTTGTTACTGGATTGATTCGTTTTTAATCAGTAAATTTTGAAATGATTAATGTATATACTTAACTATGAAAATGAATTTAATTTTGTTTACAGTTGACGTTGTTCAAAGTTTTCCTAGTGGGTCAGGTCAAAATAAAGTTAAGTGAGAACTTGTGAAATTGTAGGTATGATGGTGGTGGAGGCTATTTTAGTAGAAACAATAATCACATTCGTCTTGCAGAAAATGATTGTACACGGTAAAATTTAAACAGTTGTGGCACCAAAAATCCGTAAAATGCAATAAATCTCCAATTTTATTTTTATTTCCTATAACGAAATGAAATGGCCGCAGTGTATGAACGTCAATGATACTGACCCAACCATCACTTGTCCGATAATATAAAATGAGTGCTATCCAATGGCCAAATCAATCTATTAAGAAGTCTAAAATCTGCTCTCGTTAGAAATTTATCAATATCCAAATATTGAACCATATTTTCAGATAAAAGTTACTTGAATGTTAAAATGTTTTGAAATCTGCACTGCACGTTTACTATGACTAGTTATTTCCTGAAATAAATTAAAAAATTATTAAGTTTGGTGAATATTGACAATTTGAAAAAGGTTTTAAATTTTTTGAGGAACCCTAATAGCTCATGGCGTATTGTATGGTTTTAAAATAACCTTAATATGACTTTATGTTTTTACAACGTCGTAAAGAGATAAGTGTTCGACAGAAGCAACAATGTCCTACATTTTTAGATACAAACATATTTTTATTGATAAAAATATAATGATTTAAACACAAAATTACGGGGGGGGGCATGAAAATCTGAATAGTATTCACATAGGTCTATTATCATAAAACTTCAATTCCCAGTCGAACTAAACGGCATGAGAGACAGATAAAGTTAGCAAGATATGAAAGTTAAATAACACTCACCTTTTATTTCCTTGAAACTATTTATTTTGCACTCAAATCTCGAAACAAAATCACAAAGTGCCACTGACAAGAAACATGAATAAGAAGTCTCCCAGGTGTTGTGCCTTGACTCAAATAAAACATTTTAGTCATTCAAAAACACCTGTACGACCACAATACAACAAAAACGAGTCGTTGTAAATTTATGACGCGACTACTGCGCGACGAAAGTGGTAATTCCATAACGTTCATATTACTTTTGAATGACGATAACGAAGTCGGTTTGTGACTTCTGTATGACCATTATACGACAATGTAGGTCGTATAACTAGGGCCATTTTCGCGTTTAGTAACGTTAGTGTGACTTAGCTATTACGATCAAAGGTATTAAGATAACGTTTACTAAACTTTTGAACGACGTTAAATTGTTAGTTGGGTAGTGTCGCGTGTAAGTACCTGATGCGCTTGGGGCGCGCGGCGCGCAGGCGGCGCGCGGGCTCGGGCTCGAGGCTGCGCTGGCGCGGCGTGACGAAGCCCTTGCCCTCCACGGCGATGGGGATGATGAACTCGCGCGCCGACTTCTTGATGGGCTCGCCCGCGCTCGACCACGACTCCGCCGCGCTCGCCGTCGACTCGGTCGACGTCAGGCGCCTGCAGGACGAACATACGACGCGTCATACCTATTTTTTGGCTCGAGTGCTGGTATAGAATCAAGGATCACGTAATAATAGTAGTTTATGTGACTGTACATAATGAAGGGCAGTAAACACGAGTGTGGGTTTATAAAACGAGCCGAAGGCGAGTTTCATAAAAACATCACACAAGTGTTTTAATGCCTAATTATGTACAGTTACATACACTACTCTTTCTACCCACATATCATAAGCCTCCATGATGCATTCAGGAGCCGCATATTAAATTTTAACCGGTAATGGCGGTAATGAAAAGATTGAAAAGTTTTCTGACAGCTGTCATAGTTTTTTTTTAATTCAGAGACAAACTAGAGTCGGCTCCAACTATCATATCGGTTGATATCTTACTTACGTGCGACATTTGTCCAATTTTGTACGCAAATTGACAATTCATTTCGACTAAACGTCATCTCGACTGATATTAGAATAAAGGTCAAATCAAATTTCTTTGTTTTTCAGAGATGTTCGAAATTTGAATGTCATAAGAACATTGATTATGACTCCATAAGATTACTGCCGCAGATAAAAAATTTGCTCTAACAACAGTTTCTGAACGCGTCATAGAGGGTTTAAGATATGAGTGTAGATAAATAATTTAAAAAGTATATCCTGTGCGTAGTGGGGTATTTCAAGGCAGGAGAAGCGATTAAATAAGCCGCCGTGCGAAACACAGTTTTAACCTCACCACTGCTAGAAAAATACTAAATGCATGAAAAACAATCAGTAACAAAACTACTTACTGATTATTTGAGAATGAAAAGCAAACTGAAAATCTGACTGTATTTTTTGGTATTATCTTATGTATTATGTTTAAGAAATTAGCCCCCCTCTGATTACTTTGAATACAATATTATAGCCTATGTCATTCCGACAAATAGGACGAATCTAACGACAGTTTGTTAAAATCCATCAAGCCGTTTAAGCCGTAGAACGTGGCAAAAAAAATGGTCACTCGAAAAACACAACCACAACACTAACGCATTCGGGTAAAAAAGAAGACACCAAGTTTCACATGTACGGTTCGCGCAGCTCTAATCCCCTTTACTTCCAATCAAAATAAATTTGCGAGCAGATAAAGTGAACTTATGCACGCGACCTGAAGACCTTTCGGAGCCGGTGAGATGACAAAGTATTTGTTACAATCAAACACGCACGACGGGGTAACACGACTGTGAAACATATTGAGTGAAAAAATGCAAGCTAAGGATGAATGATTTCGGCAAATCCATGTAACAAATGAAAGCAAAAGAGTCGTAACTGACCTGAGCGGCGTGTGGGCGGCCCTCGCGGCGGGCGCGGCGGGCGCGGCGGGCGCCTCCTCGGCCACGTGGATCGGGATGATGCGCTCCACGGACACGCCCCTGCCACACACGACCGTTCACATTCAGGCCTAATAATTAATTGCCCCACCGGAACAACGAATTGATTGAACAGGAGTACTCGCGGCAATTACGAGATCGAATACTATGTTGATCTGGGGCAACTAGAACTGCGTCAACGTTACGCTGCACTCTCAGCTCTTTCAATCGAAGTTATAAATAAAGTCGGCCCTTTAAATTGTCAGAGTTATCGACCTTATTATATCACGACGCGCACACAGTATTCCACCTTCAGTGGCAGATCACTTATTTGGTTAACTTTACACATAGCATAAAGCGATCGCCACACGGGCTCGAGGTCTGACATTTCGGGCACCCTGTGCGATACCCGTATAGCGTAGTACCTGGCGCGATGGTCTTCGACGCGGTGCTGCGCCTCGGTGCGGAAGACGCGCGCGGGCCCCGCGGGCGGCGTGCCCGGCGGGGACGCCAGCGACGTCACGCCGGCGGACGACGAGCGGCCGTACGGGACCGGCGGCTTGCCTGTACCACAACATTTCAAAAATATGATAACCACGCCAGATTGTCATGATCCCTGTCCACTTTCTTTTTTGTCTTTATTGACAGCAACGCTTGCGTAGTAACTTCTTCGGTTTGTAACTTACATTAACCATACCGATGGTTAGCATCAAACTTTACACAAACATTAAATAGATCACGATGGATCAGCGGTTGAAGACAAAAGTTATTCTACTTTCATATATGCTCCTAGGACTAAAGCAGTAATGAATAATAAACTAAGTAACGATCACAATTCATAACGTACCCGTGCGAATCGCCGTAGAGATGATGTCGCGCGCGGCGCGCCGGCGGTTCTCTTCGCCCACCTTCTCTTCCACCAACTTCGCCATTGAGTTTTGAAGGCTCCTGCAAAGAACAATACAGTTAACATACTAGACATTCATCTACGCTTAGACACTTGTTGAAGATGATGTCTTCCCTTGATACTATTGTAAAGCTTCCGTCCTTTAATATTAGAGAAAAAAATACTTGATGTGTACCTTCTAGCGTCTTGTAGTAACACCGACGCATCGACGGGAGTGCTGTGACTAGGTTCGCTTTCTGTTTTCTTCACACCGCCGCGCACCATCTCTTCCGCCGGTGCCGGGGAAGGTTCGATGCCGATTTGTTGCAGTCTGACAGTGCCGTTGTCCGGACTCTTCGAATTCAATTCGCGGTCCTCGCTCTGAGCTTTCGGTTTAGCTATCTTGGAGACAACTGTGCAACAAATAAAGGGTATCACTGGATGTTACGCTCCAAGTCTGTTAACTGTATTCTGCTCAAGTATTATTCGCGTTTATCACGGTGAATATACGTGGATAAAGCATACGTCAATCTCTTTTATAAACTTTATCCAAATTTATCCTCGGCGACAAACGAGACAATAAAAGGCCCGCTGTAATATTTACGTATTTACCAGGTTTAGAAACATTGCGTTTTACTTCAGGCGCTGCTGTTAACGAAGCTCTCCTCTCGAACTGTTCTTTGAAGCTACCAACGTTACCACCTACAGAGCAAAATCAAAAGTTAGATGCATTATACACTTGAACAAGACAGTAGCTAAAGCTTCGCGAATCTTGCAATTGCATACGTGTCTGTGCGTATGAAAAGATGACAGTCGCAACTGGTATTAAATCGGACACAAAGCATTGTGACCGCATCCCTAACTTATTTTTCTCTACACCTGTTTATTCCGATAACAAAGAAACAATAATTAAATGGTAAGCTAATGTTACCTGGGATAGACAGTTTCTTCGGTTTAGGAGCGGGCGCGGGCGCGGCCGCGGCCGTGATTGTGGGAGCGGGCTGCGCGATAGAGAGCGACGTCAGTTTGTCAGCGGCAGCCGTCACGCTCGGCTTGCTCTCTTCCACTTCGGGTTTCTCCGGATATTTGTCTTCGGCTTTAGGTGGCGTAGTCTTCTTTTTGATCGTGACACGCTTCGCAGGTGGCTTAGGCTCTTCGGGCGTGGGCTCTTTGACAATTTCTCTGGTAGCGTCTTTCGCGAGCTCGACAGGCGCGGGCGCGGGCGCGGGCGATATCGTCATTGTGGCGGAGGAGACTAGACATGGCTGTACCGCCTGAAAAGAACAGTTAAAATAAGGAACGAAAACTATATTCCCGGAACCATCTTGGAATATACTCGTTATTATAATTTAAGTCCAACATCACTGTGAAATGATCTAGTACACACCATATACCAGCTCTAAATAAGTAGCAGTATATCACTACAGCAGCAGTATAGTATGACTATGTTCCAATAATAATAAATATTCTCACGCCTATTCCGTGCCGACAACTTTTTTGTTTATTTAATAGCCATCTAGCAAGGGTCTGGCTGAAAACCAGCGCTGCAGCGTCACAGTACTTATTCTGTTTTATGTAACACTTCTATGTTTATTATGTTACCTATTTAAGTCGCTATTGTATTTCACCATGCTTAATTTGTGATGTCGAATAAAGTTTTGTCATTTGTCATTTGTCATTTATGTAGTTTGCTAACGAATATGAAGAATTAGCTACTAGCTTGCCCGTATAGAAAATAATGAAACTCTTCGGAAACTATACCTAACATTTTGTAAAACTAAAAATATGAACTGCGTGTACTTAAATATCTTCCTAATCGAGTCACAAACACTTAAACATAATCTAAAAAATATGTAATTCATATGTTTGGTTTGTAATTTTTAAAGGTAGCATTATTGAAAATGAGGCGAGGTACGTATTGCCTCATTTTCGACTATTATGAGGCAAGGTGCCCTGGCAGTTTCACGGAGTCCTAGGGTTCCGGAGAGCACTCATTGAGAATAGTTGGGGTAGTGAAATTGTAGGAGTGTTTGGTTACCCCTTCTGGCGTAGTAGGCTGGCTGGTGGGCCGCTGCGGCGACTCGGGCTCGGGCAGCTCGGCCGCGTTTGCCATCGACGCAGAACTGAAACCACAAACGACAGTTAATGATTATAGCAAACATTTGGAAAATATAGTTGATATTTGGGAAATATAGTGTATAGTTGTAGTAGATTATTACGTTAAATAAGTCTTGTAGTTTTATTTACGACGGGCTGTACCCGGCCATAGACTGCTAAAATCCTAGTCATTATTTCGTTTTCAGCTTGAAGTAAGTAGTCGAGGATTTTTTTTATAGGTTGACTGCAACTTATACTCCCTCCATTCTAAAAGGCTCGATCTAACCGCTGTCAACGTGTTCAAAATAACATATATCCTGTACTGATTGTGAGTTGACATGTCAAATCAGGCATTTTAGAACGGCCAAACTATAGTCCAACTTTTACCATTTTATCGCAATGTCTTATTCAAAATTTGTCACAAAGTCGTAAATTAAGAAGAACCCAAATAAATCCATTGTTTACGGTCGTTATCTCTTAAATCGGCATCTTAAATAGGTTTCCATGTCAACTAATAAGTGAACTCGAAAATGCAACATGTAAACGGGTAAAGATTAAACTGAAACGATATTTACTTAATAAAAAAAGAAAAATATAACGTTATAATGTTAATAAACTATTCTCAACAAAACGTAGAACTCATGTATACTCTTAACTGATAAAATCTTTGATTAATTTAAGATTACAAGTTAAGATAAATTAATAATGTATTTGTTTTTTGTGTAAGAAATAAACAGTTTTTTTTTATCTATATCTGTGTAAGCATTTCATCAAATCAGCAGATGTCATAAAACAAAGTCATTATCATTAGACATAAGACATATTGTGTTTGTAGTTTTTGATAGTAGCATTATTTTCAATGTTATTCGACTGTTTACTAACTTTTGCCCACGACTTCGTCCGCTTGAGTCGGTTATTGCTATTCCCGTGGGAAATGTCCATTTTCTGGGTAAAAAGTACCCTATGTCCCAGGGTTATCTCAGTTTCGGGGCTTAGCTGTGAAAGTGTACAACGAACAGTACTAGTATGGATTACCTCGCAGCGCGTTCCTTCTTCCGCTGCATGCTGCTGGCTGACGCGGCCAGCTCGAGCTTGCGCTTGTTCTCGCCGGCCGACACGATCGTGCGCGTCGGCGACGGCTTTATCGCGTCTTCGCCACCCTCTGAACAAACGCGATTTATGTTTATAACTAATAAATAGATAATAAATAACTATAACAACTCCCGGGATATAATTGCTATCCCTACTCTCCGACCAGCGTCGCTATTGCCTAACGCACTCGCAATCGCAATCGGAGTGGAACAATTGTTTTCATTTTATATGCAGACTCGCATTCGTACTGTCAAAATGAAAACTATTGCGATTGCCATGAATTAGGCATTAAGCCCTTTGATATCTTACAAAGGGCCGTACCGATTTTTATCAAACCTGCGGGCCTAGTACCGTTGCGTTTATCGCGTGACAAAATTTGGATAAAACATCCTTTACTCTAGCACAATTACATATAGGTGTCAGAAAGTGACGGATGTTTAATCCCCATTTTATCACGCGATAAACGCAGCCATATTAGGTCCCCTGAACGGCTACGACATCTTTTAATTTCTCGCTTGTCACTCAGTGCGTCTTTATCGTAATAGACTAGTTAGAGAGAAACATCCGAGCGACAAACATGTCGCGGGCAAGTTGTGCTAGCCGTCCTGGTTAAGAACCACCACAATTAAACTAGCGTTCTATAAAAAAAACTAAATCAAAACCGGTTTATCCGTTTGCGAGCTACGATGCCAGACAGATACTCATATACACACGTTAAACTTACAACACCCCTATATTTATGTCGGGAGTTAAACATTTCAAAGTTTAAGGACTTGAAAAATATAATTCCTGAAAAAACGAACAGTTGAACATACCGACAAAAATACCTAAAGTAAGCCAAATAAAATAACGTTTTCAAAAATCGCTAGCAATTGTTACTATTTCTGAGCCCAACTGTGGCTGCTGACATGATTGCTGGTGGTTGGTAGTTGGTACCTGCGACGAGGTCGAGGATCCTCTTTTCGGCGGAGTTGCTGGGTTCGACGGTGGCCATGGAGGCCGACGTCGTCAGGTCCGTGCCGCTCTCCTCGGGTCCTAACTCGCCCTGCACACACATTATATCATATCGACACATGTATCACCTTCAACATTCAAGAGATCAACAAGTTTTCTTGATTTATTAAAAAATGGATTTGCCAAAGTGATTTCGTTTCATCATCATCATCTCCTTCATTACAGCGGAAAGACGTGCACTTCCGGACATAGGCGTCCCCCAAGGTTTGCCACAAGGGCCGGTCCTGCGCCGCATGCATTCATCGTTTTCCGCAAGCTTAGCCAAGTCGTCGGTTTATCTTGTTGGAGGCCTACCCACGCTGGGTCATCCGGTACAAGATCGTTTGATATTAGTAAAATATTCCTTCCTCTCTTTACTCTGCCCTCGTTAAACTTAAAAGAGTTGAATATCATATAGCTTTATTTGCTACTAGAAACTAACACTTATAGTTAATATTGACGCCAGGCCGTGTCAGCAGCGCTGTGCGGTTGCCAGTACTGAAGGCGTATAATAAACTGTTAAAACCTGCCAAGTTCTAGTCAGTAAAAGGGATAGAGCTATAGGGGTCGTATATCTTTTCGTTTCCGTCTGGAATTTGGCAGGGTTTCCAGGTTTTGACAGTTTATAATAGGGTTTTATATACCTCTCCGGGCACGACGACGGAATTGGCTGGCGCTGCGGGCGCCAGCGACAGCAGCAGGTCGAGGCGCACCGGCGTCTCCGCCGCGAGCGCCTCCGACATCTCCAGGCACGACACCTCGCAGCCCAGGTTCACCCAACTGCAACACACAAACATTTCACTTGGGATTATTATGTATCAAAATAGCTGGCTAGATGACTGACAGGTCAAATCAGTTATTTTTAGGAAGTGCCAAAAAATTACCTAGTATGAATCTCACCTATGATGTTTCGAGTACCATCCTTTTACGTTACACACGTTTATTCAATTAATCACCCATTTGATCCATTCGTGGCCGCTCTTGTGAAACCCTCACTTCTAGTGAATATGTTGTCCCGTTCACCCAAAATGCGCTCACTACGAGATGAGGGACAGTAAACTGTTAAACGATAGACTTAATTACTAATTCCGAAAGTTTACAGACATTCATGAATTATATAAATGTCAGGTTTATCGTGATAATTTTATAATACTTCAAAATGTTTCACTTTGTCGGGTGTTATTCTTTTTATTTAATCCTACTTAGTTTGTTAGTTTGTTACTCCTTCACACTACAACGGCTGGACGGATTTGGATGAAATTTAGAATGGAGATAGCTTATACACTGGATTAACACATAGGCCACTTTATATCTCGGAAAGTTTAAAAGTTCCCGAGGGAATAACGATTATCGAATTCTACGCGGACGAAGTCGCGGGCAGAAGCTAGTCACTCATATGGAACAACAAAAGAAGTAGCAAACAGGAGGGTATTCAAAAGTTACTTGAAATCAGTTAACTGTCTTGCAATAAAATGCAATGTCTTCATTTAAAAACCTTTTCTTTATCGGAAAACTTACGAGTTGTCGCAGATGTAAGCGATATCAGCTCGCTTAAGCGGATCCACAGTCAGCATGTCACGGATAAGTGGCGAAGCGGCTAGAAATAAACAAAAGCCTATATAATAAACAGACGCTAAGTGAATAGCAAACAATGAGAAAAGAGAAAGAATTTAAAGACAATACAAGAATATAAGTTAAACAATTCAAGGATAACTTATAATCTTGAAGTCTTTACAAAATCCTTTTCAGTATTTGCTATGCTTATGTTAATTATAATATTTGAATGCACATAAGGATAACAAACAGGAAATGTTGAAAGCATGTGTTTAATAATACCACAATGCTTATTTATAGCATTTCAATTTAAAACAATACATGTAAAATTATCTTAGAATTATAGGTAAACAAAATATATTAAATTCGTAATTTATTCGAAAAAAAAAATAGTTTTAGGAAATAGAGATCTTACTTGACGGGTTCTTAGGCTCGTAGTAATCGCCATTGCTTATTTGGCGCACCAGGCGTTTAAAATTTGATCCATCAAAAGGCATGGCACCGTAGACTAGAGTGTACAGAAGAACGCCCAAAGACCAGCAATCCACCTGAAAAGGGAAACGCATTGAAGCATTGTTAGATATAGGTTTAAAAAAAAAATTGGTGTATATGACACACGAGTATAGGAATAGCTATGGAGTTACAGTACAATTTGATTTAAGGACATACCTCAGGTCCAATATATGGCGTTCCTTTAACAATTTCTGGCGACGCATACAAAGGTGAACCGCAGAACGTCGACAACAATGAAGTCTCTTTAAAAACGTTTGAGAGTCCAAAATCAGCAATCTGTTAACAATCAATATAAGTGAAATATGTTACCGGATCGTTTATTTTACGATCGTGAAAGTGTGTGAAAGTCCCACTTACCTTAGCGCTGCCAGTATCGTCGAGTAAAACATTCTCCAGTTTTAAATCCCTATGGCAGATTTTATGAATATGGCAATAATAAACAGCAGTTGCAATCTGACGGAATAGCCTGAAATAATTATATAACTGTTTATTGGTGGTCGAGTTTATGTTAGTTGTGTCTTCTCAGAAGTTTTATGTTGATGCGCTTGTATTGAGTCGCAAAACATTTACCTTCTGGCTTCGTCCTCTTGTAATACTTTCTTTTGGCTGAGGTAGTCATATAGTTCACCTCCAGAGCAGTACTCCATTACGAGGATCATTTTTTCACTATTTTCAAATACTGTAAAACAAATATATAGTCTCCATATTGTTTTAGTTTAGTAACCTTAATCTAGGCACATACAGTGGCAGAGTTCAATTCTTACCTTCATAAATATGTACAATATTGGGATGCCTGACGGAAGACATGATTTGCACTTCGCGGCGGATGCGAATAAGGTCGGCCTCTGATTCGATTTTGCATTTTTTAATGGTCTTTATGGCTACTTCCTGACCTGTTTTCTTGTTGATACCCAACTGCACTTTTCCATATGTGCCCTGTCCTAATTTTCTTACTATATCAAATCTGGAAAGAATAACATTAAAACATCATAAGAATAACCAGACCGCAAATGAGTAAAATTCCGAAACAGTGAATGTTGTAAATTCTAAACACGAGAGTCGTGTACCTCGTGAGTCAAGCTCGAAGTCGAAACATATATAGGTAATCGATTTGTGCCGTGCTGAACAAATGCGTCACGCGCAACATACAAAAGCTGCTTAGCTTGAAAGTTCTTTTGTGTGCTAAAAGTCACATTAATCAAACAATTGTTTTTCTTTGGTTTGTTAAATTTATATTTCGGAATTTATTTGTTGTAGTTGAGCAATGTCTTGTGAATTCTAGCATTTACCGAGGCGCGAGCGAGGGCATCGATCACGGCCCACGCGCAGCCGATTGCAAGTGGTACAATCTACGTTACTATTATTATCGGGGACAAAAGTGTTTCAATAAAATAGTGACCTCGCATTACAACGGACACAATTTCTTAAGCATGGCTTGTTTTAAGCACGGTTTGAACTAGTCTAAAGATGCTACAGGAAAACCTTGTAATGCTAAGTATTTAGTATTTTTTGTATACTGGATACAGAGGTGTCATCAAATTTTAGATATTTTGTTTTTTTTCTACCTCCCGCATACGACGGGTTAATTCAATATAATTTAAAATATTGAACATCACAATTTCGACAAAAGTCGTTTTTCTATGGAAAAGTAATCGTTTCATGACGTTGCATCTCAGTAATCTTGTCAGAAACTCAAGCAGGAAACTGTTTATGGTCCTTATGGTCAAGCTGCATCGAATAAATTAATAAAAGATTTTAACTTATAGATTGTCAGAATTTGGTGACGCAGAGTGACGTCGGTCAATAGCTGTAATCGCAGCCTTTACACCCACAGACAAGAACAGCGTAGGATGAACGCAGAATTTGAAGCCCAGTCACCGTCTTGATGACGTATCATATAGTGGGAGGGAATATTATAATTTATCAATAATTATGCTCGTAACAGTACTGAGTTTCTAAGCGTACGACACAACAAAACCTTAACAACAACACCAGCGTCATAAAAAAAGTAGACCAATATTGCCTTGTAGTTTGTACTCGTTTGACGGTTGTTTAGCCAGTAACATTCGCCAGTTGCGACCTACATTGCAAAAGGTGGTCCCAAAAGACGTACCTAATAGTGGGACACCAAATAGACACCACTAAAAATATCATGTGATACCCGATTAAAATCGTCAACTTTCTAAAACTTCATATATTCGTATTTTTACTTTACGGTAAAATATTAGACATGACATGACATGACTTAGCGAAACAAAATTGAATATGTAGGACGTAAGAACAAATATCCATCCATGCTTAGTCCAAGTCGTCGATCTGATAATTGGAGGCACGCGGTCAAGTTGCCCCCTAAGGCCTGAAGCGTCCTCGAAGTCATCCCATCCCATCCCATTGGTGTCCCCAATGGTCCAACCATTAGACGTAATCATTTTCTGGTGGTCCTACTGTACCTTTGTTTGAGCCGCAGCCGGTGGTCGTGCAGTCGGACGTCACCGGTGTTCTCGATGCCGTCCATGATATTGGACCGCTTGTTCTCCCCGACCACCATTTTGACTGCAACAAAACCGAGAATATTATGATTATGAGTGGGTACGTATCAGAACGCTTAAATTTAAAAAGCCTAATGTATCATAATCCCTAAAAGTA
This sequence comes from Acleris literana, assembly GCA_946894065.1. Classification (NCBI taxonomy): domain Eukaryota; kingdom Metazoa; phylum Arthropoda; class Insecta; order Lepidoptera; family Tortricidae; genus Acleris; species Acleris literana. The sequence goes on from OX335673.1 coordinate 10,638,415, forward strand.
AGAAACCGTAAACATTTCAGGAATTTTGAAAACGCCATTGTATAGAACTCATTAGGTTAGGTTAGGCTTGTTTTGTAACAATCCTAAAAAGTTTACGGTTTCAGAAAAAACAACGTTTAGGTATAATTAACTTTTAGGTATTGTGATACATTAGGCTTTTTAAATTTAAGCGTTCTGATACGTACCCATTATGAGTACCCATTTCTTTATGATTATAATGTCTAACATATCTGGGTATAATGCCAACGTATTGTCAACAACTTTTTAACTAGGTACGAAATTTACATTTTACATTCTAATTGCCACAGCCATCAGTATAACTCGTTGACAAAAGCACATCCGCTGTTGTGTCTTGCCGACTGGAGCGTTCAAAACGTTAAGAATATCTGGTAGTACCTAATGATGTTCCGACAGATAATTTGGGGAAACACCTCTCTATCGTCATCTAGCTCGGAGAAAATCATACAATCGTTGTTGCGAATCGTTAGCAGTGGATGTCATCGCATATCTGCCACGCTCGTTTATAAGTTGGCATGGAGAGTAGTTTTCCCGCCAGGGGACGTGTGATTTATGCACGCTGGCACTCCGTTGATGTATAAGTTAATGAAGCAAGGGTGCGAGGCGCCGCCGCGCGGAACGTTCGCTTTGAGCTGTAAAGCATATCGTTCTAACTTGTCGTAGGCAGACCACATTCCTAATCACGAATCTAATGATCCCAAAACAAGTGTTTTTAGTTGATTAGAATACATGTACGCTCCGATTAATGTTACATATGTAACCAGGCAGACGCGGCATCGATATTAGATTCAGAATGAATTTAGAACAGTTCCATTGCTTGTAACTGAACCGTTTAACGACAAATTTTACAATGATTGGTCTTGGATAGTTATTCTACAAAAGAATTCATAAATCTTTATTTTACCTACATCCCTAGGCAGATAAGAAGTCAATGTGTCAGCTTTGAACAACCATGAAGTTTCTGTATAATTATGGGTTATACACACTCAAAAAAACAAAAGTTGTCTTTCCTGTGGTCAATAGTTAAAGGCTTGTGTGCATATAAGTTGTGTTTTTATCTGATAGGATTAAAGTAGACCTGACGACGTTTATAGGCTCAGCCAGAAAAAAAAATCTTAAAAACTTCGGGTGTGTCCACAGGAATTGATAATGTTGACAGCAGTAAAACAATGCTAAACTTATTGGTTGCATGTGAAGGAAAAGCATTTTTTTACTTAGCTGTAAATAATCAGAACCTCCATGGGCCACCATTGTTCAAGATAAGTAGTCTAGTTGTGTCTTAAAAGCATTTTTAATTTAGATACAGACACGGATCTTACCTCAATAACAACTCTATCTATTCGAAATATCTACAAGAAAAGTATGCAGTAGGGGTACGAGGGGTGGCTGAAAAGTTATCTACCTAGCCTATGTATAGTAAAAAAAAAATACCGGGCACTATGAATTCATCTTTAATGACTGTTCTTTTTTTAAAATTTTGAACGCTCATTTTTCGTTGCTTTTTATTTATTTTTTGCACTTCGTTGCTTGCAACATGTCCCTTGCAAAAACTAATTTGATAAAAATTGAGCAAAATGCAGTCATAAAATTTATTCTAAGAAAGTTAATACGCCATCACAGATTAAACAGCGTATGTTACCTGTATTAGGTGATTCGTGCCCTTCTTTTTACCATAAAAGTTCTGGTGTAAATAATTTAAATCGGGTCATGAGGGCCTAGATAGAAGATGATTCTCGTAGCGGACGACCAATTTCTGCTGTCACTGAAGAAAACGTGGCCAAAGTGAAAAAAGTTATACTAGAAGACCGACAGGTAAAACAGTGGGAGATAGCTAGAGATGTGGGCATAAGCAAGGAACGCGTAAACGAAATAATTCACGGTCATTTAAATAAGTCTGAGGTTAGTACACGCTGGATCCCCAGAATGATGATTCCGTTAGACAAAGACAGACGTGTCAGATGTTTTCAGGAGTTTTTAGGCATGAGTCGCGGTAAAGAAGAAGAAATTGTTTCCAGGATTGTGACGTGTGATGAGACTTGGATTAGACAATGGGACCCAGAAAGTAAACAGGAGTCCCTACAATGGAAATTCAAAGACGAAAAGCCTCCTTGGAAGTTCAAGGTTCGTCCTTCGGCAAGTAAACTCATAGCGACATTTTTTTGGGATTCAGAAGGGATATTGACCATTGATTATTTGCCAAAAAAAAACGACAGTGAATGCCAATTATTACGCAAATTTACTTTGCCAGCTGAAGCACGCTATAGAAGAAAAACGGAGAGGCAAACTCGGCAACGGAATTTTGATTTTGCACGACAATGCACCTGTGCATTCGGCTCGCACAACATGGCTAGCCATGACTAGAAATGGCTTCGATGTCATCGACATCCCCCTTATAGCCCAGATTAAGCCCCCTGTGACTATTTCCTATTCAGTCTTATGAAGAAAGATCTCAGGGGGTGTAGATTTTCTACCGATGATGAGATGATAGCCGCAGTTAACGACTATTTTTTCGAGAAACCAAAATATATTTTTTTTACGGTTTAATGTCATTATTTGACAAGTGTAAAAAAAACTAGCCAGGTAGGTCTTTTCTTTCATAGTCAGGTAGATAACTTTCAGCCGCCCCTCGTACATACCTGAATATTGAAGGTTAATATATCTAAAGTTAAAATTAGAAGCCCAAAATATCGAAAGTTGAAATATCGAACGGTTATTATGCCGATGATTGAAATATCGAACGTTCTTGTTGGGTATGTAATCAAATATCGAAAGTTGATTCATCTAACTAAAGTTACAATATCGATGTCCAAAACATCGAAAGTCGAAACATCGAACGGCTATTATGCCGGTGTTTAAAATAGCCTAAGCAACGAAGACAAATCAGTGGAAAAAACTAGTGTATAAGCGAATTTTGGCATAGTTGTAGGGAATGGTGTTTTAAACCACATACTGAAAGTACTGATGGATGGGGGTGGAGCTAACGGGTGAAGGGGGTTTAAGTCTCTTTTTTTAGATTTTCGTAAATAACTCGTAAACGGTGGTGCATAGCAAAAAAGGTTCCATTACATAATTAATCTACATAAAATTCTCTACAAAAAATATTCAATACACTTTTTTGCTGGGATCAATATTTAATGAGATATGGAGGGAATAATGATTCCCGAAAGGCCAAAGTCGGGTTTGCATAGTAAGTCGGCCCAAACGGTTACATCAAATGGGCTCGGGTTTTTTTTTGTGAGTACCTCTTATAGTGAAGAATATTTATGCTGAGTATCAACATCTTAATTGTGACAGTTCTCGACTTATGACTACTTTATGTTTTTTTTTATGTACTCTTTTTCGGGATGTATTCAAGCGATTTGCTTAAAATTTTGAAATAATGTTCTTTTCATAAATTTGCATCGCCTCCCAAAAAACAAATACAAGTTATCATATAAAAAAAAGAAAACAGAACCGGTTGAATACAGACCTGAATAAACATATTGCTGATTTTTGATTGGAAGTGCCGCCTGGAAAATTTTGATATTTTAACAAGTAGCAGGCCATTTTATGGACTATTCTGAAAAAAAATCTAGAGGTGTCACAACCATATAAAAAGTAATGTATCTTTTTTATTTGGTCTTTATTTTCTTTTTTTTATATGATAACTAGTATTTGTTTTTTTGGAGGATATTGTAACTTTAGGTATATTAACTTTCGATATTCAGAAATGTACCCATGCAGTAGAAATAGTAAAATAAGTGTACTAATTTCTACTAGTCCAATAAAAGACTACTAAAATACAAGAGCTCATGCTACATTTTTGTGATTCCTATTTTCGATAACGATGGTTAAAACTCGAACTTTTTGGCTGTAATATATGACCCTTGGGCTGCGTTTGCATTCGGAAAATCATTTACAATAGCGGGTACCTATAGTTTGTACTATTTCTTCCTCAACAATGACCCGCTTTTATATCAGATATTGCTAAGAACTTCTAACTGTTTACAAATGCGATAGCGATTGATATATGATGGCGTAGCTGTCAAAAAAAAATATCCATACCTAATCCTAACCGATAAATATCCATTTCTAATTTAGCTCCGGGCTATAACACTTCTCACTCCCTAAATCAAGTCCGATGTTCACGACTTTTGAATAATTTTGCAGTTATTATGAAAAACTAGGTCCTTCCTTTAGGATCTATTTTTCCAAAATATCTACGAGGGCCTGCCTTTTGGAAAAAATATGTTTGGCAAAATGTATTGTTTCCAAACCGTTTCATTTGCCACCCGCTTTTTTCTGTAATTCTGTAAATATTTCAGGGTTTTTATAAAAACTAACCCAACCTAACCTATAGGGTTTGAAATATTTACAGGTACAGAAAAAAGCGGGTGGGCAAATGAAACGGTTGGGAAACGATATATTTTGCCAAATAACAAGATATTCAAAAATCGTAAAAACTGTTCTAGATATGGAGAGAGAAATGTCATCGCATTTTGTGTGGATTTTTTTAGTTTTACAACACAATCTTTTTAAAACGCTTAAATCTAAGGAGTCTCAAGCAATGGTCTAAACGCAGCCTTACTCACTGCAACAAACTAGATAGGTACCTGGATCGCATCGGCATCATAATGGCGCACTTTGCAGTTCAACCACGTGCAGCAGCTTTCCAGCGGTCCATGAATTTCGCACGAGAAAGTATCTACCAACCTACCTAGCATTCGTTACTCTTATACTCCAACGCATAAGAGCGTCTAACCGACTCTACCTAAAGCCGCTATTACACCGTTTCTCGATTATTTGCATAAAATAAACAATCTCGTTCTGAAAACCAACAAGATTTTTTACTAGTATGTACCTATGAACTAAAAAAGGTGTCGTTAACGTGAAAGGTTTTGACAGGGCAGTTCACACCCCATGTTGCGTGTTAATTTACATTAGCGAGTGATTAATGTAGTTGTTAACCCTCTTTTACCTTGCCTGTAACATGTTTATGTATGTACCAGTACACATAAGTACATATAAGCTTATGTGGTTTCCTTTACAAAATTCAGTAATTTAAGTTATCCTGAGAGCAATTAATTAACAAAAAGATCTATCAAAATAGAAAATAATAATATATTATGGATCAAAATTTCCAAACATTTTTTATTCAACAACAAAGAAATAATCTAAATTAGCCGGTCGTTGAGCCACTGAAGTGCGTTCGCGGTGATCGCGTTAACGGCTGCCGCATCTGGGCCAGTTATAAGATAGGTGTCAATGTTTGTCGGTCGGAAGCCCCACGGTCACTCAATGGCATTGACGTATGAACAGTCACGTCCAGAAAAATGCGGCGCAAGTAGCCAATTAATATGTGGAATAGTGTGGGGCCGGCGTCTCGGCTACGCTATAAATACCGCAGATCATTCCCCTAGCATGCTTACACATGATCGCCATCTCACATGAGACTGAGACACGCCGGTTGTCGTGTGTTAAGAAAAACTTAAGGGGTGGGTGGGTATATTCCATATAACGACCCGATCGTCTGACCTGAAAGTCGCAGCCGCCGTCTCCGGCCGGTACGAACCACACCGCAGCGCACACAAAAACCCAGAGATCGTAAATCTTTTGAACAATCTTGACGTCACAATATGTTGATACCGTCAAGCCACGATCCGTTTAACTACCTACACATCTGTTTCGTAAACCATCCGCCGACGGATAATTCAGATTTATATAAAATCTAGTCTTTTAACAGAATGAGCTCACTCCATAGGTTTAGATCAAAGAAACACTTTCAGCTTAAATGGATAAAAGATAAATTGTATTGGCATTTTTCCAACAAAACTACTTTAGCTGTTTGCAAATACTCTTCGATTTGACAATTCATGACCGTTGGCATCTCCGTGAACCTACTTACAACGTTCGCATGCTAATGCAAGTAACTGTTCCGAATGACGCAAATTCAGCTATAAGACGTAAGTCGTAACAACATAACAAAACGCACGACAACATACTCGTATGAACATCAACGTGCGGCTGCGGATCGGATTGGGACAGTGGGCCAAATCCAAGTGTATCCCGGAAGCCGGCGAGCCGGCTGTGCTACAGCGTCATTAGACGGCGGACTCCGAGCAGCATACTCGGTATAAGCCACGAGCGATCGCGCTATTTTCGTCCTCCCACCAGTTGAATAACCTCCAATCAACTATTCGCACTTGCCTAAGAATCCAACTAGTACCTACCCACACGACTATCAGTCATCGGAACGCTTGTTTTATAAATACGTTTCTGCATTATTCTCGGAAGAAATCTAACCAATTTGGGTCATAAATGATATGAACCGAACACTCTTGAGCACGAACGCTGGCACTTAGTAGACTGCAACGTAAGTTAAACTAGAAAGGTGGGAGTGAGAAATATGTGAGACGTGACGAGATTTACAAGCTTGTCCATCATCGGTTGTTCTAAATCCTGTGCCGCATTTTCGGAGCAAAATTTAGCTAACGGTTTGATTTTTGAATCCAAAAACATCCCCTTAAAGCAATTCCAGCCCTGGGCACAATAGATTATTTGAAATTTCGGTATAGGTTAGCAAAAAAAGGTTGGAAAAAATTAGGTCAGTGTTAGAAATAAACAAAATAGGCAACCTGATCCAATTTTTAGCCAACATCTAATGCTTAATATTACTACGTCAAACAAATTGCTGGTAAGTCAGAATGTATATTAGGCGGATTATTGCCAGTCTAATTTCTATATTGAATATTGAAAACCAGAAAAGAGTTGTCAGTAAGCGCCACCCTTGCGGAAACTTTCCTTCCCGCCGCTCTGTTTCTTACCTTTTCTTTCTACACCGGTCAGTAACCTACTAATTGCTCTGGTGTCGCAGGTGTATATCAATTCACCATCTTTTGGCATTTCTCAAAAAGCTGGTTATCATAAAGAGTACCGTGCCAGATTCGCAGATAAAATCTTTAATATCATGGAACAAAAATACAACATTTATTAGAAAGCAGATCGTTTTAGTGGACAGAATAAAAATTTTAATAAGTAAAATTTGTTACAAACGTTCGGAAAACTTTGCTATTTTTTCATTTTGTACCTACTAACTTCGTATCAGGGATCGTCAGCTAGTCTGTAGCGGTACGGCTGTACGATATAAACATCGCAGCGAGATGACGCAGTTCTATGCATATTTTTGTCGTAGAACTTTATAATTTGGCAAAGAGTCCAGAGTTAGAACTGAAGCAGAGTGTAACAAGAATAGAACATAATTCCATACCGTTGACTCAAACGTGCTAAATGTCCATAATGTAGGTTATGTAGGTAAACGCGTTGGTTGCGACGTATGACAGGTAGTATTTGCTTTTAGTTTAAAATAGTTTTCTTTTAATAATACAAAACCGACATAACATTTAACTAAATAAATAGGTCCCCGTAAGTGTTGAGTGATAGTGTGCCCATATACGGATGCCCGCAATTTCATACACATTATTCCCGTAAGTATTTCCTCGTATTGTAAGAAAAATATTTATATTAAAACAGGTCAAGGGCGAATGGGACTGACACATCGAAGGTTCGTAATAAAAGATTATGAAAAAAAAAAACACGGTCTCTTACGGTTCAAAAGACACAGCTCTTTAACTTTCGGCCAGACGGACGGTCGTCGGACAGCGTAGGTTAGTAATAGGGTCCGTTTGACTCTCTTCGGGTACGGGACACTACAAAGAAATCCGCCCTCTATCTTCAGTACTTTACTCTACTCGTTTTAAGCTACATTCGTATCACTTCGAAAATCAAACCCTTTAAACGTAACCATCGACAAGACTCGTTAATGGATTATCGTGCCGCGCAGGCTTCCTTCTGCCAGTAAGTTGTTCTTCGCCTCATAGGCATATTTTACTATGGCATAGGTAGGACGTCTAGGTATCAAGGGTACAAAATTGCACTCTGTTTTTTGGTGGTCGTAGGGCAGCAGAGTGCACACAAATAGTTATTAATGCAATTTCACATTATTAAGGCTCTCGCGAGACGAGTGCCGAGACCCGAGGCATCTCGACTAATCTCGAGTGTTCTAATAACAGGCACTGTAGGAGCAAGATGGTTACTATGAAGCACAAAATTCGAAACTTCGCATGCGCAGTCTCGAATGACAAGTGAAAGACTTGTCATTCGAGACTAAATTAGCAGAAAAGGATAGATATAAGATAACGTAATTTAGAACTTCGATTTTCAAAGTAGGGCCCCGGGCTAAATGCATACAGTAGAGGCCACAAATTTACACTTATACATTTTGACAATCAATCAAGAGGTTCTTGACCAATTTTATTGCTAGTGGCAATATAGGTATGTACAATCAATCTATGTTCCGTACCCAGGAACCCTAATAAGTTAGTTTTCAACAGAGGTTCATTCATAGGTGCACATAGGTGTAGGTACATTATTATTAAACCATAGTCGATGATCTAAAGTAAATTGTAACCAGGTATCATAAAATTAGTCAAGTAATTTTTGACTGGTGGTAAAATTCGATAAAATAAATCATATTTATAAACAAATAAATGTCGCCAGCGACTTCGTCCGCGTAGATCTTGATTATCGTTATTCCCTCGGAACTTTTAAATTTTCCGAGATTAATCCAGGGTATACCTAGGTTATCTCCATTTCAACCTTCATCCGAATCCATCCAGCAGTTGCAGCATGAAGGAGTAGCTAAAATCTTGCGCATTTATAATATTATAATAGTAGGAATAGTAGGACTAGATAGGTGTATGGAAAAAACGCACGAATATAAGGATGATTGATTATCGTCGGTGTTCTAAAGGTTAATTATCAATGATAATTATCGTGGTAATTATCATGATAATTATCGTGATAATAATCAATTGATAAGAACCATAAATTGCGCTTGTAAAAGAGAACTGTATTCGAAGTATTCGAACGTGTATTTCCGCAATTGCTCTGATTTTTACTCAATCTAACAATAACAATTTAATTAATGTTGATTTGTGTTGGATTAATATCAAAATAAAAAATATAAACTTTATTTGTTTTTATTTATGTTTTATTAGAATTTGTTATGAAACAATATAACAAATTAATTTGTTACACGTGACAATTATCCGATAATTATCAAGAAGCATAATTATCTTGATAATTTCGAACCCTGATTATCGTATAGGTACCTACATAGGTGCATACCTATAGTTTCTCGTTTTGAATGGATGAGAGCGAAGCTACGAAATTGCAAAGGGCCCCATGTGGGTCATTATTCGTGCGTTTCAACCGCCTCACTTTTGTGGACATATTTTTGAAGAATTCACCTTATATTTTGATGCCGTTTTTGGATATTTGTTAGATGTCCGGTAAACTTAGATACCTAACCAGAAACGAAAACGAAATCTGCAGTCACTTCTACAAAAATGTGACCACGAAAGTGATTCGGAACAAACGCCCAAATAATGACCCATATACGGAACGATCCGTCGTTACGATCAATCTGAATCGATATCGTGACGATTCATATTTCGATTGAAATTTGGATGCGATATTGCCACACACATACAATCCATCGCTTGATTTCAATCTGAACCGACAGATCGTAACGACGGATCGTACCGTACATGGGGCCCTAGTATCTAGGTCGGTATCAATCCCTTATTTAATCTCTAGTGGTCCCTAGTGGTCCCTAGTGGTCCCTAGTGGTTATTACAGAACCTATGGCAACTCTACAGAGCCTACGTTACAGGTAGGTACATGATAGACTGAAATGAATTGAATGACAAGTGATTCAAACTACCTAGTACCTGTGCAAAAGGGTGGATCACTCAAGGTATGAAAAAAAAAATTTGCTTCAATCCTTTAATAAAAAATAAAAGAGATACATTCATATTTAGTACTATACTGCCCCTAGGTAATGGAACTTTTACAAAAGAGGCAATAAGGCCATTTTTTAGGGTTCCATACCCAAAGGGTAAAAACAGGCCCTATTTCTAATCTGTCTGTCATCAGGCTGTATCTCATGAACCATGATAGCTAGACAGTTGAAATTTCAAAGATGATGTATTTCTGTTGCCGCTATAGCAACAATTACTAAAAACAGAATAAAGTAAATATATATAAGTCCCATACCACAACCGTGATTTCTGTGCAGTTTTTGCTCGATATTAATAACGGCAACTGGTAGTGTCTAATGTTGTATTAGTCTGACTCAAGTCGTGAGCTTGGGACTGTACTAAATATTAATATCTCTTTAATATTTTATATTATGAATGTAGGGTAGTGTAACGACTTTTTCATAGTAGCCGAAAAGGATTGAATCAAAAATATTTTTTTCATATATTGAGTAATCTGACCTACTATGCAATGCTTTGCACTGATGGACGATGGTGCCATTGATAAACATTACCAAGGATTTACTTAATTGTTTGAGAAGGCCACTATATAAAATATATAAATGTATGGTAGATTACATTTCCTGACGCTTCAGGGAGTTTTGATTAAACCAAACAGCAGATTAATCATGAAGGGGTTACAAAAAGAAAGACAATTCTACTTCTTTTTTAATTTTTCTTTTTCATGCATAGTGATGCATCCAGACCCCAGTTTAAAACATGTATGTATAAATATTACAATAACAATGCAAATGGCGCTCTAACGCATGAGCACTGTTCCCACACATTTGACTACGTAAGCTACAATATTATGGTATGCTATCAAAACTACTGATTAATAAATTGGCACTGATGACATTAATTCAATAAAAGAGGGTTTAAATCCTAATATAAAGAGACTGGAACTTGGTATTTCTTTAATTTATAAAAATGAATGATGGATATAATTAACAAGCCTACAAAGCTAGCAGTCCCGGGTTTGATTCCTGTTATGGGCAAGGATTTATGTAATGAGCTGAGTGAGAGTACCCAAACTAACTACGTTTGGGACTAGGTCAATTTATATGAGTGAGATTGTCCACTGAAGAAAAAAGTTAGTATAACCTGTAGGTAGAGCCATTCACAATGGAAATGTCAATATTTACACTTACTATCTAATCTCAAAGTAAACAAATCAGTTAACCTGGGCGTATTATTGATATGAAGCATTCAGATGATAACAAATAATAAATAAATAAATAATAAATAGTAAAACCGTTTTGATTTCTTAACAAAATTTTTACATGAACTATTGAACTAGAAATATTTTATAGATTTCGTTAAATCGGAACGAGTGTAGTATTGGAATCGCAAATGAATCATGTTTCTGTTTACAACAGCTCTGCCTGCTGATGTCATACCAGCAACCAATAAATAAGAATCTGAGTAGGCACAAGCCCCAATAAAGACCCGTCGCAAGAATTAAGCACGTACTGTACTTCCGAGAACTTCACACTTATTAATAAACATATGCTACCAAAAAGAAGGCCACCTCATGAAAATCACTGTAGCAAGAAAGTAAACTTGTACTGGAATTTTGACATTCTTATGTAATAAACGGTTATAATTCACCTTCTATGTATGAAAATTACAATCCAAATACATCTAGTAGTAGATTCTTATTCAAATACACCATAAATTGTGTGATAATTGGGAAAATACCTGGATTTTATGTGTAATCCAATATGCAGATGAAAGTCGCAGTCCAGTTTACACACGTTTATCACTGTCATTCATATAAAATAACACACCATCACGACGTAGCACTACACAATTTTTCACTTATAATTATTAAAACTCGTGAAAATATCAGATAATGCGCCATTTTTGCAATATATCCGAAGGACAGCGGTCGGCAATCGCTGCCATCTTTTTTGTCATATGTCTTCTAATTATATCGCTATAACGAACTCTGGTGTTATTTTTAGAAACTAGAAACATTTCGCTTCAACGTATGCAATACTCGGTTTGTCGCGACATCTATCGTGGAGACTATAATAACAATTCTAATCTACCAAACTTTGTTAGATGGTAATGATTTTATATGATTTCGCTACTCGCCGCTAGATGGCGTTCGAACGTGCAACTGTCATTAAATGTTCATCTCGAATTCAAGATTCAAGGCATATGTAGCGAAGCTGTGCATATCAATTTTATGGTATTTGCATTTATTTTGTTTTCATTTTTTCTGAACGGGTAGCACAACTTGTAGCTATTCGTTTTAATACGTACCAGATAGTATAGTATAGTATAGTATAGTTTTGAGAAATTAATTCTTAATCAAATATCCTCACACTTTAATCAATACAAGCTACTTCATAGCAGTCAATACGGATTTACCAAGGGACGGTCTACAACTGAGGCCGGTTCTACTTTGGTGAAACATATCTTTGATGCCTGGGAAAGATCACTGGATGTAATTGGAGTTTTTTGTGATCTTTCCAAAGCTTTTGATTGTGTCGATCACGTTACGTTAGTGCGGAAGTTAAGCTACTATGGCATCAAAAACATTGCACTAGATCTTATTACATTTTACCTTGCTCACAGAACTCAGCGGGTAGACATTAACAAAACACAATCTTCTGGGTCATCTGTTGCTATGGGAGTGCCTCAAGGCTCTATTCTAGGTCCGTTCTTGTTTTTAATCTATATTAACGATCTCCCATATGTAGTGCGCGATAAACATGAAATAGTCTTGTTTGCTGACGATACTTCACTTATATTTAAAGTGGATAGGAAACAGGATAATTTTAATGACATTAATGATGCATTATCCACAATTGTTGACTGGTTTACGGCCAACAACTTACTTTTAAATGCCAAAAAAACCAAGTGCATTAAATGTTCATTGTCCAATGTGAAGCGAGTGAATGCGGCTAGAATAAGACTGAAGGATGAGACACTGGAATTCGAGGATAGAACAGTATTTCTAGGTGTCACTCTGGACTCAAAACTGCAATGGAGTGCGCATATATCCACACTTGCAGGTAAACTAAGTTCAGCGGCTTATGCGGTAAAGCGAATCCGACATCTTACTGACGTCGAGACGGCGAGACTTGTGTACTATAGTTATTTTCATAGTGTTATGAGTTATGAAATTTTACGAGTACTGTGGGGAAAAGCGGCTGACATCCAGACCATCTTTGTATAACAGAAGCGGGCTGTCCGTGCTATTTATCAATTGGGGTCTCGTGTTTCACTTAGGGATAAATTTAAAGAAATCAATATTCTTACAGTCGCGTCGCAGTATATCTTTGAGAATATCATGTATGTACGCAAACACATACACGAGTTTAGGCATAACCGCGACGTTCATAATGTAAATACTAGAAATAGGGATAAGCTCGCTCTTCCAGGTCACCGTCTCCGTAAGGTAAGCACTTCGTTTGCGGGGAACTGACTACGTTTCTACAATAAGATACCATCTGATATCGTCAATATGACGGTCAATAAATTTAAGTCTCACATCAAGCGCTGCTTGTTGGGTAGGGCATACTATACTATAAATGACTTCATCGGTGCTCAAGATGTATTTAAGTAGTGTCTAGGCTATTACTTATTTAAGGTAATTTCTTAAGTCTAGGTTATTTCTGATATTTCTATCTTGATAAAAATGCCTTTAAGCAAACTGTGTATTCAAACACGAAATTATATGTTTACTTTTGTACTTTATCTTTATTAGTTCTTGTGTGTACAAGACGCTTTTAAATGAGAGCACACTGTGATGTTTCTCGCCGGACAGGTATATCACACAATATTACTTTTATGTTGTCCGGCAGCATGAGCACGTCATGCTCGCTCAAAGGTCTTTGCTTACGACGGCGTCGTTGATCGGGTCGCCACCTTCCCGAACACATGGTTGAGGGAGGCGATGGCTGAGATATGCGTCATACTCGTGAACGGGTGCTGTTTGTGGGGTCCGGTCTGTTCACGTCTGCAAGGACTTGTTGCTCAGTTAATTATTCCAGTTATGGCTTTTGACATAGAGACCTCGTCGTGTTGTTCTCCTAGTCATTATTTTTAGTTTCATGTATTTGACATGTAATCTTTTTAATTTTTATATTTATTTGTAATGTTTTTAATTTTGAATTTGTATTTTTTTTATATGTGATTGTTCTAATAATTTATATTTGTTGCTTTATTACCTTGTAATGTAACTTACTTTTAAGTATTATTGTATTTTATGTTTGAAAAAATGACCTTCTGCTGGAGTTTCTTGCGGCGCTTCTTCTCCGCAATGATGGTCTTGTCCGAAGCGCTAGTAGATTCACTGTATATTACCGATGTGTAAAAGAGCTCGTATGTGGCCAATTTACTGAATAAATATTTTGATTTTTTGATTTTGATTTTGAGTAAAGGGGGTTACCGAGCGACAAACAACCGTGGGCAACTTTGGCTGGCCCGCCTCTTAGTTTTATTTTAAAAAAAATACAATTATTTTCCTAGAATGAATTTTTATAAAAAATATTCAACCCATTTCTCCTTATCTGACGGCTCGAGGGAAGAAAACAGCACCATCATGAATTTTATACTGTGACGTTACCTACGTCTACACTTCTACTGACTAAATACTTCAATAATGTACGTATATTTACAGACCATTGTGCAAATGTTTGGCAAAATAAGATTTCGCTAATTTTAATTGATACCATCGTAATGAAAATAGCTTCAAATCATTTTCTGTTAATCGCAGAAACTCTTCTATGTAAGTACCTAGTCCTGGATTTGCATCTAAAACTATGAACGTAACGGAAGACGGAACCCTTTGTCTGTTGAGTTTGTTATAGATATATCATTTACATAAAGCTATATATTAATGTTTTGCCTTGTCTATTCTTTGATTGATAGCGATTAATATGATATCACTGTTTATGTTATGTTATGAAAAGTGAAAAACCCATTTAAATAGCTGAACCAGAATGACATAAGAAACAAGGAAACTCATAAAAAACTTAAATATCATGACACAATATCATCGACAATTACAAAACCTTCACATTATCTGCGACATAGGAACATCGTATCGAAAAAAACCTAGTCACGTTTCAACTCAAACTACTTTTATGTGGCGATAACATTTTTTACACAAAGATTTGGGACTGCCTGCCATAAGTTAAAGTTTTACAACTTCGGTTTTTAATTAATAAACTATCCGGTAACACATCGCTTGTCCCTATTGGTCATAAGGGCTGATTAACCCCTCCTCCTTTGAAAAAGGAACCTATTTTTCTCTATTTATCTTTGTACGGCGGTTTCATGCTCTTAAAAACACTGCATTTAAGAATGTATAGGTGTACTAAATTGAAAGCAAAAGGATGCCAAAAGAAATGACGTCAACCGGATTTTGCTCATGCAACGTTATGTTCATTCAAGACAATTTAACAATCTCGTTAACCAAAATATGCAGCCATGCCTCGAATTTCATTTGACTTCGTTCCTCAAAGGTGTCTAACATTCAGCTTTTTAAAATTCCCTATCCAAGCCATGGGACTCTAAGTACTTAGGTACTTATTACTACCTACGCCGTCCGTCTGCTCGTCCGTCTGTATTACCCTTTTAAGAACTGTTTCTTTTGTACCGTTATAGGAAACTATTTTTAAATGTCCACAAAATGTGTTGTTAAGGCGGATATTCTGACAAATACGCTAGGATCTGGTAGGAACATTATACAAAGGCCTTTGCTTTACAAAAGGTGAAAAAACATAAAAATCAAACTTGTTAAAATACGACCGTAGAACTTTGAGTAATGGTATTTAGAGATGCCCCAAAATTTTTCATTGTTTAGAGGTAGTACCTATAGTCAATTATAGTATCCAATCCCGTCATGTAATACACGAACATATTTTTGTTAGGTATGTATATTTTAATCAATAGGAATGCAATCGGCATACGTGCGATAGCACAATATTACAGCTGCTTGGGTGTTATTCTCTTAAAACCGGCGCTCCGTCGGTCGAACGAGTGAACGAGTGAACGCGTCACACTCACACGCACTGGCGAGTTTAACTAGTCCCGTCAGTGCGCACAAAACACATTTAGCGCGTGCATTCTCAATTAGGCAGCCTTATACGTTCGATCTTGTCGACAGAAGCCCTGAGGGCTCAGACAAGATGCACTACGCTAACTAACGTTTCTATTCGATTCGTTTTTAAACCAATCGCGTCATTGGAAGATGACGTGATACGAAAAGTCACGTGGTCTACCAGTGACGCGATTTGTTTAAAAACGAAGCGAATAGACACGTTAGTTAGCGTAGTGCATCTTGTCTGAGCCCTCTGCTGCCTAATAGAGAATGCACGCACTAAAATGTGTTTTGTGCGCTCTGACTGGACTACTTAAACTTGCCGGTGTGGCGCGTTCACTAATTCACTCGTTCAGCCGACCGAGCGCCGTTTTTAAGAGAATAACACCCCTTGTCTGACAGGGCGTCGGACGATCGGAAGCTGTGCACGGTAGTATCTTCTATACTTTGGTAACTGTACCTTTGGTAGCTGTACCTTGGTGTAGGAAGGCACGAAGCATTTTATCCTTCAGCTGGGCACTTAACACAGATCATAATTCATAATTGACGAACCATTAGGTTTGAAAAGTAGTACCTAGTCATTTTTAAGGGTTCCGTACCTCAGAAGGAAAAAAGGAACCCTTATAGGATCACTCGCGCGTCTGTCTGTCTGTCCATCTGTCACAGTCACAGCCGATTTGCTCCAACACTACTGAACCGATCGAGTTGAAATTTGGTACATATGTCGGTCAGTGACCCAAAGAAGGACGCGTAACGTAAATAAATGAATTTTGGAAAAGGGGGCCACTTTACATATAATTATATATATTATTTAATTATTACATATTATTATAGGTATATTAGGAAATTAAAAAAAAGTTTTGCAAACCTTATTGTGTGATGATATGATATGTATATTTATTGTGAGAATCTCAAATATATTTTTTTTATAATTTTAATACATATAAACAGTTTTTAACTTATTTAAGAAAATAGGAAAAATTGACCATTCCCCCCTTATCTCCGAAACTGCTCCGATTGTGTGGAGACGGAACCCTCTCCACGCGAGTCGAACTCGCACTTGGCCGGTTTTTAATTGGTATGTCGATATTTGGTGGTTTCCTTATGCGTATTTATATTATTAAACGTTGAAAAATTGTTGTACAGAAAATAAACCAATAATCACTAAAACGCAATAACAATAAATAAATATTATCGATGAAATATCTATTTATCTTCCAATGTTTTTGAACTGTATGTACTTATGTATGTATGGTTTTTTGATTCCTTGTTAAGGATCCGGGCCTGAACGGATCGACAAGCGAGTTCTCGTTAGTTGCAGGTCTTTTTTTTTAATGACATGTGATATTGGCGAAATAAAAATATAAAGTCTGTTCCTATTCAGACTGCCAATGAAAATAACAAGTATACCTAACTGTAATTGTCTTTTGATAGAGGATGAAATAGTGATGGGAATAATTTTACCTCTAATTAGTTAATTAAAAAGGTTGAATATTATATTCATCATCATCATCGTGTTATATGTCCGATTGATAATTTTGAAGGTGCTTCTCCACCGGACCGGAAATGGATTTGAGTAAATTGAATTACAATGATTTTTAACGAATCCGTGGTTGTAATTTTCTGGGTTAGCGTTATGTTGCGAGATCAAATAACAAATACGTTTGAGATAATATGTCTTTTAATAATTTTTTTATAAATCGCGTTGCCAAGGCGTCGTTTTGCAATTTCAGACCAGCCGGACAATTCGTTGAGTTTTTCTACTATGCCTATCGTAAATTAGACGTCACATTTTTTTTCTACCCAAAAGATCTAAACTAAAGGGTTGGCACTCAGAAGGCGCAACATCCACGTGGCGCCATGCCAACGCAACGCAAAATTCCGCGCCCCACGGACCTTGAGTTGGCGTCACGCTTTCGTAAGCGTCACACAGGTGACCCAGGTGGGTTACTCCGAAACACCTATACCTACTCGAAATACCAATTATTTATGACGTGATCGAAAGAAAGAGACAGTGGGCTAAGCATGCAAGAACATAAGAATACGTCAAACGCGAGTTAGTGTCAAATGTCTCTTCCATATTTTAACGTAAGGATAAACGTTGAAGGTTTAAAATAAATGTGTATTTTGTGTGACTTGGGTCTTTTATTACTAAGCAACTTAAAGCAAGAGTTACGTCATATTTGATGTAATTTTTCGGTATTGCTAGGGTAATGAAATAAATCGTTCAAATCTATCAAGAAAGTTGAGATAGAAACCCATAGAATAAGAAAAGCATAGAAACCGGACTATAAAATGAACTTAGCACCAGCTATATTTCTCTACTAAATATATATATTCCGCATTTCTTAAGAGAAAATAAAACTTAAAATTGGTTGTTTTTAATGGATCTTGATATGTCCGCGAACGCAGAAATTCCGTGAAATACGCCAACATTGCCACCCAGAGGGCCCTGCAAAGATGCACTTCGCTAACTAACGTTTCTATTCGATTCGTTTTTAAACCAATCGCGTCACTGGTAGACCACGTGACTTTTCGTATCACGTCATCTCCCAGTGACGCGATTGGTTTAAAAACGAATCGAATAGAAACGTTAGTTAGCGTAGTGCATCTTTGCAGGGCCCTCAGGGTATCATTGCCCAAAATGCCATTTACAAACAAATTCATTAATGTGGAAAAAATCTTTTTCTTTATGCCAAAAATACATTAAAAAGTTAACTGGAAGAGTTCCTTTAAAGGGATAAGTTCGCATTTTCACATTTTATTCCGTAAATATTGTGTTTGAATTTCTGTGTTTTATACGATAAAGTGTTTGTGTTTACATAAGTACACACGTTCGCGGACAAATCGAGGTTCATTCAAATTTTACGCCTTAAAACCTTGTAAAAATTTCAGTTAAAGAAGAAAAAAACAACCTGCTTTTTGTTTAATTTTCTTTTATTAAGTACCTACATAACTAGAGAAAGATAGCTGGGGCAAAGGTATTCCCTTGGTTGATATAACAACTTTTCAGCTATTTTCGGTTTGCCTAATATCGTTTAGAATATTTAACCATTTGTCTAACAACACTTTTCATATTTTTTATTTAGTTGAATGATTTGTTGATCGAACCACGCTAAGTCTAATAGACTTTTTGCACCATTTTTGTATAGTCTAATATTCTTATACCTAACGATTAAGTTACCTAACTGTCGTTTAGTATAACTTATATTTAATCTAAATGATCATTTGATCGAAATTCATTTCGCCTAATTGACGTTCTGCAATATTATTATTTAGTCTAATATTCGTATATCTAACGATCATGTCGTCAAGTTAAATGCAGATAAATAAGAGTGATCCCTTTTTCATAGACATTCGATATTCTTGGATTCGAATATTTTGTTTTTAAGTTAGTTTCTTCGATCCATAGTCTAATATTTTTTATTTCATGGGTTATATATAAACCGATATTTTATTTCAACTATCATGCAAGTTAGGTCGAATGCTATTTAAAAACCGAATTCAGGGCACCCCAAATCTACGTGGTCTTGTCTGCCCTACCCCTAGAGTGTTTTTGCAAAATGCGCAGCTAGAAGCTCGCGAGAAGGGCCCGCGGAGCGAGCATGCGGAGGCTGGAGCGTAGCGAGCGAAGCTCGCGAAGCGAAGGTCTCGCATGCGAGTGTAGGGTGGGTCCCTCGAGCGAGAGTTCTGGCGAGAGCCCACAGATTTTAATATCTGCCCCGTTGATTCATTTTTAGATTGAATCAGGTATATATGTGAAAAAAATGTAAATAAATAGTGTCTATACCGAATTCTACAAATATTTTACATTTTTTTTTAATGAACATTTCGACAAGAATTGCCGCGAAACTTTAAACGTGATATGTTATTTGTTACTGTATGTACATCGTATCCATGGGCTCAGCTAATAATTTTATTTCTTATATCTGGGACGGATTTGATGATATGAGTATTTGAGAATTATATATACTGATATAATGCACTATAAATAAAAATAAATATTTTGTTTTTAAGTTAGTTTCTTCGATCCATAGTCTAATATTTTTTATTTCATGGGTTATATATAAACCGATATTTTATTTCAACTATCATGCAAGTCAGGTCGAATGCTATTTAAAAACCGAATTCAGGGCACCCCAAATCTACGTGGTCTTGTCTGCCCTACCCCTAGAGTGTTTTTGCAAAATGCGCAGCTAGAAGCTCGCGAGAAGGGCCCGCGGAGCGAGCATGCGGAGGCTGGAGCGTAGCGAGCGAAGCTCGCGAAGCGAAGGTCTCGCATGCGAGTGTAGGGTGGGTCCCTCGAGCGAGAGTTCTGGCGAGAGCCCACAGATTTTAATATCTGCCCCGTTGATTCATTTTTAGATTGAATCAGGTATATATGTGAAAAAAATGAAAATAAATAGTGTCTATACCGAATTCTACAAATATTTTACATTTTTTTTTAATGAACATTTCGACAAGAATTGCCGCGAAACTTTAAACGTGATATGTTATTTGTTACTGTATGTACATCGTATCCATGGGCTCAGCTAATAATTTTATTTCTTATATCTGGGACGGATTTGATGATATGAGTATTTGAGAATTATATATACTGATATTATGCACTATAAATAAAAAACAAAACAAAATTATATCAAATGAATGATTATTTAAAAAATATTATTTGGTTAAATGATTATTAGGCAATAAGAGTATTATATAAACTGATATTATGCATTTCAAAAATAATACAAACCGAAATTATATAGTTTGAGGGTTTATGAAAAATTATATTATATTAAACGATTATAAGGCGAAGTGAATGTTTATGACAAGTGATTTTAGACAAACTGAAATTATGCCAATGGCAAATAGATAAAACGTTGTTATACCAATCATTAGACAACCGTTTGCCCCAGGTTGTCTAATGATTGGTATAACAACGTTTTATCTATTTGCCATTGGCATAATTTCAGTTTGTCTAAAATCACTTGTCATAAACATTCACTTCGCCTTATAATCGTTTAATATAATATAATTTTTCATAAACCCTCAAACTATATAATTTCGGTTTGTATTATTTTTGAAATGCATAATATCAGTTTATATAATACTCTTATTGCCTAATAATCATTTAACCAAATAATATTTTTTAAATAATCATTCATTTGATATAATTTTGTTTTGTTTTTTATTTATAGTGCATAATATCAGTATATATAATTCTCAAATACTCATATCATCAAATCCGTCCCAGATATAAGAAATAAAATTATTAGCTGAGCCCATGGATACGATGTACATACAGTAACAAATAACATATCACGTTTAAAGTTTCGCGGCAATTCTTGTCGAAATGTTCATTAAAAAAAAATGTAAAATATTTGTAGAATTCGGTATAGACACTATTTATTTACATTTTTTTCACATATATACCTGATTCAATCTAAAAATGAATCAACGGGGCAGATATTAAAATCTGTGGGCTCTCGCCAGAACTCTCGCTCGAGGGACCCACCCTACACTCGCATGCGAGACCTTCGCTTCGCGAGCTTCGCTCGCTACGCTCCAGCCTCCGCATGCTCGCTCCGCGGGCCCTTCTCGCGAGCTTCTAGCTGCGCATTTTGCAAAAACACTCTAGGGGTAGGGCAGACAAGACCACGTAGATTTGGGGTGCCCTGAATTCGGTTTTTAAATAGCATTCGACCTAACTTGCATGATAGTTGAAATAAAATATCGGTTTATATATAACCCATGAAATAAAAAATATTAGACTATGGATCGAAGAAACTAACTTAAAAACAAAATATTCGAATCCAAGAATATCGAATGTCTATGAAAAAGGGATCACTCTTATTTATCTGCATTTAACTTGACGACATGATCGTTAGATATACGAATATTAGACTAAATAATAATATTGCAGAACGCCAATTAGGCGAAATGAATTTCGATCAAATGATCATTTAGATTAAATATAAGTTATACTAAACGACAGTTAGGTAACTTAATCGTTAGGTATAAGAATATTAGACTATACAAAAATGGTGCAAAAAGTCTATTAGACTTAGCGTGGTTCGATCAACAAATCATTCAACTAAATAAAAAATATGAAAAGTGTTGTTAGACAAATGGTTAAATATTCTAAACGATATTGGGCAAACCGAAAATAGCTGAAAAGTTGTTATATCAACCAAGGGAATACCGGGGCAAACTTAATCTTATAGTCCGGCTTCTATGATATAGTATGTTCTTATTCTATATTACCTAAATTTTATTTTACTGCCAACTTTTTATTTGATACTAATTCATGAATGACGTAAATGGTGACACTAGTTCACGCGTAGCATACTAAGCCCACTGGTCAAGGTTAACGTTACATCAAATTCGAATCCTCTCGTAGGGAGCCATTGTAATAAGCTTGTGTTATTAAAACAGAAAGCTTTTCGAAATAATTAAGAACGCTATTGATTTTTTTGTTATTATAACCGTTTATTTCGTCTCTGTCGCACTGCTGGGTGCGACCGAGGCGAAAACTTCTCTTAACTAGTTAATCAATCAAATCTATTAAGACATCACTACCTTTTTATTACAAATTATATTTCAAAAAAACTGAATGTATATGTCAAGCACCAGTCAGTGTCACCATATTTTACCGAAATCGCTTTTCCTCAAAAAATACAATGTTAAATAGAGATTACTACCTGAAAATAAACATAAAGGCAAAGATTAAGTGTATAAATAATAATATGACTATGCTCAACCTTCAAAAGTACGCGAATATGGAGTTTTAATGGTAAATTGATTTGTTTATAAGAGTGACCGATTGAATAGGAACAGACTTTACATGACGTTAGTTATTAGGTATATTGACGACATTATCCAAACAACTGAGGGCTCAGACAAGATGCACTACGCTAACTAACGTTTCTATTCAATTCGTTTTTAAACCAATCGCGTCACTGGTAGACCACGTGACTTTTCGTATCACGTCATCTTCCAGGGACGCGATTGGTTTAAAAACGAATCGAATAGAAACGTTTGTTAGCGTAGTGCATCTTGTCTGAGCCCTCAGTTGGGTTTTTAAGTACCAATTTCACGAAACGATGTTAAATTTAATCAATGTCAATCGACTGTAAGTTCATACATTTTTCCAGCTGTTAACGCTCTAATCGTCTGTTAAGTGGTTAACATCGTTTGGTGAAATTGGTACTAAAGCTTGCTTTTTGTTAGACTTGTTTACAAATATATTTGAGAAATCTCGCAAAAAAAAATTTGGAGTACCTAACTAGGTATATAAAAAAACCAACCAACCAACATTTTAGCGTGATTGTGATAAATTAACGAATGTTTATTATTGCCAATCATCACCGTTCGAGTGGTTTTTATGTTTAATATTTGACTTTGAAGTAAAAACTGTGAGTTGGGGACGATAGAAACAATTTGCGTGTGGACGATTGAAACGTTTCAATCGTCCTTGCGTTTTAATCGTCCCCAAATGTAGCCGACTTTTAAATATGAGGAGGTTCTGTATTCAAATACAGAACAGCATATGTTTTATTTTTGATAAATGTGAAAAAGACAGACAGAAAGAAAAACAATACTCAACAAACTTCAGTTGGAACTATCGAGTGAAACCACGGAAGATTACACACGCATAGCAAACACACACACTAAACTAACGTAAACAAAACAAAAAGAAAGAAAAAAACCGCCACAAAAGTGAATTGTGAAAATGCAAATGGCTTCTTTTTTATGGTGATTTGTGTCATGGTCAATAATTATTATACCTACACTAACTTTTGCCTGCGACTTGGATAAATAAACAAATACAAAGATTTACTTCCACATTCATATTATTATTATAGGTGCCACTTTTGGTATTGCTCTGGTATGTGTACCTACTACCTAGTGTCATTCTGCCGTATCCTTACTAATATTTTAAATGCGTAACTGAGTTCATTTGTGTATTTTTGTGTATATTATTTAAAATCCCGACGTTTCGAGTTTATTCATTCATTAAGTTATGATTGAAACAATGTTATGATTGAAACAAGCATTTCTGTATGTGGCATAATTATGTATTTTTAACACAATTCAGTTTCATTATAGCTTATTATAATATTAAAACTATTTACTATTAAGGCTTACGTATAAGGCTTCGTAGGCACGTTCACTACCAACTAGGCCACTGCGTCGTCAATCGGCATTCTCTTTTATTTATTTATTTTTTTATTGTTTTTTTTTATGTTAGTTTCATTGTTTTATATAATGCTAGGTTAAGTTTTATAATTGTATAATATCATAAGCAATATTTAAAAAACGACTGACTATTGAGTTTCTTGCGGCGTTTCCTACTTCTCAGCAGTGGTCTCTTGCCAAGCGCTGGTCGATTTTTGACTTGTAAAAGTGCGGCCTACTTACTGAATAAACATATTTTTTTCTATTATAACTGACGTCAAAATAAACGTCAAGCCATAGAAAACTGTCATTTTTGACGTATCTCGAGATGAGCGTCGCCGTCGAGATCAGTTTTTTAATACGGTCCTGAGGGGTCTATATTGACTGACATAATTAATTTTAGTCATAATGTGCTTTAGGTCATAATCATCGCAAGTCATAACGTGTTTTTTTAAAGAAACTGTTACTTTTTCAGGATTTTTATAAATCGAAATCAAACCTAACCTAACCTAGCCTTCTCTACACGTTAGATATTTCAGAACTTCTGCAAAGATTACAGTTTCAGCGATATAAAAATTTATGACTATCAAAAATTATGTCAACAATTACATTATGACCAATAAAATTATGGGAAACAAAGGGCTCCCGTCCTGAGTGCGGCGAGTTCTTATGTTTAGTACTGCACATGCTCACTTGTATTGTAACTTGTAAGCCTTGTTGTAATTATCTTCAAAACCTTATTTAAAACTGTTATTCTTAAAAGATACTTAAAAGAGACTATCTGTAGTGTTATAGTTCCCTTGTACACCGAATAACAGCTCTAATACAGCTATTATACAGCTTATCTATTGCTTTTACAGCTACTATACAGCTCTAATAACGCTAAAAGCTGTATTATTTGGGGCCTTTTTCCTCTTATAAGGGCTGTATAAGCGCTTATACAGCATCTATACAGCCAAAGTATACAGCTTTAAGTATACGACTGAACTTAAATACAGCTTATATACTGCTTGAAATGCTACTTGGGTTGTGACGTGACGAGACTGTCATCTGTGACGTAAAATGGCTCCAGAAAGTATAATAAATTTCTTTTATCTACACACATACCTATCATAATTCCTCTATTATGCGATCAAAACACGTAGGCAATGACCAGCATTACCTGTGGTAGGTAGTAGGTGACAGCGATGACAGCTGTTAATTTTGGAAGATGTTCGAAATTTGGATCTCATTACCTTGCGATATTCGATAAAGTAATTTCAAAATTACGTTACAGCTGTCATCGCTGTCACCTACTACCACAGATGCTCTTTCGGCTTCTGAACCCATCTTAGAGTAGGTACTTATAATATGTGAGTAGATAAAGTATTGTACGCGTCTCTGCGTAATTAGCATCAAAACACTCGTGTGATCTATTATGAAACTCGCCTTGCGGCTCGTTTCATAAACCACACTCATGTTGTCATCACGCAACCGTCACGTATAAACTACTATTTCACCTCAGCAGCTCAAAAAAGCGGGTTTTGCTACAGTAAACAAAATTCGATTTTGCTGCGAGCGTGAGACAAAATAACTATATATTTAATTGTTTTTTTTAAATGCCGATAGCAGTGCTATGGTTACTCACAATATTCGAAAGAAATGAACTTCACTTTTTTATGTCACTTTCAAACTTTCGTATTGAAATACGACAAAAAGCAAGAGATGTAAGAAGCAATCGTTTTTTTTAAATAATTAATTAAAGAAAATATTTATGAAAAAAATACGAAGTTTATCATGTATGTACGTAATTATTTATTATTTTAACAATCTTTAAATTTGTGACATAAACAGCGGGTGCAGTTTCATTTCAGAACGCTTCTTTAAAAACCGCCTTCAAAAACGCAAAAAATAACTTCTTTAAAATTGTAGGCACCTAATAGGTTAGTCCAACTGAAGTCGGCGACCACAACATTTTCAACAAAAAGCCGAGTTATTTTATGCGTTTTTGAAGGCAGTTTTTTGTTTTTTAAAACATTTATTTTATTTTATACTTTTTAGTGATCATAATACGCTGTTACGTAGTCCCACTTCTTAGTTGAAATGAAACTTTAACTTATATCAAGCGCGCCGCAAGCAACGCCGCGGGAAAGTCATAGTCATATTTCAACAAGTAAATATTATTCGTTGTAGGTAGTCGCTCAACTATCTTAGTCGAGATATCTTATCGCCACCCTTGAAATCGGTACCATTGAGGAGTTCCGGTGGCCATCTGTGGTCTTCATCATCAGTTCCACTTCACCAAATGATACTTTCTGAATTCAAATGCTGGACTTATTACTAAAAATACTAAAATCGCTATATGTTTGCCTACAATATTTGAGGAGTTCCCTCAATTCTTCACGGATCCTCTCATCAGATTTAGATTTGGTGACAATGGGACCACCTCGAAAGTATACTCTATCAAACCAAAAAAAATATTGAAATCGGTCTACAATTGACGGAGGAATCGGTGAACATACATAAAAAAAAAACATACCTACAGTGGAACGTATAACCTCCTCCTTTTTTGAAGTCGGTTAAAAATAGCGGGATTATTTTTATTGTTTTTATTTATTCTTCTGTTACGCTATCTACTTTCACTACACGTTGAATATTATAAAAGTAATAATAAATAAATATGAGTGAGTCCAGTGACGAAGTCTGCTATTTAACACCGAAGCATTGAAGCAGCTTGAAAAATAGTAGAATTAACTTTCCTACCTGAAAAGCCTCGCGAAAAATATCAAAAAGCTTACCTATTATATTTTTAAGCAATGGAGACTTGCAAAGTCTTTAATGTGGCTTTCAACATTGTGTAGGTAAATAGGTACTTCGTATTGTAGATGGCTGCTTCGTTTGTGATAATTCTATGAAGTACGCTAACAGAAAAAAAAAAAAAACCGCAAAAGTGTTTGCACCCTTTGCAAGTCTCCATTGCTTAAAAATATCGTAAGCTTTTAGATATTTATCGCGAGACTTCAGGCAGGAATCTTAATTTTGCATTTTTTACATGCTGCTTCAATGCTTCCGGTGTTAAATGGCAGATTTCTTCACTGGACTCACTCCAGCAAAACATAATTGTTTGAGCTGCTGAGGTGAAAATAACTACTTCGGTTCGGTCGAACGAGTGAACGAGTGAACGTGGCGAACCCGCGAGTTTAATTAGTCCCGTCAGAGAGACAAAACACATTTTAGCGCGTGCATTCTCAATTAGGCAGCAGGGTTTCTGCCGAACGATCGAACGTAAACCGAACCTCATGTTAAAACCTGTCAACATTTTCTTCCCTGACGCAAAATGTCTATTCTCAATTTTTCCGATCCGGATTTCTACGAGTCGAAATAGGTAGGTAAGTTTAGGTTATAGTTTTGCAGCAGGCCCAAACGGTTAAAGCAACCAGAAATATGAGCTCCGCCCTGTTAAATTTATTTCTGAAATGGGAAACAATGCAACTGGAAAAAAACGCGTTTGGTTTAAACTATAGGTACGACTGTAAAAACTTAGTTCGGGAATTAATACGAATAGAAATGCTACTAAGGGCCTGAGGGCTCAGACAAGATGCACTACGCTAACTAACGTTTCTATTCTATTCGTTTTTAAACCAATCGCGTCACTGGACGATGACGTGATACGAAAAGTCACGTGGTCTACCAGTGACGCGATTGGTTTAAAAACGAATAGAATAGAAACGTTAGTTAGCGTAGTGCATCTTGTCTGAGCCCTCTGTTGTTTGATCAGGTGTGTTATTCTCTCAAAAAACGGCGGCCGTTCGAACGAACAAGCGAATAAAAGCGGCGAGTTTAAGTAGTCCCGTCCGACCGAACAAAACACATTTTAGCGCGTGCATTGTCAATTAGGGAGCCTTATACGTTCGTGAAGTCATGCTGCCAAATTGAATACACGCGCTAAAACCCCTGGGTTGTGATTCTCTCAACAAGCAAAGGTGATCGTTCGCTCGAGTGAAGGTCCAAACGGCGAGATTAAGTAGTCCCGACAGAGCGAACAAAACACATTTTAGCGCGTGTATTCTCAATTAGGCAGCCTTATACGTCCGACCCTTCGTTCACCAGAGCTTTATCAGGGTATTCAGTCGCCAGTAGTTAAAATAACTAATCTTTGAAAACCGTAACTAATGGTTAAATCTCAAGGAACTGTGTCAAATTTTCGAATTTTATCAATTAATTGAGTTAACTACTAATCAAACAACGGGCCCTAGGAACTACGATTTTAGAAAATTGATGTAACTAAGTGTCTATAGCACAAAAATCCAAATTATCATCAGGTGGCGCGTTTGCTCATTTGCTTCTAAATGCCATAAAAAAATTACTTGCGCCTGATGGCTGGGCGCAATAGGCGTTTCATGCGGAGTCAGCTGTTTCATCAGTGATTCGACACTAACTTCTACCAACCTCGTAGACCCTCAAATCATGCAAGATTATTTAAATACATAGTTTCTTGAATTTTTACAGAACAATCTCGGTGTTGGCCCGTATCTCAGCTATTGGTAAACTATGGTGACGAAACCAAGGATAAAGTCAATTCGTTCAGTAGCAGCCTATTCCAGAATTACATACGAACTAAGCGAAGCAGTTAGCATTAAGTATGACCAAGTGAAACGCTTCGTGCATTTAATTCGAATGTTTCGACAGCATAAGCTAGGGTGAATCATGTCATTAATTTGTTCTTCTGTTTGGACGACCGATGTTAACAAAGTGACGATGGAGTTATATCATAATTTCAAAACACATTATCAAAAATATATTCTATTAAAAACCGGCCAAGTGCGAGTCGAACTCGCGCTCGAAGGGTTCCGTACCATTATCTATACAACATTAGCAAAAAACGGCAAAAAAATCACGTTTGTTGTATGGGAGCCCACCTCAAATATTAATTTTATGCGGTTTTTAGTATTTTTTGTTATAGGGGCAACAGAAATACATCTTCTGTGAAAATTTCAACTGTCTAGCTATCACGGTTCATGAGATACAGCCTGGTGACAGACAGACGGACAGACGGACAGACAGACGGACAGCGGAGTCTTAGTAATAGGGTCCCGTTTTTACCCTTTGGGTACGGAACCCTAAAAAGAGAGAGCTACTACGTTAGTCATCGAGCCTCTGTAGCTTACCCTACGAAAACGACGCATCCGGTTACCAAGACCAATGCAAATGACCTTACACAATTTTACTGCAAAATTCCCGATTTCTGTAACCCAGACTTCCTTTAGGTACAGAAACATGTTTGATTAGCAAGGGTGAACTTATAATTTTATTTTTATAAAGAGCCAGGATTTTTCCTCCTTAATTAATTAGAATGGTCTTATTTTGCGGCCGATAATCTGGTTTTCTGTGGCTATACAAGTGAACAAAGCGACAGCTTTCCTTTCACGTGGCGCTACTGTGCGACAATAACAATGGAGTAACAACGAGTTTCAGTTAGTTCCAGTTTTGGCCACCGCACCGGAACAAATGAGTTGCGGCTTGCGGCACCATACGTTACGTCGGGCTCTATATTTGCGGACTCGTTAGCGCCGCGGGGCGGTGAAAGTGGTTGCGCAATGATGCAAGCTGCAGCAAGCTATCGGAACACGGAGCGACGATCTAAACCAATTTATTTAGTCCTGATCCGTGTCAGGTTCGTTCTTCTCGAAATTTGCCCTTAGGTTGCATTCGACCAAACCGGAATGTGGTCTTATACCTAGATTTGATTTGTTTAGACTAATCTCAGATTCGAGTAAGTCTTATCCCAAGTTTGGTGAAATGCGGCCTTAGAAAATCAGTGGTGATAGTGATACTGATATATGTACAGGGTGATTTATTATAACTGAGTGTTTCTTTAAAAACTGTGTATTTTTTATTAGTTTAGAATTTTGACCTTAATATATACACATTCTCTATCAAATATTATTAAATTACATCTATTCTCCACTTTTTTTTAGTCCGCCTTGCTTGATTATTCCTTCATAATAGTATCGCTTTGATATTTTTGACATTATGACTCGTATTCTCTTTGTGCTACCTACTAAAAACGAAAACCGTGGACTGCTGCTACAAGGTACAAATAAGTAAATATTTTGGTATTACATACATACTTACATTACATACCTACTACATTATTATGATCTAGTTACTAATACGAACAATATGATAACGACTTATGTAGAAGCAAGATGGGCTGAAACTAATTGGAATAGAGCCGCGGGTAAATAATTAGAGAAGTCAGTAAAAAAGGTGACTTAACTCTTTGAGGGATCTCTTCCTGCTAACGTGTAGTCAGTCTTAACTTTGCATGTATATACTCGGGAAAAATATAAATATTTTTGTAAAAACCAGACTTTGTTCTAGTTCTACAATGGCTTTATAAGGAGCTGCGTATACTTTATTGCAACGGTCAGCAACAGGCGGACCGCAGTCCGTTTGCGGACCGCGAAAGGTCGAACCTCGGACCGCCAAATATTGTAATGTATTGCATACCAAGTATAAATTAATACACAGATAAGGTATACTATACCTTTATTAATTGAAATAATATTTTTAAGCCACATAGAATCTAACTTAATACTTTTGTTTTTATCTGGACCTCGTTGAAATTTTCCCACAGTATCCGGACCCCACCTAAAACTACTTGCCGACCCCTGCTTTATTGCTTTCCTTGACCCTAACACACTCCGACTTTCAGTTTGCCTTCGCCTCGGAGTCCCGGTCTACGCTCCACATCGGTGCCCCTGCGGAAGTGACGTTGATCGGCTAGGACACCCACCACGGACTTTCTTGCCAGAGAAGTGTTGGCCGCTTCTCAAGACATGCTGCACTGAATGACATCTGATCATCCATCGGTCTCTTGTTTGCCTCTGTTAACGTGCCGGCCCTATTAGAGCCGACCGGTATATCCAGAAATGATAGCAAGAGACCTGACGGAATGACTTTGGTCAGAGTGACTTTGGTGGTGTGGGATGCAACCTGTGTAGACACGCTAGCCCCGTCACATCTCCCACGAACCTCCAATAGGGCTGGTGCAGCAGCCGAAGCGGCTGAAAACAGTAAGATTCGCAAATATTAGTTTTAATTTTCAGGTATTATTTTATACTTAATGTAGGTATTAGATTTATGTCGTTTTTCAATTAATATGAATTATTTTTCAGTTTAACGTCATGTTCGAACTGCTACGCTAATAATGTATGTCAAAGGCGTTAATTAAAGCGACAAGGTACATAAAGTGTTGTTCAGTCAGTTACTTATAAGGCCGACTGTACCTACATACATTCAAGAACCATATCGAGGAATAGGCTTCCGACCACCCACTTAATTATCATTTTCCTATTTGAGTTTATCGACACATAACTTTTTTTCAAGTGTTAGACTTCAACGCGTCGTAGGTCCAGTAGGCAGGTACAATATTTTTTTTTAAATGCTGTTTACCTACTAATATTTTTAACCAAAATAGGCATAAAGATATGAAGGTCTATTCCAATTGAAATAAAATCATACGTACTTATTAAAAATGCCAACAGTACCTACGACATCACCGTTACTTCGTGACAGCATACAAAATAAAAAAATGGGAAATCCACTGCAAAAATACTTCCTCATGAAGTCATGACATTAAAAAGTATCGCAACGAACTTACACTACTATTTATTTTGTTATTCAATGAGGCCAGGCAAACATTCAAAAAATCCGGGTAACGTAACCACACAATACAACCAAACATACTATTTGCCTAAGTTTGCACTTGGAGTTACGTTAGCGATGGCAACAGGCTGGGCGAAAAGCGGAAGTGGCTCCAATGTTGTGTTTAAAGTTAATCGCCGGGTCGGTAAGTGCAGGGGCTGCTTCTCCGCGGGTGACGAGAGCACTGATGTAACCGGCTGGCTGCAGCGAGCGGCTGCTGCGGGGGACGCTACTTTTCTCTAGAGTTTCTCTGCCCCGGCGGCGAGCGCGCAGTCCGACCGACGACGCGGAAAAACGCGCGCGCGTCGCAGTACCTCCAGCGCAGACTCGAACGCAACCTCGCGCCCAGCCTGTCGCAGGCGCCGGAGGATCTCTTTACATTTACGTGAAACGCGTTCTGATAAAAAAATTGTGTCTGTGTTGTTAATAGCCTGTTAGAAAGTTAACTGATTGCCTGGGTGAACAAACGTTTACACGGACTGTACCGACTGCATTGGAATAACTGTAAGGTTTATATTATTTTGAATAGTTAACAACAAACCATTATCTGCGTAATTGATAATTGGCTAATTGCTTTTTTGTTGCCGACTTAAATTGTCGTTAGAGTATTCTTGATTTGAACACTTGTTCTAGTTTAGACAAGTTTGAAGATATTTGCAATTTCATTGTAAGTACCTACCTAACTAACTGGACTTAAGTAGTTAAATCAAATCACACTTCAAATCTGCCTTTTTGTAAAGAATCGCAATACAGACCTCACTCGTACTTGTCTTTTCCACTACAACATTTAGAAAAAAAAAATGGTACCGTCGAAGCTTATCAATAACAACTGATATGAATCTAAGGTTCGATTACCTTTCCATAATAAGTAGTGAAGCTGGTTTTACAACTTAATGTTATAGTGTGTAATTTCTTGTAACCGCAAGAAAATACAAAATGTTTTTTTTTTAATTAACGTCTTATGACAATTTTCGACATTAATACGAATTGGGTGTAGTGTGTCCTACAGCGAATAATAAGAGTGTCTCACAAGTGTTTTACGTGTAACTGTATTTAAAGGGTTTAGACAATAAAACAATGGTCCAGTATAAATTATCTCTCAAAAGAAACGTGCAATGTATATCGATCTCATTAATGTAACTAACCACAAAGTTCCTCGTAAAACACAATCGATACAATACAGAGAATACAAAAAGTAATAAAACAATATGAATAGGGTAATTATCTTACCGGTTCATAGGTAATTATGTATTCGTTACAACCGAACGGCCTCTACTGCTTCTTTCGTGTCAACCGTGGTGGGACAATCGGTAATCGCTGGAGCTCCCACGGCACCACGACACCAGCGCGCCCTACTGTCGTAGCCTAGCTTTTTTGGGACATTCGGCTTTGAAGGCGTTTTTTACTGCAGCATTCTTATTTACCAAGAGTCCTACATTCGCATGCACAGCGTAGAACAATGATTGTTAGACACCGTTCGCCGCGCACGCGAAATGATGAAACCCAGTATGGATACGTGATATATTTACTAATCAGGGTAAAGTTTTACGAAAGTGCAGCGCGGCCCGGTCGAGGTAACGGTTGACGGATTCTGCCCCTGATTGAAATTGGTACGCATTGAATTTAATTATCATTAAATACTACAAGTTAACGGTACGTGACGTATTCAGGTTTACGTTTGTATGTAAATGGGATACTATGTTCAGAGGAACGCATGCATCATCTTTAGGCCACTGACGACCATACACAAGATTGTTTTGTTGGAATAGGTATTTACTCACCAACATTATCCGTCGCGAAGGACCAAATTATCTTCAACTTTAGTTGTAAAGTTAATATATTATTATAAATATTTTCTGGTTTTTCGGGTGCAGCTGTTTTTTATATAACATGGCCGTGACCCTGATATTGTGTTTAAAGTATATCGTGTAGCATGAACATCTATAAACCTACATTTAATTATTTAAGGTTAATGTCACTCTTCCGGGCGTTAAAACGTCAAGCAGGTTACTGATTAGCAATCCGAGCATCATGTAATTTAATATCGGATTAATGAGTTCATGAGCCAAATTAAAATATAACTGGTTTCTAGGAACCTTATAGATTACAACAGCTATCAAAGCTAAAAAAAACAATTACCTACTTACCCATAAATTGAGAGTCGATTAATTTTAAGTGGTAGAAAAAAACGATTTCTAGGTCAAGACTTAGTGAAATTGATCGGCGAATCTTATCTTGTGGTAATTCGAATGGCGTGACTTGTTTAATTAATAGAGTGCGGAGCAGTGGCACGGCGCAGGCGCTGCAACCACTTTCAAATCAAACAACGTAACCACTTATTGCCAAAATATTTTTGATTCAACAGTCATACATAATAAGCTTATTTCGGAATAAACTTTTCTACCGAAAGCGATAAATAGTAAACCGGTAGAATGATTACGCGGACTTCGACGTGCGTATTACGTAACAATTACCAAAGAAATCAAGTAGCATACATCACCTATTCCGCACTTATAAATAAAACATGAAAATAGAAAACAGTCTAGATTACGTCCAGTGAATGTAGTTTAAGTTTTTTTTGGTACTTAACGCAACAGCAATAAAGTAAACGTTTCATAATTTGCTATAAATTTGCTTTTAAGTAACGTGAGATTCAAATCCACATAAACACTTGATAGCATTTTTTATTTCACAAGCAATATGCCTATAAATTATGAACGAGCAATGTTTGTGGTCGCTCAATGACTTCAAGCAACAAAGGTGACCACAAATCGACAACGCCATCAAAGCACTATATAGGGTCAAAAGCCATTGTATCGTGTACGCTTTCACTGCGGCCGCCGAACCGTACGTCAGCTGCCCAAACTGAACCGAAGCCCGAGGTCGAATCGAGATGAGTCCGAGTGAAAGTACGGGCAGTCGGGCACAGACGATGCGTCCCCTCGCGTTATCCAAATTCCGATTCCACGGACGAATTCAGGGAACATAAGAATCTTGAATTATTTTATGCCTTTTTGGTCATGTCTGCCGGAGAAATTAACCTAGCTCTACCTACTACTACTATTTTTAGTTCATTTCTTTCTTTCCTTTTTCACGTACCGGTATGGGTATACTAGAGTGATAGAAACGTCAAAAATGATAGCGAATTTTATGATTGAGCAATAAATCTATAGAAATTATTTTTAATGTTTAGTTATTGATCCGTATGCGTTGCGTATGGTTTGTAAACACCATTTACAAATCCGACTGCTATGAAACTTTGGTGCGTTATTTACACACACGCTCGCAAAGCTTTGAAGGAATAGCGGGAAACACGTGGCCAAAGACGCGCGGGTCGGCTAGTACTTTACTTACACAAGTATTAGATATATCTTCTTTTTTTCATAGACACCCTTTTGAAGTCGGGTAAAAAAAAAGTTAAAATGTTAAATGTTCGTAATGTCAGTCTGCATGCATACATTGTACAGAAATAGTAACATTAAGTACCTACGTATACAACTTGTGTGACAGAGTCAGTAGGTAAGTACCTACCTACCTAGATTATTCTCTTGGGTTTCAGCTGGTTTGCAGACGAAGTTCTTTAACAAGACTTAAAGACAACTAAATGATGTAACCTTCCTACTATGTAACAGATTACTTAGTATCGTATTGTTTCTTGTTTTTGTCATTGACAATTTAAGCCCAGCTGACCATGAAACAACGTCGATTTTGCCGCTAGAATCAGACCGTCGCTGATTCGATTCCCCACGGTGGCCGAGTAAAGAAAGCTGTCTGCGCCGCGCTCGATTTACATAACATAACAACGAAAGCAGTATTTCACACCCCATATAACAGCTGAAATTGCATTCACAATTGAAACGTTTATTTTTAGTCATATATATTATATTTTATTATATATATATAATATTATTAAGCTGAAGAGTTTGTTTGTTTGCTTGAACGTGCTAATCTCAGGAACTTCTGGTCCGATTTGAAAAATTCTTTCAGTGTTAGGGTGGTATTCCACTTGTCCAATGTGTACTTGCGTCTCACAGTTTGCTTGAAAAAATGTGAGACGCAATGCACATTGGACAAAGATCTTGGACAAGTGGAATACCCCCCTTAGATAGCCCATTTATCGAGGAAGGCTATAGGCTGTATATCATCACGCTAAGACAAATAGGAGCGGAGCACCAATGAAGAATGTTTCAACCTTCTACGTTAACAAAGTCGCGGGTTAAAGTTAGCGTTAGCCCAAAGTAACTATTCCACGGGGACGAAGTCGTGGGCAGAAGCTAGTTTTAAACATAAAACTTCAGAGCACTGGCCCGAAGTGTTCGACGTGCTGCGACCGCGTCTGCTCATGATTAGGGACTCCATTATTTATATACGTGAGTAACCCGTTGTGATCTCTTTAGTGTGTCCTTTAAGTACCGTAAAATGTGCCTACTTTGATCCAAAATTTGCTCCAAATTTCGAAATCATTTTAATTTTATGTAAATTATTATACTGTGGTATGTTGATTTATGTATCTTTGTAAAGAAGAACATCCCTACTATCATGTTGTAATACTTAAATGAAATCGAAATATTGTTTTAATATAAATATATAAACTTGATTTTAGGAGCAATGTTACCCAGTGTTTGCGAAACTGCCCCTGAATTAAATTTGCTTTAAAACTTGTATTAGAAAGCGTTTGGTGCAGTTTCACACAGTCGTCAGTCAAAGTATGCCCCAGTAACAATCATGTAAGCCTAAGTTTGGGTAGGTTTGGAGCAAAGTAAGAAATGAATTAAGTGTTAGGAACAAAAATATATTGGTATTTGCTTAAAGTTTTTTATTTTTAATATAATCACAATATTGTTAAATCTTAGTATTGCTTCGCTTAGAAAATAAAATAAAATAAATAAAATAATCAAAAGAAAATAAAACTCTTCTGAAAAAGGGTACGTATCTATGTAGGTAGGGTACCTATTACCCTGTTAATCACTTTACTTAAGCAATATTGAACAAAAAATAAAAATGATCGTCTGATAGGGTATCATAACCCTGTTAATTAACATTATAGGATATAAATAATCTCATGCTGTAAGTTATCTTATCCCCTATCCCCAAATTTGGAAAGTCCAGGAACTGAAAAACATTCACGTCGACCATTTCTTTGTGGTGGACTTATGGACTCTAAAATTTTATTCCAATGATAATGGATTTCGTCTTTCGGTTTTAGCCACTTCCAACATTTTTCGTGAAAGATATATAATATGTTCCTGGATCAAAGTTACCCCAACACGTGGAGTAAAGTAGGTACGTACATATTTTTTTAAGATTAAGCCTTGAAATACCTAAAAACTACTAGAATTATTGTTAACATGGAATAGCTGATTATATACAAGAACACATCAAAACATACTAACCGTGATTCGATGAACAATTGCTTCGATGGAAGTGGCTTTTTCTCATAATTAATTTTTAGTCAATTTTCTTGTTGGCACTGAGCGACGCCTGACAGGAAACTGAAATGGCGAAGCGAACAATTCACGTTCATTTTTAACCGACTTCAAAAAAAGGAGGAGGTTCTCAATTCGTCTGTATTTTTTTTTTATTATTATTATTTTTAATGTTTGTTACCTCAGAACTTTCGACTGGGTGAACCGATTTTGATGATTCTTTTTTTATTTGAAAGCTGGTGCTTCCTGATTGGTCCCATTCTTATCAAAATGAAGATCTGATGGTGGAATCCATCAGGAATCGACGGAACTCTTCAAAATTTATAGGCACACCTATAGCGATTTTGGTATTTTTCATTGTAACTCGTGTATTTGGTCTTGGAAAGCACTATTTGGTGAAGTGGAACTGATGATGAAGACCACAGATAGCCACCGGAACTCCTAAACGGTATATATTTCGAGGGTGGCGACAAGATATTTCGATTAAGATAGTTGAGCGACTATGACGAAGCATATTTAGGTTTAAATATATGACTATGACTTTCCCACGGCGTTGCTTGCGGCGAGATTTAAATGTTCTATTGTTTCTTATTAATTGAGAAGTGGGAGAATAACAGCATAATCATGATCACTAAAAAGAATAAAATAAAAAAAAAGTTTTAATTTTAAAGAAGTTATTTTTTGCTTTTTGAAGGCGGGTTTTTGTTTTTTTAAACTTGTTTGCCTTTTAATTTGCAAATGTATCGAATGCTTTCGGCAATTTTGACGAATTGACCCAAAGACTTCGACTTGCAGGGCAATGAAACTAAATACAGAATCGGAGCAAAGTTACCCAGTAAGGAGCAATGTAGGCACATTTTACGGTAGGTAAATTTGTTTCTATTGTCTACTAGAGGACGCCCACGTTTTCGTACGCGTAGAATTAGTTTCCCGCTACTATTTCTTCTCGTTGGGGGTCGATTTTCGAAAAATCTTTTCTTAGTGCACCTCTAGTATTATTAGTATATACCTAAAGAATATTCCCTCCAAATATCAAGCTTCACCGGTTTAGGCTGTGCGTTGTCTATCAGTCTGTCACGAAAGAGTTGTATATGTATAGATTAAGATGATTGTACCTTGCAACCAACCTCAAGTCACGGGCGAACAGTTTTATCATTTGCCAACTGCATTCATGGAACCAAAATCGCTCGACAGTTTTTATTATATTTGACCTTAATTAAACTCGGTCGCGGGATGTTTCGATTGAGAGGTAAAAAAAAAATATTAATGGCGAAAGTTACCGCTCTATATAACCTAGACCCTCCTAATAAATACCTACTAACGTCGTTTTTATACAAAGAAAGGTTTGGTGAAGGTAAGGTTTACTATATCTATTAAAGTAATCTTAATAGAACTGTTTCCGAGTTGCCATGAAAAGTTAAAACGGAACAGAGCGCAGTAGATCACGATACGCCCGTTTTCTTTTCTAGTACCTTGCACTAGCTACCTATCTGCTGCTGATCTCAGCTGTCCACGCAACTTTATTGTACTACAATAACTATCATCATAGTAATTGACATTAAACTTCAACGATATTTGCACAATTTTTCTTAAAAACTTTCTAACTTGACAATCTGATCGCATTGCAAGGTATGAAACGTTAATGTAGCGTTAAACTATTACAATACTCATACAACATGGCATTTCGGATTGCCAGGCGTAGCTAATCAGAAACCATCATGAGCATGATTTATTTACCCATGAAACAAATAATACGGTTATTCAAGCCAGAAAATGTAATGGTTTTCAATTACCTGCCAATTTTTATTCATATTTTGTAGTTTTGTACTTATGGTTACAAAAACTTTAGTCCTTCGAACCGTAGATTCATCTACATATTGAACGGATGCAGGATGCAATTTCAGACAAGACAATTCATGAGATCACCCAAGTTCTGAAATGTCTGGATTAAACCAGTTTTTTGTAACTCATGTAGAGTGAATGGATAGTGTATTGCCGGTAAACCAATACGTGGCGGTTTTAGGTCACGCGTCACCCGGATTTCAAGCGTCTTTAGTTCAAAACGAAATAAGTATGTCAAAGAAGCCAGAACCAGTTTTTGGAAGTCATGTAAAGCTATATCTGTTCTGTTCCCGTTTCTGTGGTCACTTCGTTTTTATCGTTGTTTATTAAGTTTTCTTATAACGTAAGTTAGCATGACAAAATATTAATATTAGAAACTTTGATATATTTTCTAATAATTACGAGTAATTACATAATTATAACGATATCTTATTAACTAGTTACTTAGTACAAACTAACTAGACACTTGTCGATTACACATATGTTAATTGCTTCAAACCGACAAACGGATTTGCTGATGACTGAACAGCAAGCCAATTATTAATTTCCGTGCATTTGGCGACATTCGCAATGTCTGAGTTAAAGCACATTTCCCGTTACTTAAATACATACAGATTCAGCGTACAATTCAAAAGAGCACCCTTTATAAGAGTCCATAATATTCAATTCTCAAAACGTTTCAGTTTGTCTATAATCATCTATAATTAAAATTTTAATGGCATTCTTCAAAATAAATAAATCCCGTTAACATGTTTAGATGCCATGACTAAGAATTGCTAATTTATGATTATGAAACTTGGTACGCAGCGCACACGCCGGTAATGGGACGGATAATGATTTTCGGGTATCCTGTTTATTTGTGAAATTGTGACTTCGTGAACACGAAACAGCTTGATAGATTTTTTAAAGCGGGGTATCGTTTGATCGGTCTTTGATGAGGCTTTTTTATGACTACTAACTAAATAGGTACTACTTACAGATATTACAAATTGTAGGCCCCATACCATTAGCCGTTTCAGAGATAAAAGGCATCGTCATGACACACAGACGGACAGACGTTAAATCATCTTATGAGGGTTCCGTTTTTTGGGTTCGCTAGTCAACAAGGAACCCTTACAGTTTCGTCATGTACGTCTGTTCATGGTTTAACTCAGAGACTCTTGGTACTACAAAGCTGTAATTTGGCATAGTGATACGTTTAAATAGGGAATATGCATGGATTTTTATAGTATTTCTCAACAAAATATGAAAATACCGTAAAAGAGATCACCAAAAGTTAATTAAAATTAAAATCGGTCAAGTACTACGGATGATACAAGCATTTTAAAATGCTAATTAGACAAAGAGATCCGAAGTGCACCGGTGACGTCATCGGGCAGTACGGCCATATAAACTCCACGTAAAATTCTGTTTTGCTAGAAAGAGATAGGAACAAATCTTTGTTAGCTTATATCTTGGTTATATTTATAGCCATTCAAATTTTTGACCTGTTTGTTACATGAATCGGCTTTTCTTAAAGCTGTAAAATAAAACATAAAATAAAAAAATGTAAGTAATTTAAAATCATATTTTTTTTTGGTTATCTCCTATACGTATGAGTAGGTACATGTAAAGAAAACCTTTTGTACATTATAATATCGAGTGAGGTTATGAGGTATCATTAGATATAGTTTTTAAAAAACATTATGTACATGTTACTATCAATTTTTAGATTTGGTCCCGAGTTCCCGATCTTTAAGGAAATGTTTAACTCGAAAAGTGTAAGTATCGCAATTATTGCTAGCTTACATGTTTTTTTGGAGATAAGTAGTTATTTGTATTTATGGTAACGGCTTCGGAACCCTAAACTGAGCATGGTCCGATACGCTCTTATTGCCCGTTTTTTTTAGTATTTGGTACACGTAGCGTTTCTATTCGTTTCATTTTTAAACCAATCGCGTCACTGGTAGATGACGTGATACGAAAAGTCACGTGATCTATCAGTGACGCGATTGGTTTAAAAATGAAACGAATAGAAACGTTAGTTAGCGCAA
Source organism: Acleris literana (assembly GCA_946894065.1). Lineage (NCBI taxonomy): Eukaryota > Metazoa > Arthropoda > Insecta > Lepidoptera > Tortricidae > Acleris > Acleris literana. Next base: position 10,679,507 of record OX335673.1, read on the forward strand.
TGCATCTTGGCAGGGCCCTCAGAACCGTTGAAAGCATTCAAGGGGTCAAATTTGAATCTCATTATTGAAATGGCCGATTTTAACTGACCGCATGAATTTAAATAAGGAAAGGGAGGGAGGGAATAGGAAAGGCCAATTTTAAAATAAATTAAATAAGAGGCATTAAGAAAGAAATGTTTGGAACCCGTAAGAAATATGAATCCCCCATGAATGCACTACCTTACTCAGAAGATATAAAAGTTTAAGCTCGCTACGTATTCAATGTTTAATAACAGGACAGCAACGTAGTTAAATTTAAAACCCACTCGCAATGAATCTACAAAATGGTGACATTTTTATTTCTTGGTTGACCGCTGAACAGGAAGTTTCGAATCAAATTGTGTAGAATCATTTCCATCTTCGATTTAGGCGTGACTGCACGGGTAGCACAAGTTGTATTTTCTCGCTTGTCGCTCAGTGCGTCTCTATCGTTACTGACAAGATGGAAAGGGAGATCCGAGCGAAAAACAAGTCGCGGGCAACTTGTGCTAGCCGTGCTGGCCCGCGTGCCGTTCGATTGCCATTTTATTACGGTTCAGCTTGTTTCGCTTTCAATTACCTATATTGTTTTTTCGGATTAGTAAGAAGGGTTTAAATAATAGCACAATTGGGCAGATTAGGATCAGTGTTTTCTAATTACCGGCACGACTGCGTCAGAAGGAGGGTTAAATTTTAAATATCTATAAACCTTAACGTGTAAACGTTGATAATTTAATGTTTACAGATATTTAAAAAAAGTTTAAAAAAACAAAAACCCGCCTTCAAAAAGCAAAAAATAACTTCTTTAAAATGGTAGGTAAATAGGTCAGTCCAACTGAAGTCTGCTTTTGTTGGACGCCGACTTCAGTTGGACTGACCTATTTACCTACCATTTTAAAGAAGTTATTTTTTGCTAAAAAAAAAAGTTTAAAAAAACACAAACCCGCCTTCAAAAAGCAAAAAATAACTTCTTTAAAATGGTAGGTAAATAGGTCAGTCCAACTGAAGTCTGCTTTTGTTGGACGCCGACTTCAGTTGGACTGATCTATTTACCTACCATTTTAAAGAAGTTATTTTTTGCTTTTTGAATGCGGGTTTTTGTTTTTTTTAACTTTTTTTATTTTATACTTTTTAGTGATCATAATTATGCTGTTATTCTCCCACTTCTAAATTAATAAGAAACAATAGAACATTTCAATCTCGCCGCAAGCAACGGCAACGCCGTGGGAAAGTATTCGCTTCGTCATAGTCGCTCAACTATCTTAATCGAAATATCTCGTCGCCACCCTCGAAATATATACCGTTTAGGAGTTCCGGTGGCCATCTGTGGTCTTCATCATCAGTTCCATTTCACCAAATAGTGCTTTCCAAGACCAAATACACGAGTTACAATGAAAAATACCAAAATCGCTATAAGTAGGTGTGCCTATAAATTTTGAAGAGTTCCGTCGATTCCTCATGGATTCCACCATCAGATCTACATTTTGATAAGAATCGGACCAATCGGGAAGCACCAGCTTTCAAATAAAAAAAGAATCATCAAAATCGGTTCACCCAGTCGAAAGTTCTGAGGTAACAAACATTTAAAAAAAAAACAGACTAGTTGAGAACCTCCTCCTTTTTTTGAAGTCGGTTAATAAGAGATCACTGATCCGAATTAGCATTAATGTGAAATTGTATTTTATGTTGTAGGTTTTGTAAATAATGCTAACACTACAACAACATGGGTATTTTATTTACAGGAAAATATGCATTAACAGCTTGCTGCTATGGGGGAGATTTAGAGTCAGAAGAAACGTCGAAGTTGGTACCTAGTACCAACAGCTCTTAAAACCACCTTAAATCAATCTTTCTCTCTCTTCCTCGCTCTTATATGCTTTTATGCGTGGCTAACCGACTCTACTCGAACCCGAAGGACTTTATAACAGCTATCGAACTTTACGTTGCCATAGAGCAGGTATGCCAAATTCGGTCCGTTATAATTGGTGATTGGGTACAAATAATGAATTTGTACAAGTGCTACATTTGTGAGCTTATGGTCAATGGAGACTGTTGTTGCAGGCGTGGCCGGCCTCGATCGTGCGATACAGCGGCGCGGGCGCACCTTTCGCTAAAATTGCAGTCTCAGTACTCCATTATTTGAACTCAATACCGAAATCGTACCTCAAAACATTTAACAATTATTTTTACTCTTAATTCCAAAAGCATAATTAAGTAACGTGGTAATCCGCCGCAATAGAGATTGAAAAATAGTTATTTGTGCAACAAGAGAGCAAAGTTGTTTTTTGCTGCGAGTGTTAATTTTGAATCCCGAGTAAGCGAAGGATTCTATGATTGAATCACGAGCGTAGCGAGTGATTCTAGGTTAGAATCCTAAGCGTAGCGAGGGATTCAAAGACACGAGATGTAAATAAATTTGGTCTCGTGTGACACATACAACTTTTCACCTCAGCAGCGAGAACATATTAAATGATTAATTTTATACTAATGAAGGACTTACTTTTGCAGCGAGAAAATTGCAGTCCGGAGCCTAATAAATATACTTTTTAAAGTCAGCGGCCAAAAAAAATTTGGACTTTCTGGATTTGTGCCCTACTGACATTCTCTTCAAAAATGCAATATTTTTGGGATAGGTTTCCAAGTGCACGTCATCTTTTTTTGTATTTATTGTGGTTTTCAACATTAAGTAAATACTCCACATTAAAGATGGTTGCTTCTTGATAATTCTATCAAGTACGCTAACAGTCTCAGAAAAGTGTCTCCATTGCTTAAAACTATCATAAGCTTTTAGATATTTTTTGCGAGACTTTTCAGGCAGGAAACTTTTTTACACGTTGCTTTAATGCTTCCGGAGTTAAATAGCAGACTTCGTCACTGGACTCACTCATATTTAATTATTATTACTTTTATAATATCCAAAGTGTATCGAAAGTAGATAGGTAGCGTAACAGAAGAGAATAAACAAAAACAATAAAAATAATCCCGCTATTTTTTAAGGATGCGTTCTGAAACTGGCCCCGAGGTTTATGTCACAAAATTCAAGATTGTTAGAACTATAAATAATATGTAGATACATGTTAAACTTCCTATTTTTTTCAGAAATATTTTCTTCATTTCATTTAAAAAAAGTATAATCCGATTATGAATAAAAGAAATGTAATAATCAATCACATTTAAAACTTTAACAGATAATTTGCAATTTTACGGTTATATGTGTATCCGAACGTTTTATTGTTTGATTCTTTTTGGGCCTACTAGGTATCGAATTTGAAAATCGAACTTCGAATCAACTTGTTGCTCTTTCTCGCTTTTTCTGTATCGAAGTGAAAGTGACAGAACAAAGTGAAGTTCAATTCTTTCGTATGTTGTGAATAGACCCAGCACTGCTCTCGGCATATAAAAAAAAAAGAATTAAAAAGTTACTTTTCTCAAAAATGTCCGGAAATGTTGACATTCCTATCTACATATTGAGACGCGAAGTACATAGTACAGTACAGTTAGTGGCAGTACTCAAATTTAAAAAAATAAAAACATTGCGTGCTCGCTACACAAGCCCGCAATGTTGCATACAAATTCCATTACTATCAAGCTTGTAACTTTTTAAAAAGTAAAAAGGTCCATAATAAAATGAGGGCACAAGTCTTATACATCCAAATTTTACTCGAAACATAACTATTTTATTTGTGCCTGGAATAGCTTATGTTTTTTTTTTAAACAAAAATTGCGTTGCTCCTTGTCATAAACAAAAAGGCGGTAAGGAGTGATGGTTTTTTCGCATGAAGTTTCTGTTTGTATGCAATTCAAAAAATGAGTTCAAGCGATGAAGATTTGACTCCAACACAAAAAAAAACTTGGGATTTTTGAGAAAAGCACTATATTTGCCTCGGCTGGAACAGCAATTGCGGGCTTCGTATTTTTAAACGGACTCGCAAGGTCGTCCGTTTAATCCAACACTCGGCCCGCAATTGCCTACTTCCATGCCTAGGCAATAATGTACTATTGTCTCACGCTCGCAGCAAAACCGAATTTTGCTCACTGTTTTTAAGCAGCAAAACATGCTTGTTTGAGCTGCTGAGGTGAAAAAGCTTTTCCTTCATTTGGTCGAGAGTTTGCGCTTGCATTTCCAATTAACGTATTAATTAACCATTAAATGAATGAAGCACTTAAATATGTATGTAATACTAGTATTTGAAGTAAAAAAAATATGTTCACGAGAAGGCAAACGAGCGCACAGGCCACCTGATGGCAAGTGTAATCTGATACCTATATAGACATTTTCATTCTCAAGTCTACATCTTGACTGTAAACTGCAAATGCGTTGCCAAATCTTAAAGGACTAAGATGGAATGCGTCTATGCTAGTAATTTCACCGGTTGTGTGTCACCACAACGAAACACAAAAGCGAATACTGCTGCTTGATAATGATGATGATGAAATCCATTTATCCCTCAGCAGGGACATAGGGCTCGTAGAAGGGAATTCCATTTCCCTCGATCCTGAGCGCTTACTTCCAATTCACTCCAACTCTGTCCAACGGAAATGGCCTCTTTTTCGACTGAGCGCCTCCAGGTGTTTCGGGGGCGCCCTGGTCTTCTTTTTCCCCGAGCATGCCAAGTCAAGCCTTGTTTGGAGATGTGGTTATCGGGCCGCCGCAGTACATGACCAATCCAACGCCATTTCCTCAGCAAGATCTCGTTAGCCAATGGTTTCTGGTTTGTCAGCTCTGCTGCTTGGCTGTAGTTTAAAGGATAAGATGGTGGTAGCGATCCACACGGCCCCTGCATTGCATAATGCTCTACCAACTGAAAATGAACCGAGTGAATTGCAATTTAACACTTTCTCACAAACGGCTATGCTATCCAGAAACAAAATCTTGGATAGTAAAATATTTTCCATTTATTCTAATTTTCTACGTCATTGTTGCTAAATTCTTTTTAATGCTTTTGTGCACTAGTTACTTGTTATTTTTTACGCTATTTCTATTATCATGTGAGCAACTGGCGATTAAATATTCGAGTATAATTTTAAAATTTACGCCCGCCTTGTCTGCTGCGTGTACAGTCGAACTCAGAAGTAGCTGTAGATACATATAACCTTTTCGCAGTAACGTTTAAATAAAGTGAGAGAAGGTACTTATATGTACAGCTACTCGTTCTTTTGAGTTCGACCATCATTAAAATTTAAGGTTTTTGTAGACATATAAAGCAGCTCGTCTGCAAGCGGCTAAGGCGCACATTTTCCAGCCGTTTGCATTCAACTAACACTGAGCTGCGAAACAAAATCCGTGTCGTAACTAATTATTATGCCATACATCGCTTGAGAAGGTGCTATGTATAACCAATGTATTGGGGAACCAGGAAATTCGTATTTAATGACATAATAAATAGGAAGTTCGACTGGCCTAACTCTTATACAATGTGTTGTTCGTTATCTAATGATACTGCGTTTTAATCATCGCAATCATCGAATTATTTTAGGCTCAATGGAATAATAAACGCATTACGTACAGACTGTAAACGATTCATTATCAATAGCAATAAGGAATACCCAGCCGTGGTTATGTACATATACCTATATTGAACAGATCATATTAACTTACTCGTATAAATTCAAGTATACATTATCAAAACAGTTTTTTATTTAAGTTGGTCCTTCGGGAAAATACCACATGGGCCTTTTTTAGGGATCCCTAGTCAACAAGGAACCCGTATAGTTTTGCCATGTCCGTCTGTCCGCGGTTTAACTCAGAGAGGTTTGGTACCTACCACAACGTTTTAAGTTATAACATCGGGTTATAAGGAAAACTATCACGACTAGTAGACTTGATTGTTTCCTGAGATACAGGCGATTAAATTGTTTGTACCTACTATAAATCATCTAAGACAGTGCATTAAATAAGTGTAAATAGGTAGATAATTAGTTCATACTTGTAGTTTTTTCAGATAGTTTTTTGTGTTTGTAGTAACGGCTTCCTACACTGAGTAAGGTCCGAGATTCAAATGCCCGGTTTTTTTTTGATTTAGCTTTTCAGGTTTAGCTTAGTGATTCTTTTAATTTTCATTTTCATTTGTAAGTATAGAACGAAGTTCTAGGCTTGTACTATGGGTACCAGACAAAACGATATAAACACTTACATAGTTAGATACATTAATACTTGAAAACATACAAGAGTCAGAAACTAAAAAAAAAAGAACTTTTATCATACAAATATTTGCCCATAACCGGAATCGACCCCGGGATCCCTGGCTCCGTCGGCATACAAACTAATCTCTACCGTAAGTATAAAGTGTGCTCGTGCGGGTCTCATTCGCGTGCTGCTTTGTGCATATACAAAGCGCGAATGCACCACCGACAGTTTCTTTTTTTAAGGCCAAAGAAGCCTTCCTATAATGTATACTTAAAGACGAATGTGGTGAGAACGTGAAAAACCCTCTTCTTTTGTTACTCGCATATCAGGAAATCTTCAATCTCATTATCCGGATGGCTCGTAGAAATAGGCGTGTGCCCTCCAGAAGGCATCCTTTATTCTGGACTTCTTCAGATTCGTGCTGCGTGCGTCTGTTAATTTTCGTTGAAAAAAAACAACAAAAGTCTTTGTTAGGTACTTTTAAGTAAATCAATATAAGAAATAAAAAAAAATGTCTCATAGGGTAAAGTCACCAGTGGTCGGCCAGAGACCTGTAGTCGGCCTCTGCCTATACTTTGTATGAGTGGGAAGAGTACGAAAGATATATTTCCCACTCTTCGCACACATATAAGGTCGACTACTGGTCGGCCACTGGTTAAGTAATAAAAGTTAGTTAGTTTATATTCTTTAAAATGCAATGTAATAACGTTGAACTAGCTGGGGACAAAAGTTATTCGACTGTGAGTCTATTTCTCAGTCTCACCCTTTTTTTTTAAATTAAGTCAAGCGGTGATTTCGTTTACGAGTGCGTGGGGGCAGTCTTACATATTTGGTAACCAAAGACATTAAATACTTACCTATAATATTAAATCTCTTTCTTGGTATTATAGGCGTGAGAGTTCTAATTTACCGGAGAGCTTCAAAACTCAATCCCCTGACTCGTAAAATTGGTCGGAAATGCCGAGGTCGAAAACGCTGCCTTCCTACCACCTACTATTAACGCTAGGGAATATGCACGTTTTTTTTTTACAGCTTCAATAAAAGCTGATTCATATAACAAACAGATTAGAAAAAAAAAATTGGATAGCTATAAAAATAACCGAGATATAAGCTAACAAAGATTTGTTCCTATCCCTTTCTAGCAAAACAGAATTTTACGTGGAGTTTATATGGCCGTACTGCACGATGACGTCACCGGTGCACTTCGGATCTCTCTGACTATTTAGCATTTTAAAATGCTTGTATCATCCGTATTACTTGACCGATTTTAATTTTAATTTCAGTTTTGTTGATCTATTTTACGGTATTTTCATATTTTGTTGAGAAATGCTATTTAAAAAATCCATGCATATTCCCTATTGCATGACTTGCATGAGTTGCAAACCTGCAAGTGTATATTTATAAACTTCCTTAACTAAAGAATATAAATAAACGAAAGTATAAAATCCAACAGCCGGTTGATTTTTGAGAATCGAACGCTTGATACCTAGTTTTATTCGAAAATGGTGTTGGTTGTGTAATTTTGTACCGCTCACCTGTCGTTTCGAGCACTCGCTTTTCATAAATCGACCCGCATGTGATTACCTACCAGATTACCACTTTAACCACGATTACCTACCTGACAGTTTCGCTTTGCGTTCGTTCAAATTAGGTCCATTAGTTACTTAAGAAACGTGATAGGTAGGTACCTAATCATTACTTCGCCTTGGCCACAGCAATTTTATTATTGTTTATGCAAATTGTCAAGCCTTTATAAACTTTATGACCTTCGTGTCTGAACACTAAGTATGTCGAATGAGGTTAGGGTTTTCTGTAAGTACTGTTACTAAGTTATGAATAGGAATCTTGATGACTAGCAGTACAAATGCAAATCATCTTTGAAAACCTTTTAGTTTTCACATATCGCTTCTCGCCGAGAACTTATTATTATACGTGTATTATACACATTCGTCCTGAGGCCCTACTTTGAAAATCGAAGTTCGAAGTTACGTTATCCTCATTTCTTTCTCTCGATTTAGTCTCGAGTGACGAGTAACAGGGATGGAGCTAACGTAACTTCGAACTTCGGTTTTCAGAGTAGGGCCTCTGAAGAAGTATGAAGTGTCAACCTTTTACGTCATAATAATTTATAATTGCAGTGAAAACTTAATGTAACAATAATTTAAGAATAAATCAGGTTTGGCATATGATACATGGTGTAAGAAAAAACCCAGTCAAGTGAGAGTCGAACTCGAGCACCGACGGTTGCGCTCCTACGTCGTATTTGTATGAAATATTAGAAACCCAATAAATAGCTAGGGTATTACTGCACGATACCCTGCACTTCGTGACTATGCCCTGAAACTTGGCACAGTTGATTCTTAGCTGGTCTTGAGTAGATTCAGACCGGGAGCCATCGAAAGCCATGGCGCATTTAGCCTACTACTAAGGAGGGGGGGGAAGTTCGACGCTGCCGCGCTTTAATTGAAGCAACATTTCTCTAAAACTATACATATTAGGGCATGAAGTATATCATTTTCATATAAATTAAGGACGAGGTATCTATTTTTTGAACAAAAAAAGTGCACTTCCTAACAAAAAAAATGATTAAAGTAGAAAAGACTAAAATACATAATTTGTTACTTTTTTAAATAACCAGAATATTGCATATCATTATTATTATTTCAGATCAGCTTCGCGTACTTCAGTAAATGAGTGCCGTAACTAAGCATAAGTCTCTTAGTAAGTCAGTCAGTTATTCAGGATAAGACCAGAGACTCCTAAGACATGTCCAACTACAGATCAATCCTACTCGCCTTTGTAATCGCTAAGGTACTGCACTGTTTGTTTGACCGGTAAATGGAAAAGCACTTGACAAGTAACGATGCGCAATTTGGTGTTAGGACGATTTTTTCCACGGAAAGTGCTTTTCTTTGCAGATAGTGCAGTAGGGCACCGACTAAAGCTGCTTTATATCAGCATTTTGAAGATGCATATATGAATGGGTGCATGTTTGGGGCCAGTTATCAGTGTTAGCACCAGCTCAAAATCTACTCTATCTGTCTACTTGGGGTTGGACGAAGGTCAAAAGCAACTGGGAGTCTACATGGACGGACTTGCCTGTTGCTGCAGAAGCATGTCTAGAAATTCTCAGGTGCACATGTAAAATACAGTACCGTGGCTGGTGCAATTGTAAAAAAAAGGCCGCTTAAATGGTCAGACCTCTGTCTGTGCAGTGGATCTTGTAATATATAAAATGAATTTGCATTGCGTTACCTTTCATGTGTTAAAACAGTACGTAAACCCTACTTTCACGGATGATCATGCATTGAGATCACCCTGACCCACGCTTAATAATTTTTTTTCTCTCTCATGTGTTAACGGATATATATAATAAACTATATATTTTTAAAAACTACATAAGTGTAGCTTTACGATTACATTTTTAATCTGAGATTCTGTTACCTATTGTTTTTAAGCACAATAGGTAATTATAAAAAAATAACAAATTATGTATTTTAGTCTGTTCTACTTTATTCATTTTTTTTGTTAAGAAGTGCGTTTTTTTTGTTCGAATGATTTATCTGAAAATGATATATCGCATGCCATAATATGTATAGTTTTGGAGAAATGTTGCTTCAATTAAAGCGCGGCAGCGTTAAACTCCCCCCCCCCCCCCCTCCCCCTACTAAATGCGCCATGGCTCTCGATGGCTCCCGGTCTGAATCTATTCAAGACCAGCTAAGAATCAACTGTGCCAAGTTTCAGCGCATAGTCACAAAGTGCAAGGTTCCCATACAACGGATTGCACTATCAAACCAGCTAAAAGTCCTGCTGCTGTTTGCCGTCTTCACACTTTAGAAGCCCGATCATAAGAAAGAACGAAAGAAAGAAAAACGTTTTTTAAGCGCAAGACATATTTTTTATTATTATTTACTTAAAGAACGTCAACACAAAAGAACATGCAAGCACTTAAAAGGCGACCAGCTCAGCAAGATGCTGCGACTTAAAGTCACAGCACAGATTATAAGGGATAACCTATATGTACAATCACCAGCAATAATATATTATCCAAGATTGGGCGCAAAAATGTCTGACACACTCTTATACCTTTAGAATATAGACGTGTCGCGCCCAATGTTGGATAATATATTATTGCTGGTGACCGTACCTATCTGTTTAATTAAAGTATACAGAGGGCCCTGCCAAGATGCACTACGCTAACTAACGTTTCTATTCGATTCGTTTTTAAACCAATCGCGGCACTGGTATACCACGTGACTTTTCGTATCACGTCATCTACCAGTGACGCGATTGGTTTAAAAGCGAATCGAATAGAAACGTTAGTTAGCGTAGTGCATCTTGGCAGGGCCCTCAGAGCCGTAAGTGTACCGACTTAGTAGATACTACCTAAGTTTACCCTGCCACATTATTTTTTTCAAAACCATAAATGCTAGAGCAATTCTTTCACTTTTCCTTATAATACCTCTATAGGTGGTCCCCTATAATCTAGGTGTGTCATGTTTTGAGATTTTAATCGTCAGTAGTTTCTGAAATTAAGGTAGGGCGTGATTTTTCTGTGTTTCACGTTAATTACCTTTCAATCAAATATCAAAAATCGAAGAAAATGATTAATTATTCTATTTAACCTAAGGACTTTGAAATGATATGGGTACCAAATGACAATTTTTTTTGGTACTGAACCCTAATAATGCAACTCCTTTACACCTTCCCTCTCCTTTACTCTTTTAATGTGACACCTTATTCACATTATGAACCTACATTATACAGCGGAGATCATGTTGCCACCTTTTGTTTTCGCCATCCTTTCGCCATCAGATTAAATCTTAGACCCCGATAGATATTAATAATACATTTCTCATGTGTGTTACATAATGTATTCCAAATTCCATCTTATTCCAATAACTGGAACTTGTTCTTATTTTAAAAACCTTTAAATTAACTTATGCTTGTAACTCATCCAATTTCTTGTATTTTCAATATTTAGACTAGAGTGGGGGTGCGGTTTATCCCTTTATTACTTCGTAGGCAGTTCCAATGAATTTATAAAGCACCCCGAGTGACAACGACGGAAAGCTACAAACACAGTAATAACTAGTAATAAGGTGTTTTTGAGCGAGTAAACAAGGCAATCATGTTTTGCAGGAGGTCGTGAATGCCGGGCCGCATGGATGGCGGCACACGCTTGGCGAACGCTCGCCTTGCTCCTCGCCGCGGCGTCGCTCGTTATAGCCAAATGTAAGTTTTATCTCCACCAAAGTCTTTATTGGTATGTATATTGAATACATAACTAAGACATGTGGATAAGCATAACAGCTACTAAAAACATCACTCCGCCGTTTATAGGTTTCCGTACCCGAAAAGGCCCAACGGGACTATATTATATTATATGCCTTCGCTGTCCGTCCGTTCGTCCGTCCTAACTTGAAAGAGCTGTATCTTTTAAACCGTAATAGATAGCTATAATAGATAGTTAGTAAAAAAAATAGAATCGGTACGTGAGGCCCATTAGCATTTGATTTATCGGTTATGGCCGGTATACTATTGCCCCGTTCATAGTGTGAATATCACATTCGCCAAACATCATACTAGTAAAACATCATATACGCATAACATCATATATCATAACATCATTATTAGCATAACATCATATAATATATACGCATAACATCATACTAACAAAACAAGATATTCGCAAAACATGATACATATTTACAAATAGTCGGGTTTGGTTATAGAATCGTACGTAGGTTTAGGTTATGTTAGATTTACATTACAGTAGGTCCGGAGGGCCATACCACCCAGAAATTGGAGCTTGCAGCGGAGCTCCGTCAACACTGTCTAATTCATGTCTTGCTACTAATTATGTTTTGCTAATGTGATGTTTTGCTACTATGATGATTTTTTACCTAGTCGCGTATACTTCATTAGTAACTAACCTACTGAAATGCGTAATATCCCATGGAACCAATGGCCGGAAAGGTTCCGGATTAGCAACCACGCACTGAAAGACGCAATGTTGGTAGATCTCTCATAAGTAGGGCTTGCAATTCGAATATTCGAATATTTTTGGTTTTCTAAATTTATAGATGTAACGTCATCTTGGTAGGTACTACTCAGAAACTATCGGGGACGGTCTGTCTCATTCCACCCACCGTCGTGCGAATAGTAGCGATATTAACACAATATATTTTTATGGTAATCGTCAAGTACCGACTACGAGGAACGAGGATGATGTGATGATACTCCTTTAATTAATATCCGTAGTCACCTACATAGATACTCCCATAAAGAATCTCGGTATTTCCAAGTTCCGGAATCCCGGACCATTTTTTCCGGTATTACAAATATTACAATTCCGGAATTCAAAAGATGTCAATGTTAAAATAGCGGAATCAAATTTTATTTTATTTCTTTTAAAACGATAAAAAACATAGGGGCACCGAAATAGAATAAAACTTTTTTGTTACGTGTGTCCCCTCTACTTATCTATAATTGTATTTACGTTTTTATATTAAAAAAAACTGATCAATGAAATATTTGGGTAAGTAAACTTGAATACTTCTTTTTATAATTGTATCCGTAAGTACGTAGCCTCGAATCTTTTACTATTCGATGTAGATTCCTATGATGTTTCTGATAACAATTCCTTTTATCAACGTATACTTTTACCTTGTTTGTTTGAATACTGTGCACTCACGCCTTTGATAAATAGTGTAAATCAACAAAATTTAATATTATTCCTCTATACTCTTTTTTCTAAATCAAATGCATGTTCCTCAATTTCAAGCGGCGCTCTCGTTTTTAATTATCCAATGCAATATTTTATTTTAATACCTAAAAATGACTAATAACATTTTCAATGGATATTACCAAAATGTGAGGGGATTGAGAACAAAATCTAATGAGTTTTTTTCTAAAGTTGCTCAGTGTGATTACGATTTTGTCTGCCTGACCGAAACTTGGTTAACTCCAGATTTCTATGACGGAGAATTTTTCAATCGTAGTTATAATGTGTTTCGATGCGACCGGTCGGCGTTGGAGAGCGGCGCGGCGCGCGGCGGCGGTGCGGCAGTGGCTGTGCGCGCGCGCCGCCGAGCGTTTCGCCGCGATTGGCCAGTGCCTCCGCGCGCTTATTGCGACTGTGTCTGGGCCTCTGTTCCGCTGGATTCATGTGCACGGGACAGATCGCTCGACCAAGCTCATAATGCACAACAACAATCTTTCTTCAATATAGCTTGTATTTATATTCCTCAGGGTACCGGATATAAAGAAACGTTGACCTCCTTTTTTGAAATCGCTAGTCAAATAATTATAGATAGGCCAAACGATTTATTTTTGCTCACTGGTGATTTTAATGTACCCGAGGCCGAGTGGGTGACACGCTCTTCCCCAGGGATGCTTTTATTGCCGAGTAGCAGTTACTCAACACAAATAATCCATGATTTCTTATCATATACAGAATTAAAACAATTTAATTGGGTTTATAACGTCAATAAGCGAATTCTCGATTTGATAATATGCAGCACTGAGTGTACAGTCGCTGTTTGTGACCAGCCACTCACGCCTGAAGACATTCACCATAAAGCGGTTGTTATAGACATTAACTTGAATTTCGAGCCTACTCTTAAGCCTGCCCCCAATATTATCTCAAATTTTTACTCTGGTGATTATAGTAAAATTAACTTGGAATTATCTAAAATTAATTGGTATACGTTTTTCGATTATTGTGATTTCATAAGCAGTGTTACAAAATTCTACGATCTCCTTAATGATTTAATTTATAAACACATCCCGCGCCGTAAGGTGAATGTATCAGCGTCTGTGCCGGTATGGTACACTAGACCATTAAAAAAGGTGCTAAATGAAAAACGTAAATTTCATAGGTTATGGAAGAAATACAATAATCCTTTAGACCACGAAACATATAAAATATTACGAAAACGGGCGGATAAGATGCAATTACAATGTTACAATAGTTATATATCTTATACGGAACAAAAAATCAAATCAAATCCAAATTATTTCTGGTCATATATAAAATCTAAATCCTCAAAAAATAAATTAATGCAAACAATGAATTATAAAGATCGCACTACTTCTGATGGAGCAGAAATATGTAACCTTTTTAACCTTCACTTTCACTCTGTATTTGAGAAATCTGATAACATACCTTTTGACTTTAGCAGTTTAACACCACCTTGTGAACCTTTAATCGATATTAGTAATATAGAAATCAGCCGTGCCACAGTGCTTAAGTTATTAAATAAAATTAATGTTAACAAGGGTGCAGGTCCTGATGGTATTCATCCTTATTTTATTAAAAAATGCTCTTCAAATTTAGCGTCTCCACTCACTATCCTATTTAAAAAATCCATCAAAAATGGCTGCGTTCCAGACATTTGGAAAAGGGCTTTTGTCACTCCTATCCCCAAAGGCTCAGTTAGTCGGGACATTGAGCAATACAGGCCTATTTCTAAACTATGCCAATTTAATAAAATTTTCGAAACGATTGTTACAGACCAAATTTCTGAAGTTTTTAAAAACCACATTAGCCCTAACCAACATGGCTTCTACAGAGGTCGTTCGGTGGACAGTAATTTATTGACTTTTTGCGATGAGATCCTAGTCGCGATGGACGAAGGTGCTTCTGTAGAAGCCGTGTACACAGATTTCGCCAAGGCATTCGACAAAATCTGCCACAACACGCTCCTTCTTAAGCTTTGGCGCCTAGGTATACATGGCGATCTGTTCCGCTGGATCAAGTCATATATTGAAAATCGAAGCCAATGTGTAGTTCTATCTGGTCACACCTCACAATTCAAGTCCATTAGTTCCGGAGTACCCCAAGGCTCTCATCTAGGTCCCCTATTGTTTACGCTTTTTATAAATGATATAGACAAATATATTAAAAATTGTAACGTGTTGCTCTATGCAGATGACACGAAATTTTTTAAAACCATCAATTCTATCGAAGATTGTTATTTATTGCAAGAAGATTTAGTAAATTTTGAACTTTTCTGTAAAGAGAATAAGTTATTTTTAAATTTAAACAAATGTTTTGTAATTAATTTTTCAAAAAAAAAACATAACTTTAATTTTAAATACACCCTATGTAACAGTCATCTTAGTAGAGTAACACAAATTCGTGACCTTGGTATTATTATGGACTTCAAGCTATCATTTAAACCCCATTTTGATTATATTTTAAAAAAGGCATATAAGCAACTTGGTTTTATCTTGCGAGTTGGAAAACCATTCAAAAATAGTCTCACTTACAAAATTCTTTTTAACAGTTTTGTTCGCAGCAATCTTGAATTTGCCTGCGCTGTTTGGAAACCTTATTATGCTATTCATATTCAAAGAATAGAAAGTTTACAAAAAAGGTTTGTAAAAGCTCTCGATTTCAGAACTGGATATGCTCACACTAGCTATAGGGATTCACTGACTCATCATAAACTCCAAACGCTCAGTGACCGCCGAGACTGTGTGGATTCAGTTTTGCTATACAAAATTTTAAATAATAAATTAAATGTCCCCTCACTACTTCATCAAATCCATTTTAGAGTACCAAGTAGACGTCTGCGCCATTGTCGAAAAAAAGATTTGTTCTCTATTCCCCGTCGGAGAACACGTTATGCACAAAATATATTCATGAGGCGTGCCTGCAAGCTATTTAACGACAACAAAAAACTTGAAAACATTGATATATTTAACTGCACTATCATTGCTCTTAAAAATGCTTTTCGTTAACATATATCTACTAAAATATATCTATCAAAATTCTAAATATCTTAATTTCCTTTTTTTTGTATCTTCGTTGGTCACAGACTGTATTTATTGTACTTTAAGGAAACTCCAGGTCTAATTTTAAGCAATAGTCTGTAAGCTTTTTTGTAAACGACTGTTTGTTTCTTAAATAAATAAAATAAATAAAATAAATACCTACTTGACAAATGTTATGGGAAACAGAGCTCGCACGTTAACAGATCCGTGTCATAATTCATAATTGATCACAATTTTTGTCGTTGATTATGTCAAGAATGTCTCGCTCGCTAAGCTGATTTATCTTTATAATGTTGAAGCACCTAGCTAAACGACAGGTGTACTCGTATATCGCTAGTTTGCTGTTTGAGTTCCGATCAGGTAGCGGCTATCTCAGCACCGTGCTTTCCACAAGGCGGCTAAAACACCAAACAGCAGTAACACCAAAGAAGTTGTCCGAAGAACAAAAGGCCGCTCATGTGAATTGGTGCAAGTCTAGGTACTTCGCAACGCTTTAATGAAGGAGAGTCAAACACTGTACTTTTTAACATTTTTTTAGGCGACAAATCTTAGAATTATTCCTATGAGCCGGAAAGAAAACACCAATCGGCAGTAGGAGATTTTTTTTCACCAACCATCGCAGATCAGATTGCATCAGGGTATTTTTTTCAACAAAATTCATAACTAATCAATCATCTAAGATGTCAATCCAAAGATGATTCTATATCGGTTCCTTAGGCCATGCCATCAAAGAAATAGTAATTGAACTTGTACACATGTATCAGCATGGTGTATACCGTTTTTTATTATTTGTTTAAGATTATTCGAATATTATTCGAATTATTCGAATATATCTAAATTTAAAGTCGAATATCTGAATCTATCGAATATTTGCAACTCATAAGGTGTGATTAGGGTCGTAAGAAACTAAGAAATAGTTGATTGCGAGTAGCAGAGGCCTGATTAAACTGATTAAGTATGGTAGAGATGATTAGGGAAGGCCTGTTCCAGCTGTGGATTTGTCTAGGCTGAACAAGTGATTACGTTCTTTCTTAAATTAAATATTTAATTACTAAACAATGGCTAGACATTAATCAACACTGCATCCTCGGTCTAATTAAAATTTTCATATGTCTTCCGTATTTGCTTATACGTGTGCGTTGCAAAACGAACTTTATATCATGCATGAATTAATTAGCTGCTTCCTGTACAAATAGGAAATGATTAAGATTAGAGTACCTAAGAACCTTGAAGTGTGCACTAAATACTTCACATGACTAGATAATACCTAAGTTTGTTTATATTACTTTATGTTACTGATACATAATGATTAATGAGGGTCTTAAAACACCGGTCGTTTCATAATAAGATGGCATTGCTATACCAGTGTGACATGTCTATAGGTGCTAAGCCACTAAAAAAACCGGTCAAATGCGAGTCGGACTCGCGCACCGAGGGTTCCGTATTTAATATAATATACTCATTTTATTATGTTCTGAACTCATTTTGTTATGAAGTTTATTCTCTATGCAATAAGGCTAGGCAAAATGGACCCATTTTGACTTGCCTAAATTTTAATATACATTTTTGATAATTTTCGAATAAAATATAAGTAATCTTTAAATCAAGCAGTTTTCAGATTTTTTGGTCCATAAACTTCGGAGATAAGGGGGGAACGGTAATTTTTTGTAATTTTTTAGCTATAAATCAAAAAGTTCGTCGCGAATAATTATAAAAATAATAGTTTTGAAATGTGAAGACATCCTTTCAAATGACACCCCGTTTGCTATAATCAAATTAGTTTCATTTTTAAACGACTTCAAAAAATGGAGGACGTTCTCAATTCGTCTGGTTCTTTTTTTTATGTTTGTTACCTCAGAACTTTTGACTGGGTGAACCGATTTTGATGATTCTTTTTTTATTTGAAAGCTGGTGCTTCCAGATTGGTCCCATTCTTATCAAAATGAAGATCTGATGGTGGAATCCATGAGGAATCGACGGAACTCTTCAAAATTTATAGTCACACCTATAGCGATTTTGGTATTTTTCATTGTAACTCGTGTATGTGGTCTTGGAAAGCACTATTTGGTGAAGTGGAACTGATGATGAAGACCACAGATGGCCATCGGAACTCCTAAACGGTATATATTTCGAGGGTGGCGACAAGATATTTCGATTAAGATAGTTGAGCGACTATGACGAAGCATATTTAGGTTTAAATATATGACTATGACTTTCCCACGGCGTTGCTTGCGGCGAGATTTAAATGTTCTATTGTTTCTTATTAATTGAGAAGTGGGAGAATAACATCATAATCATGATCACTAAAAAGAATAAAATAAAATAAAAGTTTAAAAAAAACAAATACCCGCCTTCAAAAGCAAAAATTAACTTCTTTAAAATGGTAGGTAAATAGGTCAGTCCAACTGAAGTCGGCGTCCAACAATATTTTAACCAAAAGCAGACTTCAGTTGGACTGACCTATTTACCTACCATTTTAAAGAAGTTATTTTTTGCTTTTTGAAGGCGGGTTTTTGTTTTTTTAAACTTTTATTTTATTCAACCCCCCATTCTAGACCCCTTTTCAAATATTTAGAAAATAATTTCATATTTTTTGTACCAAAAACTTAAAGTTGAGAGCTTCTATAGTTTCGGAGAAAAACTGCTGTGACATATAGACAGACAGAGACCGAACTCTCACCATAAGGGTTCCTTTTTTTACCATTTTGGTACGGAACCCTAAAAAAAAATAGTTTATTTCACTTCGATACATACCTACTTCTACCCCCCATTTCACCCCCCCCTAAGAAATATTTTTTCAAAATGGCCAATTAATTAATATTTTTTATATGAGTAGGTAGTAGCCTAAATGGGATCCCCTTGAAATATCGACAAACATGTCATCGAAAGCTAATTTCCGCTGAAACCTTATAGTTATCAGGTTATTTTAAGCATTCGTTACGTAGGTCAGGTTAGGTTAGACATGGGACCACAAAAAACATAAAGCTCCTGCACGTGGAAATGCTTGTCGATGAAATGAAAATTCGGCGAAGTGAAACGTTCAATGAAATGAGTATCGATATTCCAAGGGTAGGTAAACCAGGCTAAATACCAATTTTCACGTTTCTAACTTCTGAAATGACGGAGCTCTCATACAAAATTCTACACTCTCCTTTTAACCCTTAGGCAAAATCGCTGAAAGTTATATTTTTTATTTGTAAATTTGTAAATATAGAAGATATTTACAAATTTACAAATAAAAAATATAACTTTTAAACTTCATCCAAATCCGTCCGTTCTTTGCAGCGTGAAGAAGTAACCAACTAACACACATAGTTTCGCATAATTATAACATTAGTACGATACTCTTATTAGTGGATAATAGCTTCTGAACACGTTTTCGTCTGCTTAGATTCAGATTAAGGTTTCCAGGATGAAAAATAGCCAGTATAAGCTATCTCCATTCCAAATTTCATCCAAATCCGTCCAGCCGTTGCAGCGTGAAGAAGTAACAAACACACACACAAACTTTCGAATTTATAATATTAGTAGGATTAAACGTATAGGACTTTGATCTTGTGCATAGCTACTGCCACGAGTGCCATGACGATATTTTATGTATATATAAATGAAAATGAATACGAGCATGTTTTTGAAATATCGGAATGCTAATGCGAGTTCTATTCTGAATGATAACGTGGCAATGTTAAACAGCTCCATTACAACTCAGTTCCAATTCCGGAGCCAGAGTGGGTAGTAATGGTGTTTTTTAGGTTATTATTATTATTATTATTTATTTATTTAATGGCAACCGGTCGCAATATCGAGCAACCATTTCTGCCAATGTCAAGTGTATATTTTACATTTACATTTACATATCAAAAAAAATCATAAGGCAACGTTGTACGGTGATCCTCTAGCCTCCGTGAAGCGATGTAGGTAGAACTTTACGAAGACCAGATGGGATTATCTTGGAGCAATCCTTCCAAAGGCGATACGTGTTCAAACTTGAATTCTTCATTATACTGCACATTTGAATGTTAATTTACTGCATATTAATACATCATTACTATCCATTAAACAACAAAATACGCAAAAAAATCAAAACAATTATTATTATTATTTATTTATTTTAATGGCGTCTACAAGTTATGTAATTTTGCCAATGTCAAGTATATATAAGCAATTGTACGGTGAATCGTCGTTGTCGTCGGCGTCTTCCAGTCCCAGTCGGCACACCATTGAAGATGGTAAAAACAATTAAGAAAGCGACACCATCTTGTCAAATACCCAAAGAGAATCCGTTTTTTAGGTTTGACTACCAAATTGTAATTGGGTTGTTTTGACAATGTCTGGTAAGTTGGTAACCGATTACGGCCTCTAATCAACGTAATGTAGTGCATAATCATACGTCGTCGTAGGTATAAGTTCTTTTTCGTTTGCTTTCTCAAACAGCTTATCGATGGGTACCACAGACCAGAGGAATACTCCGTGATGGGTTGATGCTAAAGCTGGAAGAAAAAGCAAGATATATATGTCCTTCTCCGGCCAGAAACGTTGCGGTTGTGGTACCTACTTATAATGGACGGGAAATTTATAAAAAAATAAAAAAAATATTTTTCGTTTAACAATTTGTAACACCAGAGGGCCCTGCCAAGATGCATTTGTGCTACTAACGTTTCTATTCGTTTCGTTTTTAAACCAATCACGTCACTGGTAGATCACGTGACTTTTCGTATGACGTCATCTACCAGTGACGCGATTGGTTTAAAAACGAAACGAATAGAAACGTTAGTAGCACAAATGCATCTTGGCAGGGCCCTCTGGTATGGCGATAGTTTTATCTTCGGGCAGGAGGGCATTTATCCATTTCATCCCCAAAACTGAGATGGTTACCGACCGAGAGAATAACGATAACCGAATTCTACGAGTCGCGGGCACAGCGTATGTAATTAATTAAGTTGCATGGTGTTGTCCAGTCTGGTGTCAAAGCGTTGCAGCGCGTTAAGATACATTACTAGTCCATTTAAGTATGTGATGCAACTGTTACCTCTTTAACTCACAAAACGTCTTTAGGTTCAACAATAGATGTCATCACTCAGCCGGTTGCACAACACATCTACTGAAGAGGTTTAATTCTGAACAATACGCTTTTCCTTTCGAGTTTGGGCCCCGTGTCCGACGCGGATCGTCACGGTGTGGCGCAATAGGATGTTTGGTTTGGAGCTAAGAGCCTAAGATTAGTTTTGAGTACATACGTCGGCAGTTCAAGTATTTAGATTTCAGAATACCTACACAAGATTGTGTCTCGATTTAAAACATTATCTAGTTAGTGGCCACAGTGACCAGGCGTAACTTAGAGCCTTGTGACGGTGTAAGATACCTTCACCCTTAATCCTTATGTGTTAGCCATGTCGAATATAGGCCATATCGGTGGCTATGGGTTGAGTCGATGGATTACCAATGTCGACAGACGAATTCGTAGATCCATTGGAACAATTTGGATCAATTTAAGGCATGACACCTAACTTTTTCAATGCCTTTTGCAAAATTGCAAAGCGGCCTTTACCATTGTTTATTTCAGATTAACTTAACAATTAAGTACATAGCCGTTAAAAGCAGGTAGTAGAATAGGTCATAAGTAATCCACTGAACCATGAAGTAGCTCTCCGAGTTTCCCACAATTCTCGTTGTCTGGGAGCGGCCTGCTTTCGTCCACAGTAGGCCAGTATGTGCCACCTACTGCCCTTTAACGACGACGTATCAAGGTCGCTTTGGGCAGCAAAAACTGCAGCACCCGTCGACTGCCGCCGGCGACATTCAGGTTACCTACTCACGCGCATGTTCTCAGAATCAAAGAATTATTGTTTAACTACTTTAACTTTCCCACTAAGATTATATAGGATTATGAGTATGTCGATTGAGTCTCAATAAATAATTTTCAGGGAAGACTATCTTACACAAAATCATAAAGCCAAACTAAGTTTTAGACTAGACAAATATGTACGCAATAGGCAAATAAATAAATACTTAAATACATACAAAATGTCCAACACTCAGCAACAAATATTGTTTAAGGACATAAAACATTTCGAACAAAGAGTGATAAAACTTGAAGACGACAATTGTGTAACCACTTTAACACAACTATTTCCCTAATATTGAAAAACGAGCAACATAAGTAGGTAAGTAACAGAAATATCATAGATACATAATTAATTATACAGAGTGAATTTTTAATTGCCGGCCAAATTTTAGGGACTAAGGGCCACTTTCACCAAAAAATTAACCCAGGTTAAGACAATACCTCGAGTTAGTAAACGTCAGATTCATACGAGAACTGTCATTTTAACTCGAGTTAACACATGAACTGAGTTTAACGTAAATTGATCTCGTTTAATTTCATTGGTGAAATCGGCCCTTACTCTGCTAGTAATACTGATCAACTTTTATTATGGGACCAACATCCAAATCGCGAACAAAAATCAGCTGTTCCATACATTTCGGCTGTTTAGCTCTCGAATTTTGTATGGAACAGCTGATTTCCCTGTCCCGTAATAAAAGTTGATCAGTATGACCAACAGAGTTAGTCCCTAAAATTTGGCCGGTCATTAAAATTTCACCCTGTATGTATACTCCTAAACAAACGTTTAGTTAGAACATTGCTGTAAAATGAAGCTGTTCAGCATACCTATATAAAGAGTAAAGAAGAAAGTCATTACCATTTTGTGCGAGAAAATGCACAGCACGCAAATAATTTAACAAATGCGCGTGAAAATATGTGGAGTGGCGTTTCATGTTCTCGAATAAATAGAACAGGTAATTTAGATGTAAAATATTGGTGCAATGAATAAAAACAACAATTTCCATTAAAAGTAAAATCGTTGTTAAACCGTTATTTATTCTCGAGATCTGCCGAACAATAACCACCTAAGTATCTACCTATTGTTCAAGTATAGGTAAACAGTAGTTGTACAGTCTTAAAATCATCTCATCCGGCCCTTACGTAATGACTACAAAAATGTACAACACTCTACCTGCGCCTCTATTCTAGGCGGTAAATCCAAATCGTATTTGACCTGTTATGGTATTGCTTTTAAGTCGGCCGCCATTCTGTCAAGGAAATATGAATAATCAAAACGTTGACAATACGATACCAGATCAAAACCGATATGGTTTTTACTGCGTTGAATAGGGTTAGGCTCGTAAAACTCACTTTCCCAGAATGTGCACTTTCTCTAAAGGTGCACTTCTTTAAAAGGGTCATTTTCTCGGAAGGTACACTGTCACTAAAAGTACACTTCCCGATATGTACACTTTGTCAATAGGTGCACTTTCCCAGAATGTGCACTTTCGCAGAAGGTATATTTTCCCGGAAAGTACACTTTAGGGGTAGGGGTGTCCCTGTTTATAGAACTAAGGGTTTCTATGGAATAGTGCAAATGCAAACAGACAGACAGACAGATGGACGGACAGACGGACGGATGGACAGAAAGACCGAAACTATAAGCGTTCCGTTTTTGTAATTTTGACTATGGGACTTAAAAAAAGTATGTAAGTAACTACGTAAGTAGACTTTTCGATAAAAAGGAAAAAAAAATGAGCACATAGGGTATAGAGGTGTGTGTGTGTGTGTGTGTGTGTGTGTGTGTGTGTGTGTGTGTGTGTGTGTGTGTGTGTGTGTGTGTGTGTGTGTGTGTGTGTGTGTGTGTGTGTGTGTGTGTGTGTGTGTGTGTGTGAGTGTGCGTGTGTGTGTGTGTGTGTGTGAAGAAAGTTTCTAAATAATAAATTTGTACCTTTTACCGTTACCGTAGAAAGTGCCCTAAATGGGAAAGTGTACATTTCGGGAAAGCGTGCGTTTTGGAAAAATGCACAGTTTGAAAAAGTACACATTTCGGGAAAGTTTCCAAATTGAGAAAGTGTACATTTTGGGAGTGTACATTTTGCAGAAAGTGGACCTTTTCAGAAAGTGCCCATTTCGGGAAAGTGTGTTTTACGAGCCTAACCCATTTAATTGAGGTCCTTAAATATTAAGATTAAGACACAAAACAGATGAACGC
Source organism: Acleris literana (assembly GCA_946894065.1). Classification (NCBI taxonomy): domain Eukaryota; kingdom Metazoa; phylum Arthropoda; class Insecta; order Lepidoptera; family Tortricidae; genus Acleris; species Acleris literana. Next base: position 10,703,477 of record OX335673.1, read on the forward strand.
AAATTTACAAATAAACCCAAACCAGTTACTAATTACCAAAGGTTATTTCTCTTATTACACAATAAATGAATACTTTGACGACAAATTATAATAATTTAAATTAAATTACAAATAAAGACAATAAATACTTACTACATTAAAAATACTAGATATAGTTAACTGAAATATTTATTAAAGGTTAAACAATTTAGCTGTGCCCGGCCGGCAGGGTTCATAAAACATAATGAAACTTTTCACTTCTCATCTCATGCTCTTAAAATATTACTTTAGTCTCTGCACTTCGGGACTAAAGCTCTAAATGAACTATGGACACCCCTAAACAACCAATAGCGGTGTTTGTGAATGGAGGATTATCGCCATTATCAGTGATTACAAAAAAAAAACAACCGCGGAACTAAGAAGCTTTGTTATAATAAATATTGTAATTTTGTATAGAAAGTCGGTTTTTTTCTTCACATCCAAAGTGAAAAGTTGAGTGTTGCGAGACTAAACCATAATGACATTAATGACGTTCGGTATAGCCACTCGCTCAGCTCGGGTGGCTAAACATCTCGTGTCATTGTGGCTTGTTTTAGTCCCTCGTTGAACAATCTACTATTATATACCTACATATTTCCATCCTTGTAGATTTACATTATGATAGTAATAAAATATTGAGTAGGTATTATTATTAAATAATATATTAAATATTGACATTAGGTATAAGCCTTGAACCAAGACTATATTTGTATTTTCAATGAGAGTTAAGTACGAGTATGTAATGTAATAGGTGTTATATTTCGCTCTTGCGTCTGCTTCATTGCGTTTCAACTGATGGCATTTAACTGCTGATATTATGTAAAATAACAAGGTTAGAAAATATTTATCCATAAAGTTATCCATTAGCTATAAAGTAATAAAGACGTGTCAGATATTTTTGCGCCCAATGTTGGAATATATATTATTGCTGGTGACTGTACTACTATTTATAATCGTTTCTTTGTTGAAACTGGAATTTCAATATAATTAATAAAGGTGATAACAAGATTATTTACCTAGTAATAGTACATCTGAGGGCACGGTACGGTAGACGGTAGTCCCGCCAAGATCGTTATACTTTCACGTTCTATGAGATTCTATAATAAACCTCCGTATTCCGGACCTTCTTTATTCACTCCCACAATAGCAATTTCATAATATTTCCTTTCACTGTTAGGTACTTTTTTGTGTTTTACTTCCCGGGTTTTGCTTTCCGCTGGTAGCGCCCTATTTGTTAAACAATATACAAACTTCCTACCTAGTTCACACGTTTCTTCAGTGTATTTACAAAGGACAAAAAAAATATTCATAGGTACGCTTTGTCCGCAAACGGATGTATCACTGTGAGCCGCAGCCTGAGACTAAACGAACAAGCTCTATGATATCATTTGTATTTCAATAGAGGTAGGATATATTGTTTTGTCTTTAATGGAACAAATTAAATTGATACTAAGTATGCGTAACTTACCCTAAAATAAAATTGGCCGTCGCTATTGTAACAATGTAACAGGAAATGAGTAGAGTAGATAGAGCCCCTGTAAATGTTTTCAATTCTAATATTAATGAATAGACCGGACCGTTGTGTTTGCAAGAACGTACGGTACGTAATCAGTGGCTGGGTTTGCAGCGAAATTACAGTTTGCTTAGCTACAATATAGCTTGGGTACACACCGTGACGATTATTAGCCGTTTTACCCCATGAGCAGAGGTGTTATTCTTCGAACAACGACTCTCTGTTGAACGGTCAATTGAGTGTGCGAAGTCAATATAATAAATATTTAGTGAAATAAATAAACAACCTTAATCATATAGTTATTAGTCATAGTTATTCATAGTTAGATTCACTGAAAGAGATCCCTTAAAGGGATAAGTTCGCCATTGTACACGTTATATTAAGTTTACGTACTTACTTACTTTTAATTGCTTTTTTGTGCAATAAAAAGTCTACATACATCACTACATATCGACGGTAAAAAGCGTAAACGCTGTAACCCACAATGTACCTAAAAATTTTTTTTGCATATTCGGAATCAGTTTTTTTTTCTGCGTCGAATGGTCCGGGTCTCGTGGCTCTACGACGATTAGAAAATTCTGTACAGCGTTGAAATTGTATGTACTTTTTTGACATATAGCAAAATTAATTGCTGTAAGCCGCCAAAAAATAGGTCTTTATTTTGCATTTGCATTTACACCAATTCATATTTTACAAATTTTTCGAGTCCAGTAGGTTACTGCGTGCGTAAAACCATTTCCACTGTCATTTACAGCGTTTACGCGTATTGAAAAAAAAAGTGACACTACACTTACTACTTTTTTTGTAAAATATATTTAGATGATAGTGACTTACTACGTTTTAATCAGACACCATAATGTGAATACTCACAAGTTACACCAAATATGAAGTATTACGCAAAAATATTACTGACCTTTACCTCATTTCTTAAACGATTGCTTATTATTGGTCGCTTGAGTTTACCGTATTTTAAATACGCGCTCATGCTGTGTGGGTAACGGCTTACCGCCCCGATCAGTCAGTCTGAGACCGCCGTGGGATCAAGTTGTGTGTGGTGTAACGGTCTTTCACCGCGTGACAACAAAAGTTTAAAATGTAATTATATCTATTTTAATAGTAAACCAGTGAAAATAATGTGAATAGTTAATACTATACTAATGAATTCTTATTTCATTTAAATAGTAACTACTTAGTATGATAAATTCTGAGAATTAAGTGTTGCTTTACATAATTATAAGTAATTAAAACTACTTTACGAATTTTAACAATACTTTGATAATAGTTATTAGTTTGAAGAAACGCTAGTATAGTGTCTTAAACTTTTCAGTTTGTTAAACATTGATGTTTTTAATTTTAATTGACTTTATTTCATGAGTAAGTTAACTTGTGATATTTAATTTATCATAATAATTATATTTCTTTTATACGAAGTGTTTGTAGCGATGCATAATTATCGTTAAAATAAATGTATTTCTTTTTTTTCAACTAGACTTGTATTGTAAATGTTTATAAGCATGTATATTTATATGTAGATGTTCGGATGTTTATATCTAATGGAGGATTGAAAATATATTTACATACACATACAAACACATTCGTATTAATTAATTCTTTAGGATAACATTTAAAAAAAGGATTAATAAATGTTATCTCATATTTACGTCGTTTTAATATCAATAACCTTTTTTGACATCTATCATTGAATACAATTATGATTTTTTTAAACTGCAAGCACTGCAGCGTAACATCAATTTAGGCAGTGCTCAACATTTAAAGAATTGTGGTTACATCACTTACGCTTATTAGAAATCACACTGATTATTACCTTTCCATACATTTAACAAAATCATTAACAGCGTTTTATCGTATTGAAAAAGAAAAGTCAGGTTGCTGTAACCGACACTAAAAAGAAACCTAGTCACTTCTGGTACATGACAGGCATATGATCTAATAGGGAATTTGAAAATACATACGTAGTATAAAAATGGCACCGATCGCTCAAATAAAAAAAAAGATATGATTTTTTTTGTAAAATTTCAAAAGTTTTTTGGCTCTGGTGTAAAGTTTGATTTTGCGGGTTACAGCGTTTACGCTTTTTACCGTCGATATTATAAAACAAAGTCGCTTGCCGCTGTCTGTCTGTACTTATGTATGCTTAGATCTTCAAAAGTACGCAACGGATTTTGATGCGGGTTTTTTTAATAGATAGAGTGATTCAAGAGGAAGGTTTATATGTATAATACATGCATAATATAGTACAGAAACACTGATAATTTTAGAGGTTTCTAATGTGATGTCGTAAATAAACACATTTTTTTGCGCTTACATTGCAAACGCTGGCTAAAACTTAAGAGATATATCAAAATAATGTACTGAAGAATTGTAGTTCTTCAAAAAACGTAAAGAAAAGTCCGCGATGGCATATGTCTATCTCCTAAGGATGAATCACAGTAACCATTTTAGTCCGGGCGGCGGCTGCAAATTACCTACTCCATCGAGTAACAGAAAAATATCGTCTTCCACGAAAAGAACTCCTAAAATAGGTAAGAAAAAATGTGGTCTTCCGGGGCTCAGCTTGGGGGGTAATACGGAATGAAAAGATATATAGTCCGCTTCTGACCATAATTTTACCTCATTTAGTTACCAAATGAAAACTTTTCGTTGGTTTTAGACACGATTAATAGAGCCTAAAAAAACATGTCTGCCGAGCCTAGTCTTGGAGGGTTCCGCAGTCCAACCATTTTTAGCAGCCAGATGGGGAGGTCGATTTTACCCCATCGAGTTACAGAATGAAACCCAGTGCTCGTAGTACCTAAAATTATGCTCTTTAAATATTAATTGGTCTGCCAGCTCGCAACCTGGTAGTTTTTACAGTCCAACCAATTTTATAATATTTGACTGAAATATTTTTTTTGTTAGCTTTGTTGCTTATTTGCTTTATTTTTATTTACTTTCTTGTCCCCGTACGTACCTAGATACGTAGGGTGGGGAAAGTATTGCAATGCCGAAAAAAGTTAAAATTTTAAATATAAATATCCTCAGCTTATATGGGAAAACCAAATGCTTCTTTAATAATTAATGATTATGGCGACAAATCAATTTTAATGTACATATTAATTTTGCATCAGTAATTAAGCAAGATCTTTTTTATGATGTCGTTGATGGGTTACCTAGAGCCGCGAGATCAATCTACCTGCTTGCCGGCGGTGACGACGACGACCTGTTAGCTGAGCGCGCGGAGGAGGGGAGGCGGGGAGGGATATACTATACAACAAGGTGCTAGCGGGAAAGAAACGATTCATCTCGCCTCAACCCAACTGTCGAGTGTCGACATCCCATTCATTTCATTCATTTTTGTATCGTCTTGGAACTTGGACACTAATCGCTCGCTCGTGTGTTTATTCCTCATTTACTTGTTGAAGTTATTGCGTTTAAACAATGATATTACATATAAACAAGAAGTAGACAGTCACTACCGCTCCCGAGTTGGAGTTTCATAAAAGACCCAATTGACCACTCTCGGTCTCAGTTCACACGAAACATGGCGAAGAGACTGACGTGAACCGAGGTTGAACAAAAATAAGTAAAATGGCGTCGTGTGTGCTTCGGAAGTGCACAAATCACCAAATGAAAGTGAATAAAGCTCAAGAGATCACATATCACGCGTAATTTTACTAAATATTTGATTTTACTTCGTATTTTACTTAAATTAAATATTTGTAAAGAAAACGCGTGCTCAATTAAGAAAAGAGATATAAATTTTAATAAATTGTGTGTATGATAAGGATGGATACATAGATTAAAAATCAGATGCGAAATCGTTGGTATCCATTATATCCGGGCGAATTAAGATGATAAATAATTATATTATAGATTAAAAAAATGTTGTTGCACATTATATTTAATAGGTACATATATATATATATCTCTCTCAAACGCAGGTTGATCTCTAATATTTTGTATATCTTAGGCTTAGGTTATCTGGTAACTCTCCTGTGTTACTAAACTAAATCAAAAGAAAAAAAGGAAATATATATTATATATATATATATATATATATAGTATAGTATCATAAATTGTACATAATTGTTGCACATATTTTTCGCTATGTTTTATTTAAAAAAAAAATGCAATATTCGTAATTAAAAACGAGCGCCCTCATGACAAATTTCACAAAGTAGTGGTTACAATCTCAATAGAGTACCCTTCTTTTGATTTTTGGGTGTTAAAACATCATTATTGTCTTCAAAAATTATTATTGAACACGAAAAAGTCATTATTTTCGAAGAGCGTCATTATGAAAACCATAGTTGATTACCACAATGATGTCAACACCAATGACTATTAGTAAAAAACATGTCGAAACTCGCTCAAGTTCTTGCTAACTGACACTAACCTAAAACTTAAGCAAATAGTACCAAATTTGTCTACGATATGAAACACATTTATAATAATTTTAATACGTACTTACGAAGTTATTTCGCAAAACACAAATGACGCTATTCGTGACACTATGGAGAGGCTGGGCACAATTACTTTTTTAACTACGCGGCGCGAAGTTGTAGCTTCCCGATAGTTCACAGACGAATGAAGAGAGGTGTGCGGGTGGTATGCAAGGCATCCTTCTCACTCTTACACACAGTTCTTAGCCAGGGCACTCGAAGGAAGCAACGTGGCGTCATTATTGTAAAGAGTCGTACCATTTTTTTAGGTTTTGAGTTATTTTGTAATTCTAATATTTGCATCTTCATTACCCCTTTAAAGCTTACTTAATTATGTATAATCTGGACCATACCTTGATTTTTTTATTTCATTGTTTTATATAATAATTTCTAAAATATAAACGTAAGTCGTGTTGGGACACAAAGAATGATAGCGTTAAGAATAACTGCGCCACTTGTTAACAGTTAACAAGAAATCTAAAGGCATCAAATACTCAAGTGATTTCATCTTTACATAAACATACATGACGCGGACACCTTTTTTCATACTGTTGATTATTCACCCAACCCATCAACGACATCATAAAAAAGATCTTGCTTAATTACTGATGCAAAATTAATATGTACATTAAAATTGATTTGTCGCCATAATCATTAATTATTAAAGAAGCATTTGGTTTTCCCATATAAGCTGAGGATATTTATAATTAAAATTTTAACTTTTTTCGGCATTGCAATACTTTCCCCACCCTACGTATCTAGGTACACAAGAAAGTAAATAAAAATAAAGCAAATAAGCAACGAAGTTAACAAAAAAAATAATTCAGCCAAGTATTATAAAATTGGTTGGACTGTAAAAACTACCAGGTTGCGAGCTGGCAGACCAATTAATATTTAAAGAGCATAATTTTAGGTACTACGAGCACTGGGTTTCATTCTGTAACTCGATGGGGTAAAATCGACCTCCCCATCTGGCTGCTAAAAATGGTTGGACTGCGGAACCCTCCAAGACTAGGCTCGGCAGACATGTTTTTTTAGACTCTATTAATCGTGTCTAAAACCAACGAAAAGTTTTCATTTGGTAACTAAATGAGGTAAAATTATGGTCAGAAGCGGACTATATATCTTTTCATTCCGTATTACCCCCCAAGCTGAGCCCCGGAAGACCACATTTTTTCTTACCTATTTTAGGAGTTCTTTTCGTGGAAGACGATATTTTTCTGTTACTCGATGGGGTAGGTAATTTGCAGCCGCCGCCCGGACTATTTTTATCTTTAAAATTTTATTAATAAATATTAGGTTATTTGCGAAGCTATTTTCTCCAATTCAGTATTTATTCTTATCCATATAAATACGTTAGTTACCGTGGGAATTTAATGTAGATTAAAATTGTCATTTACACTATATTATTTAAATAAATACTTTAGAAGATATGGCAGATTCAAAATTACGCGCAACCTAAATCTGTATTATCGAAACGCTTGGCCGCCGGCCCTATAGCCACGTATAGCCACGCTTCGCCCTTTAGTACCTACAGCCTGCAACATCACAGAGTATCAAACACCGGAGCTCTCCTGTTAGTTACGTAGGTACCTACTTATATTTATATTAAGCTTTACAAATTGTTAAATTAGGGAAATGGGTAGGTAGTTCGATTGAGTTTAGGTTTTGATTAAAAGATATTTTTATGTTGTCTACACTTCTACAGTTCTACACTTAATATTATAAAGAGGAAAGATTAGATTTTTCGTTTGTTTGTTTGAATTGAATAGGCTCCGAAACTACAGGACTGATTTGGAAAATTCTTTCACCATTAGAATCCTGCACTATCCCTGCACTAACATAGGTTATATAATATTTTCAAAAAAGTTAGGGATCCGTATGAAAGGTCCGTATTGACAATAGAGCAATGTGATATACTAAAGTTTTATAGAAGACATCAATTTCTACAAAAAAGTTCACAATACCATATGTCTAACTATTACAGTTATGTCACAATAACTACTTTTTCATGTTAAAATATGCAATAGTAACGCCGGTTCTAACTAGCCCCATTATTCGTACCTTGGTATTAATCCGTATCCAAATAAATCATTTCGTTTTCAAGGCTATATCAGGACCTGTAAATTACTTTTTGAATTATTCAAATCGGACATACCATTCAAAAGTTATCATGAGTGTAATAATTATCAAAATTGAAATTTAAGAAACAGGCTGAAACAGCACTCTAAGTGTCTTTAATTGGTTTTATCTACAACAGAGAATAGATAGACACGTAAAATTTGGCTAATGGTTCCTGTATATTGTGTAAATGAGTCAGCAGAGCATCAAAGAGTGTATGACATACCTAGGTACATTAAATCACGCCTGTTTCACAGATGGGTAGGTAGAGACCACTTCTTTCTTTTCACTTTCAAGAGTGTATGTGATGATGAGAAATCTATTACTTAAGTATCTTCTTACTGACTTCTCTAAATAGTATAAATTAAAGTCGCTTCGCGTTGTCTGCCTGTTCCTCCGCTAACTCCTTCTAAACCACGCAACGGATTATGATACGGTTTTCACTGTCATTTAGGGAATTTATTCTTGAGTGTTTATATGTACTTCATTCTAATTTAATTTTAATATAGTTGAGAAAACTCAATGTTTTCCTACCACGTCGTCAAAAATCGTTTTTCGGGCCCTTACATAGCTTACGCTGGCTAAACCTTAAAAGATCTGTCAAAATAATGTACTGAAGAATCGTAGTTCTCTAAAAAAACTAGAGAAACGTCCTCGATGGCATATGTCTATCTCCTAAGATTGACTCACAGTAACCATTTTTATGTTTATGATTTTATTTAAAAATATTAGGTTATTACCGAAGCTATTCTGTCCGATTCAGTATTTAACCTTATCCAGATAAATACGTTGGTTACCTTGGGCATTTAATGTAGATTAATATTGTCCCGTACAATATATAATTTAAATAAATACTTTAGAATATATGGCAGATTCAAAATTACGCGCAACATAGATTAGAACTCAAAACAAATATGAGTTTCGTTGTCTGCACGTATGAAAACGGCTCTTTGCAGAGTCGTTGCTCAAAATAGGAAATGGACAGAAGCCCCAAGATAATAGGAGCATTAATCTTCAAAATGAGAACCTTTGCGTTTTAGTCAAATAATTAGTCGACAATGTTTATTCCGAAATTAATAATAGTAATTCTAAGACTGTACTAAGGAGAGAGCTATTTTATCACCAACAAATAGTCAAGCGAAAGAGATTTGTCAGGATCGTAGCAGGTGGAAAGAAGTGGTCTCTGCCTACCCCTCTGGGAAACAGGCGTGGTTTAATGTATGTATGTATGTAATAGTCAAGTAGGTATAGAAAATCAATGCACCGACACAAACATACTACTCTGTAGACACTGTGCTCGACCTGGAAGAGGCTATCCATTTCCCAACGGAATTTATCAATTCCTTACAACCTTCTGGGTCATCCCGCATAAATTGGTTTTGAAAGAAGGGTGTCTTAATCCACCCAAATAACATCTTTAAAAACGTTGATAATGGAGTGCACAATACTGACAGGATGTGCGGCTGGAAAAGTCGTTTTAATTCCTCAGATTCCATACTTTCCAGTTTAAACGACTGCAATGACAATTTACAAGTCACAAGGTCAAACATTCAAAGTTGCGGGCTTAAACCTGTGGGCCTAATATGGCTGCGTTTATCGCGTGACAAAGTGTGGATAAGGCATCCGTCACCTTCTGACACGTAAATAAGTACGAGAGTGACGACGGATGCTTTATCCACATTTGACGAGGGATATTGACGCAGCCATGCTACCTACTAGGCCTGAGCGTTGAGTGTTTTTCCCATAGAGGCAAGTAGCCCTTTCGCGCGTCACTTCCAGGCAAAATTTGTTTGTATTGTGCAATGAGAAGTCCGCTGTAAACATTGTACATAGAGAGATTCTGTGAAAGCTGGCAGTCTTGATTTGAATTGAATTTAAAATCTAACGGCATCAAAAACTCAATTTCGCAAAATTGGACGTCTTTCTAAAATCGTCAAGAAATAAAACCTCTATGCATAATGCACCTATCTATAATTTGAAAAGTATATTATTCCAGATGAACTTGGTTTATTTTAACTTATTTTAACCGAGGCGAAGCGAGGGCGGGTCGCTAGTACACAATAAAGGACTATTTTTACACAACGGTATCACAAAAACAACTCAACGAATAATTTTATCATGAATGTTTCCTTGCCGACTTCAATATTTAGTTTCAAAATGCAACCCTTCTGTTTAGATGCTGAGCTGGAGTCATGGCACGGCGCCGGGCGGCTGGCGTCACCAGCGCAGGAGGCGGAGGACGAACGCCGCGACGCAGAGATGCTGGCGGCCGTCAAGGCCTCCATGAAGCAGTGGGAGCAAAAGCGAGCCCGCACCAGGTGAGAGGACGTTACGTGGAGATGTATGATATAATGATGGCGCTGGGTCTGGGGCTGGCGTCGCTGGTGCAGGAGGCGAGGGACGAGCGCCACGACGCGGAGATGCTAGCGGCTGTCAGGGTCTCCATAAAGCAGTGGCAGAAGAGAACCCGCACTAGACGAGACGACATTAGGTGGGCATTGTGAGATAGAGTTATTGAGCTGTGCCCAAGGCTGGCGTCGCCGGCGCTAGAGGTACCGTACCATCAAGGCCTTCATCAGTAGATGAGAGCCATCACCAGGTGAGACTCGTATATTTTAATCGTATAATGCCGCTAGACAATTTAATGACGAACATGAGAACAATATCTGATGATATACGTAAACGACGATTACTCACGCCGAAAAATATATAATTAAATATGATTAGGTAGGTATATTTTTTTCATGAAAGTTTGTTATATTAATACTCTATGTAGAGTTTACCGCCGAACCTCGAGAGACGTATTACATAGTAACTGTACTTACATATTTATATCCATTAGGTATGATTCAGGTATTAAATATCTGTTCAGGATTATGATTTCAAATTTCACCGTAATATTAACATGAAACGTAAAACATTACTTACAATTCTATTAGGTACTTATTTTATTTTAATTATGAACTTAAGAACTAAATATAATTTTGTATGCTTGCTTGGTTATTTTAATGACTTTGATTGTGACTTATCCATAAAATATTAACTTTTTATAATTGTTGTTGGTGAACTTAGACTCTACGGGGATTTTCTGTTCCCAGTAGAAAGTGACCACCACGGAGACAGTTAGGGAAAACACCTAGTTAAAACGTTACCACTGACAACAAAGGGGATTGTTATGTTACCTATATGACCTTATGAAAACCCCAGCTCAGACTAGTACTATAAAGTCTTGAAAATAAGATAAACTTAATATCTTAACATTAAAAATATTTTCGTGAGTCATTTAAGATTTAAAGTTACATTAAATGGCCATGACTTTTTTATCCGTAGGCATCGAATTGTTTAGGTATGATTGTTTTATTCGCGCAATTAAATAAAATAAGTACATTAGCCCTTTTCCTTAATTAGAAAATCATTTGTCATCATAGCCCTATGGAATGTACAGTCGACGTTATAAGTAGCTGCACACTTTACTACCTTGTCGTTTAAACGCTTTTGACGGATTAGTAGAGCAGTTCAATCATGACGTTAAAGTGACAAAGCACCGACCGTACGCGAGTGAAAATCTCACCATTTCGTGACGGTAACTAGCAAATAACAGTTGCCAACTTATTTTACTTAATATAACCTATTCAGGAGATGACTGAATTCAGTACCAATATAGTAAAAAAAAATGATAAGCCAATATTGAGCATTATACTTTCACCATTCGTTTCACCGAGTTGGAACTTTCTATTGCGCAAATTCATTAATTTCGCAAGAACGCGATATGCACTTGCGATAGCGGTTGACAATTCCCACGTCACGGAAATTGTATTTACTTCGCATTCACATGAGTGAATTCGCATTCACATCTTTGCTTGACAAAACAATATACAGAGTGTCCCAGAAACGACATCAACCCGCCTAGGGCTGATAGACATACACCGGATTGACGGGGGCAAAAATGTACCAGTGCTAGTGATTCATTAAATGTGGACTAAGTTTATCAACATCGATAAAAAGCAATTTTTTATCATCATTATCATAAGTAATGGCCAAGTTTGAATACCGTTTAATTATGTGCAAACCTCTTTTATTTATAATTATCGCAACTATAAACAACCGGTATCTGACATTGACTCTGGACTCGAGTCACTTTTGAAAACCATTGAAATTACATTGAATAACAAATTCATTCAGTACAACAATATTCTTTAGCATTCCGACGAATTGAGAACCTTTTTGTTTTTTAATACGGTTAAAAATGCGTCGAAAGAAAAAAAAAACGTTTGTCTTGATGGAAAGCTGATCATTCAGATATAGAAGTTAAAGGTACGACTTACTTTTGCGAAAAAAGTTGTCGATAAACTTAGTCGATATTTAATGAATCACTAGCACTGGTACATTTTTGCCCCTGTCAATCCGGTGTATGCTGATAGAGCAGCTAAAAAGCTATCGATGTAACCCCTATGTATTTATATTCAGCGATTTTTACTAGTTTCTGAGACATGGATCATTTTAATCTGATTTTTTGTAATTTTCCCTTATGTCCATGTCACGAAAAATCATTGATTTCATGTTTTGTTTCATACGTGTTTCAGTTTCAGGAATCTTACATAATTAGAATCATTACGAATCAGCGAAGATTTTAAACCCACTTGCACGTTTTTTTTTTTTAATTAAATAAAGTTATAAAGTTTGTTTCTCCATACTATACTAGGTGTACCAGTGTTTGCTTTTCACTTTGTATGGAAAAAACAACTTTATGAGAATACTAAAAAAAAAAAATTAAAACAAAACGGGCAAATAGGCTAGTCTCCAAAAAAAAGTCACCGAGTTCGAGGCGAGGTGCATTATTTTTTTCGAGAGAGGTCTGATGATAAGTAACAGCTTCACAAAATTTCAAGTTACCGAGAAAAAAAAAGATAAAGTTTAATATAAAATAATACAAGTAGGTATGCAATCCGAATAACATTTGTCGGCAATAGAAACGGTGCGTTCCATTTGCTTAGTTATGTTATGTAATAATATTGTATGAAAACAAGACTTATGATAGTCATATTAAAGTAACAGAACCGAATCTGTCAACCCCGATTCTTTGTGGTACTTGTCTGCCCTACCCCTAGAGTGAATATAAAAGCTCGGAGGTGCGAAGGTAGAGCAGCCCCCGACTGCCGTGATCATGAAGTGCCTGATAGCGTTACACAAGGGCAGAGGGGCTAGTCTTACCGAATGGCCGGAGCAGTTGCAAACCACTTTCTGCCCCCGAGCCTGACGCTGAGGTCGAAGGTTTGCGGAGTAGGTCCCGAATGTTTGTAATAGCGTAGCTTTTTTCCTATGATTTTCCGCATTTTCTTGTATTCTTAAATACATTATAGACACTATTCTACATCCAAAAAAAATAGTAGGTACTTATAATCAATGACACTTATTGCACAGTCCGACAAAAAAAAAACTAATTAGTCCGTCATTTACATTATCAAAAAATATTGAAGCCATATTTTTTCTTTTGTCAATTAAACCAAAAATGACGAAGATAAAGTGCGTTGACGTTTCGCGTGACGTCACACCGTGCCACACGTTATACCAAGTTGTGACGTCACGAGCCCCCACGCCCGAACTTTGATGCGCGTTATATTTGTCAGTTTTGATTGATTTGATAAAGCAAAAAATAAGTGTTCTATATTTTTTTATAATCTTACTGACGGAGTACTTAATTAGAATTATTGTTTTTTACCCAGGACAAACCCCTATTATGTAAGATACCACTGAAAAATTTATGAAATAAAACATGAAATTAATGATTTTTCGTGACATGGACATAAGGGAAAATTACAAAAATTAAGATTAAAATGATCAATATCCCCGAAACTAGTAAAAATCGCTGAACATAACATAGGGGTTAAATCGATAGCTTTTTAGCTGGTCTACCAGCCCTAGGCGGGTTTACGTCGATTTCTGGGACACCCTGTATATGATTTTCTCACTAACAATGTCTGGTTCACAAAACCCACAGCCGGCGGCATTGAATTAGAATTTTGTAGTAGCCACATTAGGGTGGTCCTTATTTCTCGATTTCTGAAAAGTGAATGGGGCACCTCTTCAAATTGTTATTTAGCATGAGTTATATCCACACTAAATTTTTTTTATTTTTTTTTTCTAGTTTTAGAGGTCGCTACGGAAGGTCAAAGTTTTGAAAAATATTTTAAAAAAAATCAATTTTATGAATCGAGCCAACTATTTATTCGTGCGTTTTTGTTATAAAATTTTGACTTGTTAAATGAAATCAAGTGCTGTTGCCTACTAGCGATGCACTGACGCGTCCTCCACCCCCCTCTCGCACCCCCGCGACGCGACCGCGTGGGACAATCTTCAGTCCACAGATTATAAGATATGTCTAAAGACAGATAGGAATCAGCCTTGGAACTGACAGTTCATTAGTAGTAGTTCAGGTACGCATGCGAGTACGGAACCGGTAGCGCTACTGGGCAATAAAATTCAAATAAAAATGGCGGAATGGCGGGGAATTTAAATGTTGACAGCAAATGCTCATAATGAAGTTCATTCTCGAATTGAACGAAGTCAACTTTTTCGCACTCATCGATTATTTTGTAAAAATACATTTCATCGATCAGCACGAATTAGTTAACTTCGATCAATTCGAAAACGAACTTCCATTTGCGCGAGCGATATGCTAAAAATAAAGCAACAGTAAAAATTATAAGACTATGAAATTTAAAAATCTTTATTTAGCGAACACCGACAGTCTTTTAAACAAAATCTTAAGTATCACAATGATGTGATGAAACTTAAGGTTAGAGTAACATAAAACTGATTAAAATTATTAGAAGTAGAACAAAAATAACAAACGAACCAAGTGAACATAAGTCAATATGTTTTTAAAGAAAATATACATTTGATCGAATCTACATTTTAATAATAGGAAAGCACAGCAATGTTTTCAATGTTAAATATACAATTATGCTGTTGTCAGCTTGTTTTAATTTGACTAAAAGAAGAATATAATCTGCGTCGAGAATAAAAACAAACACAAAACGACGCCACTGGCAAATGCCGTTCGCGGTGAGCCCACATTTAACACATCGTCGACATGATAAGAACATAAATAACTTATTTATTTATTTTATTTATGTAAAAAACAGAACTGGTGATTAAGTGAAGAGCCCCTTTAGTAGTCGCAACAACAATACAATACATGGTGCATAGTCCCTGTTTACTAAAAATTAAACCGTGACTACTTTAATGTCTAGTCCAGTAACTGCATAAACCAACAATTGTGGATTTTCTTTCTTAAGGTGCATTTAGACCAAGCGGAGGAGTGCTCTAGAACATGTTTTGTCTTTATTTTTACAAAGAAAAAGTAAGAGATAATGCATAGAATTATTGTTCGTTTGCTTGGTCTAAATCGGGCCTAACCCATAAGACATTATTAACATTTGGGAACCTGTACGTAAAAGCATCAACGATCCTTAGGGCCCAGTTCACCAACAATTAAACGGACGGTTCAGTCAGCTGTTAATCAATAGATTTGACACCCGTTAAACCGCTAATCGTCCGGTTAATTGTTGGTGAACTCGGCTCTTAATGGAGAGGAGACTAAAGTAGGTGTGCCGTTTACATTTTATCTGGTTTTATAAATATGGTTAAATTTTTAATACACTTTATAAAATTATTATCAGACAATATCATATTTATTTAAATAATGAAATGCATGACTAGTAACTAGTAGTAGTATGAATTACCTACCTAGCAAAAGGCCGGGTATCCGCCAATTTTGTATATGATCCACAGGTATCTCAGCCATGCCCAAAACAAACAGATCCAAAAATGGCATATCCCGGAACTTTCGCAAGGTAAAATGTATAATTTTACAGAACTAATTATCGTACTTATATTCTTACCATTCAACAAAAACGTAAGACCGGTAATAATAATAATACAATAAAAACCCGTAAAAGTGGCAAGACCAGTGAAGGGACCGTTTATACGGTGAAATGATCTAATTACTTAAGTGGTCACAAAATTACAACTTGTGTTCCATTCCATAAATATCACTTATCGAACTTGACCACCACTCAAAGTACTTGACTAATTTTATTGGTAGTTACAATTTACTTTAGTTAGATCATTAACTAAAGTCTAAACTAATGTACCATTAATCTTTGTTATAAACGAACCTTATATTCAATAGAGATTTAAAAACGAAGTGCTAACGCGTCCATACAAAATCGTATAACTTTGTATGAACACCAAACATTTATTTCTTCAAATTCTTATAAAATGAAAGCTTGATTTTAATAGAGATTAATTGTACATCATTTTAAACCTCAGTCCCAATTTCACCAAACGATGTTAAATTTAATCAATGTTAATTGACTGTTAGTTCAAACATTTTGACAGCTGTTAACGCTCTAATCGTCTGTAAAGTGGTTAACATCGTTTGGTGCAATTGGTACTTATTTTATTATTATTAGTGAACGAGATGGTAACTAACAATAAAATTCATTAAGAACTTTTTGATAGGTTGTGAAATTTAGTCATATTTGAAGCCAATTGTATGGGGAAAACGCCAGCATCACCAGCAACCTGACCACCTATGTATACCATAAAGATCTAGTCCGCTACTTTAATCATACACTATAAATAACACAGAAATAGATAATTCGATGTCAGATCTCTCTAGTATTACAGGAAGTATTAAACAACGATTTGAGTGTACAGAATCACAGCTTAATCCATACTTAAATATTTCATGTCTAATTCTATTTTATTTTTAACACTGTTTTGTCTCTGCTTCTGAGTCTATTGCCTGTTACTAAACGATTTTAATATTATTCAAATATTTATTAATTTTATGTATATTAGGTTTTTAATAATAAATATTCAAATATAAAAGTAAAATCTCGGTTCTCGTCAAGCGGGATGGTGACGTCGACGAGCACTGCCCGACGTTGAGATAGATCAGTCAACACGATATCAGGCTTATTGACGACAATAATCCTGTCAGTGATGATACTGATGATAGATCGATTCCAATAAAGCGTAGCACGACCATTTTCGAGAACTGGCGCCGGTGTGTACGGCACTTCAGACTTAACAAGACCATATTGAAACCGACAGAAGAAGCGTTCCTTCACCAACTGCTCGACATCGTCGACCATAATACCCAAAGATATATATATATTATACCAAGATATTTGTAGGTTTCAACTTCGGAGAGTGGATCGGAGAGTCATTGTGTCAGAAAGTTTCAAATTCGACGAATTTACAACTTTCCTTCGTTGAACATACGTGACCGCCCGGTTATCTACACCGAATTCTATCTTATGGCAGTCTTGTGGAATTTTCAATAGTGCATAGGTATGTTGGCGCTTCCATGCAAACAGTTTGAGATTATCTATGAACAATAAGTAAGAAATGACTTCAGTTTCTCTACGAATCTACTATCGATAGCTAAGTCCGGAATCCTGCAGCAAAGAACTGAGAGGATTCAAGGCTAGGCAAAACCACAAAGGACTCAGACTGTCACTCTGGAAGATGCCTCTTTCAAGTTAAACGAATCAGAGGGGACATCTCAACCACCTGGTTGACGAAGGACTGTGACTCACTGCCTCATACGCACACCTAAAAAGGACCACTAAGTTGTATCAACTTTATACAACTCCAAGATCCTTTCGAGTCATGAGTGAGGCACCGAGTTATAAGCCTTCTTATAGTCAATCCAAGCAGCCGAAAGGGCCATCTTGCTTCGCCTGACTTGCTGGCAAATGGTCATGTCTACCGCGCTCCTTTGTACCGCGGGATTAGTCCTTACATCCATTTCGAGCAGAGGCCAAAACGTTGTTTGCAATAAAACGTGCATTTAATTTTGTGCTCAAAATGGATGTAAGGAGCTTGTAGATAGTAGGCAAGCATGTAATGGGTCGGTAGTTATTTGGTTCCGCGGTACTACCGGACATGTGGAGCAGCAAGGTGAAAACAGTTGTTAGTAAAAGTGGCAAGGAACCGATCACAAGGGCGTTCTGAAGTGCGCTGCTAAACATTCATGTGAGGCTTTGAAACCACTTAATTCAAAAGTTGTGCCCTGAACTTTTTTAGTTCTAAGCCATTCGAATTGCATAACCTAACTCTTAAGGGCAGATATTATGATTATAGGCCCCACGGGTTCAATATCCTCACGGGAACGTTCAACGGCACGCATCCAGTCCATTTTTTGTGCACTACAGGCACCGACCAGGTGTGGTGCTGTACAGCACGACAACGGAAGTTTTTTATTTCTTTTGCGGTACATATTCATGAAAAAAAAAACCTACTTTTATGTACCTAGTTTTGGTTTCAAGAATTGTACTCTTATAGTTTCGACGTTACGACATAGTGATGTGGTCGTGCTAGGTAGATATATATGCTTCCTGGCACGACCAAGCGAGATTTAAAAAAGTGAGATCAATTGTAATGGGTACAAAGTATAGAAAATAAATGTACTCAAATGCTACCCTCAATAGCACATCGATTCTTAGTTGCAAAGAAAAAAAATCACTAATATTTATTTCTGGGGTCCTAAACTAAGAAACCTAATTAGATTCCAACATACGTCAAAAAAGTGTACCATTAAAATGACATATTAGGTGGATCAGTAAATTTTCACTTCTGTAAATGTTATAGGTAGCTGTTTATTTTATTTATAATATTAAAGGCAACATTTAATTTTCCTTCTTAAATAAACAATCTTATTTAAATACTCGTCGCAAAAAAAGATATTTAATTAAATTGTTTTATAGGAGAAAAGTTTAAATAACAATGGCAATAACTCAGGGTTTAATAACATTTGGTACCAATTATTATTCTCATTATGTGCCATTACATTTTTAGGAAAAAAAATCAATTATATTTTTACGTACGTCTTCAAAACTTGACCGAAATCTTCAAAAAATCTTCAAGTCTTCAAAAAATTATCAGTTGATAATATCTATTGTCACTTCATTCGACATCTGACGTTTGGATAGCTCGAATGTTTTCTGTACCTATTCGCCCCGTGGTGATTTTCATTGTTAAGTTTTTGTTTTCCGTTAAGTTTTTGTTGTTTCATTTCGTTATTGTTTCAAGTTTGTGTTTTGCTCGTGGGTTTTGCTTTATCTCAAGTAAAATGGAGCCTGTACCAGGTTCAACAAACATTGATTAAAATTAGGATGACCTTTATCATATTGTGGAAATAACTTATATTGTTTTATTTTAACATAATTATTGTACCAAAAGGTTGGTTTTTCCTGAAACGTCACAATGATGATGACACCGTGTAAGTGTGACATTCCGCCATCTTTGGTAGTTTTTTTGACGTATATTGGAATCTAATTAGGTTTCCAAGGTGAAAACGGGTAGAAGTCGACTTAACTCATAATAAAAAAGGGTATATACATGAACGAAGTATACTAGACTTAAACCCTTTTTCACTTGATCTTCAGAAGACTTATACCCTTTTTCACTAGGACCCCAGATTTATGGTGTGTCTATCCCAAATCCAAATGGTACGATTCTATTACATTACTAGAGGACGCCCGCGACTAAGGTCTGATTTTTATTTCCACAGAAAAAATGTAAACAAAAGTGTTGCCGTTAACGAAAAACATTTGCAGTATTCAAAATATTTATACTTTCCACATTTATAAGAAATCGACTTTCTTTAAAAACACTATGTATTGTAACCGAGATTGAAGAATTTAATTTATTGATGGCAAACTTTATTTTGGAATAAATTCAATGTTGTATTAATTTAAAACGAGAAAACTGTTTTTGTATGCTTAATTTATTTATTGCACTGGTATCATTGACTCGATACACCTGTGTCATCAAGTTGAGGGCTGCTTGATTGATGTAAGACGTCACTTCACTCGTTTTGCTTCACAATTCGTGCTTCCGTCGTAATAGTTTACCAGAGACTCATTTGTGTGATTTCAAATTCAATTATTTCTCAAAATTATTTTTATATCACGGTACGAGCAAAATGATAACTTAATATTATATTTCTTACTGGCCCAAACTTTGAGATCCCCTGAAATGTCACTTTAACATTGACGTAACTTTGTTTACATTTTTTCTGTGGGAATAAAAATATTCTATGTACGCGTAGAATTAGTTTCCCGCTACTCCCCCTATTTCTTCCAGTTGGAGGTCGATTTTCGGAAAATCCCTTCTTAGTGCTCACTTACATCATGAAAGGAACCCCTGTACCAAATATCAAGTTTCTAGGTACAGTAGTTTCGGCTATGCGTTGATATCTAGTCAGGTTTGCCTTTTATATATATAGATATTATATTTAAAGACTAAGCCAAAATTTTGTTTTCACTATGCATATCATAATCTTAATAATATTAGCGGTTTTTTCAGTGCAACTGTCACAATCGATGTGCTATCTAGGGTACGATTTGAGTACATTAATTTTCTATCATTTGTACCAATTACAATTGATCTCAGTTTTTTAAATCTGGTCGTGCCAAAAAGCATCTACCGAGCACGACAACATCACTATGTCGGAACGTCTCGAAACTAAAATACAATTCTTGAAACCAAAAGTACATAAAAGTACGTTTTGAAAAAATAACTTCCATGGTCGAGCTAAACGGCACCACACCCGACCAGATGCTGCGCCAGAAATTAATAATAGCAGCAGGACCTGGTAGATGTCCGCCAATCGCACTTGGATCGGTTCGTCTCACATTCGGTATAGTTCAAGAGATAAGAATTGACCGTTTGTAATCTTCACTAAGATCTTTTTATAATATCAAACAAAAGGTAATCGTTAAACTGCCCTCGTTCTTCAAACAGCACAGTGGGTTGAAAGGTTAAGGTTAAGTTTAGGTCCGGAAAGTCTTAACGCAGATAAAAGAGCGCAAAGTAGATAACAGACGGCCAAATTATATTTCCTGAACTATACACCTTCCTCTGATCGCTTTGGAAGAGGCGATTTTGCTGATATCTATCCACACGTGATGATTACTTCCCATCAGGTAACCCGCATGCTCGTTTATCTCCTTCTCTTATAAAAAAAAACACGTTACGGAACAGGTGACGAATACGGCTTGCCCACCTTCAGAAAGTCTATACGTTCCGTGACACAGTAGGCAAGTCAACCCTGTTCAGACTTACTCGTCTTATATGGTAAAAAACTGTCTAACCTCAAAATGGTTTTTTTTTTGTCTAAAACAGCTCTTTTATCTTAAATAAAATAAACTGAGAAAACATTTTAGACATCACTTGGCGATTGCGTCTTCCAAAGCCCTCCTCAATTACTCATTTACGTGACTAGTCAGAAGCAGAGGTCCGTTATTTTGTATTACTATTAATATGGGGTACCTATTATTACATCAAACACCGAACGTATCATTGCAGAATTTTCATTTCATCGAATGGCATTTCTCGCCGCATGAGTTATATTTTTTTGGTAGTCAAATGTCTAACTTAACCTAACCTACATTATTAATGTTTAAAATATCCTGAAACATCATGGTTTCAGCAGAAAATAGCGTTCGAAGAAATAAAATTCGATGAAATGATGGGTTACTATTAATATGTGGATTAAGCTGTCTTTGATCTTATACCCCTCAAACATCAAACCTGTCAAGGGCTCATAACGTTTTCTACAAGAGACAAAACAAAATAAATAAATGTAGAAAACCTTAATAAACCAATGACGTAATTTTAAAGTTAAACACTAATTAAAACTAGTTTTAAATTATTTTAACGTGCTGTGCTGGCCACCTGTGGAGTCAGTCGCATCAATCGATTCTGAAATGAGACAAAAACGTTGAATTAGACACAACACATTTATACAACGCATCACTTTTTTTTTCAAACGTATAGACAAACTCAGTGGGCCAATTTGCGCTGGGAAACGAATGAGCGAGACCTTATATCGACGAATTAAAAATATAGTTTTACAGAAAAGAATCAAATTGCGGCATTTGTAATTTAAACTTTGTTAATTTAAACTCTGTTTAACCTGAGCTCAAATTTTCTTACAAAATATCCATTCTAAAATATAAATAAAAGATAAATACCATTAATGTTATTTAAAGTTGGAAAAGGTATTCATTGCTGGGCCTGGCGATCTTCTAATTGTGGATGCTCGCTGTCACTGATTCCCCCTAAAAAACGGAAATAAATATAGTTCCTTAATATGTTTATCTTGCAAAACTTCATCATGAACATTAAAGTCGTATTTTTTTACCATTCGGGGTGATGCTTTAGTTATTAATGGCAACTTAATAATGTTATTCTAATATATTGCGATTTAAAGTGTGCGAGAAATACAATGACTGCCGGACCGCGGAGGCATAATTAATAGCAAGGCTCTGTTCGAATGAAACGTACCCTTTGGGTATGAAAACCCAAAAATAAGCAGGGTTAAAATGGGTTAACAATGTATATTTCGTACCAGTCGTCCACCAACAACTACTATACTTTGTTATTCATATTCTAGAATAAGAACACATGGGGTCCTAATGGAACTGCCATTGATGTATAACAAGTACCTATGCCTGAATGTAATTATCTTTAGATAGAGGATGACAAAGTGATGAGAGTAATATTTACTAAAAGGTTGAATATATGTATTCATCATCGCCATCAATTTGTGTTCATGTCTGTACCGCATTATAACTTTTTTTACAAATAAAAATCTTATCTTATCTTATATAAATATACATATACATTTAATATATTCATAATTATCAACTATTGACTTAGCAGTAGGGTCATTCCACCGTAACAACCGAAACAGCTACTTCTTATTAAGCTTTATTTCGATATTGTAATAAGAAACTAGGAAAATGACTAGTGAATGGTCTACTATTTGGATAACATTTTCTTTTCCTTAACACGCATAATTAAAAGTATAAGAGAATAACGAGAGAATCACTAATAAAAAGTAGCCGTTTCGGGTGTTACGGCGGAATGACCCAGTAGCGAGTTTATCATATCATAACATAATTATATAAAAATATACATATTATTATTACAATTAAAGATATTATATAAATTAGACACGAGACTATGAATTTTATTAATGCATCACTGACGGAAGTTCTTCGGTCTCCCGGTAGTCGTGGCATATGAGCCATTTCGTTAGCAAAAGCCTAGATGGAGGTCTGGTTAAAGTATTGACCTTGCAGAATGCCGTTACAGCTCGAGGGGAAAGGAAGTATAACAGCTAATAATATGGTTTCAAGTACTACTTACTTAGTCCCACAAGAATTTCATTGTTCCACATACTCATTTACTCAACGGTTGGGTGCAGTTAACAGCCTTCATCTTCTCTATCTGTGAAAAATAAATGAAACTATTCACGAAAATGCCCGAACCATAATACTAACTTTCACCCATTTCGACCTAATCGTATGTCAGTTTCGTTCAATGGGATGAACCATTAAAATAAAACGGTTGCACATTAAAAAAACTGCCCCTAAGAAATTTCAACTTTGCCAAAATATCAACTAGTAGAGAATGTTACTAGTAAAGTAAAGTTTGGCCAAAATATTATTGGTCAAATGTATCATGTCGCAGTTGATTTATTTTTTATGTAGTCACAAGTGTAACTTAAACTAACAGACGTAGTAAGCGGTTTCGATATCCCGGATATAAAACATAAACAATAAATAAAGCTTTTTGGGATATGAAAATTCGGCGAAATGATACATTTGGCCAAACATATTTTGGCCAAACGGCGGGTCCCCCATGCCACACTTGATAACAGTTTTTGAAGAGTTTCCTCACCTGAAAAATATTGAAATGACACGTGTTTCAAATGTATGTTTGGCATAAAGAGTTTCACTTAAATCATATGTAAGATGGAATTAAAATATTGACAAGTGTCTACCAATACATCGAGCATTCGATTTGTGAAAAAATATAAGTACAAACAAAAAGTATAAAAATATGGTATGGTATACAAGAAACCTCGAAAACAGGCTGAACGTATTTCTAAAACGGCATCTTACCGGCATAATACCAAATCAACCCCGAAACTGCTGTTAAAGCAAGCGACGCCGCGTGAAACTCATGTTTGTTTATGTACAAGTATAGTGGCCATCACATAATATCAGAGGATTGATTAGAAATATCTGTACTCTACTTTGTTATGTCTGACCATGTACTATACTAATATATTTGATAAAACTATAACCATTTAAGAAGTATGAAGATATTTAGTACAGTAGTTGGTGCTAACAACAAAGAAGCAAACACACACGCATACCTACGTACCAAACACAGAACCTCTCTTTTTCACCAGACTGCTCTAGAAGAAGGAACACCTTTCTTCACCTACCTATAGGTTAGTAAACGTTAAATGGATCGTAACATTTAAACTTATCGAAATCTTAGCGTAACAGAAATATTATTTAAATTTCAGACTTGTTAGTAATATGCATGAAAATTTCTTTTTTTAATCGATTTCTCCAGAGTCCCATCATCAGATTCCGTTCAAATAAAAAAGATTTCTCAGTAATTGGGAAACATACATACAAAAAAACTGATCATTGTAACGAATTGAGAACCTCCTCCTTTATGAAGTCAGTTAAAAAAGGTAATATTGAGATCGTAAAAACGTACTCTAATTATAACATTAAAATATTTACATCGTTTAGGATCGTCATAACACACATGCATATAATATAAATAATACCTACTTACTTCAAAACGTCATAAATCAAAACAACCATACATATTCAACCACAATTGCCTATAATAGTTAACTTTATTGGCTTTTGCCCTCGATTTTGTCCATGTAGAAGTCGTTTATCCCTATGCTCTCAGAAACTGTCCAACTTCCGGAATTACAAGTAGACGCTGTGTCCGTCTCCGGGCTATGAACTATTTATAGATATAGAAATACATATGTATAATTTTTTTTAAACCTTTTAAGTTCAGGGTCCCATCCGTCCGGATCGCTACTTATCTTAGCCTTTAACCTACCGCCAAGCAGCAATGTTCGCATTGTTGTGTTCCGGTGTGGGGGTCAGAGGACAACCGGTGTAATTAATTACTAGCATAGAGGTATTTTATTGTAGTCCTCATGGTTGGCAAAGAATTTTCGTTTTATGATTGCAATCTCAAGATTGTAGTCCTGAGTGCTCGTTTGCCTTTCCTATGACATAAAAAAAAGAAGTTAATAGCTTTAAAAAATGCATTTTTAAATAAAAAAAATTGGCAAATGAGACAGTTGTAAAACAAAAACTACTAACTCGCAGCAATAGGTTACCATCAGTGTTCGCATTGTTGTGTTCCGGTGTGGGGATAAGACGACCGGTGATATCACTAGCATAGAAATATTCCATCTTAGTCCTCAGGGTTAGCAAATCATTGTTATTTTGAGATTGCAATGTCTTTGGCGTTTAGATCCTACTTACCATTAAAATTACATGTGCACTCGTTTGCCTTCTAAATCGCTTCTAAGCGTTTGGTTTAACTTTAAACCGCTGAATCAATTTGAATGAATTTCGGTATGGAGATATCTCTACTGTGAAAGCGTAACAAACAAACAAAACAAAATTAAGAGGTATGGATAAACCAAAATAAGAAAGTTGCTAGTTCATTTTGAAATATGAAGAAAATGCAATGCCGAGGGGAAGACATAGTCATATTTAAACAATTAAATGTTCTTTGTTACAATTGCTCAACTATCTTAATCGAGATATCTTATCGCCACCCTTGAAATAGGTACCGGTAGCCATTTGTGGTCTCCACTTCACCAAATGATACTTTCTCAATGCAAATACTTGTCACTAAAAAGATACTAAAATCGCTGTATGTATGCCTATAATATTTGAGGAGTTCCCTCAATTCCTCACGGATCCCCGGATATTTGGTGACAGTGGGACCACCTCGGAAGTATACTAGTATACTCTATCAAACCAAAAAAGATTTTTTAAAATTGTATAACCCTGTAAAAATTTATGCGTGATCAAATGATACGGGTCAAACTGATAACCTTCTTTTTTAAAGTCGGTTAGAATACCAAAACCTTCTCCTAAGTGTAACAAATACTTTTCTAAAAACCTCATCAAAATCGGTTCAGCCAAACAGTTAATAATCGCGAACAAAAATACATACATACATACAGGTCTAACTGAGAACATCCGTTTTTTTTGAAGTCGGTTAAAAAAAGACTTATTTGCCCTCCACGTTTTTGCTGACCCCCTCTATTAAAACAAAAAAAGAATTTTTAACATCAAACAACCCTGTAAAAAGTTATGCATGTTCAAACGATACGGGTCAAACTGATAACCTTCTTTTTTTTAAGTCGGTTAAAATACCAAAACCTTCTCCTAAGTGTAAAAAATACTTTTCTGAGAACAATCAAAATCGGTTGAGCCAAACGCGAGATAATCGCGAACAAACATACATACATACATAAATCCATACATACATATAGGTCAAACTGAGAACCTCCTTTTTTTTGAAGTCGGTTTTTTTGGCTGACCCCTTATTGAAATATTATTTACCCTATGTCACTTCGACAATTAAGACAAATCAAATGACACCTATATGTTAAAATCCATCAAGCTGCTGCCGTTAAAGGTACAGATCCAGAGCGTACCACAGAAATTTACACATACATACTAAAAAACATAACCCTCCATTGGGCAGTCGGGTATTAACTAGTCATTGTCTTACTTAAAAAAGCAGCAGCATCATATACTAGCGCAGGGCCCAAATGTGATGAACTGATCTTGTCATGATACATGAATGGTTCACCCCAGTTTCAGCTAGTCTTTGATCATTGTAGATGGCAGTAGCATGGTTTCCAGCTCAACATAAAGTACCTAAAAAATAAAAACAATAAATCAGCAAAGAAACTAAAACATACCAAGAGCCTTCTGATAGAATTTGGTATAGGACTGCACTGCCATAGTTAAATATCCTGTGTCCGTCCCTAAGCAAATCAGTTGGATGAGGCGTAGGACCATTATAGGGGGACAAACAAACAAACATACTTTCTATTTATTTAGCTTTGAAGTTTTTTGACTATAAAATAACATTGGTTTGGCTTTCGAATGTCACTCTATTATATAATTTAGCATTTACAGAGTGTTTATATAAAAGTAACTACTATAAATTTTAAAATACTAGTCATTTTCTTACCTAGGAAAAATTGCAGCATCACATACAAGTGCAGGGACCAAATGATAATGTTGTAATGAGACATGAATAGTTCACCCCAGTTTCAGCTAGGGTTTGAGCATTGTGGATGACAGCAGGATGGTTTCCAGCTCAAAACAAACTACCTAAAAAAATTATAACATTAATTTAGCTAAGGAACTAAAACTGCGGAAGAATTTACTCGGGACCCGCACTGACATCAGCTAAAATATATCAAACTAAACCATAGAACAGAAAGAAAAGAGGAACAGATGAATATCTACCTAACATATACATTGGTAGTCACATAATTAGGGTACTTTAAACGCAAGCATCCCTAATTATGTGACCACAATTGTACCTATATCCTACTATCCTACTGCAAACAGGACTGGTTGCAGTATTAATATAACAGGGAGAGAAAATTGTTTTCAGTAAGTACCTACATAGTGTGTATGCCTAAGACTGTTCATCCGTTCTACAAGTAAGAGTCCTTGTAAATCACTGGAATAAAGTACAGCAAAGAAAAAGAATATACTTACTTATTACGTACGCGAGCAAAAATAACTGTTTGGAATTTTGCACTGAATTTCACCGAAACGCACCGCGTGGTTTGCTGGCGACACCATCATTTATAATTTTATCTAACTTCTTTTTTCTGGCTTTAGGTTTTATCACTTGCGGTGCACTTGGAATTTTATACTAATAACATTGTGAATTAAAAATATATGGCATTAAAGTAATCAAACCGAAATGAAAAATTCAATTTGTATTGTAAACAAGAAGCTAACGGCAGTAACGGCAAAAAAAACAAGTGAAATGAATGACTGAATTGACTTCCTACCAGAATAAAGCTGGCATGTATCTTATGCAATTATTTGAACTAAGAAATACATTTATAAATTAAAACAGGTTTTTATAAATGAATAATTAAATTTAATAACATTTAAACATCAATTAACTAAGTTACTTGAGTTATGTAAGTCATTTAAAATTGTCCTATCAATCAATTGAATGGATGCTTTAGACAAACAGCTATACGGACCCGACTAAGCTGTCAAAAACTAATGTCGGAGAGTGAATGAGGCAGATTCTCACCCGTGCTTCAGTCCATTTTCGTTATTGTGAGAGTGTGCACGTAATTCTCAAGAGTATCGTTGTTAAGTGTTGTAATGGCGTCTACAAGCAGTGGAATACGCGTGTCAACGCGAAATACAACTAACATCTGGCTTATAGGCCAGTTAATACCAAATTTGAAGCAAACAAAATTGCCCTCAATACGTGAAGTGCTAAGTTTGTTTTTTTACTTTAAAACCGATGAAAAAAAAACTATACGGGAGTCTGCGACGGCGACCGCCCATTCCGTCTTGACCATATGGGAAAAAGCTGCAATACCAACAAGATTAAAGAAACATGTAATAGCCAAAATTGAATACCACTTTAGAGAGTGGCAGAAACTTAAAAAAAATAAAGAAAATGTTTCAAAACGCTCCGCTGTAATAGAAAATAAAGAACAAGAGTGGCAAAACCAAATAGAGCAATTGTTCGACATTGCGCACGCGAAAGCCTTAGATATGATGACTATCGAAGAAGACAAACAATTCTTACTGCAACAACGCCTTAATCGGGCAGGCATTATGACCACAGTGGACAAAAAAAGTTTACAGAAAGAGGCTCAGAATTTAAAGAAAGAAGCAAACCTCCAAAAACGCCGCGAACGCGAAGAACAAAGAATTCATGCTCTGCGAGGAATACATAAGTTTTCATCTACATCTAGCAGTGAAAATACCACGCCAACACCTGACATGAACGAGGAAGCAGGGCCCTCAACACTTCCAACACCGCCACCACAAAAGCGAGGTAGAAAGCTTTTGATTGATCCCGACATAGCGGCGAGTCTTGATGCCGCTAAATTAACTGACAGAAAAGCCACTATCGTCTTAGCAACTGTTTTAAAAAAAACGTGTACGGAACCTCAAAAGTTCAACGTTAATCGTTCTTCGATTGGCCGGCAGCGGATGAAGCATCGTAAAGTCCTAGCAGAGTGTCTAAAAGAAGAATTCAAACCCGATTTACCCTTAACAATTCACTGGGATGGTAAACTTATTGAAGACATAACAGGACATAAAACGGTGGATCGCTTACCAATATTAGTTTCTGGGCATGGAATAGATCAGCTGTTGGCAGTTCCTAAACTTGAACGCGGAACCGGTGAAGCATGTGCCTCTGCTGTTCATGAAACAGTACAGACATGGGGATTAAGTGACAAAGTTAAATGCTTATGTTTTGACACAACGGCAGTTAACACTGGACTGCGAAACGGATGCTGTGTTATTGTAGAACAAAAAATGGAAAAAGATATGCTTTGGCTCGCCTGTCGACATCACATAATGGAAATTATGTTAGAAGCCATTGCAAATCAAGCCCTTGGTCCATCTAGTGGCCCAGAAATTTTGTTATTCAAAAGGTTCAAAAATAATTGGACCAATATTAATCCTAAAGATTACAAGACTGTTTTTTCTGATCCCGAGTCTGCCAAATATGTTGAAAATATCTCTTCAGAAATAATTTCTTTCGCACAGGATCAATTGCGTGAATACCAACCGCGTGACGATTATAGAGAGCTATTAAATCTCACAATAATTTATTTGGGAGGTATTCCTGACAGTGGAGTCTCATTCAGAATGCCTGCTGGGCTTCACCGTGCTCGTTGGATGGCAAAAGCGATGTACTGCTTGAAATTATTTATGTTTCGGCATCAATTTAAATTGACCAAAAGAGAAGAAAAAGCAGTAAAAGATATTTGTACTTTTACTGTCATCATATACGTGAAGTATTGGTTCGAAGCACCTGCTGGGCAATGTGCACCACGAAATGATTTGCAACTGCTAAAAGATCTCATAACCTTTAAAAAAAATAATCTGGCGATGGCCAACGTTGCTTTGAAAAAGTTTTTAGGACATTTATGGTACTTATGTGAAGAACTTGTTTCATTTGCATTTTTTGACGACAAGCTTTCGATTGAAGCAAAGAAAAAAATGGTCATTGCACTAAAAAATGAAGGGCTGGAGTATTGTCCCAAGAGAATAAGCCTAGATGCCAAACATATCATGGAAAAAGACATTGAAGACTTTGTGACAAGTAACTCTTTAAGGTTTTTTCAAATACTTGGCATTTCATCACGATTTTTGAGCAAAGATGTTGAAAATTGGGAAGGTGATGAAGACTTTAAAGCGGCAAAAAAAATAGTACAATCCATGCGGGTTGTAAATGACATCGCCGAACGAGGAGTGGCATTGATGGAGGAGTACAATAAGCTAATAACAAGTAATGAAGACCAAAAACAGTATTTGCTTTTAATAGTAAAACAATTCCGAAAAAAGTACCCGAACACCCAGAAATCCACCCTTTTATCATAAATTGTTATTTGTCTTGTTGTTGTGTAATTGATACCTGATTGTGTAGTTGATAAAGATATCTGTTTAAGAGATAGTAACTGCAATGTTTAACACTTGAAAGAGTTTTTTCCAATAAATCTGATTTTGCACGTAATACGTTTGTTTAATTTTATTTCACAAAGTTCAAACTGCGGTAGCGACCTCTAATTATTGTCCAAAAATTAGGGAAAAAATACTGTTACCTATTTTCATGTTAAATAATCAAAAGAAATAGTGCCCCGTTAAAAATAGAAAAAAAATTTTTTTTTTGCTATATAAGGACCACCCTAAGCCACATATGTAGGTACATTTTGTGATTGTGAAACTGGAAACATATTGTTGACGTTTTAGTAGCTCTTCTATTAAGGGAATAAGAGCTACCACCGTAACCACGAGTTAGGCAATTTAGGCCCCAATATAGTCATACTTTTAAAGTAGTGATTAGTGAACCTAAGTATATACCAGGTACCTAGCCTAATGAGAAAATAAAACAAACTTGTTACATTGTTTTAGACCCTAGTTCATTAAGAGTAAACTTCGATGTAAGACTAATAAGAGTAAGATAATCAACCACTTGGTATGAAAACTTACTTAAACCTACATACTTTTTTCAACGGTTTTTAAGTCGCGTGCAAATATCTTAGAATGAGTAAAACTCAAACCGACCTCCGAGAGAAACAATTGACGCAAATGAATATTCAAGAACATAAAATGTCGAAACTTGAATAGTTATATTATAACCTACATGAATAATTAACATACCGAACATAAAATAACGTAAGCAAACAAATATAAACGCCGAATTATGTACAGTCAAGGAAATGTATTCGCGTACCACCGCAGAACCCTGTCATATAATGAGGTACTTAAGTACCACCCCCCAAGTTTAGAGTATAGAGAGCTCTCATTGCGATAGGGTTCTAGGAGGAATGCGAATACCTACATTTCGTCGACTGTATAGAAAACTTTTAGGTCATGTTTTCCTAGGCTAGGGCCAAGCAAAACCCCTTTGTTTTCAGTTACCTACTATTACGTTAATTAATATTTCTCAGAAAGTTTTAAGTATTTAAATGGTCAGGTTGTATCGGATACATTAATTAGGTACATACCCGAGACCAGCTTGCCTTGTTCACACACAATTCAGCAGGAAAACAAAAACAAGCAGTGTTTTTCCATTCTCGATTTAATTAACAAAAGAGTACCTTATTGAGTATGTGCTAAAGTTAGGCTGCGGCTCTACTGAGGCGGAGCGGAGCTGTGCCAATATTAACCTTTTCAACGCCACAGTCGGCTCTGGCCGTCAACAAAAAGTCGTGCCACTAACGCCACGTCGGCTACAGACGACAAGAGTTCAAGATTAAAAGAGACTTTGTTTGGTAGCAATAAGGTGTAATTTGCATAGCATAGCAAACATGTTTGGCGTGTGGGTGGCACATTTTGTATTCGACGTATGGCGTTCAAAAGGTTAACCAATAGGAGGCGCATGCGGTCACGTCGAGCGCGCCTTGTGCACGTTAGTTTAGATTCTATTGGTTTATATTGGCACAGCTCCGCTCCACTCCGCTCATCTCCGCCTCAGTGGAGCCGCAGCCTTAAGCAGCGAAACTTACAACTTCTCGCGGTCGTCTCATTAGGCACCAACTACTCGTATTTCAATTTGTTAATGATACTTAGATCACAGGCAGAAACAAGTGTGAGAAGTTTCTGTGATCTAAGGTCAGATGTTAGCTTAGATCAGAAAATATATACAAATATATTTGAATCTCCTCCATCTATATATATAAAAGGCAAATCATTAATAAAAATGTTTTTATTGTTTTGCTAAGGTAGAAAAATATAAGGTTTTTGATGGCCAAAACCAACAGACACTTGGAGAGAGCGACATATTTTACCTGAAAAGAGACCCTTTTAATAACTGTAGGTGGAATATGTTTGACCACATTGCCCGTATCCGTAGTATCTTAGGTAGCTCCAGATTGTATAAAATGACTGGGATTTCTTTCTCTGACCAGTTTGTGCGTTATTGCTATTTCCCGTTGAAACCGTGAGAGAAATTATTTAAGTAATGACTTCATCAGACTTGAAATACTGTCAAACATCGAAGATACCACATACGCGTTAAAGGGTGAACAGTTCAAACAAACATGTTATAATGACATTGTTATTCACGTTTATTTTTAATGTTGTTTTAATGCAAATTTTCAGAGTATGTTAATAAACATTAGGTAGGTAGGTACATACTTATGCTTCAATACTTTCTGATGTTGCCTACCTAATCACTTTTTTCATTTTGACAGGAGCAAAAGGTCACAAGGTAGCGTATGTTACGGAGACTTCGGCTGTTTCGAGGATTCAGGGCCCTTTGCGTATCTTGAGACTCTACCAAGCCCGCCTCATGAAGTTGGAACGCAGTTTCTGCTCTACTCTACGGTTAGCAGGTAAAAATAGCATTAAAGAGTCTTTACATACCCTTTTAATACTAAATTGTAGTATCTAGAGTAAAAATCCTACGTTAAAGTTGAAAAATATTTAAGTACCTGCACACTATCGGTAACATTGCACGAATATATTCATATTTAAAAAAACGTGGATAGGGGAGAGTGGGTAACAATGAATCAATTTTTGTTTGAGACTCAATATTTCTAAAATTAAGTACACAACGTTCAGAGCGGGTGACCACTCTCCCTACGTTATTTTTCTCCTGAATAAAAGTAAAACGATCTGAATTGTGGGACATGTAATTCATTGTCTTTCATTAATACACCTAATTGATGACAGATGGCGCTGCGCGTTCCACTCTGTTATATTTCGAAGTAAAAATAAAATGAATATTGAAAAACCCGTTGTAGGAGGGAGATAGACAGTCAGTAAGACAAACGGAGGGATGAGTCGGACCATAGGAGTTCCTTTTTAACCTTTTGGTTTCTGAAAATTAGATATAGGTAACTGGATAACCACGGAACCCTCGATACGATACGTAACGCGTTTCTTATAACTGTTCGTGTTGCCAGAGGCGACCAGCCGCTGCTGGCCGTGTCGGCCGGCAACATGTCGGCGGCGTGGGGTTGGGCGGCGCGAGCGTTTGATGCGGCGCGGCCCACGCGCGTTATCGTGCACGGCTTCGGCTCCAACTGCGACAATGTCTGGGTCTACGAGATGCGATCGGCGCTGATGGCTGTCGTGAGTACACTATTCACGCTTCACGTAGAACGTTCCTCTCTTACACCGGCTGAACACACTCGCAAGGCACCTTCAGACCCTGAGACTCTACACTTCAAAGGTACCAGTTCCTTCCAGTCTATCTTGTCGACTGTGTACAGCTAGTATTTAACTGAAACCTGTAGAATAACTTGGTAAACGAGTGCAAAAAAAGATTATGACGCCGATACAGTAGGGTAGACATACCTACTACCGTTAGTGGCCACTGTACCCTTTTTGGCCACTAAAGGTTGAAATGAGTAAGACACTGTAAAATTAAAAATAATACATACATAGTTAACACTGAAGATTAACATAAAGATAAAATATAAAAATATTTTTGTAATTTCATAATGCTTTACAATATATTAGTTAAAATGTAGAGTGGCCAAAAATGGTTTAACATGGCCAAAACCGGTACTTCGACCCTACCCCCTACCTACAGGTGGAACTCCAAAAATCTTTGTCAAACAATGAAAGGGCAAGTACTTTAATTTACTACGGTTTCGTTGTACCTCATCGAACGACTTGCGTTTGTTTGTTTATAGGAGGAATGCAACGTCGTGTGCGTGGATTGGGAGGGAGGAGCCACGATGCCGAACTACTTGAGAGCCGCGGCCAACACGCGACTCGTGGGCAAGCAGCTGGCTATGCTGCTGCAAGGTAATGCAGAGCTTTACTTACACAGTATTTGCCAAATTAATACGCGCCTGGCTGGTAACTACGAAGCAAGCACTAATTTCGAAACTTCTAATACCTTATCCATTTCCGTCGTCATTCGTGATTAAATCGAGGGGGTCGGCATAGGGTTACCGTTATTTCAAAATTCAATGTTGAAAGTACAGCCTTTCTTATTGTTGGTAATGTCAGGTGAGGTGGGAGTGGGAGTCTGAATTCTTATGTATGATCCAGTTCAGGCCCATGCCTGACCGTGGACGTTTTTATCCTGGCACAATAGAAATGAACTGTGTGAATTTGTTCGCAGGTTTCGAAAAGCACATAGATCTGCGGTTTGAAGACGTACATCTTATAGGATTCAGCCTGGGCGCACACGTGGCAGGTTTTGCGGGATCAGAGCTGAGGAACATCAGTCGGATTACAGGTTTTTATCAATGTTTCTAAAATAATCCGTAAGTAACAATTAGTAGAACTAATGCGAAGATCCAGACCAGATCTTCCTACTAATTAAAATCAAGGACATGGCATTGCCTATATCAACTCTCGGTAACATTCTTAACGGTTAAGTTATTATGGGTATTTTAGACTCCAACCTTTCTCTGTCTGTACGTACTCAGGTCTAGACCCAGCAGGCCCGCTCTTCGAGTTCCAAGACTCTCGCGCGCGGCTGGACCGAGGGGACGCCAAGTTCGTGGATGTGATACACTCCAACGGGGAGACCCTGATCTTGGGCGGGCTCGGAGCCGCGCAGCCGCTAGGCCACGTGGACTTCTATCCTAACGGCGGGAGGGTGCAGCATGGGTGCTCTAACTTGTAAGTATCAAAACTTTTAACCTTTTGAACGCCTTACGTCAGTCAAATACAAAATGTCACTCACATGCCAAACATGTTTGCTATGCAGCTATGCAAATTACAACTTAATTCATAACTCATAAGAAACAAAGTCTCTTTTAATCTTCAACTTGTGTCGGCTATGGCCGACCGTGGCGGCTTTGGTGTTCAAAAGGTTGAGGAATATGTAATCTGGATGTGTTGCCTTGAAGCCTTTTTAATTTTAATGTCATTGGTATATAATGGATTCAAGTAGATATTGACATAGTAGTGATCAATCAACACAATAAATCTGCGACGGCTTTTCCAGACAGTGGCGCAATGGCTTACTGATAACCAGACCTAGGAATATACGGGGCAAAATTCAATGTCAGCTAGGGATTGCCTATATCGATAAAATCAATTATCGATGCTTTTCCCATATACTAGTGATCGCTCCAAGTTTTGTTTGTCAAAATAAATGTTCATTTAAAGTATGCAAATGAAACAAAATAGCAACTTAATTCTGGTTATTTTTTATTTTAAAAGGGTTAACCTTAACTCATCATCATAATTTTTTTTTACTCCACACAAATTCTGATCGTTTATTTTAACAATTGTAAATGGGACAGCCATTCTGAAATACACAATAAGGAAATAATATGATGATGATGAGTGAAGGTTTAAACAATTCTTTTAAAATAAAGAATAACCAGAATTAAGAATGTTGCTATTTGGGTTTCATTTGCATACTTTCAATAAAAATTTATTTTGATAAACAAAACTTGGAGCGATTACTAGTATAATGGGTAAAGCATCGATAATTGAGTTTATCGATATGAGCAATCCCTAGCTGTCATTTAATTTTGCCCCGTATAATCCTAGGTCTGCTGATAACATAAGCATCTCTGGTCGGCAGGTTCGTTGGAGCCGTATCCGACTTGGTCCTGCCGTGGGCGGCGGCATCGGTTGAGGGCCGCTCGCTGTGCAACCACCGGCGCGCCTACAAGTTCTTCACCGACTCTGTCTCTCCCAAGTGCCACTTCCCCGCCTTCCCTTGTGCCGATTATGACAGTT
Organism: Acleris literana; assembly: GCA_946894065.1. Classification (NCBI taxonomy): domain Eukaryota; kingdom Metazoa; phylum Arthropoda; class Insecta; order Lepidoptera; family Tortricidae; genus Acleris; species Acleris literana. Next base: position 10,739,905 of record OX335673.1, read on the forward strand.
TCCTTGAGGTAAGTTTTCTTATTTGAATGACCGGATCTTCAGTATGAATCACGATTTCTTATAGAAACCAAATTATACACCTAGAGAGTTTTGTGGCATAGGACCTGGAGGATCTTACGCAGATGGTAAACTTTGTGAATAAAATCCAAAAAAAACTCCTAGCTTATGTTTTACCCTCAGGGCCGCTGTTTCCCGTGCGGCGGAGATCAGCGGTGCGGTAACATGGGCTACTACGCCGACAGGTCGCTAGGCCGCGGCCAGTTGTACCTGCTCACCAGGGAGGAAGAACCCTTCTGTGGTAAAACCTGCTAAAACTTAGGACGTTTTAATTCCCACTTTGGGTCAGCTGAAACTGGCGTATTTTTTGATTTGCGAGTCGCGTATGGTTTTATATTAGTCCTGTTTGGTTCACACGGCGGCGGCGCGACGCAAAATGAGTTGGATTTTTGTGTGCAGCAGAAATACACGCTCGTTTGGCCTTAGCCTGTGGACACAGTATAGAGAACAGTAGATCGTCTTCAAACAAAGGTACATTGCGCGGCTTGCGGCTGTGGGCGGGGCCTGTGGCGGGGCGAACCAATACGAAACGAGATCTCAAGAACTTTCAAGGGAACTTAGTCGGGGCCGCGGCGTCATTGCATTCGGTTACGTTTTGTTTTAGCGCGCGTACTTAGCTATCGAACGACAATGTCGCTGCCGAAAACGCTTAAATATTGTTCTGTATACGGATGTCTAAACCTACCTTAGGTAGGTACAACTATATCCAGATTTAATAAAAGGTATTTCGTACCGGCCTGCCTATAGTATACCTACGTGAAATAAATACTTATTAAGTAGGTAATTTAAGTTATTGAGTGTGTCGTGAGGTAACATGTGACGACGTGGATGGCCTAGGTAGTTGGTAGTGACTAAGTAAGTAGTGACCTTGCTTACGAAGCTAGCGGTCCTGGGTTCGATTCCCGGTCAGGGCAAATATTCGTGTGATGAGTGCGAGTAGGTATTTTTTGTTTCTGAGTCTTGGGCGTTTTATATGTACCTATGTAGTCATATTAAGTATGTATTTTTCACTACATAAGTATGCTTATCGTTGCCTAGTACCCAAAGCACAAGCCTAGAACCAAAGCGAGTGGCCAATGCTCTAAGGAAGCCGCGCGTCGGCGGCGCGTGCCGCCAATAATAGGTACCTAAGTAGTCAAAGGAAGCCGCCTTGCGCGAAAGCGGCATTATCAAAAGGTCGAAAAGGAATTTACATATCACGTCACATGCCTATAAACATAATTATTATTTAGTGTCAACAGATAAAAAGTATGTAAGTAAAATAATTTAAATTTGGTACGTTATTTTTTACATTTTATTTTATTTACACGTTTTAGTGATCATAGTTTATGCTGTTATGTCGTCCCACTTCTCAATAAGAAACTAGGATATTTAAAGCTCGCCGCAAGCAACGCCGCGGGAAAGTCATAAACATATATATAAACCATTTAAATTTGCTTCGACATAGTCACTCAACTATTTTAATAGAGATATCTTATCGCCACCCTTGAAATAGTTGAAATGCAAAAAAACAAAAATTCAATTACTAAACTTGTTCCCACTGCAAATACCAAAATCGCTATGTGTATGCCTATAATATTTGAGGAGTTCCCTCAATTCCTCACGGATCCCCTCATTAGATATCGATATGGTGACAATGGGATCACTCTAACGTTTTGTAAGTGAACCTTTGACATAGATTGTTTAATTGTGAATTTGTCCATAGCACACCAATACCATGTATCGATATGGGGAGAGAGCGAGATGGCTGGCGCGAAGAACTACGGGCGCGTCACGCTCACGCTGCACGGCGACTCGGGGCTCAACGAGTCATTCCCTATGACCAAGTAAGATCAACCAAGTAAATCATCACTAAATCATCTCAGAAGTCATGTATTAGGCAAGCCTGAACAGTGAACAGGAAGGTGGCGTTAAAGCGTCAATCTGTTTTGAAAAGTTGTGGTAGTTCATAGATAGATGTATGTATGCATGCAAGTATAACAGTCATAAATGAATTTTTGTGGTGATAGGACCTTGTGCAGGGATCGCTACCACCATCTTATTCATTAACCCACCGCCAGGGAGCAGTGTTCGCATTGCTGTTCCGGTGTGAGGATAAGACAACCGGTGAAATTAATAGCATTAAAGCCCAGCCACACCGCTAGCGTGATGTGTACGTGCACGTGCGCGTTCGCTTTCCACTGCGTTGTATAGTATGAATTCTCATTACGACATGTCACTATACAACGCAGTGAAAAGCGAACGCGCTCGTGCACGTGCACGTCACGCAAGCGGTGTGGCTAGGCCTTAAGAGGCATTCCATCTTAGTCCTCAGGGTTGGCAACGCATTTGAAGTCTTAGGATTACAGTTTTGAGATTGTAGTCTTAAGATTTCAAATGTCTATGGGTCTCAGATCCCACTTACCATCAGGTGGCCTGAGTTATTAGCTAATAACGATTTTTCAAGTTGCAATGCAATTAACAATAATCCAAAAACTACCTACTCGTATATATAAGTACATATTATTTATACGGTGTCGAAACTTGAAGCACGTCGAAGATTAAATTACGTTACTCGCGTAGTGTTCCCATCCAGCACTAGAGTAGGCGCAGTCACAAATCGCACTGCTAGATCAAAACAGTTTCAACTCAAAATCCTTGCTAGTTTTTTTTCAATTGCATAGAAGTTGTATTAAAGTTGATATTTAAATACAGTCGTATTTTGAGTTACTACTGTTTTGATCTAGCAGTGCGAATGTAACTTGTTCAACTTTGCCAACTAGTGATGGCTAAATTGGAAATATTCCTTGAAACATTTCAAGTTTAGGTTAATCTTCCGTTGAAATATTGGCTAAATGTTCTATATATGTTAATTGCGATTTCATATCTGTATTGCAGACGCGAGGTGTCTTCGCCGGCGGAAGCGCGGTTCACGCACATGATTGTGCCGCACCCCGCGCTCGGCGTGCCGCTGCGCGCGACGGTACACTACGCCGCGTACTCGGGCTGGCTCAGCGCGGGCGCCAAGGCCGTGCGCCTGGACAAACTGCTCATTGCCGACAGCTTTGGGAAGACGTCAGTACACACATTGGCTTTCTTTCAATAACTGTTAGCCCAGTCGGTAGGGACCCTGCCTACGAAGCTGGCGGTTCCGGGTTCGATCCCCGGTAAGGGCCAATTGTGTGATGAGTACGATTATTTGTTCCCGAGTTCTATGTACCTAGGTATCGTTGGGGCGGAAAGGTTCCGGAAAGCGTGCTGTAAACATGCTCAGTTCCGCTTAAATAAATAGTTGTCATAATTTAACTGTACTGCTCTACAGGTCTTCTTTCTGCAAGAAAGGTCTACAACTACTGTCAGATGAAGCAGTCGAACTGCCACTATATCCCGGCGACTGTCAAGTACAAGAGGTAAACTTTTTTTTCTGCATGAACGATTTGACGTATTAGATATCATTATAAATACTATTGACAACACCTATGATGAATAATTTAAAAGAAGACCGATCTCTCTCCTTATGTCCAAAGTTTACGAGCTGAAAAGTGTTTAAAATCGTAGAAAATAAAACCTGTATAACCACAGTTACTTTAAATTAGTAAAGAATGCTAAATTCGGTGCGGAAGTCCGAATCGCTTTACCGGTTTTTATTATTATTTTGTTACAGGTCGATTCCAACTCGAACTCTACAAATGAGCAAGAATTAATAAAAAGAGAGGCGTCGACCAAAGTTTCATTGATCGAGTTGCACGACAACGCGCTCCGCGATGACACGCCGCAGCGACCCTTCCAGCTCGTCGACAATTCGGAGTGGACCGGCGCCGACTCGGGGCGGGCCTTCGGCGTCACCAACACCAAGACAGCGCCCGGCGGCGCCGTGGAGATCGCCGAGCCCGTGCTGCGGCCGCGCCAGCACAAGTCGCCGCGGCAGCGAGCCGACGCCGCGCCGCCCGAGATCTCCGAGCCGCTGCTGCGCGCCACGCCGCCGCCCGCGCCCGCGCCCGTCGCGCGCCGCGCCAAGAACTACGACGGGGCCACCACCCCCGCCTACGACGAGCCGCAAGCAGACCCGCCGGAGAAGGAGGAGGCCGGCTTCGCCGTGCAGTTCCTTCCCTCGCGCCTCGCCTCCTTCATAACGAGAGCCGAACGTTACGCGAGGGACACGCTCCTGCCGCTCGTCTCGGCGTACGCGCCGCGGCTCCCGATATTCGGTTCGCGGGAACCGCCGAAAACGACGCCCCGCCGTTACATCCCGATGGACCCTGCGAACGTCACCGGTTCCGTGCCGATTCCGACGCCCACTCTGGAGATGAAGATCGAAACTTTGAGGAGCATGGGGCCGCCGGGGGAGAAACGCGAGATCGAATCGCCGGAGGAGCCTGATATTTCGGCGGGGCCGTCGTCGACGCCGACGCCGGCACCGACGCCGACGACGACGACGACGTCGAGCGCGCCGCCGCCGACGAGCACGCGCGCCGATGGGCGGGGCCCGGCGGGCCCGAGCACGGCGCTGCCGCCGGTGGCGCTGCGCAGCGCCGGCGAGAAGCTGCTCATCGTGTACCCGAGCAACGCGCGCGACGAGCGCAGGATCCGCTCGCACTCGTACCCCGAGGAGCTGCAGTTCGAGGCGCTGTACCGGCACACGGCGGCGCCGGCGCTGCGCGTGGACCTGCCCACGTTCGCGCCGCCCTTCTCCACGCCCGCGCCCGCCGCGCCCGCCGACGCGCGGTACATCCCGGTCCCGTTCCCTAAACCCTCCCCCGACAAAGCTTTAAACAACGACACGTGAAAATTTAGTCATGATTTGATAAGTAATTAGCGTTAATGAATGATCGTGATTGATGAAGTGATTCGTAATTTTTCTTCCTGACTTTATATAGCTTATAGTCTTAGAGTTAATACAAAATTGTTTTACACGTGCCCAGCCGTGATCGTCTCGAGTCTGATATAATAAATTGATTGTGTAAAACGAAGAATGTATTACGTCATCAAATTGTGATTACGTCAGCAATGAACTTGGGAGTGCAGTATTTAAATTAGATGACTTTTTTATTTATCTTGTTAAAAATTAATATAATTGTTAGGATCTCCTTTAAGGTTAAGGATATAAGGACACGAAAAGCCAAACTGTTTTACCCAGTCTACTATAAATGTCTGCCTATAGTAATATTATAATACATTTGCCTATTCAAAGAACTGTTGTGTAAATAAATTTAGATAAAAAGTGTAGAATAAGAGACATTTTATTTACTTAATATAAAATCTTATTTATTAAACTTTGTTTTACTTTTACGGTCAGCAATCTTACCGATAGATAATGAAATTCACAAAGAAAACAGAAAACACTCCATCCAGGTCTTAACTAAATAACTGCTCCTGATTAAAACGGAAACGCATTCCTACTTCATTGTACAAACAAGAAAGTGCAATAATATCACAATATTCGTGAAAGTGCAAATTAATCCTAGGAATGTGAAAAAAAAAAACATTTTATATACAAACATGACGCACTGAAATTAATTAATGATAAATTGATAACCGTCAAATAACTTTAGGTACATTATAGAAGTATTTCTAGCTAAATGTCAGTTAAGGATCATATCATCATAATACTAATTATTTATTATAGTTAGGCAACATAATGTAAACAGGTATAACTTTTCTAGTAAAGGCTGGCTTTACCCGAAATAAAATTAATCCTGATACATATTTTGCAGCTTACCCCAAATAATAATATAATTCTAATATTGGAAATTTTAGGCAGTTATTAACCTGTAGTCTCCCACGGAGTATAGAATTTTTTTTGAAAAAAAAAAAAACATTTTTTTTCCAGAAATTAAGTGTGAGATTATTTTATTTTATTTTTCAGTATTTCAAAATGAGGCAAAAAGGGTTGTCACAAATTTGAGCCGGTGGGAGAGGACAGGTTAATAGGGATATCTTGACTATACCCTCATATTCGTGGCCTTAAAGGCATATAAACATTGCGCAGGGGCCATTATAATCGAGACTTCACGCAAATGTTTAAAGTGTTAAACTAGTGAAAGTTTTACTGAACGACAAGACACGGCCCCGTAGTACTTCAATAAAAATAAACTGTCTCTTTGAAGGCTTATAATCTGACAAGGATATTAATCGTGGCCAAAATCTTCGTCGCTATTGCCTAACGCAATCGCAATCGACTTCAAAGTGGAACAATTGTTTTCATTTTGCATGCAGACTCGCCTTCGGACTGTCAAAATGATAACGATTGCGATTGCGAGTGCGTTAGGCCTCTGCTCTCAAACCGACTTCCCAAAATGTAGCAACCAACTTATCCCTTAAACTGCCGCTGTCAACAGAGAGAGAAGGTACACTAAGGTCTGTTCATCCTTACTTGTCTTATATAGTAAACAACTTTCTAACCTCAAAATTAACCTTTTTTGGCTAAAACAGCTATTTTAAACAAAATAAAGCAATCACAGACAATACATTGGCCAAGTTATGTCCAAAATGTTAACTCGGTTTATTTTATTTACGATAAAAGAGCTGTTTTAGCCAAAAAAGGTTCACTTTGAGGTTAGAAAGTTATTTACTATATAAGACAAGTAAGGATGAACAGACGGGTTACTATCGAATTGTCTTTATCGCCAAACGACCATTTCACCTAGATGACAAAAAAGTAAAATACACAGTCAGCAAAGAGTCAATTCAGCTGGACGACATGAAAGTAGAATACTCAGTCAGCAAAGTATCAATCAAGCAGGACGGCTCAGAATTAAAATGAGCAAGTAGCCAAACGTTTGGAAATATAAATAGTCCGTGTGATTAGAATACCTAATTAACCGAAAGTAAAATTAGTTGATTGACATGAACATAGAAGGAGTTATTAGCAAAACGTCTGGAAATTTAAATACTCCGTATAATTAGAAGTTTGAATTATCGAGTGTCATATCAACGCTTGCCATTTTAAGATCCAGACGTTTTGCTAACGGGCTATTTGGCGTTCATGTCTATTTAGTAATTAAGACATTTTGAGATACAAACGATTCGCTACCGGGCCATTTAGCTTTTATGTCTATTAAGTTTATAAAGTCATTCTAAGATAAAGACGTTTGGCTACTAGTGTATTTTAAATTGTAACATTCTAAGATCCAGACGTTTTGCTAAAGATACATTTAGCGTTCATGTCTACATAGCAACAAAGACATTACACAATCCAGACGTTTGAGCTATATTGTCATTTGGCGCAAAGGGAATTTTGATAGTAACCCGAACAGACCTTACAAACTTATATCACTGCCCGTCGGGAGCCAGCCACGCCATAAACATCCTTATTGGGTATAAACAAAGTATCGCGGTGCACTATAATCGTAAGTGGTCACATAATGAGAAAAGCTTGTGTTTTTCCCGCTTACAAATATAACTTTTCGATTCGAACAACTCATCAAAAAGTTATTTACCAATTTAATTATTAGTTACAGTTATCGTTAACTAATAAAATAAGGTTAAAAATGATGTATAATTATCTCTTTTAAAATTGAACCTTTCATTTTAAAGAATTTAAAAAAAACTTTGGCGTAAAATTTTGTATGGCAGCGTCAGCACTCAGTTTTAAATCCCTATAAAATATAAAGTCTGTTTTTAACAGATGTTAGTTGTATAGATCTAGTAAATAATCCTTTCACATCGTGAAAACTCGGAACTCACGTCTACTTCCGAATGATGCCGACGTGTCTATGAATTATTGAATTATTAAGTGACATGTTTTTATTAAATAAATAGAGTACTTTAGTTATCAGTGTCAAATGTCAAACCACGAGTTTGAAATATATCACACCGAGATGTTAAAACCACCACGACCAAATATATAGAAATTAGGTGTAGGTAAACAAGAAGAAATATAAATAAATTATGATAATAATTTCACAGGCTTGTCGATCTAAACGTTTCCCAGGTCTTAATGCTTTCGGCATGACTATTGAAAAGAACTGAAAACAAACTTAATCTTAATTAACAATAAAATACCCTGGTATTAACCACTCTATATCGATTATCACTCTCTCGATGCGACGTTCCCCCGCGTTGTCTTAATGGGTATTGAGTCAGACTGAAGTAGCATGACAAATACGAACATTTCCGAGAAAATACGATGTGAAAGGATATTTCACTACATCTGTACATCACTTTAGCGATAATAAGAGACATGTGTAAGCAATTGTATGGAAAAAATGCAAGTGTTTCTAAATATGTGACCGGGTGGTCACATATAATTAGGGACGCTCGCGTTTTTTCCATACAATTTCCTAGATATATGGCTTTTCAATTATGACAACCAATCAAAATGTTCTAAACCAATTTTATTTTTAGTTAAACTTATCGTTTACAATTAAATAAGGTTTAAATGTATGTAAAATTTATCTCTGTTGAAAAATAATCTTTCATTTTATAAGGATTTGAAAAAATAAATGTTTGGCGTTCATACTAAGTTGTAAAACTTTGTATAGATGCCTCGAATCAGCACTAAGTGTTTAAATCCCTATAAAATATAAGGTCAGTTTTTAACAGTAGTTCACTGTACATCACTTTAAACTTAAATCGATGATCTAAAGGTATTTGTAATTAGCAATAAGAATGGTCAATAACTTTTGAATTCGTCGTCAATATTTAAAAGTCATTATGTGACCGCTACTGTATGTCGGAAGTCAGATACAATAACTTGGCAAAACATTAAACAGAGATATCTGTGTATGGGGGAAGAATCGAGGTACAGTATTGAGTTACTTCATGTACTTGTCGGAGTGTTGTGTGAGGATGCGCGCGGAGGACTTGGCGTCGAGGAAGAGCTCGTGCACGGCGGCCACGTGCGCGGGCGCGATGCGCGCCGCGCCCTCCGCCCGCGCCGTCAGCGCCGCCGGCGTTAGCAGCTGCGCTGCGTACCTGCGCAAACACACACACACATCTTACATGCCACTTAACTCAACGCACCTAGAATAACTCCAGGAGTGAAATACTACATTTTGATGCAAGTGCGGAAAGTATGTCATTTTACACGAGTCCCGAGGTTTCTTGGCCCGAGCTACAAACTAGGGATAAGACTCGGGACGAGTGAACATGACGGTTCCGCATGTGTAACAAACGACGTTTTTAATGCATTTACGAAAAAAGGCAATGAAACAAAAATAAAACAGTAATAAAAAAAGAGAGAAGATTTTGCTTAATTCTTTCTTAGTCTGATAAAAAAACACTGTGCAAATTGAACAAGTAAGCGTAAAAAAATGGAAAAGTAAGAAGAACTAGTTCGAAGAATACAACTTTCCGCACGATATACAGCTACAAAAAGTACTACTTTTAGAGTATTTGAAAAAGAAAGGTTTTTTTGAATAGCAAGGAGAAGGCACACAAGCACACAGGTGAAACAGGCCACCTGACGGTAAGTGCGACCTGAAGGCCTTGCCAAGATGCACTACGCTAACTAGCGTTTCTATTCGTTTCGTTTTTTAACCGACTTCAAAAAAAGGAGGAGGTTCTCAATTCGTCGGGTTTTTTTTTTAATGTATGTTCCCCGATTACTCGAAGACCACTGGACCGATTTGAAAAATTTTTTCGTTGTTCGAATGGGTATACTTTCTAGTTGGTCCCATTGTCACCACGTCAGGAGCTGATGATGGGATCATGGAGAAATCAAGAGAACTCCTCAAATATTATAGCAGGCTGGCAGGGCCCTCTGATACCCATGAAGGTATCATTCTCAGAACTACAATCACGAGACTACAATCCTAAGACTGCCAAAGCGTTGCCGACCCTAAGGACTAAAATCGACTGCCTCTTTTAAAATTATTAGATTTCACCTGTTGTCTTATACCCACACCGAAGCAAAACAATGCGAACACTGCTGCTTGGCGATAGGTTAAACTTTAACCTTTAAAGGATAAGATGGTGGTAGCGCTCTCGACGAACCCTGCACAAGGTCCTACCACCAATTTGGTCCGTAATTCGCTCACTGGGGGCGCATGAAAATCGCTAGCAGCTGTTTTTACGAGCTCCGACATAAACACAATTAAGATTTGACAATAATGGTTGACTGATAGAGGTGTTCATAGGAATAAGGGCCGATTTAAAAAAAAAACTATAAAGTATTCAAATAAATTCACTCGCGGCACTCGCGGTCCCATACAAGCATGCCTAGTCACGTATAAATTTACGACACGACACGACCGTTTAGGCACGAGAGATCAATTTCCTAAAATATCCCTTGGGTTACAAACATCTCATTCCTAAAACCCCCATGTACTAAAACATCCATATTGTATAACGTCAACTTCCCAAAAAATCATATGTTGTTTTTACAAAACATCCATTTCCCTATTAGATACATTTCCCAAAACATCAATTTAGCTAAATACATAATTTTTCCAGAACTTTCTTTCTCGAAAACGCCCGTTACCATATAAAATAAACTTCCCGAAACGTCCGTTTGGGTAAAAAACATAATTTTCCCAGAACATCCTATTCCCAAAACGTCAGTTTCATCATAAAGTAAATTTCCCAAAACATTCGTAACAACATTATATAAATTTCCAATAACGTTACTTTTTTAAAATATCCCTATCCTAAAATACTCATTTTCTAAAACGTCCACATTCCTATAACATTAGTTTTGTCCAATGCCATAGACTTAACGTGAGAGACAAATACTGTCGCAGAGATTTGGATGCTAAATGAATCGGATCTTCTGGTATTCGGACATTTAAAAAAATGGGTATTCTAGGATTTGGATATTTTATTAAATAGACCTTTTAGGATTTGAATATGACGGGAAACTGGTCTTCTGTGATAAGGATATAACGGGAAACGGTTTTTTTATGATTTGGATAAAACGGGAATGGATCGTCTAGGATTTGGTTTTTCCTGGAATAGGGGTGCCATGACATTTGGATATTACGGAGTCACGGTCTTCTAGGATTTAGATATAACGGGAATGGATCTTCTAGGATTTGGTTATTATTGAAAACGTGTCTACTAGAATTTGGATGCTATGGGATACGAATCTTCTGGGATTTGGATATCTCCGGAAACGGGTCTTTTAGGATTTGAAAGTTGTGGAAAATGGATCTTTTAGAATTTGAATGTTCTAAGAAACGGATCTCTCGTGCCTAAACGGACATGACACGTTAGCCTAGTTGGCTGTAAACCTGACTACGAAGCTGGCGGTCAAATCCCGGTAAGGGCAGATATTTGTGTGATGAGCGCGAGCATTTGTTCCTGAGTCTTCGATGTTTACTTTGTGTTTACTTTGTATTAAATTATGTTTTATTTTTATTTTCTGATTATGTTAAGATGTTTACGAATTGGCAATTACTTAATTTTAATAAAAAAGTCTTATCTTTGACTAATGTAATAGACTGACATCATAATTATAAATAACTTTTAACATCCGAATTCTAATATTTTTACGATTGATTTGAAATAATCAGCATGTATATTTAATTTTAAAAAAAAGTAGGTACCTATGTGGTTAATTGTAATTATGATGACATGTGAATTGAATAAGTTAATAACGTAGTTTGGGGTTCTTGTCTAGCTGTCATTTTGAAAACATCTGTCTATTTATTTCATTTTTAGTAAATTACTTTATCGTTGATTTTGGTTCGCAAATCCAGAGCAACTTTGTGAAGTAACCTCCAACACTGACGAAGAATATGCATCAAATAAAATAACAGTGAAAAGTTGATTCTGAATGAGCAAGCGGTCAAGAACACTCCAAGCCATTGAAGTGGATGCCCGCCATCTTCAATGGTGTGCAGACTGGGACTGGAAGACGCCGACGACAACGACGATTCACCGTACAATTGCTTATATATACTTGACATTGGCAAAATTACATAACTAGATGCCATTAAAATAAATAAATAATAAAAACGTAGTTTCTTCGATCCCATTGCAGCGCCCTTGTAGGGTTTATGTTTGGACTAAATATATTTTTATCATGTACACACGTAATGCAATAAATAAATGAGTATGAGTATGAGTATTTATTAAGTACTAGCTGTAGCCCGCGACTCCGTCCGCGAAGAAAAATAAAACAGCCAATGTTACTCAGGGATAATGTCGCATAATAATGGTAAAATAATTTTTGAAATCGGTCCAATATTTTTTGAGTTTATTCGTTACAAACATACAAAAATAAAAATCTTTCCTCTCCATAATATTAAGTATGATGTATTTCTCTATGTAGGGTAGAAAGGGACGACGCACTGTGGGACGAAAATCGGCTCTAGAGGACATAGAAATCAAAGTTCTCATTTTTATAATTTTTTGATTGGGATTGGTTTCGTTTGCAGTTATAATGCTAAATTATTGTTCTGGTTGGATTGTGTTTGGAAACTGATGAGTTATAATTTTTTTCCTTAAAATTTGTATGGGACGGCATGAAAAAGTCCAAATATCTCTGAAACCGCAAGAGAAACCGTTATATCCTCGCAGATGGTAATAAAAATAATTATTTGTGATTTTTTGGCGTAGTGCATATTTCAGTCATAGCTGCGGTTTTTTTTTAAAAAATCGATGTTATTTTGTCTTTTTTTTTAAGTGCGTGGCGTATTTTTTTTTCAACTTATGTAAGAGGGGGGAGGTAGCGAAATGCAAATACTCTTCTTACATATATAAATAATTATAATAAAAAGTAAAAAAAAAAAGTGATATAAGTAATAGTATTTTTTCTGTGTAACTATATAGAAATAAAAGTAAAAAATGTAAAAAAAATAACTAACCATAATGTGACTAAAATAAACACGATACATAATAAAAAATTTTAGGTTAATATATCGAACGAATGATCTATATCGGACTCATTTTGATATAGATCACACGGATCTGAAACCTCTCGTTCCAGTTCGACTTCCTGAACCGAAAATAATGACCTAGTTTCGGCAAAAAATGCCTGCCTTTTCTTTTATCCAAACTAGGTCTTATTGCCGTAATATGAGGATCGGAGGATAATAGAAGCATATTCAGTATATCCTCGTTACAAGCTTGCCTACTCCTTTTTCTAGAATTATGCTCCCTGAACCTCCTAAAATCTTTATTTCGAGCTTCGGAAGCCTCTTCCGAGAGACTTCCGATGGGAACAATGGCGTTGCTGGCAATAATGTCTGCTCCATGAATTAATAGCTTATGCACAGTTGACGGCATATAATACCAATCATACATTGCTATGAACTTTTGAGCAGTCTTAAAGGTATATTCCTTAAATTTCATAACATCTATTCCTTCTCCAGATGTTATTGCTTGCAGTATTACAGCAAATCTGCGAACAAGTTCTTCATCCAATCCAGTTATTGCTGCAGTTTTTTCAGGAAACTCGAAGAACCTTCTTGCTGTATTGCCATCGTTTGTGGTACCCGATCCCTGCTTTACATTATCGATCAAAAGGTTGAGCTCTTCCTTGAATCGGTCTAGAACAACTTTTTTCGTCTCGTTCATTATTTTTTTGAGTTCCTCGCCTTTTGCAGCCCATTTTTTAAACCTCAGTCTGTAAGAAATGTGTAAAAGGCACTCCATTGAATTTATACGAGCATGTAGTGAAGATAACCCGAATTCATATAATTCTGTCGAAATCTGCTTCACTACAACTGAATCTAGCTTATTCATTTCGGTAGGCTTAGCCAAACACAAGTAACACGTAGCATTTGACTTAGCTTCCGATAGATAAGTACAAATTTTACCATCTATCATGGTCATCTTCAAAAGGTGTTTTATTTTAGCTGTATTGTATTCCGTAGGAAGTAGACCCTTAATTTCTTCTTCGAACTTTGATTTTAACTCCAAAACTACGGCTTTACTTTCCTTAACAAAACGGAACATCAATGGGCGACAATAAGACGGTGAGCAGGGTTTTGGATTCGTCCATAAAATGTCCTCACCACAAACCAATTTGAGTGGTGCTAATGATGCCATGAATATGCTCGAGTCATCGTTTTCGCCATCCATTTTTTGTTTATATTTGCTCTGGCTGGATGCACCATCAAAACCCCATTTCGATATCAGCGTCAACTCTTTGTCTTCAATATTAGATGGTAATTCTTTTAGAATCCTCTGCGTAGTCAAATCCAGTAAAGCTTGAAGTTTAATTTCAGCTGATGAATCCTTTATGGTTATAGCGGATTTCGGAGGGTAGCTTTGTAATTTCGCTGACTGAATCTTGTAGTATGATGGATAAAGATCTTCGGCTCCTTCTTGAATAGCTGACTCCCTTAAGGTCATGTATTGCCATTTAGTCAGCTTTAATGCCACGTAAAGACCGAGTGCCTTATCTGGTGAATATGTAACTGAAGTATTTGATTTCTTGATCATTTTTTGTATATTTGCAGCTGCTTCAGAATTTTTGAGCATGTACTCAATTACGGATGCTATATCTTCACGCCCATCTTCTTTCAAGAGTTTTGCCGCTGCATATGTTAATTCAGTTGAGTCTTCTCCTGTATAACTGTCGAATCTTCTCTTTTTTTGCTTGATTGATAGTTCTTCAAATGGTTTCCTGGATCGCATGGTCATTGTTCCAGTTGAAGTAGATGGTATCGAACATTCTGGTAAAGTAAAATCAGTCGTAGTTGACGATTCCAAAGGCTCAGAACACGAAGAATCTTGAAGTAGTCCAGGGCTGAGTAGATTAGTTTGTAGACAGCTGGGCCAATCAACATTAGCTTGAAGCCAACTTTCGTAGTATTTTCTGAAGTCTTTCGTATTCCGGTTACTTTTTTGCCATCTCGTAACAGCAGATCGAGTAAACTTTGTACAGAATTCTATAAGTATTTCTATTTCGTCTTCAGATAAACTGGAACCCAAACGTTGCACCACTGCTTCGAACAATACTTCTTGATTAAATGCCGGCTTCTTGCTTTGTAAAACGACAAATAGGTCCAAGTTGGTAGAAAAATTTGTCATTTTTAAATTTTAGCAGGAGTACAGATGTTCAGAGTTATACAGAATAATTGCGATTATCGCTCTTGGATAAATGTCTGGTCTATTTATTGATGTGAGCTAATGATGATTCCTTTACCACTTACTTCGTTAAGTAATCACCTACCTTATTACTAATGAATTAATTACTGTATCTCATTAAAACTTATTACTAATTACTCAAGAAATCATTACAAACTATTTACAACCAAAATAAATTAAGTATAATCCCATTACTGAATATAGTTCATTAAACATGCACAATAATCTCCTCATTACCGGAAAAAATATTTAATTGTATATATTTTAAGCGATCATAATAAATCAAATAATTGTTTGATTTATAATTTGAGTATAAAATATACAAAATATAAATATTCAAGTCTTTTATTGATAAAATAATCCGTCAGGACTAACAAAAAGTAACATCGATTTTTTAAAAAAAAACCGCAGCAATGACTGAAATATGCACTACGCCAAAAAATCACAAATAATTATTTTTATAACCATCTGCGAGGATATAACGGTTTCTCTTGCGGTTTCAGAGATATTTGGACTTTTTCATGCTGTCCCATACAAGTTTTAAGGAAAAAAATTATAACTCATCGGTTTCCAAACACAATCCAACCAAAATAATAATTTAGCATTATAACTGCAAATGAAACCAATCCCAATCAAAACATTGTAAAAATGAGAACTTCGATTTCTATGTCCTCTAGAGCCGATTTTCGTCCCACAGTGCGACGGCCCAACCCGAAAATGTGAGATTATACATCTTTAGTACCTTAATCTAGATCGCAAATTAGGCCTCGAGTAGTTACAACGAAAGTAAAAGACAAATACCTAAGCAATTCTACAATTTACAGTTTTCGAACAAAGCTTGAAATCACTATATTTTTCTGCTTCATCCTGTCTCATTATAATGTTATTTCTGACATAAATAATAGCCCTTCAATTATAACTTCAATCTGACATGCTGTTTAAAAATTAAAGCAAATCTTTCTTTGTTCTGAAGAAATAGTTTTTTTTTATGTGAAAAAGGAGGCAGACGAGCAAGCGATCAGCCCAACACCAGTTTAGTGAGTATTCATTCATTAACATTCGAAATATCATTGGATGGAAATATCCGGCACTCACCTCAGTGTACTATTGGCGCCGATTTCAGAGAGGGCAGCGAGGGCGTCCTCGTCGATAGAAATACCTTCGGTGGTTGCACGCAGTTTTAGAATCTATCAATAGTTAAGGAATAATATAGTAACACCTTTACTTTTAATTAGGTACAACTAATTTAGTTTCTTTTAATAGCTATTTACCTGCAATAATTCGGCCTTGTTGTATGGTAGAGTACGAATGATCAACAATCTATCCAACAGATCAAGAGGTATTCCATGAGGTGAAATAATATCCTCTGTTCCTCTGAAATACAATATTTTTTATTAACAAGTGAAATACAGAGGCTACTCGAAAAGCAACCAGAAGCGACATGGCAATGGAAATATTCACAAAACTTGAAAATTTCCAACAGAATTATGTAGTAAACAAGGTCGATTATAAAATACCTTATTAGACAGCGCCCTCTGTTTGTAGCGAAGATAACAATAGGCGCAATAGCAGATTCCAATGCACGATGGAGATAAGTGAATGTCTCAATGTCTAACATGTGAACCTGACAACAACAAAAAATACAATTGATTGTTATAGTATCCTTAATTAGTATGAATAATTAAAACCAGTTTTATATTGTTTTCAATCCACGACGCCCCGATGCTTAATTTTACGTACTTTGACGCAACCGGACAGCGTAAATAGCGAGTGACGTGGCAGGCCATCATGAAGTTAAAACACTATACTTTATAATGGAACTACTAACCTCATCAATAAAAAGCACTCCGGGTACCAATTCAGCAATGCCTTGATCAATGTATTTATTCACTACTTTGTTGATCTCCTTTCGTAATTTATCTGAAAGCAATAAAAAAGTTAAGTTAAGCAATGCCAAATGTACCAAAGTATAAAAAGTTGTAAAAGACAATTAGCATTATAAGTATTATAACCAGTGATCGGAATAGGTAGAGCTAATTTGGCTAAACTTGACGCATATTCATTCATGTATGGGAATACATTATTGAATGGACATGCATCAAGTTTAGGCAAATTAGCTCACCTATTTCCGATCACTGATTATAACTAGGGATCGTAAATTCGGATGCTTTTATACTTTCAATTAGCATATTTCCAGAAAAAGCTCAGCAAGTATGGAGTCTGAAGAAAAATATTGTTTTAATTATTTAAGTTCCGGGATTCCGGGATTGTATAAAACATCAGGAAATAGTGATAACTGTCAAAATATTTAGGTTATGACTATTTTCAACAATTTGGTAACATACCTACACGTTGGTAAACAATTCAATTTTGTATGACTATGTATATTTGTTTTAATTTGGTGATTTAACAAAAATACTAATGTTAGTACCATTAGTTTTCATAAGAATAATATGTAACTTAACAAATTTAATTTAGTTTGATGTTAAAGAATAGTGTAGATACTGTTAGTTAAACAAACCACATATTTTGTAAAAAGAAACAACTAAAATATGTTATTTAAATAATTTAAATATGTATCCTAATTTCCGGTACTCCGGGAAATCCCGGGAAATTTATTAGCAAAATTAAATTGAGTCCGCCTCCATACTACTTAACATCAATACAACAACAAAAACAAAACAATAAATCCGAATTTCTGATCCCTAATTACAACCCAGAAAACCGTTTTATGGAAAATATATGCACCAAATTTACACTCTACTTTGTGCCTCATAAGTCATAATAAAACTGCAGTTATTTAGAATACATGCCAACTTAAAATGCAACATACCAGTAATCTCAGTCTTTTTTGGCTTCATAAGCTGACCCATCATGGACATGATGTCGTGGCCTCCCTGAGGCCTAGCATTGGCACAGTCCAAATCATGCAGGGTTACATCCTGCACTACTTCCTTCTTCTTGTGAACATCTCCTTTCGGAAGAGGCACATACTCTTCTGCCTGTATTTAATTAAGTTTGAGTAAATAATTTAGTAGTTCCAATTATTTGTATTGAATGGTAGACAACTAGATAAAGATAACAAGATTTTAAAAAAATGTTCTCATACTAGAACTAGACTTAAAGTAAGTATGTTTAGCATGTCAGTATTATACAAATACACTTTAATAAACAAGTTCATGATGATATTTATGTAAAAATTACAAACTTGCCTCAAGATCAAACTCAGTGGCAAAAGTGTCGCTTCTTCCCTGCCTCTTAACAGCCCCAGAATTGGCTTCAATGTAGATGACATCTCCCACTTCTACTTTTTCTTTTTGAAGAGCCTCATATATGGTAGGGTCTAGTTTTAACTGCTTTGTACCTTTAGCAGTTTTTAGTCCAATAATGACATGAGAGACAGTCTTGCCATACCCTGAATAAAATTGTGTTTAATTAGTATACCAATAAAAAAGAAATTGAAATGTAAAATAAGGCAAGGAGAAAATACTTTAAAACACTAGTCTTACCTCCAGCTGGGTTTTCAGTTTCTACTGGAGTAAATTCAGTCACTTCACCTTCATACACCTCTTTCGTCTCACGAATGCGCAGACCAATGGCGCGGCGGAAGTTTTCCATCAGTACTTCAGTTTTTTTAATTTCTGTGCTGTAAACTTCACTGCCCACCATAGGGCAGAATGGTACCTAAAATGATTTATTTAATTTAATTTTAAGAACTCAGTAGTCACAAAGCATATTATGTAATTCTTTCATTTATTCTATTTTGTTTCTGTTTGCAAATAAATTTTGAATAGGTAGTAAAGTTACTCAACTAAGAATATCATCATGTCCAAAGTGGCTATCTCTACAAGGCAAGCTTGCTGTTTTGCTTGTACAGTCAACAGCATAAATAAGTGATCATTTATGTTTACCTTGTCGCTTTCAATGGTTTCACAATTTTGTATGACATTTCAAACACAACGTTAAAGTGACAAGGTACATAAATGATCACTCATTTATACTGTTGACTGTACAAAAGTAATTAAAAATAGTTAACCAGCCAAGTGTGACTTACTCGCAAAAAAGGATTCTGGGGGGTAATATGACATAGTTATGCAGCAGTTAATGCTGAGATAAAAGGACAGATCTATAATTGCTATAGCTATCCCTAATCATAAAATTAACTGCATAGCCATATCATGATACCATTTAGTAGGAAAGCTCATGACACTAAACCTAGTTCGATAAGACTATCAGATGAGATATATATCATTTGTCATGTCATTAATGGGGGAATATGAAATGGTGATGCTGCAATGCAAAAAACCTGGCACAAAATTGCAGCAGTGGTTTTTTTACAAAAGGGGATCAGAATTACGAAATAATGTATAAGCTTTCTTTCAAAGCTATTTCTATACTTACTTTATTACCAAGTTCCTGAGCTATGGCTAATGCAATGGCAGTTTTGCCTGTTCCTGGTGGACCAGCTAGAAGTAATGCCCGACCAGCCATTTTCTTACTTCTGATCATGTCCACAACTATTCCTGCAGCCTATAAGGTTTACATAAGATACAATTAATATCAAAAGCAGGAGAAGATAAATGGTAATTAAGTGATGCAGTCTCACCTAAAACAAAGTACATGGGCATGTGTGTGAAAAGGAAAGACAAACTAATCGAGCGACAAGTCACAGACAAATTGAACTAGCCCCTGTAAGCCCTAATAGAGTGAATAAGCCTGCAACAATAGTTACAAGAACAATATTTACAGGACTCCATGGTAACCAAATCTAACCTAAAAGGTGATTGATCAATACTTAAGTATTCCTTTTAATAACCATATACTTAATGGCTTATTAGTTAATAAGAGAAACAATCAAAATATTTGCAATGTTAATCAATTTTATTTATTGAAATACCTCTCTTGCGTTTTCCTGCCCCACGAGACCGGCTGCCATTTGAATCGGAATTCCATTTTCATCCAGTCCTAGGCCTTTTATATGGGTGTGCGCTGATATTCTTTGGGTTTTGGCTGTGCTCTTTACTTCCTCGATCTTCATTTTAAAGAGTTATTTTTTTAAATCACACTTAGGTACACACAATAACAACAGACTAACGAGCGAGTCTATCTAGCAAGATAGACTAGAAACGAACGAACGAAACGACTGAAAGGGAATGGAATCACAGATTGAATGAAAAAGAAAAATGGAAATGGAACTGCTTCCACAGACAAATAAAGTTGCCGTTAGATGTCGCTAGGTCGCCACAAGTTTCTATCGTAGAGGGAGAATAGAATTCTATACTCTGTTTACGGTTTCTATAGTCAAAGACCACTTTGAAACCTACAAAAATTGAATTGAATTGAATTGACCATGACTTTGACACTACACTGATATGTACCTATTGTCATAACTTATCTGTGTTCGTTGTCATTCTCTTACTATGCAAAGTTGTGCAAAGTTTAATGTAGATTAAAGCCTTGCTTTCAAAGGTTTTGTCTTATTTATTTGTTCCATTTTATATGATATGAGTTTCTATAGTCAAAGACCACTTTGAAACCTACAAAACTTTAATTGAATTGAATTGACAATGACTTTGACACTACACTTTTATTTTAGATCCTTGGTTATACGAGGGTGGTATGATAAGTAATGAACCTTGAAGCTACGCGGTTTGACTGAATATTAAAAATGTCTTTGCCTACATCCGCCATCTTGGACGCGGGAAAATTGACAGTTTCAAATGATTCCGTCAATTACTTCATGACTTATAGTTTTTTAAAGGGAGCGAGTGGCATTGTTTGTGTAAAATGGAAAAAGAACAATATCGATCAGTGATTCGCTTTCTGTTTTTGAAGGGGAAAACGCGTGATGAAATTAAAACTGAGTTAGATACCGTATATGGCGATGCTTCACCTTCTATTGCCACAGTAAAGCGGTGGTATAACGAGTTCAGAAGTGGAAGAATATCTGTGTTTGATGAGGCCCGCCCAGGACGTCCAAATGAGGTTACCACGGAGGAAAACATCAACAAAGTCCGTGATATGTTGATGAACGATCGTAGACTGAAGTTGAGGGAGGTAGCTGAGGTATGTGGCTTGTCACTGGAGCGTGTACAAAATATCGTTCATATACATTTGGGAATGAGGAAGTTATCGGCCCGATGGGTACCGCGTTTGCTAACAGAAGAAATAAGCAGAATCGTGTAGCCACTTCCAAAGAGTGTTTGGCACTATTAAAACATAATCCGAAAGACTTTTTTATGCGTTATGTTACCGTGGACGAAACGTGGATCCACCACTATACTCCCGAAACAAAACAACAGTCCAAGCAGTGGACCTGCCCCGGCGAAAATGCTCCTAAAAAAGCAAAAACTGTTCCGGCGGCCGGGAAGGTTATGGCGACCGTTTTTTGGGATTCCCAAGGAGTTATCCACATTGACTATTTAGCAAAGGGAAGAACGATCACGGGGCAATATTACTCTGATTTATTGTCTCGATTTGATGAAGAATTAAAGAAAAAACGGCCCCGTTTAGCCCGCAAAAAAGTGTTATTTCACCAGGATAATGCTCCGGCCCATTCATCTCACATCGTCAAGGCCAAACTGGATCAATTGGGCTGCAAAATACTGCCGCACGCTCCTTATTCGCCAGATTTAGCCCCGTGCGATTTCTTCTTGTTCCCAAACAGGAAATCTTGGCTCGGAGGCAAACGCTTCATGTCAAATGAGGAGGTCATAGGAGGCCACAGAGGAGTATTTTGCAGAGTTTCCGAAGACATATTTTTTGGAGGGCTTAAAGAAGTTGGAGACGCGTTGGGATAAGTACATACTTTTGAAAGGGGACTACGTAGAAAAATAAAAACAAAAAATAAAAAACATTTTTTTTTTCTTGGGTAGGTTCACTACTTATCATACCACCCTCGTAGCTACTTAAAAGTTCAAAATTAAAATTCAGAGATGAACATGTTGAATTTCTAATCGAAAGCAATAGTTGGTTATGAACACATGCAAAAATAAGCGACAATTTTGTAACTCAAAATATGCCAGCGCCGCAGGACTAGAAGTAGAAATAGCAGTATGATTAGACACCGCTTGAGATTTTGGATTACATAACAAGACCTATTAACGCGCGACGAGCTCCTCTTACATAGTTATCATCTAGGTACATACAGTGTGTCCCTAGATAAAGTACACAAACTAATAGGGATGACACTAGATGAAATTCCACTGACAAAATCAAAACAAATTGATGTCATATTTAGTTCGTTTTTTTTTATATGTTTGCCACGGGAAATGCTATGGGATTAAAAAACCGTTTACTTCATCTCAATAGACCTAGTTAGTGTATAACTGAAACCATACAATTTTTTTGTTAATATTATTCAGTTTGTTCGTTCGTTGCATAGTTTGCAAGCTTTGATGTGCCGCTTCAATTCCTACAAAGCGGTGTCGGCGACTTCAAAGGGATGTATTGCACAGTTGCACACTATTTGAACGAATGAACTTACTTTGATTTGATAGAACTGGGATAGAACATACATTTTATAATCTGTGGTTTGAGCAATCATATGTCAAATCAAAGTGACCAAAAGAAAGGTATTTTCCAGATTGTCCTCAACTCGAGTATAGTGGTCTCCCTTGCGCTAATGTCTAATGTCTATTGTGTAAGTCCTACCTTTCGAAGCACGCACACAATAACATGAAACATCACTGTTCTTGAACTGCTGTCAAAGCAAAGCAACTATACTGACAGAAGTTGAGCTGGATTTTTTTCAGAAATCTCAAATTTAACTAAAATTTAGATTATTCAAGATATTTAGGTTACGGGGTCTTTGTGGAGATAAACAATAAGTGATAAATTCGTATCAATATAAATACCTTATAGTTATACTTCGTTTAAGAGTAGTAAACATCGTTTGAAATGATATTTCTAGTAGCACTCGCGCAATAACATTTATTCTATTATAAAATACTCTTGTGATGATGGTGTGAACACGTTGTATAAATAAATAAATCATAATTGGGATGGAGTACACGCCGGAGAACTGCGAATATGCTGTGTCGGTGTTTTATAATGGAGAGCAGGCCGAGCGTGCGAAAGCTCATGCCTGGTTGACGACAGCTCAACGCTCGCCCGAAGCGTGGAAATTTCTGTGGGATCTACTGCAACCCAACAAGGTAAGAAACTTACTTTTTTCTCTTTTAGGTTACCATCTAATTATCTAAGTTTTAACACTCGGTTGATAATGTTACACAACAGCTATGATGGTATTTTGTAGCACCTATTAGTAAGCAGTGTTTATCTTATAATTTTACAGTAGATCTTGATTTAAAGTATGACTTTTAGGGAACAGAAATTCAGTTCTATGCTGCCACCACTCTACACACCAAGATTCTCCGCTGCTGGAGTGAGCTACCTCCTGAGAGCCATGAGGAACTGAAGGAGAAAATACTACAGGCTGTTTATGCCTATAGTAATGGCCCAAAGATTGTCACCAATAGGCTATGTATAAGTGTGAGTTGCACCCTGACAGCAGGTACTATTTTCTTAATTTTGATTGTGCCCTAAACAAATTACTTAGTTAATGGGTATGTTTTTACAGCTTGCAGCATTAATTCTGCAACAAGGAACTACAGATTTGGCTTCTATGTTAAGACCATTGTCTACTCTAGAAAATACAACATTATTATTAGAAGTTCTGACTGTTATACCTGAAGAGGTAATTTACACTTCATTTCTATTAATTGAATATACTGTCAGTGCCATAAATAAAAAAATAAAAAAATGTGGTTCGGTTTTAGTATAACAGCATGACAATGGGTTCAGCTCTCCGTACAAAAAACAGGAATGCGCTAATACTGGCATCTCCTGCAGTTCTAGATGACCTACTACGCTATTTGCAGTCAGTTTACAAGTTAGTAATGATTAATTACTGTTCTTTGAATATTCTATAAATAATATCATTTTTATTGATCGTTGTAGGCACCATCTTGTATCCAATGTTGGTGCTCATATTATTCCTAGTCTTCTGCTGCTTACTTTATGTGATGTCCAGTGACTACAGCAATGAAGGCCCCACTGAGGAAGTGGTGCAGCTGTGGCTGGCGGCCGCGACGTGCGCGGGCAGCTGGCTGATGCTGGGCGGCGAGGACTCGCGCGAGGCCAGCTCCGGCGCCCTGCCTGACCGGCTGCCGCTCTGCACCGCGCTGCTTACTGCCGTGCACGTGTTGTACACGTAAGATGACATGTCGTCATATTTTACCCTACAAAACTTAAAGATAGTTGAGCACAACTCACTCCATTCACTCGGCGCTTAAAAGAAAAAAAAAAGAGCTACTGCTAGCAAGTCCCGTTAACTGATTTCTGCAGACACCCTACTGCGGTGCGCGTTTGCAAGCTGTGTTAGCAAATGGTGTCTATACTTTTATACATTTTGCGTTGGCGGTAAACAAAGTCCTGGGGTCTGGGGCATGAAAATTTGCAGTAGCTTTGAAAAGCACTTGACACCTGTGTTGATAGATGGAACGAAGCAGTGAGCGACACGGCGCTGGACGTGTGCGAGGCGTGTCTGGCGGCCGTGCGCGCGGCGGGCGGCGCGGACGCGGCGCGGCACTCCGTCGCCGCGCTGCAGCTGCTCGAGCAGCTGGCCGCGCTGGCCGGGCCCGTGCTGGCCAGGGATGACCGCCCCAACTCCATCAATGAGGTGAGTCTGATAAAAACAGGAGACAGAGGCAAGGCTAGATAATGACAGTTCTAATTTAAATCCATTTTTACGACGCAGTTAGTCTTGTTGGTAGTGACCGTGCTTATAAAGCTAGCGGTCCCAGATTCTATCACCGGTAAGGGAAGGGTATATAATTTTCTATACCACGAATTAGTAGCCGCCTGCATAACCGTAAAACCTTTAGTCTCCCGCCATGTCGCACCAACTACAGCCGTCATTCGCCATTGTTTCGCATGTGTGCAACCTACAACGATGATTGCCAGGAGCTAGACATCTTCAGTGCATCGGTCAAAAATATTAAACAATTTTTCTTTTCTAAATTGTAAGCAATCATCTAGTACAATAATGCATTACTTTGTATTTTCTAAATTCTTTAATTTGTTTGTTACTTTATTAATTATCACTAAGTATTAAGTGCAATTACTCATGTGCATGTTGTGTTCGCACCTAGAAGGGCATGCAGCCAAACTTGTTTGTTTAGTTCTATTTTTATTATAAGTCATAATTCTGTAACGTCCAGTTTGCGAACCTAATAATAAAAAAAAATAAAAAAAATAAAAAAAGGGAAGATAATTGGATATCCTAGGGGTGCACTTAGAAGGGATTTTTGGAAATTCAAGCACTAAAGGGTTGAATAAAATAGGGGGAGTAGCGGGTAACCATTTCTACGCGTACGATGTCGCGAGCGTATTCTAGTTAGATTTAAAAATAAACTGAATTGTTTTTATGGCATCAAATAAAATTTAGACGAAAATTACATTAGCGTTTAGTTGTATTAGCTTTAAGTTGTTTATCCAATATTTATTAATAATTATTTTATCTACTATTATTTATTTTATAGAACTAATAGTAGAGAGGACTAGTAGTAGTGGTATGCTAAGCACATCACAGCGGAAAAGTCCGTCAGTCAAAGTTGTCAATTTTGATTAAAATAGTCATTAAGTGTTTCTTACCAATTCTGTTATCAGAATTAGGTATATCAACAGTATTTTAATTGGGCAAGGGTTATTAAACCCCTCCCAACCTTATCAACGCCAACAATACAAATACAAATCATTTATTCATTAGGTTTAGGGTACATGCATGTCGGTTACTTTTACGCTGTCAAAGTGACAGATCGCCAGATTGAATAATAAATACGTCTGCCCCAGGAGCTTCTATCGGCGCTTATAACCTGCGCGGTGGCGGTGGGCGAAACACACGCGGGCACGCTTGTGCGCGCCGTGGAGACCGTGGGCGGCGCGGGCGACGGCGCGCGCCGGCTGCTCGAGATGCTGCTGCGCGCGCAGTCCGCGCCCGGCCACTACCCGGCGCATGAGACCAGATCCAACCTCATATTTGGGTTCTGGTATACGCTGCAGGTAAACCACTGGTCACGAATGATGTTATAATTAAGCTACTAGGTGCCGCCTGTTGTCTATTTGTATAAAGCGGACGAGGATAGGGGGCGGGTCCATACAAGAAGCCCGATCTGCGCCCGAGCTCAGTATGTATTGCTCTTAATTTTTAACCAACTTCAAAAAAGGAGGAGGTTCTATGTTCCGATGTTTGTATTTTTTTATGTAAGTTCACCGATGTCTCTGTCAATTGTGAACCGATGTTGAAAATATTTATTTTGTTCGATAGGGTATACTCGTACTTCCGAGGTGGTTCCATTGTCACAAAATTGGTATCACTGGAAGATGAAGTGATACGAAAAATCATGTGGTCTACCAGTGACGCGATTGGTTTAAAAACGAATCGAATAGAAACGTTAGTTAGCGTAGTGCATCTTGTCTAAGCCCTCTGAGGGCCCTGCAAAGATGCACTACGCTAACTAACGTTTCTATTCGATTCGTTTTTAAACCAATCGCGTCACTGGGAGATGACGTGATACGAAAAGTCACGTGGTCTACCAGTGACGCGATTGGATTAAAAACGAATCGAATAGAAACGTTAGTTAGCGTAGTGCATCTTTGCAGGGCCCTCTGATGACCCCGGATCCGTGAGGAATTTAAGTAAATCCTCAAATATTATAGGCATACATTTAAAGATTTCTTGCCTGCCTGCTCTTGTAACAATACGTGCTATTTTTATAATAATAATTAAGAAACGTAATTCTAACGAAGCATTTCATGGTTGTGGCCTTGTATAATCAAGTTCTATTAAGGTTAAAATTTTCGCAGGACGAAATCCTAAACATAATAGACAGCTCAGCTAAGATCAGCCCCTACTGGCGTGATATGTTCACGCGGCTGCTCATAGCACTGGTGGTCAAGTCGGAAGCGCCGCCGGACTCGGCGTTGTCGAAGGACGACCTGGAACTGTTGCGATGCTACCGTCAAGACATAGCTGATACTGTGGTGAGGCTTTCGATTGTTGCTTATGTTGCAATTTATTAATTTCATTATGTTAAAGTCGTATAAAAATGTCTATGCAAAATATCATACGTTTGTTTATTTAATTTCTTTCACACCATTCTTCGCATGTTAAATAGTTTATTTACGTTTGACTGTAACCAGAGAGGTAGAAACGCTAAAAATATGTGAACACGCATTAGCGCCATATATCTAAATGCCCACATTTTTTAACAAGTCGATGCCGTGTTTAGTACTATTTCAAAAGTAAAGCCTCCAGATGCCTCAAGAAAGATATTGCCGTAGCTAAGTACATACATAGGCAGAATTGGCGAGAAGCTAGTAAGTCTGCCTTTAGGCACTAGGGCATTCATTCACTTGATATCACAAGTCAAGTGGGCCTGGCGGAATTCCTCCAGTAGTGCTTGGCACATGCGCTCCGGAGTTGGTACCGATTCTTAAACGCCTTTTTCGGCTCTCGTACTCTTCAGGCTTAATGCCAGGCTTGTGGAAGATACGGCGCTAGTCCATCCGATCCCTAAAAAGGGCAATTGTTCTAACAAGCACAACTATAGGCCGATCGCTATTGCCTCCCTACTCTCCAAGATAATGGACTATATTATTAACAGCCAGCTATTGGGGTATCTTTAGGAGCACCAGCTATTTAGTGACCCACAGTACGGCTTACGTCGAGGACGTTTGGCTGGTGATATTTTTGTTTTCGCAACTCATCGCTGGGTACAGGCGATTGAGAGCAAAGGAGAGGCCCTGGCAGTAGGTCTGGATATAGCGAAAACCTTCGATCGGGTTAGGCGCAGGGCGCTTGTTTTAAAGCTCGATTCTTATGGGCTTCCACCATCGTACAACTCGTACCAAACTATCTTTTCATCAACACCATCTTGATAGTTGGAAATCCACTACCGTGCCTTTTTCGAGGGCCTTCTTGCCACGCATCTTTTCTATGTGGAATTTGCTCTCGGCATCTGTATTTCCGAACCAATACGACTTGGGGGCCTTCAAAAAACGAA
The DNA here is from genome assembly GCA_946894065.1 of Acleris literana. Classification (NCBI taxonomy): domain Eukaryota; kingdom Metazoa; phylum Arthropoda; class Insecta; order Lepidoptera; family Tortricidae; genus Acleris; species Acleris literana. The sequence goes on from OX335673.1 coordinate 10,767,987, forward strand.
CCTACTCCTTTCTCAAAGGCCGGCAGCGCGATTCCTAAGGTGTTGCGGGTGTTTATTGACTTACTATTAGGTGACTCGCTTCCTCGGCTGCCTTCTTTTTCACAAAAAAAGTAACGCTATTGGTCGCAATTTATGCAGGTTCTCGCTAGTCGTTAGCTTGAAGCTCGCGTATATCTGTGTTCACATCGACCCATCGATATCTACTGCGGCTGAAGGGTATTCGATCGCCCCAGCTTTTTTGTAGCACGATCGTCTCCCATCCGCTGTAGAGCACAGTGAAGCTCAGAATGATCGCATATCGCAGGTGTACTGCGTGGGTATCCTGGGCGACTCGTGCTGGGTGACGGTGGAGGCGCAGTTCTCGGCGGCCGGTAACGCGGCGCGGCGCGAGGCGGCGCTGCACGTGTTCCTGGCGCTGGCCGACGCCGCGCCGCCGCGCCGCGCGCCCGCGCCGCTCGCCGCGCTGCTGCACCACGCCGTCGCCATCGCCGACACCTGCGACGACAAGCGCATGCTCAACACGGCGCTGGACTGTCTCGGTAGGTGCTACGTTATTATACTATTGTGTATGGACATGGATTTGTTTGGCAGTTCGTTGGTAGTTTTTAACCGACTTCAAAAAAGGAGGAGGTTAGACGTTCCACTGTATGTATTTTTTTTTTATGTATGTTCACCGATTACTCCGTCAATTGTCGACCGATTTCAAATTTGTTTTTTGGTTTGATAGAGTATACTTCCGAGGTAGTCCCATTGTCACCAAATCTGTATCTGATGAGGGGATCAGTGAGGAATTGAGGGAACTCCTCAAATATTGTAGGCAAACATATAGCGATTTTAGTATTTTTAGTAACAAGTCCAGCATTTGAATTCACAAAGTATCATTTGGTGTAGTGGAACTGATGATGAAGACTACAGATGGCCACCGGAACTCCTCAATGGTACCGATTTCAAGGGTGGCGATAAGATATCTCGATTAAGATAGTTGAGCGACTACCTACAACGAATAATATTTACTTGTTGAAATATGACTATGACTTTCCCGCGGCGTTGCTTGCGGCGCGCTTGATATAAGTTAAAGTTTCATTTCAACTAAGAAGTGGGACTACGTAACAGCGTATTATGATCACTAAAAAGTATAAAATAAAATAAATGTTTTATAAAACAAAAAACTGCCTTCAAAAACGCAAAAAATAACTTCTTTAAAATTGTAGGCACCTAATAGGTTAGTCCAACTGAAGTCGGCGACCACAACATTTTCAACAAAAAGCCGACATCAGATGGAGTAACCTATTAGGTGCCTACAATTTTAAAGAAGTTATTTTTTGCGTTTTTGAAGGCGGTTTCTGGTTTTTTAAAACATTTATTTTATTAAAAAACAAGTTTATTCTTTATTAGTTACCATAGTATGATTGAATCATGTATAAGTTGGTAAATATAGCTTAAATATAGCTTAACGGTAGAAACTAGATACCTATGTACTTCTAAATTTTAAGATATTGGTTGCAATTCATGTTCTCATTTGTATTACTTGCAAATATCTAAATATAACGTCAGTTATAGATACGTACCTACAGTAAAGCATAATCTTGGTCATAAGAATAAGTTTGTTTATTTATTATTATACATTTAATATAGGAAACTATAGGTCTATAATTAAGGTTTTGTAGGCTTTATAGCTAATGTACCGATTTGTCTTGTAAGACTGTTTTGTTTCTAAATAAATTAAAAAAACTACACACGGCCCTCTATTATGCGTTCAAAACCCGTTCGCAATGACCAGCATTACAGCGGCCACGTCGCCAGCGGTAGTAGATAACAGCAATGACAGCTGTAACGTAATTTTGTAATTACGTTAATAAATATTATAAAGTAATACACAGTAAACCAACACAATTTTTAAATAGGCCCAATTCTAGAATTAATCGAAACGTCAACTCGTTATATTTTATACTGAAATAACCCTCCTTTTGGGCTCCGCCGCAGTCGGGTAAATATGCTATTTCTCTGATTTGATTCGATCAATCCTTCTTCTGTATTACGGCAGTCTTATGATTCCTTATCCATCATAAAAATATCGACTCAATGCTCGAAAGCTTCACCAAAAAATACAGTTTTACTTAGTCGGGCAACAGAGGTAGCGAGCTCAGTCTGTTCAGTTCAGTGAGGACACTAGTAGACCGGGAGATAGTCACACAAAATTTCCGGTCATTCGTACCGAGCATGGCCTTCAGGGGTCTAAAATTACGTAATGACGAACAGGAAAATGACGGTCACAGCGCCGGTCCCGGCGGCCCGATCGCGTGAGCGTTAATCGAACGTGTCGGATAAATTACGAGTGTCGAACGATTTGTTACACAAAAATTGTTGCGTTTTGTCGTGATTGTCATGGTGCGGCGGGGTAATCCCGGGTGCGTTGGTGCCGCAGGCAGCTACGCGTGCTGGCTGGCGTCGCTGGAGGGCGGGCGCGGCGCGCAGCTGGGCCGCGAGTGCGTGCGCGCCGCGGGCGCCGCGCTGCCCCGCGCCGCGCCGGCCGCCGCGCTGGCGCTGCGCAAGCTGTGCGCCGACTGCGCCGCGCCCGCCGCCGCGCTCGCCGCGCACATCACGCACGCCGCGCAGGTACATTACATTTTTATTTTGACGACCGATTTCTTCCTACCGCAATTTCTGATCGCTTTTCTTTACATCATTCGACCTGGAGGTAGCGACGCCGACCTCGTTCGTGACTATTTCTTTTTTATTCAAACCGCATTGTAGTCAAACCGCCGACCTCTGCAAAGCTGAATGTTCCGTTTTTCATTTAAATTAAAAATGTTATAAATATGAGTGTGTTGAATACGAAACACGTGGCATTTTTGAGAAAATAACGTAACCTAGACATACCTATCCGTTTTGACCTATTTAAAAATTAGAAAATTTAAATTACAGGTAATCCCAATTAAAAAAAATGGTACTGGAAAAAAATAACATCGGTGAGAAATGCGGTTAGAAAAAGAATTTTCGTCCTCGGTTGATATATATCTTCGGCCGATTTCCATAGTTTTGTATAGTGTTGAAAAGTATTTTGAGTTATTGTTTGTTGCAGAGCGAACAGGGCCGGTCGGACGCGTGGGTGCGACGCCAGCTGCTGAGCGCGGCGGGTTCGGCTCTCGTGGCCGCGGAGCCCAGCGTGGCCGCGCCGCTGCTGCGCGACCTCGCCGCCGGCATCGCCGCGGACCTGGACGCGCAGGTCGGTACACTCATTGATATCCTAGTGGTGGCGTTTCACTCGGTAGTATTTGCTACATATTGCTTTTGTATCTGTTACTTTGTTATACCGAATGAATGATTACTTGACTAGTTCCTGCTTAGCGTTGAAAATTGCGGAAATAATCAAATGTTTTTTTCAGAAGTTTATGAAATTTTTGTTTTTTTCGGGTTTTTTAGGAAAAATAACAAATGAATATGACAAGTTATTCATAATCAATCACTGTCACTGTCGCCACCTATTTCAATTGCTTCTGCCTCCATGTCGTCGATGTCGCCCTTTTGTAGGTGCAAATAAGACCGAATATAGATTAAAATAAGAGCAGAAAATTACATTGTATCATTCCATAAAAATCCGAAAAAAACGAGTTGTTTGGAAAAAAACGGGATTTTTTCCGGACTTTTTCAACGCTATTCCTGCTTCAACTTCCTCCGGGTTAACCATCACACGGGAGCAGTGATTTTTTCGGGAACACGCTTTATCCGACTTGGAGTGCAATAAACGTTTGAGTATTTGAGTATGTGCCACCCCAAGCTAATCTAACTCACATTCCGCGTCTTAATAAGAATGTTGATTGGCAGGTCCAATCATTTAAAAGAGTGCCATCTGTTCGGCATAATTTTGATTGTCCGAAACGTGTTTGGCGTAACATACTTCCACAATCGTTTTGCGACGAATGTTGACATTACGGAAAGCGCATTCGGCATAATTGGTAACCGTCCGATTATTTGTCTGGTCGAATTTTAAGTAGTAAACTATTGACAAGACCGAATTCCATTAAGAATAATTTCAAAGCTAAAGACAAATTTTGCTCTCAAAACAAAAATTACAACTTAATGAGATAAAACTTATAGAAAATACTCTTTTTTATATTGAGTGTTAACATGCGCGAAAGTAATGCTATCAATACACATTGATTCTTACCTACAAAAACATAATAAAGCGTAAAAAATATACGATAGATTTTGAAATGCAAAATACAAGATCGTCATTAAACTAAAAACGGGTATGGTTAGATTCGCCTTGTTGACGAGAGCCCTTAGCATCTCACAATAGCCAGGGCAGCATTTGAATGACGGGATTTTATTTATTACATGCGCTCAGAGTGTTTTCTTGAAGATTGCTAACCTAGCTGCGTCTTTAATATTTTTGGGTAGGTAATTGTACTTACGTGCTCCCTCGTATGTTATTTTTGAACCGAATGTTTTTTGATCGTACGAATAATGGTACGAATATATATTTTGCGCTGCGAAGAATTTGTCTGCCTTTATCTCTATTATTTTTTGAGTATTAAACACGATTTGGCAGTGTGTGGTACAATTTATTTAAGCTAATCAGTTTATTTTAGAGTATATTGTATTAGTCGGCGTTAGGTAATCAAAGTGAAAAAGTCCCCCTTGATTCTATTTTGGCTAGTCTGTAGTTGTTTAGGTTAGTCTTTGTAGTGTTCCCATATTACGATAAGATTCAGCCGTAATAAAAAAATAGGTTAAGAAACTATTTGTGCTTGTAAAATATTTTTTTATATGCCAAATTAATTATTTTTAATTTCATTTCATTTCAATGCTAGCATAAAGATTATTCGGTCAATGGATTTTCCTCTCAGTACCGAATCGTATAATAATCAAATTGACCACGACTTCGGATGGTCTAAAAAGCACAAGTCCAATAGGTAATATGCTATATATTATAATGTTTTTTTTTCCTTTAGTCCCATCTTGTAGCCACAGTTGGTATCTGGCTTCCAAATGGGATAAATAATCCCGATTCGAAGCTGGCTACAAAATGGGAACGATTTTCCCATCTCGAACCCACGTTTGGTAGCTAGCTACGAAATGGGAAATGTACCGTGCTATCCCATCTTGTCCAAAATGTGGCGAGGTGGGACTTAAGAATTCCCGTTTCGTAACCAGCTTCAAATCTGGATTATTTCTCACATTTGGAAGCCAGCTACCAAATGTGGCTTCGAGATGGGAAAATCGTTGCCATTTGGCAGCTAGATACAAGATGGGAGAGTACATTTCCCATTTCGTAGCTAGCTACCAAATTTGGCTTCGAGGTGGGAAAATCGTTCCTATTTGTCAGGTAGCTACAAGATGGGAAAGTTCATTTCCCATTTCGTAGCTAGCTACCAAATCTGGCTACCAGATGGGACTAAATCCTTTTTTTCACTAATTCAATAAAAGCTGATTCATATTACAAGCTGTTGAGAAAAATCATTTTATCTACTCTCATATCGTAAAGTTCGAATTATAAACTTCAAAACGAATTTATATTGGCATACTTTATAAACACAATAACGAATTTTAAAAAAAGACACTGCAATATTTCTCTAACAAAATAATGTTATAAAGTAATTTTTTTACCATTACGATACAAGTTAATCCAAAAAGTTAATATGACCAACGAGGTTCCATATCAATTATTTTTTCTCAAATGTCTCAAAATGTCTGGAAATGTTGACATTACTATCTACATATTGAGACGCGAAGGACATAGTTTACTGACAGATCTCAAATAAAAAAAAAACATTGTGTGCTCGCTACACAAGCCCGCAATGTTGCATACAAATTCCATTACTATCTAGCTTGTAACTTTTTAAAAAGTGAAAAAGCCCATAATAAAATGAGGGCACAAGTCTTATACATCCAAATTTTATTCGAAACATAACTTTTTTATCTGTGTCTGGAATAGCTTATGTTTTTTTAAAAAACAAAGCTTGCGATTCTCCTTGTCATAAACAAAAAGGCGGTAAAGAGTGATAGTTTTTTCACATGAAGTTTGTTTGTATGCAATTAAAAAAATGAGTTCAAGCGATGAAGATTTTACACCAACACAAAAAAAATCTTGCAATTTTTGAGATTTTTTTTATATTTGCTTTATATTTTTTATATTTTCTATATTTGCCTCGGCAGGAACAGCAATTGCGGGCTTCGTATTTTTAAACGGACTCGCAAGCTCGTCCGTTTAAAACAATACTCGGCCCGCAATTGCCTACTTCCATGCCTAGGCAATAATGTACTATTACAGTATCAATTTTTATGCGTTTAAATTTGGAACAGCTGTCAAAACTCAAGAGGGTCTCTATTCTAGTATTCATAGATATTAGAACAGTTATCGATACGAAACGTCAATTCAGTATGTTTTTTTAATATAAACCTTACGAGTTTACGACATTTGATCTCGAGTGACATGAGAATAACTAGGGTCTTCATTCATTTGTCTATGTTTTTTTGCTGCACAAGTTTGTTTTGCCGCCATTTTTGTCGTCAAGTCGTCGGCTTCTGAACCCATCTTAGAGTACCTACTTATGATATATGTGTAGACAAAGTAGTGTATGCAACTGTACATAATTAGGCCTGTTTTACACTCGTGTGATCCTATTATGAAACTCGCTCGTTTCATAAAACCACACTCGTATTTTAAGGCCTCTCATTATGTATCAGTTGCATAAACTACTATTTTGAACAGCTATAAAAATAACTGAAATAACCAATATATAAGCCAACGAAGATTTGTTCCTACCTCTTTCTAACAAAACAGAATTTAACATGAAGTTTATGTACACAGTGCATATCGGATCTCTCTGTCTAATCGCTGTCTAATTAGCAGTTTAAAATGCTAATCGAACGACATTTGTCCTACGTTTTACTGACCTTAGTTAAAAGGGTACGAAATTGTTTTATTTTATTTCAAAACAAACCACAGTAGCTGGGATTTCTATTACCTACAGCTATATGGAACAGATCTCTTATTGGTATAAGTTCCGTGTTGTACCTACTTGAATCATCAATTTGGGCTATTTTTTTAACCTGTTCCTATGTGTACAGTAAATGTTTACTGCAAAAAAACGTGAGCAGTAGGTCTGTCGGTTTGGGTACTCATTTATTTATTTGAACTTCATTGCAGAATTGGGATATACCTATTTTTAACAATGAATGAAATTTAAAAACCATGCGGTCGGGTCTTCATACTCATACAAAATTTCAAGCCAATCCGACCACTGGAAGTAGGTGAAAATAGACTTGCAAGATTTGACCCGGACAGATAAACATACATACATTGCAAGTTAAATCAAAGCTTTTAAAAAACAGTTTGCTTTTTGTACGTAGGTATTTCGAGCACTAGAAATAATGAGTTTCAAAGTATGAGGCATTTTATAAGAACGAATAATGGTTTTCGAAAATAAGATGATTCGATTAAAAATGTATTAGGATATACATCTTCAGGAATTTCGTCCATTAGACATAAATTTTTGAATTTTTCTCTTTAGGAATTTCGTCCTTAGGAACTTTGATTTTAGAAATATTGCTACGGACACGTACTAACAATCCATGGCTGCACTCTGAATTCAAAAAAACGCCCACGACGAATAACATATTACTTTGGCTGCATGTAACACAATAGTAGTTTACGTGACGGTTGCGTAATGCTAATTACGCAGAGTCGCGTACAATACTTTATCTACACTAATATCATAAGTCCTCTATTATGCGTTCAAAACCCGTAGGCAATGACCACCATTACCTGTGGTAGTAGGTGACAGCGATGACAGCTGTTAACTTTGGAAGATGTTCCAAATTTGGATCTCATTACCTTACAATATTTGATAACGTAATTTCAAAATTACGTTACAGCTGTCATCGCTGTCACCTACTACCTTTGCCTTTCGGCTTCTGAACCCACCTTAGATTACTTATAATATGTGTGTAGATAAAGTATTTTATCTACATCCATATCATAACTTCCCTACAATATGTTCAGAAGCGATAAGCAAATCGGCTATATTAAGAAACCTGTATCTGTGGTTGCATCTTAATGTTTACATTAAAGTATAGTGCATCGTAATGTTAACATTAAAGTGTCGGTACCTAATCATTAAAGTATCGGTAATACTGTACCACTAATTTGAAAATGCAAGCTATATACATTATAAATAAAGTTTGTTTTTTATTTTATTTTTTATTATTTTTTAAGCTTTTGTACTACAAAAAAGTTAACAGTAACACTAACTTAATAAAAATACAGGCCATATCTGAACATATTATAGAAAACTTATGATATGCATGTAGATAAAGTTATGTATGCGGCTATACATAATTAGGCATTAAAACACTCGTGCTTTAATGCCTCTTATTATGCACCAGCCACATAAACTACTATTATCTACATCCATATCATAACTTCCCTACAATATGTTCAGAAGCGATAAGCAAATCGCCCATATTATGAAACCTGTATCTGTGGTTGCATCTTAATGTTTACTTTAAAGTATAGTGCATCGTAATGTTTACATTAAAGTGTCGGTACCTAAACATTAAAGTATCGGTAATACTGTACCACTAACTTGAAAATGCAAGCCATATCTGTACATTATAAATAAAGTTTGTTTATTTTTTATTTTTTTATTTAAGCTTTGGTACTACAAACAAGTTAACAGTAACACTAACTTAATAAAAATACAGGCCATATCTGAACATATTATAGAAAACTTATGATATGCATGTAGATAAAGTTATGTATGTGGCTATACATAATTAGACATTAAAACACTCGTGTGATCTTAATATGAAACTCGCCTTCGGCTCGTTTCATAAAACCACACTCGTGCTATAACGCCTCTTATTATGCACCAGCCACATAAACTACTATTACGAGACTCTGTGCAATTAGCATTACGCAACCGTCACGTAAACCACTAATGCACTACTGTGAACGAGCACAACACGTGATATTTCCTTCGCGCGTTGACGTTTGGGCTTGTGTTGTCAGGCGTCGGAGCCGTTGCGCGCGGGCGGCGCGGCCCCGTGCGCGGCGGCGCTGGTGGCGGCGCTGGCGGCGCAGCCGACGCTGTGCGCGCCGCTGTGCGCCGCGCTGCTGCCCACGCTGCCCGCCTTCTCGCGCAACCCGCTGCTGGTTGAGGTAAGCTCGACGTGCGGTTCGTGCCCTATGCGTTGTGCGCCACTGTCACGGTTCAATTCGCGGTCGAGGTGAAATCGTGCATTCGTGCTGTGTCAAGCGCTGACTGTGTGGTGAAGCCTTTGACGAAACACTCAAAAGCTACTTTTTCAAAAGGGTAATTGGTCTGTTTAAATAAAATTGTCGTTTGTTTTACGTTGGCACACATTTTGCTGGCCCGATATTACAGGGTTCTATGTTACTTTTTTCTATAATATGAGTTATGATAAGTACGTAATTCTAGGTGCCTTTAGCTAAATTTTGCTGAATCCCGGATCTCAGCAGCATCATCTCATAGTCCCGATATTACAAGGTTCTATGTTGTGGTTATAAGACAAATAAAGAATAACCAAGGTCCATTGTTTAATTTTTAAAATTGCTGAATGTGTGGCTACTGTAATAATATGGATTTGATACGATAACATTTCAACATCATCCATCATATATTGCATTTGCAATGATAAAATGTTTAAGAAAGAATTCAGTGCGAAAATGGAAATAATTAAGCTTCGATAAGGAAATGCTACTAATGGTTATCAAAAATACACGAAACAGCATTAAAGACAAAAACTCGTCTAATTCAAATAATACCTTAACCGTACTGTGTCGAATTACTGTCCCCTGCAAAATAAATTTTCGGAAGATGTTTGAGATTTATGCTTAAACTTATCAAAAAGTTCATTTTTGACAATTGTTGGGAGGTCGTCGTGGTAGCGTTGCGGCAATTTCGAATAAAATGTATTATTAAAAAAAAACATGAGTCTGTTCCAGAAAATGGAGTATCAAACGTTGATGGTTGCTTGTGTCCAACTCAACCGTCGGAATTAAGAAAAATGTTGATACCTACCCTCACAATCATTTGGCCAATTTTGGAAAGGGGTTATAAATATAATTAAAAAATACTTCCGTAATACAACTAAATCATCCCTTTTCATTTCAGAAACTATTTTTCGATAATTATTCCGATCTCTGTACATTATACTTATATGATGTTACAGTAAAAACCCAATTTTAGTCAAAAGTAGTTTTGACTGAAATAGGGTTTTGACTGTAACATATACGATTCAAATCTCTCGCCTTCGGCTCGGCCTACAAAAACCTTCTGAGACATTCTTTATTTTGAAGCCTTGTGTGAGTAATGCTAGTACTAAATACTATGTTACAGACGAACAAAGTTCTATGTTACATTACAAAAAAATCTGTTGGAATCCCAAAGTTCTATGTAAAAAATAATTGTTTATATTTTGTTAATAAGTAATCATATACGGTGTGATATTATATTTTTGGTAACAGTACAATCGTGTTTCTACTTACATCATTTTCATTATGGTGCCAGAGCTTTAATTTTTGAAATATGAGTACGCAAATTTTCAAAGTTAGTTTTCTCCATTCAATATTCATGTAACATAGAACCCTATAATATTGGGCCAGCGATTTAGCAAAACAACTTGCATGACTAGACTATGTCAATAGACTAGACCTTAATAGTTATTTTGTTGTAACCTTAGCCTCATCCTATTAAAGTAAAAAATATTGTAATCAAACTTAGCTATTATTATGGCGGCACGCGACACCCAACAGGAGCGTACTGCGTTAAAAAAAGACCTTGAAATGTTATTGTATTATCAACTCTGACCTTAGCAAATAGATCAAAAATGCTTTAAAAATATTTAATCTACTGTCTATATGGTGGAGTCTATAATGGTCTTCTTTTGTCGTTAACCAGCACGAGTACAACGGCTTTGTTTAAGAACAATATTCTATTTTCTTTAAAAGGAGGATTCGGTCGAATTAAATCCAAAATATTTTTTGACGTTTTTATAGTTCGACCATTATTCATTCGTTAATATAATATTTCAATCAGCATTTAATCCGTTTGTCCGTTGCAGCCTATGTTCCTGGTACTGAAGCAGATCGTCTCGTCCCTGATGGACGAAGTTCTGCCGCTGGCGGGTGAACTGGGCCAACTGACCGCCGCCGGCTTTACGCTGCGGCCCTGCGCCACCGGCCTCGACGTGCTCAAACTGGTACACATGAGCACTTTTGAACCGACGACAATGTTGTCATCAATTATATCTTTATTCTATTATTTGTTCTATGCTTAACTTTATTCTTAAATTTAAATAAATAAATTTGCCTGGCGGCTGGTTAAAGGATGATGTAAACGATCTGGACGGACCCTGTACAAGTTCCTTCAATCACTATGAGATTACCGTTTTAATAAGTTGCATAATGGCAAAAACCTTAGATTTCAATACACTATTTATTTAAAAAATACTTACTAATTCCGGAGATTCCAACGTTTTATTCATATCGAGTAATATTGTTATGTTGTACCAGTTGGTGCTAGTACTCGGCGGCGTGTGGCCGGACGTGGCGGGCCTGTTCCACGTGTGCATACAGGCGAGCGCGCGCGGCGTGGCGCTCGACCCGGCCGCCTCGCCGGAACTCACTGAAGCGCTGTTCACAGTGCTCCACGCGATCACCAAGAAGAAACCGCAGTACATTGACTGGATTGACGACTTGCTTACGGAGCTAGTTGAATTAGGTGAGGATCTAAACGATCTTAGTGTTTTATACTCTAAAAAAAAAGCCAGGGTTCGGCCCACCAACCACCTGGGCACTAATGTACTATTTCACTTCTCATGCAAACAAAATGTTTTTATAACTGAGCGGTATGTAACGGCCTAAGTCAGATGTCACGTTTCTAAAGAAAAAAAAGAAAAAGAAAGTTAATTGGCGGGAACCATACTTATTTTGTCATTGTCAATATTTGTTTTACAATAATTTACATGTTGCTGTTTCATTTCCTCGCAATCGAAGTGAAAATTAGAGTGTACAACTCGTCCATAAAACCCATTTAACACTCAACTTTATATCCATCCTCGCTCGGAAGCTCGCTTGGATGGATAAACGTCTCGCGTGAAATGGTGCGTTTTATGCACTTGTTGTACAATCTACTATTATGGCCCAACGCCAATGTGTAAACAGGAACCTTTTGGGGGATCCGATTTTTTGCCCAGCATACTGGCCTAACGCATTGGCCCAATGTGTACAGGGGCCATTATGCGAATGTGCGCAATTGGCATGAGAGTTGTAAGTTGTATTAGTGAGCAATATTGTTGTGGTTGTAGGCTGCCAGTGCGTGCGCCTGTGGGAGGCGGGCGCGGCGCGCGCGGCGTGCCTGTGGCTGGGCGCGCTGGCCGGCGTGCGCGCCGCCGCGCTGCAGCCGCACGCGCCGCTGCTCACCGCCGCCGCGCTGCGCTGCATCGGTATGCAGCATGCGCCGTGCGGCACGCACTCACACCATCACAAATACCAAATCTCATTAGGGCTCCTTCACATATCGGTTATATGGAGTACGAGGACCGCTTTGGACCATTCCGATATTCCAATGTATAAAAAGAACTTGAGCAAATTGTCTTATGTATAAATACAGGGTGTCCCATAAACCGACTTCAACCAACCTGGGGCAGATAGAGCAGCTAAAAAAATATCGATTTAACCTCTAACCCCTATGTATGGTCAGCGATTTTTACTAATTTCCGGAGATATTGATCATACTAAACTAGGTGTCCCAGACGTTGAGATCGACGTAATCCATACTAGGTGTCCCAGTGTTCGCTTTATTGTATGTCAAATTTCACTTTTTATGTCGCCAAAATGTCTCGTGTCAAATGGATGCCTTTTTTCCTTTCATCCCCTGGCTAGCAATCTACTATTGCGGATACCACTCGGGCTTGAATACACACTAAAACTCCACGGCGTTGTTGGCGAGGGCCGCAGGTTCCGCTCGCGCTTCAACTATGACCTTCACCGGCAGTTACTTCCGTCTAGGTAGTGAGTAAGTAGTGTAAAATGTTGTGTGTGTGCAGGCGGCGCCACCCCCCGGAACCAGATCGAGCCGCTGGCGGAGCTGCTGCTGGCGCTGAACCGCGCGGCGTGGCGCGCCGGCGGCGACCTGGCGGCGTGGCTGCGCGCCGCGCTCGCGCAGCCCGGGTTCCCGTCGCCGCACGCCGCCGACCCGCACAAGCACAAGTTCATCGCCGCCGTCATCAAGTGAGCGTGCACATGCCAGGGGCGCTGCGCGACCGGGCCGCCGTGCCCGCTCGACGAACGGGAAAACGTAACCCGGAAATTGATTGCGCGCGTCTCAATTGCAGCGTCAAATTATAATAATTGCTGTTTACTATAAACCACGACTAAAGTGAAGTTGAAAGCCGGCTAATGAATTGTATCCGTCTTTAACAAAATGCCTTCACCTTTTTTCGCAGCCTAGTTGTTACACTAGAATTTCACTTCTTTAAAATTTACTCGATTTTCTGGAACTCATAGCGAGCCGTGTTTCTAGAACGACCCTAATTTTTGATAGATTACTTAAATTTGTTTTATTTTGATTGCTCATAACAGTTTCTCTGGATGTAACTGATGATATTTAACAAATATTTTCAGAGAAAAGAGCAGCAAGAGGCGCCTTCTAGAGTCGGTCCAAGAATTCTCGCTCGTGTGCCGCGGGCTCGTGGGCACCGAGTACGCGCGGCAGTCGCTCGCCTCCAAGCAGCTCATCGCTTAACGCTCAATCCGTTTAAACCTACACTTATTTCTAGGACTTGCGACCGTTTGCATAATTCACTGACGTCTATAGCGTCCCCGAGATGGTACGTTGTTTTACGCCTAACACTTTGAACCTAGTTATTACCTCAATCTGGAATATATTTGTGTTTGAACCGATTTTAAACACCCTTTGAGCAGACCAAGAGCGTTAAAGCGACCACATACTTTAAGTTAATACTTCAACCTTGCCTTGATTTAGAGTTCTATAATTGTAAAGGAAAGGTAAATTGCTCTGTTATATTTTATATTAAAACTTTTAATTCGATTCTATAGACTGGCCGTTCTCGAAATAAACCATTAATCTCTTAAACAGTACTGCTCGTGTCTTCGTAGCATTCGGCTGGCTATCGCTATTACTTGACACTCGTGTTTTATAGAAAACGAGGATTGCCGATCGTAATTAAAAAACTGGTAGTACTGTAATATTCTGTACACATTTTAATTTTGGTTAACCTACATAGGTGCGGCCCGTTTAATGTTAATTTACGTTACGTATTCTTGGTCAATTTGTGTCACTGAACATTTTGCTAAATAGACGATTCCGTACTGAGCCAGAGATTCTACAACTTTCTGTGACCCACTCAAGGTATGTTATAAGCGTCAGTGATTGGGTTCATGTCAAATCAGCACTTAATTAGTATTAAGGGAGACATTCTATATTCTATGACTGCTATTAAAATATTCTTACACTCTTGACATCGTACAATAACATATTAATATACTAATTCTGACCTAAAACATCGTTTTCTAATGAAATTGTATTTTTTTTCTCTGCATTATAGTGTAACAGATTAAACGCTAGTCGCTAATGGGACACTGTTGTGGACGGTCAAGTTGAACTAGCCCAACTATTTAACTAAACGTGCCAATTCAATATGAAAGATATTTTATAAAAGACAAGAGTTGAACTAATAGCGTTGTAAATAAATCATGAAAAAGATTAACCTATCTGCAAACGATCTTCATCTCGTTGACTTGCAGATTGAGCCTAATCCGGCTAGTGCACACTCGTTTCACCTTTAACTTGGTAGATACTCAGAAAGATACCTAAAGCGTGGAAGCCGGGTAAAATAGCAATCGCCGACAACTTTTTATTTGTTTTAGTTTGTTACTAAGTGGTACACCACGATAACTTATCATTGATAAAAAGAGCCGAGAAACTTCCTTGTTACTTTGAAAGAAAAAACACAAGTAAAATTACTAACTGGGGTTTTATTCTAATTTGTTTTAGCCTATCTTGCTTCGTATAAACGTAATCAATCAATCGATATCTCTTAGGGCCGAGTTCACCAACAATTAAACGGACGATTAGCGGTTTAACGGGTGTCAAATGTATTGACTAACAGCTGATTAAGACTTAACCGTCCGTTTAATTGTTGGTGAACTCGCCCCTTATAAAGACTGTACACGATAAAATCCGGGCATGCATGCTCTGGTGTCTCTTTACAATGAATGCATAATTTTAAGCAGTTTTTTATTTTATTAACTTATATAATTATAATACTATATTATAAAATAAAATCGTATCATAATGTATGGGTATGTGTGAGTTTTCGCCGAATATATTATATCATACCTTTCTTCTCCTGTCCAGCGTTTTTTGACAATCTTCACTCGCTTCCTGCTACAATGTCACAACTGTATTTATATTTTTACAAGCTGTTTTACGCACATTAGAATGTCGTCTTACCAAAAAAACTGCTTTTTGAAACTCATTTCTATTTGTAGTAGTCAGGAAGACTTTACTCCAAGCACTGAAAGTTATTTTTGTATGGGAGGCATTTATTTGCCAAAAAGTCAAATTCACCAAAGTTAAAAAACCTGAGAACTATCTCAATCTACAATTAGAAAAGTTTTAACTATTGTGAAAAGATAATGTAAAAAGGTATAATTTGGCTTGTATAATTAAAAATAATAACATGTTTATAACAGGAGAATTTGGTAAAGACTGTCAGTAGACCGTGTACAAAAAAATATTGGTACTGTGAATTATATAATGGTCTAAGTCACAAACGCCCTAACATTTTATTATGATTGCATTTTTACTATGAAGTTTCATAACCACTATTACAAAAAAGGGCTACTTGAAAATTAGCATTCATTAAAAAAATACACCAGAGCATGCATGCCCGGATTTTATCGTAGTATAGGTAATTTAATTATGTTTTTCACCTGTACTGTCAAGTGAGTACAAGCTACCATAACGCCAGCAATATAATTACTACATAAAAGACAGATGGAAAGGAATGGCGAATCTAATTAAGTTATTATTCACTGTAACCTTAGACAACCGCCGTCATCTTTCACCGTGTCCATTTTTATTTTTATAGTGGATTAACAGCGTTTAATTTGATTGTTATGTTTTGGGATTGCAGTATACTTAATGAGAATTATTATCATCGGGAATTTGCTAATGGCTCTTTTTTTTCACATGACATACCGTATCATATACCCCGGCTAGTTCGATTTGAGAGTATCAAATCAGATAGATTTGATGGCTACATATTGTGCTTCCTTTTCTGTAAAGAAAAGTTGGCGCTTTCTAGGTTTGTATGTATTAAAACGCTATTCAGCGACATTGTATAAATCCTGCAGCATTTAATTACCTACTTATATTATATTTAATTTATTGAAATCATGTTATATATTTTTAGGATATAGTTAAATTGGTTGATTTTAAATGTGATATAATGATTAACCATAATTGCATTAAAGTGGTTGACCGTTTCTTCTATTCAGCTGTTGGCATTAATTGAAGCGTATACTTAACATATTTTTGTTTGTTATCTTATGCCAATAGTATAAACGAAATTTCATTTAATGGCTCTTGTGTGACATACATCTGCTCTTACGTATTATACTTGTTTTATATTATACAATGGAATCATTTAACAGACCTGCAAGCTTATTGCATAATGCGCGCACTACATTCACGCGCGAACGCGTGAAACTGTGAATGTGGAGGGCGTTCGCGGGTAAGCGCCTTGTTAAAGGCCCAGCCACACCGTTTGCGTGACGTGCACGTGCGCGTTCGCTTTCCACTGCGTTGTATAGTGACATGTCGTTATGAGAATTCATACTATACAACGTAGTGGAAAGCGAACGCGCACGTGCAGCGGTGTGGCTGGGTCTTAACGCCTTGTTGTCGGTATTTTGGCCCGCGTCAAAGGGCCGCGAACGCGCGAACGCAACAAGGCTCCACATTCACGCGCAACTTTTATAAAATATTAGCCTAATACCACTAATACTGTTCAATATATTCTAACAAGGAAAGGTACCCAACTGTCCGGCTCCGATTTGGTTTGTTTTGATATATGTTAGAGAGTAGTCTAAAATAACAGACACGTATTTTTTTTTAGCGGCCCAAACTCAACCTGTTGGGAGAAAATGACCTCCAAAGTACTGAAAAGTGACTAAACCCTCTAACTTCTATAGAGAATTAAAAAAAACAACATGCTATTTTCCTACTTTTTTTGATTATATGTTTAAGAACATGAAAAAATAATGCACACTTGTTTTGTTATATCGGCTAAAACTCATATTTAAAAAAAAAAAACAAATAATATTCAGTGTAGGTATCTTTAATGAGAAGTGTAACTTTGAAGGCAATTTTTTTTTTTTCAATTTGAGTTTTAGCCGATATAACAAAACACGTGTGCATTATTTTTTCATGTTCTTAAACATATAATCAAAAAAAGTAGGAAAATAGCATGTTGTTTTTTTAATTTTCTATAGAAGTTAGAGGGTTTAGTCACTTTTCAGTACTTTGGGAGGTCATTTCTCCCAACAGGTTGAGTTTGGGCCGCTAAAAAAAAATACGTGTCTGTTATTTTAGACTACTCTCTAACATATATCAAAATAAACCAAATCGGAGCCGGACAGGTGGGTACCTTTCCTTGTAAGAATATTCTATTACGATGTATACTCGTCATCCACCATCTTCGTTTCCTCCATTTCTTTTTAATTTGGTTTTTACTTTTAATGTAGATTTACATCGTCGAGCGCGCGAACTATACTGTGAACAAAATTGTGAACACTGAACGTGGAGCCTTGGAGAGCCGCGAATTGCGCGTGAATGTAGTGCGCGCATAACGCACTCGCAATAGTTTTCATTTTGACAGCCCGAATCCCAAGGCGAATGAAAAATCATTGTTCCACTTTGAAGTCGATTGAGATTGCGAGTGCGTTAGGCAAAAGGCCAGCGGGGCCCGTATTAAGGATGATTTCCACCAAACGGCTCGCATAGCATCGGATCGCAAAGGATACGAACGGATGCGGCGACAGCCGATCGCGTCGGTTAAAATTATTGTCTATTTATTACGGAGCGATCGCGCGTCGCAGCATACTTTCGGCTACGATCGCGTGTCGCGGAAAGAACCCCGCGGTTAAGCTTGGTAATATAGACTTTAAATACTGTGTACATGATTTAATATCGTTTAAAGATTGTAGAATCCGTTCCGATCCGAGCCGTTTGGTGGAAATCATCCTTTATGGTACCTTTATCGTGGTAGATAAAGCATCTTCATCAGCCGTCACTCGCGCATTTGTATACTGGTCAGAAAGTGACAGACGTTTTATCCACGTTTACCCACTTCGATAAACAAAGCCATAATAGGCCCGCTGTCAATAAAAGCGATTATGGTACATTGCGAAAGCTCCTGAAACAACGTTCGGGTTTGCACTTCTGTCTCGCTTTCCCTCCTACGCTCTTATGCGAGCCTTACCGACTTGACCCGAACCCGAGAGACTTCTCTCTAAGACCTCTTGCACTGTAAATATACAGGGTGGAAAGTTGAGATGGGGCATTAAGGGCAGCTACCAAATCCCTTGCTGCCACGCGAAAGTGATCTTAGGAGACCTTTCCCAACTTTTTGAGTGATGACAATCGACATTCACAGATTTTTGATAAAATGTACAGTCAGCGAGAAAATCTTCAGAACTGAGTTTTTTTTTTAATGCCAATCGATCCCATTCCCATAAAGGATTAAAACACTCTTAGAGACCAACTGAGGTATTAAGCTTTGAACCGTTATTTGAAGCCTAAATAAATAAATAATTGAGAGAAGCGAACTTGATTTCCTGTAACGAATCGGTTATACTTTGAATACACCCACTTGCTATCATCGTGACGTACATCCTGTGCACCAGGTAGGCAGGTGAGCCTGGGCGGGCTCGGCCACTCTCCCGTCATTGGCGTTTTGATTGCCATAGCAATCGGTTGTGCTGCAGGTATTAGTTACCTTGATTTTTATTGCTTTAAATTCTTAAAAAATAATTTAAAAAGCTTAACATTTTGTTAACGATGTTATCGTTCGTTTTTTAAACTGAATATTTTTGCAGATTACTTCTAATCTTTGCTACGATGGGAAGTGATACGGAATCACCGGATTCCAGCGATACTTCCTCATCATCGGATGCACCCGCTGCGGAATCGGCTACGGCGCAGTCTGTGGAGGCGTTGGAGCGCGACCCTCCTCGAGCTGGCTTGAAAAGAAAGTCCAAAAAGAAGAAGGATAAACGCAGGCACAAGCGACGCCGTATGTCGTCTACTGCCGAGGCCATAAGGTACCTAACTGGGCAAGTAAGTGGTATATCAAATTTTCTTGCGGGTAACGGGGCATTTCAACCCTCAGTTCACTCTACCCCTGGTGTAGCAGAATTGAATAACTCTGGTGTTAGTGCGGACGTTAGTGGTGAACTTTTTTGGGATGACGGGGCCGGGACCGCGCCTGCGCCTATTGTGCCATCTGCGCCTGAGTGCTCATTTCAGTTGCCATTGAATACGACTTTAAAAGAACCAGCTATGCCTAGATCGTCACCAGAACTCGTGCAGCTTATTAATAATATACAGCGTTTCAATACAGAGGACTGGGGCAGTGTACGGTACATAGACTCACAAAAACTGTACTGTTCCGCACCGGGTTTTACCAATTTAGAGACTAACGATGAGGTCAAGCCTTTCGATAAATTTAATTCAATCGCTCTTATTGAACGGGGGTTCGCGGCCATAACCCAGGCGGTTATTAAGCAGAACGAGGCAGCTCAGAACGGATTTAAAAATTTAGTAGAATGGTCTAATACCGTGGGCCAGCTCACACCAAAGTTAATCGAAGATAAGCTTAATGAAATTTTCGTGCAGGGTAGCTTTCAGAAAATAAGTAATGATGTTTTGCAAATGGCATGTGGCCACAGATCCGAGTTGATACAGCAAAGACGTGACGGTATTTTGCGATCAGTTAAAGACACTTTTCTGAAGGCTAGTTTAAAGAGAATTCCGCCTACATGCGATTTCTTGTTTAATAAAGACGCGTTTTCTAATGCAATTGAAAAAGCCGGTGGCTCATCTAAAGTCTTTTGGCCCCCTCGAGCGCCATCTTTGAATAAAGCTGCTGCGCAAGCTCAGCCACAACAGCAAGCTCAGGCCCTGCCTAGTTATGCTAATAGCCATACGAATAGAATCCCGCCTTCATTTAACGCAAACTACGCATACCCTGATTTTTTCATAAATCAAATGCCGGGTCAGGTTGTAAATAATCAGTTGCCGCCACGTAACTACCCTCAATTTGCTCAACGGAGGCAGACTGGTCAACAAACAAGGCCCTCGCGTCCGAGGCCGAGTCGTACCTTTCAAGGTCAAGACAGTTACGCCAGTAACAGAGGAGGTAGATTTTCAGGCCCCTCCACGTCACGTGGGCATTCAAGAAAGAGATTTTGACTCGAGCGAGTTTCAGGCGGGTCGATTATTAAACTACGCGAGACGCTGGAAAGATCTACAGGCTCCAACAACACTAATCCAAATTATTCAGAATTTTCGAATACCTTTCATAGCCAAACCCCCTTTGTTTTCAAAAAATATAAGCAATCATCCTTTGCAAACCCCGAAACATCACGATATGGACCAGATAATAAACAAAATGTTGCAAATGAAAGTGTTGGAGCCTGCGGATCACAGCCCCAGTTTTGTGTCTCCGATGTTCCTCATACCAAAAAGCGACGGCTCGGCCCGCCCGATATTCAATTTGAAAAACCTGAACAAGTACGTTCTAGTGAAACCATTTCGACTTATAAACATGCACAGGATAGCTACGTTCCTGCAACCACAGGACTGGCTAGTCAAAATAGATCTGTCAAATGCGTACTTCCACTTATCAGTAGCCAGAGCACACAGATGCTTCCTTCGACTTGTTTACAATCGACAATTATTGCAAATGACTTGCCTGCCGTTTGGTCTGGCATGTGCACCAAGGGTTTTCGCATCCCTAACCAATTGGGTAGCGCAGATACTAAGGAAAAAGGGCATTCGGGTAGCAGTTTATTTGGACGATTTTTTAATAGCCAATCAGGACCCTCATGTCCTTACCCAACAGGTTCGCGAAGCGACTTGTTTATTAGAACATCTAGGATGGCAAATCAATTATGCAAAATCAATATTGACTCCTCACATAAGTCTCCAATATTTGGGCATAGTTTGGAACCCGCACACAAACAAAAAATTCCTTCCAATTCAAAAAGTAAAAGACGTGTTAAAAAAGTTGCTACACTTACTCAAAAGAAAAAAGGCTACGTTGCGCGAGGTTCAGAGCATAATAGGAATGGCAAATTTTGCGAGTTTTACAGTACCGAGAGGTCGCTTGAACCACAGAGCTCTTCTCAGGCATTGTATAGAGCTCCTGGCAATGAATCCTCGTTACCGCTATCCGATTCCAGCCGCAGCATTGACAGAGTTAGAGTGGTGGAGCAGCAACCTCAGGAAACAGTCTCCGATCCTTTTTCCACCTGCCACTCATTATTTGGTGACAGATGCATCGGGGATAGCTTGGGGCGCGCAGATAGACACCGTGAAACTGTCAGGTCGCTGGTCTCTAGAGGAGGCGAAGTTGCATTCCAACCACCGCGAAATGTTAGTAATTTGGTATGTGTTAAAAGATCACGCTCAGCACCTGGCCGGTTCCACTTTATTAATACAGTCGGACAACAGGACTGTGGTTGCTTATGTCAGGAACGAGGGCGGCACAAAGTCTGCACCTTTAATGGACTTGACGTACAAAATTTTCAAGCTGTTAGATCTGTTCAAAATTCATGCAGAGATACATTACTTGCCAGGCAGGTTCAACAGCGAGGCAGATCACCTGTCACGACTTACGGGACCTCCAGAATGGCACCTTTTACCGCCAGTAATAAATGTGATATTTGCCAAATTTGGCCGTCCAGTAATAGACCTTTTTGCATCTGCCGTCGCGCACGTACTCCCGATATATGGAACACTAGACCTTACAGACAGACAGGCTTGCCTTTACAATGCCTTCAGCCAAGAATGGGATTATCCTCTCGCTTGGGTATTTCCACCGCCTTTCCTGATCCCCCGCGTGCTACAACACCTAAACACAGCGAGAGGGACTTACCTTGTCGTAGCCCCGCGATGGATGAAAGTATTTTGGCGTCCCGACCTCAAGAACCGAGCCCTGAGCCCCCCATTTACGATCCACAACCTGGACACAGTGCTAGTAGATGCGACGACGGGCCATCCACCTCCAATGTCTCAGGAAATGGTTCTAGAGGTGTGGAGATGTGGGGGTGGACAGACACGCTAAAAGACTGGTCTCAAGACCAGCTTGCGGTGCTGCGGAAAGGTTGGCGGGACTCTTCAGTAAAAACTTACGAGGTAGCGTGGCAAAGGTGGTGTACCTGGGCTAGGCAAAACTTAGTTAATATATCTGAACCACAAGGTGCAGATTTAGCTAGGTTTTTAATTGACCTTCATCTTAGGCAGGGTTTGTCTTACAACACTATATTGGTTTATAAGTCTGCTGTTTCTACGCTCGGTGATCCCAATATGAATAACCGTCTAAGTGCACATTTATTAGTTCGACAGGCATTAAAGTCCATTAGAATAAGTAGTTCAAATGAAAAACCTAATCTGAAAACTCCTATATGGGATACAGATATTCTAGTTAATTGGTTAAAACATAACCCCTGCAATGAGAACAGTTTGTATGAATGCTCTGCGCGGGCCGCGATTTTGTTGTTGTTATGCTCAGCCCGGCGTGTGCATGATTTGACGTTATTAGTAACAGATGCTGAAAGATGTGTATTTTTAGAAGATTCTGTCACTTTTTGGCCAATCTATGGATCCAAGACTGACACAGTAGTCAATCGCCAATCCGGATGGCGGATTTTTAAAAATAAGGACTGTCAAGCCTTGGATCCATTTATCTGGATAAAAAGAGTAATTTTACTTTCACAAGCTAGGCGTTTATCGAGTGGTGTTAATAATTTATTTCTTACTGCATGTGGGAAACCCAAAGCAGCGTCACGGACGAATATTGCAGGTTGGATTAGAAAGATTCTGTTGCAGGCCGGGATTACCGCCAGCGCCGGCAGCATCCGGCCTGCAGTAGCGTCTAAAAGTTGGGTCCAGAATTGCCCTTTAGATAAAATTTTAGCCCGAGGAAACTGGCGCTCACAAAACACTTTTTTGAAATACTATTGTAGAGTCATTAAACCTCCTGTTTCATCACAATCTATTACAAATTTATTTACACCAGTAGATGAGTGAAAAATGATTCACTTTTAATATTTGTAACTTAAATGTTCACGTTTATATAATTTGTGTTGGAGTTTATTTATAAGATTTATGTTTCAAATTTGTTTCTGCGCTTAAATTAAATAAGCGGAATAATAAAGTGCTAATATCTAAGTTATGATGTTATTTAAGTTGCTGGTATAACAAGCGCCGATATTTGTGTAATATTTTTACCTATGTTGCAAACAGATCAGTCAAATTAAATGATTTAATCAGACTATCGTTTTTATTATTTTACTCTATCAAATTATTTCTCACATTGGCGTCATCCTGTCCACCAGGCGATAACAAACAGGTCTCAATTATTTATTTATTTAGGCTTCAAATAACGGTTCAAAGCTTAATATCAGCGTTTTACCTACCATTAAAACGCTTATTAAGCGATAACCTTATTTGAAGCCTAATATTTAAAATCTGCCTGATGGGAGCATCAAAATATTTGAGATACAATGACGGGAGAGTGGCCGAGCCCGCCCAGGCTCACCTGCCTACCTGGTGCACAGGATGTACGTCACGATGATAGCAAGTGGGTGTATTCAAAGTATAACCGATTCGTTACAGGAAATCAAGTTCGCTTCTCTCAATTATTTATTTATTTAGGCTTCAAATAAGGTTATCGCTTAATAAGCGTTTTAATGGTAGGTAAAACGCTGATATTAGAACACCCACAAATCAAAGAAAACTTTATCCATAAAATTTAGTAGGGTAAAAGCAAAGTGGAATTTACTTAAGCTTAAAGATCATGAATTTTTATGAGGACAACTTCCATTAGGACATTAAAAATGAGAACAATCGGTATTCTTACAAATAAAAAAAACACTAAATACGATACGTACTTTTTGCTACATAGATAAATCTGGCCGTCATGGGTGAAAAAGCTTAGTAATTAAAAAATAATGTAGGAAGAAAATTTAAATTTTGAATTTAGAACAGTGACGATATCTGATGTTTTATTTCAATTTTTGTTCTTTAACTGTAAAGGGCAGTTACGCGTAAAAAAACCACATGCGAAGGACCTTTCTTCTCTGTTATTACTGTTATTACCCAATTAAATGTGTGGAAAACGTTTTCTTTGATTTATGGGTGTTCTAGTACTCCAACCTCAGTTGAATTCAAAGAGTGTTTTAATCATTTATGGGAGATCGATTGAAATTAAAAAAAAAGAACTCAATTCTGTTGATTTTCTCACTGACAGTACATTTTATCAAAAATCAGTGAATGTCGATTGTCTTCACTCAAAAAGTTGGGAAAGGTCTCCTAAGATCATTTTCGCGTGGCAGCAAGGGATCTGGTAACTGCCCTTAGTGCCCCATCTCAACTTTCCACCCTGTATTTGTTTCCAGTTTTAGACAGCGCAAAAACAAAATCTAGCATAGTCTAGATCAACATCATAGTTTCAATAAAAAGACACGTGTCAATATTCACAGTGTAAATTCTCAAGACAAAAATGATCTCTATGTATAGGAATCCCTATACTATTGTTTATTGTATACTGAAATGAAAATACAAGATGTATTTTACTGTAAATAAATGTTAAAAATTGTTAAAAGAATTGCCTATAAATAAAAACTGTGAATTCAGGTTGTTTTTTAATCGGGAATATTACCTTTTTTAGTAAAAAGCTGTTTTAACTAATCCTTGCGGTAACCCATGATTTTATCGAAGTTCACTTCATCAATTCTATCGAATTCATTTCATTGAACGCTATTTTCCGCTTAAACCATGATGTTTTCAGAATATCTTAAACATACGTAGGTAAGCTAGGTTAGGTTAGACTTCTGACTACCAAAAACATGCGACGAGAAATGCCTTTAGATGAAATTAAAGTGCTGCGTAATGATAAGTTCGTTGAAAGTAGATTCGATACAATAATAAAACCATTTGTTTTTGACGTGTTTATTATTATAAATAAATCATTCGTCTTTGACTACAGCTGACATGAAAATGTGTCCCCTACTGGGACCTTACTTAGTAGTAGAAGTAGAACATCTATTCTAGGTGATATTTCGGTCGATGCATGTGGAATAAGTACATGATCTAGTTTAATGTGGACACAAATCCAACGAGCCAGCAGGGCACTGCTAAGTGCTACCGTACAACAACCCCTCTGAGGGGCTCCCATTTTCGGGCAGATTATAAGCTGCCTAGCCTAACTGACCCGTCCTACATAATTTTATCAAGTAACAAATGGTAAAAAAGAATGTTTTTTTCAAAATTTATAACCTTGTATTGGAAACTTTTATTGGGTACTTAGGGCCGTATTAATAAACTCATCTTGGCTGAGATGCCCGTCACAAGATACGTCAAAGTAAACGTCAAACCATAGAACACTGTCATTTTTGACGCATCTCGAGATGAGCATTAGAGTTGAGATTAGTTTATTAATACGGCCCTTAGTGTCTCATGGTAATGTTGGGATAGGTCATCTTCTTACATAATCTCACCACTTACAGCATTTATACACAATTGTGTTATGGTTATGTAGTCTTAAATTTTGCCTCATAAAAAGGACATCAAAAAAAAAACGAAATTTAGAGCCTGTAAACCACGTTATGTACACTGATTAATTTTAATAAACCATAATTTAATAATTATTAGAGGGGTTTTCATTACATCAACATATAAAAATTTACTTGACTGACCTTCCCTATAAACGTCATAGAAATATACATTATATTATACACATTACTTTAGAAATTCAATTATAAGGAGGAGGTCTATTATTCGAAGAGTTAATGCGGCAAATTCGAAACGAGTGTGCCTAAATTTTACGTCAGACGTCAAACTTTATTGTAGACTATAATCGAGCTCGATGTTTCTATACGTAATTTTTGACTTTATGTAAAAGTAGCTTCTGCCCGTGACTTCGTCCGCGTAGATTTCGATTATCGATTTCCCCTGGGGAACTTTAAAATTTCCGGGATGAAAATTAAATTAGCCTATCGTCGGCCTAAATTGCAAACCTGCTAAATCCATTTTTAGGATTTAGCAGTTTTGCATTCTAAATAGATGAAATAAAGTGCAAACCTGCTAAATCCTAAAAATGGATTTAGCAGGTTTGCAATTTAGGCCGACGCTATGTGTTAATCCAAGGTATAAGCATCATGCAACTCCATCTAGCCGTTGTTGCAGCGTGAAGGAGTGAAAAGCTAAAACACCAACTTTCGCATTTATAATATTAGTAGGATTAGAGATAATCGTTTCGAATTAGCCCCAATATCTCCTTTTACACCAAATTCAACACAAGGGACTATGCTTCTTATAATTTAAAAAATAATTTAACTAATTACGCATAGTACTAACAAATATCACAAAAAGTTAAAAAGGTATCATAGACATGGATAATGTATATTTGCGTCTAATTAGAAGAACGACTATTCATACACATCGGTACACTACATTAAATTAAAACTTTTCTTTACTTAAATTTACGGACTTAGATGGGAAAAATGCTTAACTAAAATTAACATTTACGAACTTCATCAGATTAATAAATATATAATTATAGTTCATAGGCGGACTGACACAAACAATAATACGTGTGTATAGGAGATAGTTCTAATGAGACCATAGCCATTTGAAAGCCATAACTAAACAGCATTTTCGCTTGCGGCACAAAAATCCACTGCTGTCGTTCCGATTGCGGCGTTCAAAACGTATATACATAACATCGCTAATATTTCTTAGGCATTAGCGCCACCAGAGTCGGATATTTCTCGAGTTTCTTCGAGCTCCACTTCGGCGATGACGATGGTGCATTCGAGGGTCTTGTCAGTCTCCGAGTGCTCGTTCTTGAAGCGCAGGAAGTTCAGGGCCTGGTCCAGAGATAAGTGGAAGCAGTCCTGCCGGCTCGAGTTCATGGCAGAGTTCTCGAGGTCGCTATGCGTGCTCCGCTTGTAGGTTAGTTTTCGAGAGTTGTGGCGCCCCGATACGGTCACCTGTGATATTTTTGCACTTAGTTTACCTCTTAAAGTTGACAATACTAGGAATGGATATGAGAAGGATTGATGATCTCAATACGATTAATAATAAAAAGTCTGGGACGCATGCATGTTTATACTAAGCACTATTTATTGACAATGCATTGGCAATTGACAAAATTAAATAAGCTAGTTTAAAGTTGAATTAATTCAAGCTAGCCGAACTTTTAAGACCCATCAGTTGAACAAAGTCATATCCATTTTCTATCTACATGTAATTCGTGCTAGCTTTATTAGGAAGGCAGCAAGCGACATTTGATCTTGAAATCATGATTCAATTTGAAACAAGGTGCTCCGTTAACAAGAAATTTTACTCGTAGCTGTAGTCTGTTGAACACAGAGTGCGCTAGGGTTACCTCGTAGGTGTAGTTCTTGGCGAGGTTCTGCGGGCCGACGAAGGCGACGTAGACGACGACGCCCCAGGTGCGCACGTCGACGTCGACGCGCGCGTGGAACAGCTGGTCCAGCGCCGCCACGCACCAGTGCTGGTGCTGCTCGCAGTTCACGCGCAATGACACGCGCTGCCGGGCGCCGTTGCGGAAGTGCTCGGGGTGACACGTCTGCAACAAAACACTCATTCAACATCAACCGTACAGGACACATAAATCGCATTTTTCAACAAAATATGAAAATACAGTAAAAGAGATCACCAAAAGTGACATTAAAATTAAAATCAGTCAAATAACACGGATGATACAAGCATTTTAAACTGCTATTTATATAGCGCAGCGATTAGATAGAGAGATCCGATATGCACTGTGACGTCATGTAACGGGTCAGCCATATAAACTGCATGTGAAATTCTGTTCTGCTAGAAAGACAAATCGTCGTTGGCTTATATCTTGGTTATATTTATACGCACCGTGCCGGCACGGGTAGCGCAGGATGGCTGCCCCCTGACACCAACCTATAAGTGTTTGACGGACCTGGCAGTGGTGGCGCAGCAGCATGAGCGCCATGGTGGGCGCGGCGGCGCAGGCGGGCAGCGGGCAGGCGTAGCGGCGCGACACGCACGACGCCTCGTGCCGCGCGCCCGCAGCCGTGCCGGCACGGGTAGCGCAGGATGGCTGCCCCCTGACACCAACCTATAAGTGTTTGACGGACCTGGCAGTGGTGGCGCAGCAGCATGAGCGCCATGGTGGGCGCGGCGGCGCAGGCGGGCAGCGGGCAGGCGTAGCGGCGCGACACGCACGACGCCTCGTGCCGCGCGCCCGCAGCCGTGCCGGCACGGGTAGCGCAGGATGGCTGCCCCCTGACACCAACCTATAAGTGTTTGACGGACCTGGCAGTGGTGGCGCAGCAGCATGAGCGCCATGGTGGGCGCGGCGGCGCAGGCGGGCAGCGGGCAGGCGTAGCGGCGCGACACGCACGACGCCTCGTGCCGCGCGCCCGCAGCCGTGCCGGCACGGGTAGCGCAGGATGGCTGCCCCCTGACACCAACCTATAAGTGTTTGACGGACCTGGCAGTGGTGGCGCAGCAGCATGAGCGCCATGGTGGGCGCGGCGGCGCAGGCGGGCAGCGGGCAGGCGTAGCGGCGCGACACGCACGACGCCTCGTGCCGCGCGCCCGCAGCCGTGCCGGCACGGGTAGCGCAGGATGGCTGCCCCCTGACACCAACCTATAAGTGTTTGACGGACCTGGCAGTGGTGGCGCAGCAGCATGAGCGCCATGGTGGGCGCGGCGGCGCAGGCGGGCAGCGGGCAGGCGTAGCGGCGCGACACGCACGACGCCTCGTGCCGCGCGCCCGCAGCCGTGCCGGCACGGGTAGCGCAGGATGGCTGCCCCCTGACACCAACCTATAAGTGTTTGACGGACCTGGCAGTGGTGGCGCAGCAGCATGAGCGCCATGGTGGGCGCGGCGGCGCAGGCGGGCAGCGGGCAGGCGTAGCGGCGCGACACGCACGACGCCTCGTGCCGCGCGCCCGCAGCCGTGCCGGCACGGGTAGCGCAGGATGGCTGCCCCCTGACACCAACCTATAAGTGTTTGACGGACCTGGCAGTGGTGGCGCAGCAGCATGAGCGCCATGGTGGGCGCGGCGGCGCAGGCGGGCAGCGGGCAGGCGTAGCGGCGCGACACGCACGACGCCTCGTGCCGCGCGCCCGCAGCCGTGCCGGCACGGGTAGCGCAGGATGGCTGCCCCCTGACACCAACCTATAAGTGTTTGACGGACCTGGCAGTGGTGGCGCAGCAGCATGAGCGCCATGGTGGGCGCGGCGGCGCAGGCGGGCAGCGGGCAGGCGTAGCGGCGCGACACGCACGACGCCTCGTGCCGCGCGCCCGCAGCCGTGCCGGCACGGGTAGCGCAGGATGGCTGCCCCCTGACACCAACCTATAAGTGTTTGACGGACCTGGCAGTGGTGGCGCAGCAGCATGAGCGCCATGGTGGGCGCGGCGGCGCAGGCGGGCAGCGGGCAGGCGTAGCGGCGCGACACGCACGACGCCTCGTGCCGCGCGCCCGCAGCCGTGCCGGCACGGGTAGCGCAGGATGGCTGCCCCCTGACACCAACCTATAAGTGTTTGACGGACCTGGCAGTGGTGGCGCAGCAGCATGAGCGCCATGGTGGGCGCGGCGGCGCAGGCGGGCAGCGGGCAGGCGTAGCGGCGCGACACGCACGACGCCTCGTGCCGCGCGCCCGCAGCCGTGCCGGCACGGGTAGCGCAGGATGGCTGCCCCCTGACACCAACCTATAAGTGTTTGACGGACCTGGCAGTGGTGGCGCAGCAGCATGAGCGCCATGGTGGGCGCGGCGGCGCAGGCGGGCAGCGGGCAGGCGTAGCGGCGCGACACGCACGACGCCTCGTGCCGCGCGCCCGCAGCCGTGCCGGCACGGGTAGCGCAGGATGGCTGCCCCCTGACACCAACCTATAAGTGTTTGACGGACCTGGCAGTGGTGGCGCAGCAGCATGAGCGCCATGGTGGGCGCGGCGGCGCAGGCGGGCAGCGGGCAGGCGTAGCGGCGCGACACGCACGACGCCTCGTGCCGCGCGCCCGCAGCCGTGCCGGCACGGGTAGCGCAGGATGGCTGCCCCCTGACACCAACCTATAAGTGTTTGACGGACCTGGCAGTGGTGGCGCAGCAGCATGAGCGCCATGGTGGGCGCGGCGGCGCAGGCGGGCAGCGGGCAGGCGTAGCGGCGCGACACGCACGACGCCTCGTGCCGCGCGCCCGCAGCCGTGCCGGCACGGGTAGCGCAGGATGGCTGCCCCCTGACACCAACCTATAAGTGTTTGACGGACCTGGCAGTGGTGGCGCAGCAGCATGAGCGCCATGGTGGGCGCGGCGGCGCAGGCGGGCAGCGGGCAGGCGTAGCGGCGCGACACGCACGACGCCTCGTGCCGCGCGCCCGCAGCCGTGCCGGCACGGGTAGCGCAGGATGGCTGCCCCCTGACACCAACCTATAAGTGTTTGACGGACCTGGCAGTGGTGGCGCAGCAGCATGAGCGCCATGGTGGGCGCGGCGGCGCAGGCGGGCAGCGGGCAGGCGTAGCGGCGCGACACGCACGACGCCTCGTGCCGCGCGCCCGCAGCCGTGCCGGCACGGGTAGCGCAGGATGGCTGCCCCCTGACACCAACCTATAAGTGTTTGACGGACCTGGCAGTGGTGGCGCAGCAGCATGAGCGCCATGGTGGGCGCGGCGGCGCAGGCGGGCAGCGGGCAGGCGTAGCGGCGCGACACGCACGACGCCTCGTGCCGCGCGCCCGCAGCCGTGCCGGCACGGGTAGCGCAGGATGGCTGCCCCCTGACACCAACCTATAAGTGTTTGACGGACCTGGCAGTGGTGGCGCAGCAGCATGAGCGCCATGGTGGGCGCGGCGGCGCAGGCGGGCAGCGGGCAGGCGTAGCGGCGCGACACGCACGACGCCTCGTGCCGCGCGCCCGCAGCCGTGCCGGCACGGGTAGCGCAGGATGGCTGCCCCCTGACACCAACCTATAAGTGTTTGACGGACCTGGCAGTGGTGGCGCAGCAGCATGAGCGCCATGGTGGGCGCGGCGGCGCAGGCGGGCAGCGGGCAGGCGTAGCGGCGCGACACGCACGACGCCTCGTGCCGCGCGCCCGCAGCCGTGCCGGCACGGGTAGCGCAGGATGGCTGCCCCCTGACACCAACCTATAAGTGTTTGACGGACCTGGCAGTGGTGGCGCAGCAGCATGAGCGCCATGGTGGGCGCGGCGGCGCAGGCGGGCAGCGGGCAGGCGTAGCGGCGCGACACGCACGACGCCTCGTGCCGCGCGCGCCGCCCCGTGCGCACCTCGCGCCCGCAGCCGTGCCGGCACGGGTAGCGCAGGATGGCTGCCACCTGACACCAACATATTTATTAGCCAACTTCACTATTTAACCTAGCATCTGTGCGCCCTCTTTGTAGTTAAATAAGCTTAAACGTCAGCAAAAACGGGAATAAGCGAGTGTATGATGTTTCTTTATTTAGACCGATGAAAAAAGTATGGGTCGTGAACAGGGAATAAGTAAAAGTTCAAACACATCGCGAGCGTCATGTGGACGCAATCCGTGACGTGCAACGCGCTTCATCTCCATAAATGAACCCTAAGTTAGAAATTATTAAGAAAGAAAGAAGAACGAAAAGTCCTGTATTACTACACACAACAACAAAGAACAGCGAAATTCGTACAAAAAGAACCGTAAGGTGAAACGACGGAAAGTTAGAAATAGTTATAAAGATTGTACATTCGGTGAGCTGAGTACTCACATCCTCCATGGCGCGGTTCCGCACCGAGGAGAAGCTGGTGCGGCACACGGGGCAGGCCTCGAGCCGCGCGCGGCAGGCGCTGCACACGAGGTGCCCGCGCCGGCACTGCGCTATCGGCGGCTCCATCCACTCCATGCACACCGGGCACTCCAGCAGCCGGAGCAGGCTCTGCCCGTCGACACAGTAATACCATCAACATCTGCATTTTGTTACTACAAACATTTACTGCTCGGTATCGGGTGCAATGAAATGGATTAATCATTTTATTGTAGTTTTATCAGTTGACGTTTGTCCATTGGATTTTGATGTAAGTAGACGATGGCGTTGCTTGTAGCTTTTTAGGGTTCCGTAGTCAACAAAACCCCTATAGTTTCGTCATGTCCGTCCGCGGTTTTACTCAGAGACTCTTGGTACTATAAAAGCTGCTGATGTAATTTGGAATAGTTATAGATTTAAATTAATCGTACGCCGACAAAGTTGTAAAACCACAAGTTAGAAAAAAAATAGGGTACCACCGATAGTAAGACCGGGTGGTAAGGAGAAGTAATAAAAAAGTTTTTTACATTATAACACCGATTGATGTATCATTTAATAGTTGTTAAAAAATCACTATTTACGTATAACATTACATTATACATACAAAACTGGTCCAAGAACGAAACCTTGTGGCACGTCAGATAAGCTTTTTAGGGTTCCGTAGCCAAATGGCAAAAAACGGAACCCTTATAGATTCGTCATGTCTGTCCGTCTGTCCGTCCGTATGTCACAGCCACTTTATTCCGTAACTATAAGAGCTATACTGTGGAAACTTGGTAAGTAGATGTATTCGGTGAACCGCATTAAGATTTTCATACAAAAATAGAAAAAAAACAATAAATTTTTGCGGTTCCCCATACTTAGAACTGAAACTCAAAAATTTTTTTTTCATCAAACTCATACGTGTGGGGTATCTATGGATAGGTATTCAAAAATGATATTGAGGTTTCTATTATAATTTTTTTCTAAACTGAATAGTTTGCGCGAGAGACGCTTCCAAAGTGGAAAAATGTGTGTCCCCCCCCCCGTAACTTCTAAAATAAGGGAATGATAAATGTAAAAATAATATATGATGTACATTACCATGCAAACTTCCACCGAAAATTGGTTTGAACGAGATCTAATAATTAGTTTTTTTTTAATACGTTATAAATCGTAAACCGCATTTTACCTTTCATTCAATCAACTCCAATATAATAAAGAATAAAGAAAAACATTTTATTTAGATGTATAGTTGTACGGAACCCTACGTGCGCGAGTCCGACTCGCACTTGGCCGGTTTTTTATTTAGAATGATGATCCGAGGGCTCAGACAAGATGCACTACGCTAACTAACGTTTCTATTCGATTCGTTTTTAAACCAATCGCGTCACTGGTAGACCACGTGACTTTTCGTATCATGTCATCTTCCAGCGACGCGATTGGTTTAAAAACGAATCGAATAGAAACGTTAGTTAGCGTAGTGCATCTTGTCTGAGCCCTCTGGCGTCGCCGACCGTAACTTAAAAGATTCTTGTCGCGAACGTATTCTATAATAGAGTAGAGTAGTGAGTATATTCAAAGCGAGCGTTGGGGGACGACGATCCTTTATTTAACTCTGTTAGATACAGGTCAAAAAGCATCGAAAAGAAACGGAATCAATGTAATAAAACTCACCTGGTTTAGTACGGCGACGGATTCGTGCGTATCTCCTGTAACTAAATAAATGTTTTCGATAAGAGTACCTATTATAATATCTTAATTGCTACTAAAACTTTCTATTTTTTACATTAAATACCTTCTCTTTTCCTTTTTCTACGGCCCTGATAATCCGGATCCTCTGTAGGCACGCTGGAAGTTTCCTAAAAAAAAACAATATGTCATAAGTACAAAGTAGTTTTTCGAATCCAGTGAATTGTCAGTATTTGTGGGGATCGCCGGGGGCTAGTACGAGGGGCGCAGACCTCGCTGCAGGCGGGCGCGGCGGGCGCGGGCGCGGGCGCGGGCTCGCGCGGCGCCGCGCCGTCCTCCTCCAGCGTCATGGCGCCGGCTGACATGTTGATTGGCTCTTCCACTGCACAGAACACACAAATAATCAGTTACATAGAGAAAACAACACCCGGGTGGGGGGAGGTTTTAATGAGGTTATAACCACCACACCGAGCCTCGCAGGTCGCCGGTCTCGTTTCCTCTACTTAGGGATAGCTTTTGTCTTTAGGCGATGCATCCGACACTGGTAGTGGGAAATGCAGATATTCGTGCTCATCATACACGTCGCCCTAACCGCGGATCGAACCCGAGACCGCTAGCGTCGCAGTCGTAGGCAATGTCAACTAAGCTAAACGCTTCGTCAAACTAGAGTATTTATTAACACGAAACGATTTTTCCCGGTCGCAAATCACTGTCGCGGTTTCGCGTCGCGTTTGCCAATATCCCAATATAGCTGTACACATTCCAGACTAGTACAGTGCAGAGTTGGGCAAAAATTAACTTAAATATGAATAATTATAAAAACAGATTTTTTATTCTTAATTTGAAAAAAAGTTAATTTTGTAAATCCATCTTGACCAATTTTTCAATAGTCTGATTGATTAGAAGTTTGGTACTAAAGCAGACTAGATTTTATAACAATAGGTTTTTTTTTTGGTACCTTCGTAAGTTATGATTATCTGATGATGAAGCTAGAAAGTGAACAGCAAAACTCTGGCTAAATATATATCCTTTGCGTATTAAAGTAATTTGGTTGTTTATAGGTAATAAGTCGTATTTGCCCCGGATACCTGGACTATGCATTCTTATTCATGAAATATTATTTTAAAAAAAAACTTTTTTAAATCTATTTAATTAAAAACAAGTTATCTTCATCCATTTTTTAACCGACTTCAAAAAAAAGAGGGAGTTCTCAATTCGTCGGGTTTTTTTTTTTCTGACATACGAATTATTAAATCGACATGATTTCGTTCTTACGAATTCTTATTCAAATAATGATTTTATTCTCGAGTGCCCAACTCTGGTACACTGCTACAGAAACCAATAATGCGAGTGTGGATTCGCGACATCATTTACAGATAAATGATTATAAATATTAAATTAATAAGAACATGGAATTACCTTCGATAACCGTTTCCACATACTCATCATCAGTGCCTTCCGCAGGTTGTGGTGACGCGACCTGCACTTCCATATCTATAAAAACATTATTTTCCATCATTTGAAAAATGCAAACTATGGATTCGGTACCGACATGTAACGACCCTAACCCACAACGGAATTACCTTCATCAGACACCTGCGTAGCGGCAGTTGTGGTCCCATCCAAAGGGTCGGCCGCGGGCTGGTTCTCCGTGGCCCGCAACAAAATGACCTGCCGCCCGCTCGTCGAGCCCGCTCCTATCACCGGAAAAGACACAGCTTTCGTTGAGACACGAGATTATCGAGGCTTTACTATAAGGGCACAACACAGAGATATAACTGTACATAATAGACATTAAGCATTGGGATTGGTTATAAGTTCCTATTTATATCGCTTTTGTAGTTACCTTTCCGATAGGAACAGTCAAAAATATCTACACGCTTCTTTGCCACTGACGTTTGTGTATACTGACTGACTGTAGAGAAGCTAACTGAGAAAGCAAGTTAAATACGAACTTATCCGAAAAAGCTAAACGCGATTATCAACAATTGATACCTAGTAGTAGATTATACATTGTAGTGAAGGAAGAAAATATGGTAGCGGCAAAGTTTCGTTACCATAAGTTCCATGTGTAATGCTTAGGCGCTTGTGGAATGGCCAACAACCTAATTCAAGATAAAATTTATTCGACATGTGATTGTGAAACTAGATCAGACGTCATACTCATAAATCAATAATCAATTATTCAATCCTGAAAAAAAGTTTGTGCTTCTTATAACATTGTTGAGAATATTAGCGCCTTGATTCCATACGAGCATGTTTATTCAGCAAATAGGCCGCACGGGCACTTCGAAACGTTAAAAATCTACCACCTTTTAATGTGATACTATATTTTTTCCTTTAATTTATTTATATATTTATGGCACAGTAACAAATCACAAGCGGTAAAATGACAATAAAATCACATAACACAACATAGTCGTAAGCTCGCAACTGGATGACAACCGTGCACAGCACTCGACTAGTTTATACTCGACTACTTTACTTAATTCAATTGTAACAACTTATAAGTGAACGTACCAAAGGAAGGATACCGTCTTGCAACGAGCGGTGTGAAGTTGTGGTCTGGCTCCAACAGATCAGGAAAAGGACTCTGCCGTGCGGCGCGCGCTTGCGAAGACGCTCTCGCTCTAGATCTGAACAAGAATTCAGTAACGGTTCAAATACAATCAATATATCCTGGATGTTCCCCAACCTACCCTAGTTCTGCATACTTATAAACTTTTTTTATCAAAAACATGTATTTTCTTATCTCTGTATTTTAAGAAAAAAAAAGTTACCGCGAGGTAGAGAGTCTGCTAGAGCTGCCCAT
The DNA here is from genome assembly GCA_946894065.1 of Acleris literana. Taxonomy (NCBI): domain Eukaryota; kingdom Metazoa; phylum Arthropoda; class Insecta; order Lepidoptera; family Tortricidae; genus Acleris; species Acleris literana. Next base: position 10,804,594 of record OX335673.1, read on the forward strand.
TAGCGTCCAGAAGAGACGGTCGCGGTCGTGGCGCTGCTGGCGGCGCGAGGGCGTCGCAGAGGACGACGGCGCGGGCGCCTGCGACCCTGCAAATAAAAACGTTTTTAACCGACTTCAAAAAAGGAGGAGTTTTTTTTTTATGTATGTTCACCGATTACTCCGTCAATTGTGGACCGATTTTGAAAACTATTTTTTGGTTTGATAGAGTATACTTCCGAGGTGGTCCCATTGTCACCAAATCTGTATCTGATGAGGGGATCAGTGAGGAATTGAGGGAACTCCTCAAATATTGTAGGCAAACATATAGCGATTTTAGTATTTTTAGTAACAAGTCCAGCATTTGCATTCAGAAAGTATCATTTGGTGTAGTGGAACTGATAATGAAGACCACAGATGGCCACCGGAACTCCTCAATGGTACCGATTTCAAGGGTGGCGATAAGATATCTCGATTAAGATAGTTGAGCGACTACCTACAACGAATAATATTTACTTGTTCAAATATGACTATGACTTTCCCGCGGCGTTGCTTGCGGCGCGCTTGATATAAGTTAAAGTTTCATTTCAACTAAGAAGTGGGACTACGTAACAGCGTATTATGATCACTAAAAAGTATAAAATAAAATAAATGTTTTATTGCCGAGTTAGAATAGTGCCACTCCATGTCTTCCCGTCGATGTCGTAAGAGACGACTAAGGGAATAAAGGCTTGTAGTACTGTTAGGCGATGGGCTTGCAACCTGTCACTAATACGCTGGTAAACATCTTAGCCTAATTGTGCAAATTGTGGTTATAGAATTATCAACAAGTTTTTAGAGATGTTTGTAATTCTGTAGCTCTGCCTACCCCACTCTGGGAACGAAGGCGTGAGATTATGTATGTATGTATGTATGTTTTAAAAAACAAAAAACCGCCTTCAAAAACGCAAAAAATAACTTCTTTAAAATTGTAGGCACCTAATAGGTTAGTCCAACTGAAGTCGGCGAACACAACATTTTCAACAAAAAGCCGACATCAATTGGACTAACCTATTAGGTGCCTACAATTTTAAAGAAGTTATTTTTTCGCTTTTTTGAAGGCGGTTTTTTGTTTTTTAAACCGTTTCTTTTTCTGCTTGCGTACTATAAACCGCTGTCGCGCACTATACATATTGATATCGTTGACTGTATAAGAATACCACCTAATGCGCAACCGACGCGTGAAAACAGTTCTATAATGAGTATTGCCATGGTAATAACAGTTCTTTTATAAATATTACAGCATTACTATTGCCATGGTCACGGGCATTAACAATGTCAGTGATGGTGTTAGGTGATCAACTGACATCTCAATTTTTGTATCATACCTACTTGTCAAAAACTGTTTTTACAACAATTTTAATGCGTAAATATACGAAAAATATTTAATTAATTATCATAAAAGGAACATTATAAGAAATAATATTTAAGGAAAGATCAATAGAATTAACTGATTCGGCTGTTTTGCAATAAGGCAATATGGCGGCACCAGAAATAGCGTTTGGTGAATAAAATTCATCAGCGCGCAAGCGCTCGCCCACGAATGAACGAAGTTGTCAAAATTTTCTTTTGGAGTGTTGTTGTTTCTTAAGCTGTATCCTTGTCTTTTTAGGAAACTCTCTCACGAGTAAGAGACTAAGAGCAATGCAACTAGTATTACCAACCGTTAAATTTGCCACGAAATACGACCCCGCGTAATCGCCGACCTATTATGGCCGCTTCCCACTTCGCTGTATTTTTATAGCAGCCATAATCTGGTCGTCTTCCACTCCGCGACTTTATGACACCCGCCATAATATGGCTGCTTGCCACTCAAAGGGGTATTTGTTAAGCCCGGACAGGGATCACAAATCTTAATTACTCGTCCTTAAATAGTATCTAGGCCGTTGATTATAAGAGCTATGAATGAATGTAGATTGTTAGTGTAGTTATTAATATATATGTATAGTATTGTGGATTTCCAATAGAAGGCTTTATTAACAACAGCCTAGGCGGCTTGCTCAAAACCGTCCACGGGTAATTAAGGACCGCCCGCACGGTGGGCTAAGAACACTGATACACGTGAAGTCGTGTAAAGGTGCGTACGAATTTGAGCGGCTCAGCCTGAGGCATGCAGCTCGCCGCGCGGGGCGAGCTGCTCGCGAGCCAAATTGTTGTTACATAAACATGCGCGGGTGAGGCAACGCGCTCGCCGCGAGCCGACATTGTACGTCGTTCAAAATGGCGTCGGATACGATGACAGCCGCGGCTGCGATTATCATAATTCACTGAATTATTAACAAAAAGAAGAAGAAATACCCTCGGTGGTGGATGAAGCAGTTGTACAGAAATCGTAGTTCATGTGGTACGCATTTACTTCACCAAATGATATTTGAAAATCAGGCATATCCTTCTGCCCGCGGCACGCTCGGATACACGTCCAAATTACGCGAGGCACGCACATTGAGGCGCCTTTGAGCACGGTCAAAAGACCGACTTTCGGCGGCTCGCCGCGCGATGCTCGCGCACAGCGCGTGAGCGCGTACGAATTTGAGCAAAATAGGTGAGCCGTGCGTGCCTCAACCTGAGGCTGCTCTAATTCATACGCACCTTAACACCTTTATCGGGAGCTCTCATTTAAACTCGGACTCCCCAAACACAATGAGACAAAGAAATTAAGTACGAAATTTCATATTCGAGGAGTAATAAAACCAAAAAATGCAAACAACTTTATGGTCTGAGGCGAATGTTTAATAACTCCAACATCTCTTATGTAACAGGAGCCACAGGAGGCTGTTCACGTCACGTACCTTATTAAAATCTGTTGCGACGGGATATAACTAATCTAAGTACTAAATTTTGCTACGCATGACCAGCATTATTTTACAATTATAATAACCGCCACTTGGATTTTTTTATTATTTACGTAAATAAACATAATAACAACCACATAGCTATTGTGCAAAAATGTAAATTAGTAACAAAAAAATAAACACGATATTGTACACCACACACGATGCAAGATCTTTACAGAGAAACAGCACAATTAAAAATTATACAGTTAAACAACAGATCTCTTCCAGACAACCTTAATAGGCCTAGGCTGGCATAAAGGATCACAAAATTGTTTGCCCGAAATCTTCTCCTACTACCGATTTGTAATCCTATTTATCACTCTAACGAATTTTTTACATGTCTTCTTTTGTGCATTCAGAATATTTTATTTCATAAAGATAAGGATAAATTTATTTGTACCTAATGGCATTACATTACTTAAACTATCTTATGAACATAATGCGGTTTTTAATAAGGTTTTTATTCATAAATATGTTTTTATAATAATATTACTCGTGTGAGGCAAAAATATGTTCTGGGCTGTTATAAAAAAGCACTACAAATTTTTGGGCAGTTGTTTAAAAAAATGTTACCATTTGTTGCTTGCATGTTAGCGACGCCGACGGTAGCCCGGAACCGGCCCAATGGGCGCCCTGGCAGCCGCGACAGCACACGAATATTAGATAATATTGTGCTTTCTTCGTCTGCAACAAACACATTCACAAATAATTCCAGATCGTCTAAAGGCATGTAAAATTTATTTATAGCACAAAATTATAATAGTGTACAAAAGGCGAACCAAATGCTACAAGCATTCTCTACCAGTAAAACTTAAGGTGGAACAGAAAAAAAAAACAGTTTTTATTCTACCTCATATCAAAGGGTAAATCGGATCATCACCACACGAGCATACTTTATCCGCAAAAGGCTAGTTTTCTGTAAGGTCGGCGTCAGTAGAACTTGCGAACAATGTAAACAAATTAGTACTGTTTGACACATAACCTCAAATATTCACCAAGCGTGTTTTTATTAAAAATAAACTACCTATAATGAATACTTATTTCATCTTAAAGTTAATATGAAAATAATGATCTAGTGTATAAATCATTGCAAAGACCTCACTTGATCTTAAAAAGTACGTGATTATCGAGTAATCATGGTGAATTGGTTCGTTTGGTGTTGTTTACATTGTTCGCAAGTTCTATTGACGCCGACCTTAGAACAACAAATTTAATTGCTAACGGAAAATAGGCTAACCAGTAAACCAGTTACCTAATTGTATAAACTGCTTTAACTATTTTCTTATTGGATAACATTTTCAACTATGCATCTTTTTAACAGACTTAGACTAGAAAAGGAGTTCTTTGTTCCTGTCCTCCCCAGCAATCAATAGTAGCAAAACCCTCGAATCGGTGAAAAGATTCACTGAAATCCTTACCAATATTATAAATGCTAAAGTAACTCCGTCTGTCTGTTACGGTTTCACGGCTAAACTGCTTTCAACCGATTTCGATAAAATTCGGTATAGAGATAGCCTAAGGACATAGGGTACTTTTACTCGCGATAAACGACTGCTACGCGAACGGAGTCACGGGCAACGGCTAGTATCTTTACATAGTATAAAACAAAGTCCCTTCCCGACGTCCTGTCCGTCTGCATGTACGCTCAGATTTTTCAAACTTCGCAACGAATTTTAATGCGGTTTTCAGCAATAGATAAAATGACTCGAGAGAAAGGTTTTGATGAATAATAAATTCTGGAGTATGTACGGGTGTTACAGAAAACTACATAAACCGAAGCGAAGCGAGGGCGGGGCGCTAGTGGTGTATAGAACTGGAATTCCAACCAACACAAAAACACGGAGATCATGCAAGGAAACTGCCTTACTTTGAAGTGTGGTGGTGGACCTTCTATTAGCGAGCTTTCTTATAAGGGCCTTCACAAGCCTCTTCTTAAGAGACAACACCAGAACACGTGGGACACCTGTGTTATCTGTAAAAGTTACAACAGTATTTCGGTTGTTTGTAGGATATATTCTTATAATATGCAAAAGTAACTCTGTGTCTGTTACGCTTTCACGGTGCAGCCGCTGAATCGATTTAGAACAATAGCATAAGGATAGCTCGAGTCCCAGGGAAGGAAATAGGGTACATTATATCCCGATTGTATTAGTATCGCTGGATAGCTCTTAAATCATAATGTAGGTGATAATATTAACAATTTTTAGATTTGGGAAATACTACAATGGAGCTCAAAGTATCATTTTCGCTGGAGTAGCGCAGCCGCAGCGTAGTCTACAGCCAAAACTACAATTAATAAATTTATTTAAAATATCTTAAATAAAAGTATTACTAGCGATCCGCCGCCGTCGCTTCGCTCCGGTTTAACGTAATAACTTAACTATTTCTCCAAATTACATTATGTAGGTAATGGATAAAGTTTAATCTACTTTAAAAACAAAAACCGATAAAAGTATTAATTTTGAGAAGAATCAATTGAACTCCATTTAACTAATGGAAACCCTAACTTAAAAAAAACCAGCCTGCATTTTTTTATAATATTGTCGTCAACATAATGTTATTTTATTAGGTAATATTATTATTCTCTTTATCCTCATTACATTGATCAAAATATTATAGCCTATGTCACTCCCAAAACCAAGACGAATATAACGACACCTGACGGTGGGTTTAGAACTTTAGACCAAGCGACCGAACAAGAATTCTATGGCATTATCTCTTACGTTTTCTTTGTAAAAATAAAGACAAAATATGTTCTAGTACATTCGCTCGTTTGGTCTAACCCACCTTCACTCTTCAAAATCGTTCGAGCTGTTTAGGCTAAAGGTCACAATGGAAGTAGTTCTTGGTCAGCTTTACATGCTTTCGCCTAAATGGTAGATATATGTTATCGCCGCCTTTTTTTAGAATAATTTAAAAATAACAATCCCACCATATATTATTTCTGTGTAAATTTAAAGGTTTCTTACAGCGCACGCCGAGATAAATCTTAAACAGCAAGATTTTTCGAGATCGTCTTGTTTTAGCTAATTTACACAAAACTTTAACTAACCGACTTCAAAAAGGAGGACGTTCTATGTTCTATTGTACCTATGTGTTTTTTATGTAGGTATGTTCACCGATTTCTCTATCAATTATGGACCGATTTACAAAAACCTTTTTTGGTTTGATAGAGTGTACTTCCGAGGTGGTCCCATTGTCACCAATTCTGAATCTGATGAGTGTATCCGTGAGGAATTGAGGTAACTCCTCCCATATTATAGGCATACATAGTATAGCGATTTTAGCCTTTTTAGTAATAAGTCCAGTATTTTGAATGGCATACTTAAACCTTCCTCATGAATCACTCTGTCCATTGGTGAAAACCGTATGAAAATCTGTTTTTGAGTTTACCGCGGACAGACAGATAGACGCGGCGGGCGGGGGTACTTCTTTTCAACCAACTTCAAATTTACATACAGGGTGCCTCTTACCTTGGGGCTTTAAATGCATGGAGCGTTTCTACTCCTGAAACTGAACTTCTTTTGTTCCGTAAGTTGTAAAAAATATGTCCAACTTAACTGTTATTTTTTTCATACAAGTTAATTCGAGTTAAAAGATCTTTTTGTTAATATCAAACAAACGGTAATCCTAAAACTGCTCTCGTTCTTCAAACAGCACAGTGGGTTGAAAGGTTAAGGTCTTAAAGCAGAAAAAAAGATTGCAAAGTAGATAACAGACGGCCAAATCATATTTCTTGAACTATACCACCACTTCTTTAATTTAGGGTTCCGTACCTCAAAAAGAAAATAAAACCCTTATAGGATATATCTGTTTGTCTGTCTGCCAAAACCTTTTTTCTCACAAATGTGTGAAGGTTGAAATTAATATCAAATACTCAGGTCTGCAATCCCTTGGATTTATGAAGTCAACACAATCAAAAGTTTATGCCGCATATTTTGCCACACTCAAATGAATCAGAACATATACACACATGAAATTTGACAAGAAGTTTAGTTAACCTTTTGAACGCCATATGTCGAATACAAAATGTGCCACCCACACGCCAAACATGTTTGCTATGCTATGCAAATTACACCTTATTGCTGCCAAACAAAGTCTCTTATGATCTTGAACTCTTGTCGGCTGTAGCCGACGTGGCGTCAGTGGCATGACTTTTAGTTGACGGCCAGAGCCGACTGTGGCGTTGAAAAGGTTAAAGTAAAAATCCAAAAACCTATTTGCTTCCTATCCTTAGAAAAAAGGGTGTAAGTCTCATAGAACCGCATATGTGTTAGTGACCTTATTTCTTAAGCTGGGGGGTTAAATTTACTTTGAAAATGAAATGCATCTTTTTTATATAGGAAGGCAGAATGTTAATGTATAAAACCAGTTTTCCAATGGCAAAGTTAAATTATTGTTTTCATTCTGTTGTCAAAATGGTAATATACCTATTACATATTTACATAATACATTACTAATATCAAATCAAATCAAATCAAATCATGTGATTATAGTACAGGGTGGCCAACTTGGAGCTATACAACTTTTTTTGCCGCAATTTTTTTTGGCATTAATTATGACAGTTGTTGCATGAAAATTACTTTGTGTAGATACGGCAAATTTGTTATGGATCGTCTTACGACGGAAAAACGCGTTTTAATTATTAAAACGTTTTACTCAACCCAATCATGTATTGCGGAAACTCTAAGAACATTGCGGCCAATTTTTGGTAGAAATCACTTACCTACCTTTGCGGCTAACAATAGCTGATTGGCCCCCAAGATCGCCTGATTTAACAGCTCTTGATTTTTTTCTGTGGGGCTATCTAAAGGGACATGTAGTATGCTAACAGGCCAATGAACCTTCAACAATTCGAGACACAGTCGCTGAGATAACGCAGGAAATGTGTGAAAATGTGATGAAAAACGCAATGAAAAGGGTTCACATCTGCCATGCTGCTAGAGGTGGATTTGTCTGACATTATTTTCCATGTTTAACTGCCGGCCCTAAATACTATATTGAACAAGGAATACTTAATATTTTTTATATTTCAAAGAATAAAATTACAAAACTAATGTGTATACCTACCTGTTATTTGGCCACCCTGTACAAAACAATACCTAGATAGTACAATTTTATAAATTTTGTGATTTAATAACAACAAATTGCATTGCCATTACTTATTTTGTGTCTACTCATTGCCACATTAACTTAATGGCACTTAACTCTTAATTCAAAGATCATACGGTCATAAGTTTAGTGTTACAAAATAAATGAATAACCCTTATTTTCTGTAAAATAAGAATCAAGTGTCGATCATGGGTCCTTGTCCATTACGTTATATTTCTCATATTTTCCTCGATCACACAAAGGTTAGCTGGAAGATTTCCCTTAAGGGAATAAGTTTGCTTTTGTACATTCCTTTTCTGTAAATATTGTATTTGAATTTCTGTGTTTTGTACAATAAAGAGTTTACATACATACGTACATACTTATTATTGGCTTCAAATACATGTTGATTATCTAATGATTTACTTCAGACTTTGTAGCATTTATGTTGTGGTCCTTTTCTTAACCAATGAGTATGCCTCTTGACTTATAACTTATAATGACCCATTTGTTGTTGGAATATCCCCGCCTGACCTTAACAGAATGGTATTGACTCAAAGGGAAAAAAGACAGAAAAAGATCACTATGAGTTGAAAACTGTTGCTGTGCCAAATGGAGAAGAGTGGTTCTAGAAATAGATAAATGGGAAGTCCTAGGGGAGGAGACCTAGGCCGCGAGGCAAATCAACTACATTACATGCAAATAGATTTATTTAAAATTTTATAAGTGTTGTAATTAACAGTCATAGAGTCAAGAACTCTCTAAATTCCAGGGTAAAAATTATTCTATGTTCTTCTCTGGGGTAAAAGCTATCCTTTTTGATTGAAATTGGTATAGCATCTTTTGTGTTTATAATTATTAGCAGATATAGGATTCTTTGGGGAAGAAGCGCCGCAAGAAACTCCAGCAGAAGATTATTTCTTAGTATAAACTACTACTAACTACTATCGCTGATTCAGTTTATCGATATAGGAAGTCCCTACCTGTGAACAAAATTTGCTCCAAAGAACCCTATGTCTGATTATTAGAAATGATCGGTGACTGGTAGCAATTTTTCGATGAAAGTATAACATGAATTATTATGATTCTATTAAAATTTTGTGCACAATTTATATATTAAAAAACTAGGCAGTTTTATTTTACATTTTTAACATGTCTTAAACACTGAAATATCGGTTTACAACTATGAACCTCTCACATAATATGTTGATATGTAGAAAGGTCATTCCCTTTATATCCTCAATGTTAAAAGGAATCGATTGACATCGTCAAACAGAATAAAATATGATAATTTATTATAACAAATTAAATTCAGAGAGTTTTCAAACAATATAATTATAATTTAATTTTTAACAACACAGACTTATCCATATTAGCTATTGTGTTTGACTTTAAAGTGACATAAAATCCTACTGATCAGCAATCATTAATTATTAGAATGGATTAATATACATGAATAAACTAAACTAAAAATATTCCTAAGTTTATTTTGAAATATGACAATCCTAGAGGTCAAAATTGTAAAAGAAATAGTAACTAATGGTATTTAGAACCCAGCTATGAATTGTCCTAGCTCTAATAATCACTTAATGACAACCAATTGTCGACGATTATCTACTGCCAATAGTAAGTGGGAGGGGCAAGCCAGGCTTCCGCGCGGGGCCCACGGGTGTTCCGCTCGCCGACGACGACGAAACGTGAGCGCGGCGTAGATAGGATGTCAATGCGGTGACTGCGATATGTTCACGCGTATGGATCGTAGAAGCAACAAGTAAAATTTATAGAAGCCGGTAGTTTACCTGGTCCTGAGCTATCTTGACCTCTGCTTTCGTCATTCGAAGCACCATTCCTACTGCTCATCACAAAATTTAGTCACCAGTTTTTATTGAAATTACGAAACAACTAATACACTGAGCGGCTGTCGAGCAGAGTCAGCTTAGCCGACAGATTTTGTAGGCGGTGATAGGTTTAAGCTTTTGTAGCCACTGGTCACACAATGTCTTTTCTTTTTACACGTATATACTACTAATACATTAATGTCAGTACAGCTACAGGATACTTTATGACTTCATCCAATATATCATTTTGCCAACTAACTAAATGGGTGTTTATTTAGTTGACACACAACACTCGATAACGAAAATTGCAACTATTTAAACTTAATAATTAATTTAGATTTTAAAGAATTTCGAGATTATTTTTATGCTAGAAAATACAGACAATATATACATCATTATTGTTTTTTTTTCTTGAGTTTTATCCCAGAGGGAAAGGCAAAGGACATTGATCCATACAGCCTATACATCATGATTTCATAACGTCAATATTCAGGGTGCTTACCATGAAACACTAAATTCGGGTGCCGTGCCGAGTGCCTATCACTCGTCACTCGAGACTAAATCGAGAGAAAGAGATAGAGCTAACCTAACTTCGAACTTTGATTTTCAAAGTAGTCCCTCAGTGCACAGACCATAGACGTATAAAAACGTAGACTGAGTATAAAAACGGCTAATAGAATCTTACTCTGCGCACCTGTTAAGGGCTTATTACATTATCCTAAATTTTGCATCCTAATTGAGTTAGGATCCAAATTTAGGAAGGTGTAATAACATTTAGCAAGTGCGAATCCTAACTAGTGTCCTATCTAGGAAGCAAGGACGGCTCCTGCCGTCCTAACTGAGTTAGCATCCTAATTAGGAAAGGAGTTAGGAAGGTGTAATAATAACATTTAGAAAAGCCAGTTGTCGCGCGCGTGCGACTGCGGAACGACGTACCTACTTAAACTCTCTCGGAACGTAGTGTTTTGTTTTTGAATAAACGGTGTCACTTTTAATAACTCTTCAAAAGATGTCGTATCCGTTCGAAAATATTTTCTGAAATCCTCGGGTTTCAAAGCGTTGGTGATATTTAACCCACTTGTTAGTACCGACAATACGCTGTTACGTAGTCCCAATTCTTAGTTGAAATGGAACTTTAACTTATATCAAGCGCGTCGCAAGCAACGCCGCGGGAAAGTCATAGTCATATTTCAACAAGTAAATATTATTCGTTGTACCTAGTTGCTCAACTATCTTAATCGAGATATCTTATCGCCACCCTTGAAATCGGTACAATTGAGGAGTTCCGGTGGCTATCTGTGGTCTTCATTATCAGTTCCACTTCACCAAATGATACTTTCTGAATGCAAATGCTGGACTTTTTACTAAAAATACTAAAATCGCTATATGTTTGCCTAGAATATTTGACGAGTTCCCTCAATTCCTCACTGATCCCCTCATCAGATACAGATTTGGTGACAATGGGACCACCTCGGAAGTATACTCTATCAAACCAAAAAGTTTTTTTTTATAATCGGTCCACAATTGACGGAGTAACCGGTGAACATACATAGAAAAAAAAAAAGATACATACAGTGGAACGTATAACCTCCTCCTTTTTTGAAGTCGGTTAAAAATTAGTGCAATTCGAAACATAAAAAGTTTTAGTAATTTGTGGGTTCATTTTATCAATTTATTTCGCAGCAATATTCCTTGATCCATGTCCTTCTCTTTTTAACCGACTTCTAAGGCTACTCCAAGGCCGATTTTTTATTGTTTCAGTTGTGGAGCCATCGCACTCGACAAGTCCGACTCCGTTGCAAACCAATGATTAAAGAAACTAAAGGATTGGGCATAAAAATACATACAAATATACATATCGTTATCTCTTTCTAACTAACCTGTATTCTCGTAAGTATAAAATGGACACTATACTTTTGCCGGAACCCAAAAAATACGTAATGCTGCCGGATTTTGACAGGGCAGCCATTTTATGCGCCACCGCTCGACAGTATTTGAGTTGTCAATGCGTCGTGTTTGTGTTTTAAATTATTAAATAAGTGGAGTTTCGTTACGATATTACAACATTAAAGTACACCTACGGAAGGAACATTTTTGTTATAATGACGAAACACAGAGGTTCGAAGTTCGAAGTTACGTTAGCTCAATCTCTGTCACTTGTCATTCGACACTAAATCGAGAAAAAGAGGTGGAGCTACCGTAACTTCGAACTTCGATTTTCAAAGTAGGGCCTCAGTGTTATAGGATGTGGAGCAAGAAAAAGTGGAAATCAAAATAGTTTAACATTGCACCGGTAAGTTTCAAGTTTTTATTGAAATATCGGTCAGTATTAACAATATTGCGTGTTTTAATCATGTTTTATATTAAGATTGTGTTTTATTTTAGACATTCTCGTACTTAATCAAATAGTACTTTTGACAGAGGTTTAGGGTTGTTCGTGAATCGTGATTGAAATATCGATAAATAAGTTACGGTGGATACTTTCGGCCTATTCTTCAGTTTTTATTAAATTACTAGCTATTGCGGGCGCTACCCGGCGCCTTGCTGCCCATATATTTTTTTTGTTTTCGGTTTGGTGTCCAGTGATTTAGACATATCAGTGTCAACTGCCTGTCTAAAATAATAATAATAATATCCGATCGCTACCAAATTTCAGAGGATCACTTCGGATACCCCAGCAAGGGGTATCCGAAGATTGCCTGTAAACTTCATCAAAGTCGGTCCAGACGTTTTGGAGTCCAAAATTCTGTAATTTTCTTTTCAGCCACATGCTACTCAAGATAATTCTACTACATTGACAGAAAATAGGCCAGATCTTACTCCTTTGTTTATAAAGTTGTATGGACACCGAGGAAGCAGTGGCTGCGTTTCACAAGGCCGTCGAAGACACCCCTAAAGACGCATGGGCAAAGTGTTTTTCTCAGTGGTTCCATCGGATCCTGCGATTTATTGATGTGAATGGACACTATTTTGAAAAGATAATAATAAAACTAATAACTTGCTAGTTTGCTCAGTTTTTGATATCCTAAGAACTTTCAGTTTGACCCTATTATAAATTACATTGATTGAGCTAAACTCGGATTCATTTTTTTTTTATTATTCTTAATTAAAGGCTTGTGTACTGGTAGGCGATGGGCTTGCAACCTGTCACTAATACGCTGGTAAACATCTTAGCCTAATTGTGCAAATTATGGTTATAGAATTATCAACAAGTTTTTAGAGATGTTTGTAATTCTGTAGCTCTGCCTACCCCACTCTGGGAACGAAGGCGTGAGATTATGTATGTAATTAATGGCTTTCACTCCTGTTAAGGTGTATTTCGCCAATGTCGAGTTATTTATAGACACTCCCATGGACTTATTAGAGCAATAAGTCCATGGATATCACACGCTAAGACAATTGTTCGGTAAAAGAGAATTTTCTCAAATGGACTAAACAGAAGCACATGGGGTTAGCTCCACGCGCTTCTGTCAAGTCCGGATTCATAATTAGATTCCATCAAATCTACCAAGAAATGTCACTGTCACAATAACATCTGTCAATGTCAGTATGGCGGTCCAGATGCCACCAACCCTTTCTTAATAATAAAAAATATAATTATCTTACTGCAGGTGAAAAACTTAACGAAAGTCTTTGTAGTGGTGTAGAGAATAAGACTGTTTTGAACTCCAACAAAACAGTTATTATGTGTGTGAAAAAACACACAGCATTTATTGAAGATGCGTCTATAATTTCACCATCAAGCCATGCTAAAATGTAGTTAAAAACGTCTTTACCTTCATTTGACGTTACCTGTTCTTCAACTCATCATACTTGAACGCCGCAGAGCGCGCCGAAAAACGCCCCGCAAATAGGCGCGCACCTGTCATCTGTCACTCATAGTCTTCATGAATCACCAGCAAGCACCTTGCTGCAATGCTGTGTGTTTTTTCACACACATAATAACTGTTTTGTTGGAGTTCAAAACAGTCTTATTATATGTGTTTCCAAAACACACAGCATTTATTGAAGACATGTTTGATATCTGCTGGTGAAAGAGTATTACGCTATGTGATATCTAAATAAATGAAAATCTATTAATGAGCATAATCATTTATAGAACTAAATATCCAATAAAATGTGTGATAACTCTTACAAGATATAATTTTTTATCATAAAGAAATAAAAAACAATTAAGGCCCTGGCCTTTAAACAACATAAAAAACCCCAATACTTAATAATTAGAGTATTAGGAACTCATCTTATGAGATCAACAATCATGGTTAATATCAAGTTTAACTATAATCAAATTTTATCTCTCCATTAATAACACTTACTATATGTCTAAGAAATTGTCTCTTAGCTGGTCATTGCTACAGTTTTTCTCATTTCTTCTCTCTATTGAACGACAATAGTGATTTCTAAAGGTTTGAGCACTCTTCCAATTTGCTCGCTTTAAAATATCCTCTAATGGTCTGTTTTCTATAAAGCTTCTAGATGCTACCGCAGAACGTACACTTCCAGGAGGCGCATCTATTCCTATCTCCTTAAATATAGTTTTTATCCATCCTCCAATTATAGTTCTGGTAGCAGCTTTAACCTCACCTGTGATAGATATAAATAGATTGGTTAAATCTTTTCTTTCCAAACGTCTTTGTCTTGAGCTCGATATTAATTCATTAACATGGCGAACTGGACAAAACCTTTCATCTGGGTGCCTCTTCAGTAACCAACCCGACTGTCTGTTATTTCCACTATCAGTCTTCGAACCAAATCTTGGCCACAGCTCTAGCTCATTGTCATCTCTTTTGAAAATGCCATCTTCTGTAATATCCAAAAGCGTTAGGTCATGAACCCTTCGTCCAGAAGCTAACAATAGGATTATTGCAGTTCGCCTTGACACATCAAATAAGCTTTCAGATATTGGTGCATCTCTTAACCAATCAAAGATTAACTTTGTATCCCAAATCTGGCATTTTTTGTCTAGAGGCTTCGCTACAGAGATAGCTTTGATGATCTGCTGCACAAAAAAGTTCTTGCTAATTTCTTCTGGACCTGTGGCAGAATAAGTAACTACTGCAGATTTGTGTACCAGTATTGTCCGGTATGCAAGTTTCTTCTCAAGATATAAATTAGCAAGATACCTTGCCACATCATTTCCTTGTGGGGTTCTAGGGTTAATACCATTTAACTCGCACCATGAGATCCACCGTCTAATAGGAACCTTATAAGTTGATAATGTGGAATCTCTCCAGCTTTTCTTAAGTAGGTCTTTTTCTCCAAGGGACCAGTGAGCTACCTGATTAGCCCACCCCCAACCTTCCATGCCTGAAGTGTTATTTTCTCTACTTGGGAAGGGGCTCTGCCTGTTGTCAGATCTATCAGATTGTAATTCAGATTGTGTATTGGGTATGGTTCTGCTAGTGCCCGTGCACGCAGGTCCGCCAGCCAAAAGCACTGCGTCCACTGTGGTGCTATTACTATATATGTTCCCACAGCCATATTGAGGTGCCTGAGTACTCGTGGGATCAGATTGGGTGGCGGAAACACCCAAGCCAATCTGAAGTTCCATGGCCGACTGAATGCGTCGCAAAAAATTGCCGACCCATCTCTGGAGTCCCATGTTACATATCGGTCTACGACCGCGGACTCTCTGGAAGCGAATAAGTCGACTTCGGGAACGCCCCAATTTCTGAACACGGCCTCCGAGGCCGGGGGCAACAAGTGCCATTCCGGCACTGGTCGATTCCTTGATAGGCGGTCGGCTATGCCGTTGTATCTCCCCGGGAGATATGCCGCCGAGAGTGTGACATTCAACTGTGACGTTAGCTCCAGAAGCTTCGTCGTCAGCTCGAGTAAGGCTAGGGATCGCGTGCCTCCCTCGTTTCGAATGTAAGCTATGAGGGTCCTGTTGTCTGACTGAACTAAAATGTGTGCATGTCGTAATCCCTGTTGGTATCGCCTTATTGCCCCGTAGACAGCAAATAACTCTTTGAGATTTGAGTGCCATGCCCTCTGATTTCTTGTCCATCTCCCTGTTAGGTACTTCTCGTTGAGGTGAGCACCCCAACCTGTATCTGCTGCATCCGTTGTTAGAAAGTGTGTTACCTGTGTCTGGTGCATTGCCACCGAGCTCTTGTCTATGGCTCTCTGCCACCAGCGTAGCTCCACTTGAACACTGCAGGGAAGGGGTTTCCTCTCTCTTGGTCTGCATAGTGATAGTTTTTTTAAAAATCTTTGGGTCTGGCGGCAGTGCAGCCGTCCTTTTGGTGTTGTCAAGTTTGCAAAGTTTAACAGACCTAGAATGCTTTGTGTCTCTCTGAGGGAAGATCGATTTCTTAGCAATATTTTGTTGATGGTTTCCTTTACTTTTTGTACCTTTGATGTGGGCAAGGACCTGGTTACTTGCTGTGTGTTCCACATCAGGCCCAAATATTCTAGATGTTGTGTGGGTACAAGCACTGACTTTTGATAATTGACCCTCCAACCTAAGCTTTCTAGGGTTCTCAGGGTCTCCGAGACTTGGTCTGATAACTTGTTCTTGTCCTGATTCACAAGGATATAGTCGTCTAGGTATACTAGGAGTCTTACACCCCTTCCTCGTAGGAGCTCTGCAATCCAATTTGATACTGCTGCAAAAGTCCGGGGGGCTGAAGACAGGCCAAATGGTAGCGCTGTCAGTTGAAGTACCTCTTGATTGTAATAGACCCTCAAGAAACGACGATGAGACCTTGCAATAGGTAAGTGAAAATATGCCTGCTGCAAATCTATTTTTGTCATCCAGTCGTTCTTCTGTAGGAACTCTGCTACATCCAACTGGGAAACTAGCTGGAAATGCTTGGTAGCTACATACTGGTTGAGGCCCCTTAGATCGAAAATAGGCCGCATGCTTCCATCTGATTTCTTTATCAAAAACATCTTTGACAGGAAGCTGGAGTTTAGATCTTGTGGCACCTCTAACACTGCCTTCTCTTTCAAGTCCTTGATAACTGCAGACATCTCTGGGGTGGTTCGTGTTGCAAATTTTTTCAGTATATTTTGAGTTAAGTGTTGGAGGGGTGGCTTTTTCTTGAAGGGTATGCGACCCTCTGTTACAATGTTTATAATAAATTGATTCGCCCCCAGATCCTTCCATGCTTGTGCACTTTGCTTTAAACAACCCCCCTGGAAATTCTCCTTCTGTATATAGTCATTTTTGTCTATTATCTTGGTTGGTAAAGTTCTTCTTGCCTGGAAAGCTCCCTCTGTTATTGCGAAAATTATTCCGTTGCTTGGCTCTATTGTCCTGTCCAGGATTTCTATTCTCTTGTCCGTGATTTCTATTCTCTTGTCCATGACTTCTATTCTTAAATGTCTGGGATCTTTTGTCATGTCTGAAGTTTGATGAGCGATCGCGACTCAGTCCTTTCTCTTTGATATAGGACGGCTTGTTAAGCCATGTCTGGGGGCCTCCAAGAGATTTTATGAGAGGCTGTAACGCATCCTTGCTAAACAAATAATCTGCACTTGGAGGAATTTCTCTCAATGAAGTTTTAATATTGATATTATTAATTTCCTTTAAAAGTCTCTCTCTTCTTATCTCAATACATTCTCCCCGTCTGCCACAAATTATTTTCATCTTCTTCTCTGAGCACTTGTGGATAGGGGAGCCTGGGCCTAGGAGGGACGTTGCTTTATCAAATAAAGAAGTTGGGTTTAATTCTGTAGGGTTCCCTGCTGCCCAATTGATAAGCTCCTGAAGGCCCTCCCTCAATAGTTCCTGATGTTCAATCTCAGCATTTGTTAGCCCGGCTAACATGTTTTCAGCTGAAGCTAAAAAATCCTTGTTGGCTTTTAAATGTGTAAATTCTTCATTAACCTTCAGTGCTACAAAACCGGGAGAAGCTGAAAACCCCTGTAAAATAGATTTATATCTTAAGCCCTTCCAGGTTTGCAAGTTAAAGTGCTGGAGCCTGTTAACCTCCTCGAGTCGCTCCTTCTTAGCCGGTGGAAACACCCATTTATCATCACAGTCCGTCTGTAACTCACCTAATTCAAAGGTACCTGTACCTGCACTGCAGGGGTTAACTAGGTACTGACTAGCCGCCGATGTACTAGGCCTGTCTACTCTAACGTTAGAATTGGGTAATTTGGACTGGCTGTTTTGAGAAAAGGCCGTCAAATACTGCGGCAACTGTGTCAAATACCCGGATATAAAGTTTACTTGATGGACTAAAGAGTCAACTCGCGGGTCCGTACGTATAAGGTTTTTATCGCACCTACGGCGCTTATTCGGGGGAAGCGATGAGGAGCCTTCGTCATCTTCCGAAGATGCTGACGACTCACTCTGACGATTAGAGCCACTCAATCGTCGTCGTGGTCGGCATTCTTCGTCCGAAGCAATGCCAACCTCCGACCGGTCACTAATAACAGTAATAACACTATTACCTTCATCATCCTCGTCCCGCGTGCTCATCCTCCTGATAAATAATCACTCACTTACCAAGACACAGCACTTTAATAACTCTAAAAACACTTAAAACCCACAAAAAACGCTTTATTTCAACTTAATTTCACGGATTAAAAAGTTTTTGCACATGGCCTGTGAAAAAATTATTACGCTATGAGTGACAGATGACAGGTGCGCGCCTATTTGCGGGGCGTTTTTCGGCGCGCTCTGCTGCGTTCAAGTATGATGAGTTGAAGAACAGGTAACGTCAAATGAAGGTAAAGACGTTTTTAACTACATTTTAGCATGGCTTGATGGTGAAATTATAGACGCATCTTCAATAAATGCTGTGTGTTTTGGAAACACATATAATTAAGGGAATTTACGTCCAAATTCACATATAGTCTCCATTTTCTGTACACAGGCACTATACGATTACGTAAACGTAGGGGTTTCGTTAAGTTTGTCGCCTAAACTACTTTGATTCCTAGATGTTTGTTATGTATCGAAGTAAACATTTATATTAATATATTCCTAAATTATAAGTTAAAAGGATCCTAATTGTTTCGCTCTAATTAGTGAGATGGTATAACGCCCCTCCTGCAGTTAGGATTCTACAGTCAGGATAATGTAATACGCCTTAAAGATAGGCAATACAACTAGGTAGTGGATATTTTTTTTCAAATTTATGTGTTTTAGGTATAATAATTAATAATATACGCACATCTTCAAACGATAATATTATTGTATCAAAACGGATACCAAATCTTTTCGAGACATGAAGTTTTACCATTGCAATATGAATATTTCTACCACAAAATTGCTTGAATTAAATATTTATTTAAACAACAGGTTTTTATATAAGCATTTTTATTTAAAGAAAGCTTTTAAATGTTATTCTTAAATTACTTAAGTGCATTCTTTCGCCAAGAGTAAATTTACTAATGTTGGAATGTTTCATTTCAATGGCAACACCGTGGTAGATTTGATGGAATCTAATTATGAATCCGAGTTTACATATTACTTTACTTTATTCCTTTTTAGCCATTTGTTTTTTGTTTTTTTTTATAGCGTTAGGTTTTTTTTAGATGTGCAGTTCAAAACGCTGACACACACAAAGTAGGTAGGTTAAGTTTGTGAGGTAACTTCAAATGCCCGAAGGGTAAACCGCCTCCGCCTCCTAAATAGGACTCCGCCAACTTGTTGGATAAGGAAGGGATATCTATACATATAATAAAGTTGTAGAAGGGAAAAAATCTGTACATCCGAGATAAAAAATTAAAAATACTATAGGGGCCTTCAGAGCAGAACACGTTTCTATAATTTTTAGACTTGGTGTCTGTTTGTCTGTTTGTCTGTTTAATTTTCTTTCTCCTCACATCAATTGAAAACCACTGAACCAATTTTAATGTGGTTTTCACTTAAAGGTTTCAATAAACGGTGACCAGGTTCATATGTATTAAAAAAATAAGATATAATAACAAAAGGGGGGAAAAGAGGGGCCAAAGTTAGTATGGAAAATAGTTACCGGATTGAGCTGGTCACTTGAAACTTTGTATATTTACTCTTCGTAACAAATTAAGCTATATCTATTTCAGGATTTCTCGATTAAAGTTAAAACAATTAAGAAATTATCAAATAAGTCCAATTATAGGTAATTCTTTAAAACCCTATTCGGGGTTCGTCGATTAATATACGTGACCACAAATATCAAAGTTTTATTCTCCGTTTATTACATAGAAACTAAATTCAAGGATTTTTAAAATTTCAATGTATAAAACGTAATAAAGAGGCAAAATAAATTATTCCAATTGGTTGTTGTAACAAATGTGACGCCATGTTATTTGACATCATAGATAAGGACAACCATATCCCTCCCATAACTGGAGCGATCAAGACAAAAAAGCACGCGATCATAGATTAACGTCACAAGAGACGTTGCAATACAAACTACGGTGTCACCTTTCTCTCTCTCTCTTTTACTGTTTAGTTGAACATTTACTATTTTCGCATTTAAGGCTCCCACAGATTATCAGATTGTCAGGCCGCGTTGGAAGGGCGGCCGCCTGACAGTTCGTGTTCTAATACGGTGAACTGTAAAGCTAAAAGTGGCCGTTGACCTGTTAGTCTGTAGGACGCTTTAGTTTTAACATGGTCCATAAATCACAAACAAGATTTAAAAAAATCTAGGTATTTCTTTAAAACCCTATTTGAGGGCCGATTTGATTAATTTGGGTGATTACAAATATCAACGTTTTATTCTCCGTTTATTACATAGCAACTTGACAAAATAAATTGTTCCAATTTGTTGTTGTATAAATGCAACGCCATGATAATGCGACATCAAATTCAAATTCAAATTCAAATATTTATTTGTCCAACATAGGTAAAGTAGGATTTATTTATAATGTCGGAATCCACTTGAGAGCTAATCTTTCAAACAATGGTATTGTTTCTATTGTAAACTCCAACCGCAAATGATCAGTGCAAAATGGAACGAAATAAATAACAAAATTATTCATTTGAATAGCAACTTTGTTTCCTAAGCTTAAAGGTACAAATTGAAATGACGTAACAAGGAACTATACTGTATCTCACTGTTGCTAACGCAACATACTACCTGGGTACCGTTCTCAATTTCAAAAAGTATTGTAGCGTAGGTGCTGTCATTTCAATTTGTAACAATTAATTATTATTTATTTAATTTCTCCTTTGGCTTCTAGTAGTGGCACTCAGTGTGACAACATGGGATAGGCTCAAAAACAGCGGTGTCAGATTGACGTTGACAGCGTTGACATATACAGTTTATTTTACCGAAGTATTTGAGTGATGAGCACGAATATTTGTTTCCGAGTCATGGATGTTTTCTATGTATTTAAGTATATATTTCTCTATATAAGCATTTATAGCGTTGTCTAGTACCCATAGTACAAGCCTAGAGCTTAGTTTGGGACTAGGTCAATTTGTGTGACATTGTCCCCTGATATTTATTATTATTATTATTATAGATATTTATTTAATTTTCTGTACATTAGGTTTTTTATAACAAATATTCAAATATAAAAGTAAAATAACAATACTAATACAAAAAAATAGACATTATAAAAAACCTAACCTACGAGTGCCGCCGGCAGCGGGGCAGGGCTCAAGCTACCGGTGGTTAGGGCTGCAGAGAGAGGAACCTCCTTACAATACGTGCCGTGTCGAGGAGTACTGCCTTCTGTATCTGGCCCTTGATCCAGCCATCTAGCGAGAGTCTCTTGAGGTGTTGGTCGAGACTCTTCGCTATAAGACCGTTTGCCGAAACAACTATCGGGACAATGATAGTCGAGTCAACATCCCACATGGCGGTCACCTCGTGAGCCAAGTCAAGGTACTTGCTGAGTTTGTCCTTCTCGGCCTTCACAAGGTTCTCGTCATGCAGGATGGTGATGTCGACGAGCACTGCCCGGCGTTGAGATCGATCTGTCAACACGATATCAGGCTTATTGGCAACAATAGTCCTGTCCGTGATGACAGATCGATCCCAATAGAGCATAGCACGACCATTTTCGAGAACTGGCGCCGGTGCGTACTTATAGTACGGCACTTCAGACTCAACAAGACCATATTGAAGAGCAAGTTGCTGATGGATGATCCTGGCTACGAGGTTATGTCTGTGCAAGTACTCGCCGTTGGCCAAATGCGAACAACCGGAAATTATATGTCTGAGGGACTCGCCGGGGCAACGGCATGCTCGACAAATGTCAACCGTGCCATCCCTCAGAATATATTTCCGGTAATTGTTCGTCATTATGACCTCGTCAGCAATTGCACAGACAAAACCTTCGGTTTCCCCAAAGAGGTCACCAAATGGTAGCCAGTTCACAGACGCTAAAAAGTCTACGTCGGGCCTTGTTAGGGCCCGGTAGAAGCGTCCGTGTAGCTCCTTGCTCTTCCATACGTTCTTGCGGTCTTCAGTGCTCAACACCGTTGGTTTGCGCCAGTTCTCGTTTGCCAAGGAAAGAGGCGTGAGGCTCTTGTCTACTGCAACCACATCACGATGCATCCCACACTCATTGCTAAGGAAATAATCCCTGAGATTGCACACCTCGCGGTTGTGGAGATTCTTAGCATTTAACATGCCTCGACCACCACATTTCCTCGGGATGTACAATCTCATAACAGATGAGCGTGGGTGCAACATGCGATGTGATTTAAGCAGTAGACGGATCCTCCTATCCAGGGCGTCCAGCTCAGTCTGAGTCCACCTTAGTATGCCAAAGGAATATGTGAGCAGCGGCATCACCCAGCCATTGAAGGCGCGCACCTTATTGCCACCCGACAAAAGACTATTAAGAACTTTTGTCAAGCGGCAGAAGAAGCGCTCCTTCACTGACTGCTTGACATCGCCGTCCACAATACCCAAAGACTGTGACATACCAAGATATTTGTAGGTTTCAACTTCGGAGAGGGATCTGAGAGTCATTGTCTCAGAAAGCTGCAAATTCGACGAATTTACAACTTTCCCTCGTTGAACATGCATGACCGCACACTTATCTACACCGAATTCCATCTTATTATTATTATAATGTTAAAATTAATTAAATTAACTGTATTTTGAACTTGATAAAAGTAAAAATTATTAAAAACCGGGCAAGAGCATGTCTGACCATGCTAAATGTAGGGTTGGTAGGGTTTCGAAGCCGTTGCTACACAAAAACTATCTCAAAAAAGTGCACCAGTAAAAGAGCGTAACTTCATGGCACTATGGACATACCTAACTCAAAAATGGTATATCCGATCATATTGAAAATATTTTTCTTTGAAAGTATTGATTACGCGTTACGTTTGTGATTTTTATCATTATTTTTAGACATAGGTACGGTTTAAGAGACAAAGGGGTGGGGGGTTGATTAGTATTTTCAAAAGAACTGTCGAAATTTATGCCAGACGATGATATACGGTCAAAAAAAATTTTCATCTTCTGTTAGATTACAGGTATGGACTGCCCCCCTAGAAATATTTTGGCTACGGAATTAATGAAGATAGCTTATTATTCTGTATTATCACATAGGCTACTTTTATTACCGGAAAATTAAAAAAATCCCGTTGGAATAACGACTATCGAAATCTACGCAGACGAAGTCGCGGGCAGAAGCTAGTGCATAATAAATGTTTGCTCGTATTCCATTTACACACTATATGTATAAGAGAACTTTTTATTACTTTGACTGTACTTAGAACACATCCAAGACTTAGAAATAAATAGTCGCGCTCATCACATACAATTTGCCCAGCTACACTTCCCTATGCAATCCTACTAATCCTACTTCCTACTAATAATATTATAAATGCGAAAGTTTGTGTGTGTGTTTGTTACTTCTTCACGCTGCAATGGCGGATTTGGATAAAATTTGGAATGGAGATAGCTTATAGGCTACTTTTCATCAAGGAAAATTTAAAAGTTCCCGAGGGAACGACATCTAAGCGGACGAAGACGCGTTCAGAAGCTATTATCCACTAATCCTACTAAGACGAGTATCCTACTAATCCTACTAATATGTACTCTTCATCCCGGAAAATTCAAAAGTTCCCAAGGGAATACACTATAATCGAAATCTAATATTATTATTATTATTATTTATTTATTTAATGGCAACCGGTCGCAAAATCGAGCAATCATTTCTGCCAATGTCAAGTGTATATTTTACATTTACATATCAAAAAAAATCATAAGGCAACGTTGTACGGTGATCCTCTAGCCTCCGTGAAGCGATGTAGGTAGAACTTTACGAAGACCAGATGGGATTTTCTTGGAGCAATCCTTCCAAAAGCGATACGTGTTCAAACTTGAATTCTTCATTATACTGCACATTTGAATGTTAATTTACTGCATATTAATACATCATTACTATCCATTAAACAACAAAATATGCAAAAAAATAAAAACAATTATGAAAGCGACACCATCTTGTCAAATACCCAAAGAGAATCCCAATCTAATAATAAATAATTCCAATTGTACTAACAAATATGACGCCATGATGATGAATAGGCATAAAGATTGATGTCTGCGGCATTTATTTTTAATTACAATAGGTAGTTGTGATTAGGTTCTTACATTACACAATGCCCAGGCATGGACATAAATTAAAAAATAAATATTTCTAACGGCTTTCATTACTATTATAATGTGGTCACAGTTTATAATAGTAATTAGCCCTTAACCCTTACCTAACCTAGTTAAAATAAATTTACTAAAAATGCATAATAACATGGTTTATGATAGTTATAATAAATGAGCGTTATGTTATTCGATCGTCTGCCTGATGAAATTATACAATTGGTGTTTATGCTAAACGTTCATTATTCTGTAAGTGGTTAGTTAAATTAAATTATACAAGGTTAGATTCTGATATACTACAAAAAACAGCACTATCATGCCTAATCTGTTTATCAAATTATAAAAGTCCATCAAAACTACAAATAAAGCCTTGGCCTATTCCACCAGCTCCATGGCACAGGCTCCACGCAGATTTCCTGGGACCATTTTAGAACAAAATGTACCTAGTATTATTATTTATTTATTTTTATGGCGTCTACAAGTTATGTAATTTTGCCAATGTCAAGTACGAGGGGCGGCTGATAAGTAATCTCCTTGGTCAGAAATATATACAAAAATAATGCTGGCTGGTATGGATTTATATTCGTTTGTTATTCTATTTTCAAAATGTATTACATTCATTTGTTTATTGCATCACGTTTATTTGTCTCCTACAATTGTTTCAAACATGTCGGTAGAAAAAGTGAAAATGGATAAAATCGAGCAGCGTGCGGTGATTAAGTTTTTGACTAAAGAAGGGAATACGCCTTCGGAGATCAGACAGCGTATGTTACGTGTGTTTGGCAGTTTGTGTTCTTCCGAATTTGTTATAAAGTTTTGGTCAAAGCAGTTTAAGTTAGGTCGTGAGAGTCTGGAAGATGATCCTCGTAGCGGAAGACCAGTTTCGGCCGTCACCGATGAAAATGTAGCCAGGGTGAAAAAAATTATATTAGAGGACCGACGAGTGAAGCAGTGGGAGATAGCTAGAGATGTGGGCGTCAGTAAAGAGTGAGTCAATGAAATAATTCATGAGCATTTGAACATGTCCAAGGTTAGTGCACGTTGGGTCCCCAGAATGTTGACTGCATTTGACATGGAGAGGCGTGTCAAATGTTGCGAAGAGTTTTTGGAGATGAGTCGAGGGAAAGAGGAAGAAATAATTTCTAGAATTGTAACATGTGATGAGACTTGGATTCGACAATGGGACCCGGAAAGTAAGCAAGAGTCGTTACAGTGGAAATTTAAGGATGAGAAGCCGCCTCGGAAATTCAAGGTCTGTCCATCGGCAGGTAAACTTATGGCTACAATCTTTTGGGACACAGAAGGGATTTTGCTCATAGATTATTTACCGAAGAAAACTACAATGAATGCTGATTATTACTCAAACTTACTATACCAACTAAGAGAGACAATAAAAGAAAAACGGCGAGGTAAACTAAACAAAGGTATTCTGATTTTGCACGATAACGCACCAGTGCATACCGCCCGCACAACGAAGCTAGCAATTAAAGACAATGGCTTCGAAACCATTGACCACCCCCCTTATAGTCCAGATTTAGCCCCCTGTGACTATTTTCTGTTTAGACTTCTCAAGAAAGACCTCAGGGGACGAAGGTTTATGACCGATGACGAAATGAAGGCTGCGGTGACTGACTTTTTTGACGACAAACCGAAAGATTTTTTTTTTAATGGTTTAAATTCAATATTTGAAAAATTTAATAAGTGCATTTTACTAGCAGGGGACTATATAGAAAAATAAAAAAAAATTAGCCACGACAGTCTTTTGTTTCATTGTTAGGTAGATTACTTTTCAGCCGCCCCTCGTATATTAAGCAATTGTACGGTGAATCGTCGTTGTCGTCGGCGTCTTCCAGTCCCAGTCGGCACACCATTGAAGATGGCGGGCATCCACTTCAATGGCTTGGAGTGTTCTTGACCGCTTGCTCATTCAGAATCAACTTTTCACTGTTATTTTATTTGATGCATATTCTTCGTCAGTGTTGGAGGTTACTTCACAAAGTTGCCCTGGATTTGCGAACCAAAATCAACGATAAAGTAATTTACAAAAAATGAAATAAATAGACAGATGTTTTCAAAATGACAGCTAGACAAGAACCCCATGTACCTAGTAATTGTTGATAGTTATACGAAATGGCCTGAAACGTTTCAGATGACAAATATGACAGCTACCAAAACAATTGAGATGTTTAAAAATCTATTTTCTAGGTTTGGATACCCTGTACATTTAGTGACGGACAATCAAACAACATTCACAAGTGCAGAGTTTATGACATTTTGTGAAGCATGTAACACAAAGATGTAACATTAAACATACATTTTCTCCGCCCTATCACCCAGCAACCAACGGAGCGGCAGAAAGATTCGTTTAAACTTTTAAATCATCTGTAACCAAAATTAAAGGTTCAGGTTGTGACATTAACTCTGCCGTTAACTTGTTTTTATTTGACTACAGAAGCACCCCACAAAGAACTACTGGTGTATCGCCAGCTCGATTGATGCTGGGAAGGGAATTGAGGAATAGATTCAGTCATTTACGACCTCCACCTTTATTAAAGTTACTTTTTTCTATTTTATATCATGCTAAGATCACGACATCAGTATTCCTAACTTCGTATATACGGTCTTTTTAATGACTATTTCTTTAATAAATTATTAACGACGAATTTAACTTAAATAAAGAAAAACCGAGAAACACGGGTAGTCTAATTTTTAACCAGCTATTATAAACGCGAAAAAACAAAAATGCTTTTTTTTTTGAAATGTTGTCAATTATAGTCAGAGATCGGACAATTGGGTGTCATTACTCTCAATAATGTGGACGTGACTCCAAAGATTTTAATTAAACAAATTAAATTACATTAATTGATTTCTTACCTGAACTTTAATCTTGATCCTTTGCAGGACAGTAATAAATAAATAATACAGACGTGAGGAGTGGCCATTAATATTAATCTACTTAAGTTTGCTTCATTAACATCCGTGGATTGCGAAAGGAGCTTTTCACCTCATAAGTCTATTTTAGCCGTGCGAAACGAATAAAGTAAACACGAAAAAATTATAAAAAATACTTTTATTTGCTCTAATAAATCTACACAATAACAAGTCTTTGTATTTTTTATTTAAAACTGCCTTGCAAAGGATCACAATTATTTTTAGGGTAAGTAAGTAATCAATTAATGTAATTTAATTTGATTAATTAAAATCTTTGGAGTCATGTCCACATTATTGCGAGTAATGACACCCACTTGTCCGATCTCTGATTATAGTAGTTAGCAATGTCGTAGGCCAAGTGTACACTTGCATTTTTATAAATGATGCCAAGACATTTCTAGCTATAACATTATAGTACTTAATAGTGGTTATAGGGGTTGTCAAATGTCGGAGAGAGGCCTGGTGCACTCCAGCATTGTTTTTACAATGAAGCCAAGACATTCAATTTGAAGCCTCTCCTTTCATGTAATTAGATAGTAAGGGTACCTAGGTTTAAGAAACTTGTATTGCTTTAGTAACTAAACCTATCCTAGGTTTAGATTGGTCTGGGAGAATGTTGTGTATATGATGAGGCGTACCTACTACGGAACGCTCTCTTGGAAATGGCCGCTAGCTCGGGTATGTTGTAGCTCTATAAATAAATCCTTAATAATCCAAAGTTGTTATTATTATACAGGGTGTTACAAAAATACCCGTAAAGCCGAAAGGGGGTTAAATGGTGCCTCATAACAAGTCCATTTACAATATTTGAGAGCCGTACTATCACTATATGACTTACCGCCAAAAAAAAAACATTTTTTTTTTCATTCATGTGCTAACCCTATTTCAGTAAAATACGCAGAAAGTTAAGTACATTTTTACCTAATTCGCGAAATAAACAAAATGAACAGAATTCGATTAGATACATATTACAAGTCGAGTTTTGGAAGATTTTAAACGAAGAAACCTAAACTAACACTTTTTCGTAATGAACGTCAAATTTACAGGAACGGCTCAAAGTGAGCTCCGCCTTGCTCAATGCACAACCTCGCTCATCGGGATATGGCTTGTGTGGCATTTCGCACCATCGTTGGTGTTATTGACGCGATCACCCATCTTACACGCTGCTCCATCTCGAAAACCGTTGGGCAATCGGAGAAATAGACTCTGTCCTTCACATAACCCCATAAGAAGAAGTCCAAGGGTGTGATGTCCGGAGTACGAGCGGGCCATAGCACCGGTGCTCCACGTCCGATCCATCTTCGTGGAAAGCGAACGTTGAGATACTCTCGCACGTCGCGAGCAAAATGAGCCGGAGCTCCATCGTGTTGAAACACCATGTTCCTTTGGTTGTCAAAGTAATCCCTGTCGGCCACAGGAAAGTCGTCAATCGCCTCTTCGAATTCCGTTTGTAAAAACGTTAGGTAGTTGCCCCCGTTCAGACGTGATGGCAAAATGACGGGACCAACGACATGCCCGTCATAAATGCCAGCCCACACATTCAGCCGCTACTGATGTTGGAATCTGCCCTGCCGTGAAGCGTGTGGATTCTCGCGAGCCCAAACGTGATCGTTATGCACATTTGAAAGTCGTGAAAGTTGCCTCATCCGTCTACATAACATAGTTTACGAAATTAGGGTTCTCCTCTAACTGCCTCAGATACCACTCGCAGAAGTTTCTCCTGGGAGCAAGATCAGAGGGTATCAGCTCCTGTGTACGGCGATAATGATAAGGGTGACGGTTGTCGTCACGAAGAATTCGCCAAACTGCAACATGGTTCATACCGAATCTTGCTCCGGCTCGTCTCGTACTCGTGGTTGGCTCTTCTTCAAAATGCTCTAACACTAACTCAGCCTGCCTGGCATCGACTGTGCTTGGACGTCCACTTCCAGAAGGCCGATGAAAGGAGCCTATGGAATGTAGGCGTCTTGACATGTTGAGAAAACACTGGTACGAAGGTAGCCGTCGCTGTTCAGCGGGTGGTCTTCCATCGATAAATCGTTGCCGATACAGTTCGCGAGCACGATTTAAATTGCTATCTTCATGGCCTACGCATAACATCATATCGTAATATTCTGAGTTAGAAAACATCGTCATTTTGGAAAAACACGGAACAATTGTAGAATATCGATAAGAAGTTTTGAAATTGACAACATAATTTTTATTCCGTCTTGACGTTTTTTAAAGCCATAACTTTAAGCATAATGACATCATAGTATTGAACCTTTGTGGATGAAAAACTGAAAAACCATTAAAGTTGACAATTATTAAAGTTGGTAGGTAGGCCTCTCTGTTAAATAATCTATGCTAACTCCGGTTCCCTGTCATGACAGGGTTGACAATATTTTTGGCTTTGATAATTTATTATATTTTTTACGGGGTATTTTGTAACACGTTGTATATAACAGCTTTAAACAGCACACCCCCGAAAAGAAAGTAAGTAAAGTATACAAACAAATGGCGTACCGCACGTATCTTCACATCACAAGTCAAAAAAACAAGTTGCAACGCGTTGGTTTCTCGACTCGCCGCTCGTGGATTAAACCGGTTAATTAAGGTTAACATAAAGTTCTCAAAACGTTCGCGTTCCCTAGAAAAGTTCGGAGCAAAACCGAAATAAACCGATATTAACCGGTATTTTTTAAACCGGTTCCGAGCCCTGGCTGTGATGTCAGGTTTCGAATTCAAGGTGGCGCCCATGTTTTTTTTTCGGAAAAGTCGTCAAGGGTTATTATCATGTTTCATGTTTTCGGAGCTGGCGAATACGAAAATGATGTCAGATTCGGAATTCAAGATGGCGGCCATGATGTTTTTAGAAAATGCCGACATGGGTATCATGTTACATGTTCTCGGGGATGGCAATTTCGAAAATGATATCAAATTTAGGTAATTCAAGATGGCCGCCATGATGTTTTTCGAAAAAGCCGTCATGGGTATCGTTTCTCATATTTTCGCGGAGAGCGAATTCGAAAATGATGTCAGATTCGGATTTCAAGATGGCGGCCATGATGTTTATCGAAAAAGCCGTCATGGGTTATTATCGTGTTTCATGTTTTCGGAGATGGCGAATACGAAAATGATGTCAGATTCTGAATTCAAGATGGCGGCCATGATGTTTTTAGAAAATGCCGTAATGGGTATCGTGTTTCATGTTTTCGGGGATGGCAATTTCGAAAATGATATCAAATTTGGAATTCTAGATGGCGTCACGATGTTTCGAAAATGATATCAAATTTAGGTAAGTAATTCAAGATGGCCGCCATGATGGTTTTCGAAAAAGTCGTCATGGGTATCATGTGTCATGTTTTCGGGAATGGCAATTTCGAAAATGATGTCAGAATCGGAATTCAAGATGGCGGCCATGATGTTTTTCGAAAAAGCCGTCATGGGTATCGTTTCTCATGTTTTCGCGGATAGAGAATTCGAAAATGATGTCAGATTCGGAATTCAAGATGGCGGCCATGATGTTTATCGAAAAAGCCGTCATGGGGTATCGTGTTTCATGTTTTCAGTAATGGCAATTTCGAAAATGATGTCAGATTCGGAATTCAAAATGGCGGCCATGATGTTTTTAGAAAAAGCCGACATGGGTATCGTGTTTCATGTTCTCGGGGATGGCAATTTAGAAAATGATGTCAGATTCGGAATTCAAGATGGCGGCCGTGATGTTTTTGGAAAAAGTCGTCACGGGTATATCGTGTTTCATGTTTTCGTGGATGGCAATTTAGAAAATGATATCAAATTTGGAATTCAAGGTGGCGGCCATAATGGTTTTTGAAAAAAGTCGTCATGGGTATTCTGTTTGCACAGACTAAAAAGAAAAGAAAATAAAAAATAGCTTAGCAAGTATAATAGCTTAAGTCCTGGAATACGACAGGGTAGTTTTATTTCGAAAAAACATCTCCTTCCTAAGGGAAATCAAATTAATCGATAAAAGCTGTAAATTTGCTCACAAGGCGACGCCACTTAGTATGGGCGAGTAACAAAATTAAAAAGGTGAAATCTCATCTAGCCATGTGTGGTGTGTTTTTATTTTGGTTTACGTTTGTCATCTCGTAATCCTCTTAGTTTGTATTCATTGATGTGTGCGTACACAAAAGTGACGAAAGAAAGACACTTTTAGTTCTCCATATACGAATAATATCTTATCGCCACCCTTGAAATAGGTACCGTTAAGGAGTTCCGGTGGCCATCTGTGGTCATCATCATCAGTTCCACTTCACCATATAGTACTTTTCAAAAGCAAATGCACGAGTTACAGTGAAAAATACCAAAATCGCTATAGGTGTGCCTATAATATTTGAGGAGTTCTCTTGATTTCTCCATGATTCCATCATCAGATCCTGACGTGGTGACAATGGGACCAACTAGAAAGTATACCCATTCGAACAACGAAAAATTTTTTCAAATCGGTCCAGTGGTCTTCGAGTAATCGGGGAACATAAAAAAAAAAAACCTGACGAATTGAGAACCTCCTCCTTTTTTTGAAGTCGGTTAAAAATAACAAAGACTAGAATTATTTTTGTCGATGTATAAAAATGTCGACATATAACAATGACCATTTGATTTTTGTCGATGTATAAAAATGTCGACATATAACAATGACCATCTGATTTTTGTCAATGTATGAAAATGACGACCGGTAGATTTAGGTTATGTTAGTTTTGCAGCAGGCCCGGAGGGCCAAACCACCCAGTAATAGGAGCTCCGTCGACACTCTTATTTCAAATCAATTAGACAGTGTCCTACTTCTGGGTGGTTTGGCCCTCCGGGCCTGCTGAAAAACTAACATAACCTAAACCTACCTAGCCCCTGTTCCATTATACCTCCTCGTCTTAATTCCATTTCGACATTATTATACTTCGTATTTTTTTTATTTCGTCGTTATTATTACTCGTCATTTTTATACTTTGACTTTTTTATGTTTAGAAAATCGGCATTATTATGCCTCGTCATTTTTCAATATAGACTTTAGTCGCCTAACTGGCTCTGAGGTAGAACATAGATTACTTATTACACACGTGTTTGTTTATTGTTCCAGAGGAAACGACGACTCCAATTCCAGAAAGAGTAGTCACTCACGGCAAACTCACGGCCAATTTCTCAGTGCTTAAACCACATTTAAACCACTCATGACAGTTCTAATTGTGCTTATAATCACCGTGTTACTAAATAATTACTAAGAAACTTAAAATGGATCAATAGATAACATAGGCTTGTGCTGGATAAAAGCATTTTTAAAAAAGGAAACAGACATCAATTTGTAGTGATCAAGAGTTCAATAGTTAGGTACTTATAGGTACAAGCATGTACAAGTCGATTCACAAGAGCTGGGTTGAATGGATTGAATGAGTGAACGGAAGTATACAAGTGTGTAAAATAATAACAGGTTTTCGGTTTGAAATTCGAACATCGGTTCAAAGGACGGCACTCACACAGTGATAGGCGACATTACTTTCGTTCAATACATTCGTACCAGCTCTTGTGAATCTACCTGTACCACTGATCTTCATACCTACATGTTAAATAACCAATCTTATTGTACATTAACGATATACCTTATACATATACACACACAACACAACACACCATACTCTTTCTAAAAGAATGGCCTCAATTTAATAATTTATCAGTTAATATAATGAAAACACAATTCACTTCTGTAATATTAGCAAAAAAGTACCTATAAGTACGTTACAATGAAACACATTTATGAACCACTTTACATTTAAGAATTGTAAGATAATATGAAAAGTTAAATAGGTACTTATGTATAGTTCTGAGGCAGCGTTTTCATAAAGAAACGTACCCTGAAATATTTAAACGGGCTAAGGATTTAGGTATATTCCAAACAGACTAGTGCTAGACACAGTTCCCAGTACACAGTGCTTTCTTTTCTTTATGAAAAAAAGCGGCCAAGTGCGAGTCGGACTCGCCCATGAAGGGTTCATGAGAGGTAAATTGCGTAGAGGAAGAATAGAATAGAGTAGGCATTGGACTAGTACCAGGTGGGAAGTCTGAGATGCGTTTATACATAATTACGTATGTATAAACGAGATGCACTTACTTTTACCTGTCCCTCTCGCGCGTATACGTTTTCGACGTGTTGGCCACAAAAAAATGGGGCAAACAAACCCTGACAGCTGATGCGAGTCGTATGAGTTTTTAGTGGTGTTTAGCTGATTTCGGAGTTTTTTGCAAAATACAAGGGTGAAGTTTACGTGTAATGTGCTAAAGAACAATTTCGTGATGGTGAATTGCAGTATTTTAGGCTTTAAAAGCCGGAGTGAGCGGAAATATGAGCACATAACCTTTCATACGTAAGTGGATACATTATACTATTATTGTGGTCTTATAAATCCTGATTGACAATGTAAACATTGATATCGTCACTAATTTTAATGCAGCTTCACCCAACATTTCGGTCCATTCAAATTCATCTTTAACACTTTTAGGTTCACCGATTTTTGACGAAGCAATCAATCCCATTATAAATTGTAAATTAAATCTGTTTCAAAATACTTCTAACCATTTGTACGAAATAAACCCCCCATGGCCCTTTTTATTATTCGGTTTTGTCTTTTCATTCCAAAGTTCATGTATTTGCTACGGAGTTGTCAAATTTGGAAATTTCCAGACATTTTGGCTTCTATAGATCAACTCTGTCAAAATTATTAAACACTAATTTTAGTTTAAGGCCTTGGACTCAAGCGGTTCTCCCAATTCGTTTCGGTGGACTTGGTATTCGATGCTCTTCTAGCGTGGCACTACCAGCTTTCCTGTCCTCCGCCTATGGTTCGTTGCCTCTCGTCAGTATTATCTTAAATCACCCACAGATACTTGACGTTGAGATTGCGAACCTGGTGGAGGCTAGGGATGCTTGGTGTGAGTCGTGTCCGGGAGTGGATATGCCAGTCAAGAGGCATATCCAGAGAGCATGGGATACACCTCGCCTCATATCAATTCATGCATCACTCATAGAAAATAGTCCGGACGATTCAGATCGCGCCCGTCTCCTCGCTGTCTCAGCAGGCGAATCAGGTCACTGGCTCCACGCTCTTCCTTCCCGCAATATAGGCACAGTCTTGGACCCAAGCAGCTTGCGCATAGCAATAAACTTGCGGCTTGGGGCTAGACTCTGTGAACCTCATACTTGCGCGTGCGGGAAGGAAGTGAGTGAGCTGGGACGACATGGCCTTTCATGCTTCAGAAGTGCCGGCCGTTTGTACCGTCACGGCACAATCCGTCGTTCGCTTGCCACTGCCTCTGTACCAGCTGTCCTGGAACCAGCAGGATTGCATAGAGACGATGGCAAGCGACCAGACGGAGCTACATTGGTGCCGTGGAAACTAGGTAGGGCACTGGTGTGGGACGCGACGTGCGTTGACACATTCGCCCTTTCCCACGTCCAGTCAACCCGTAATCGGGCCGGTGCAGCAGCTGATCAGGCCCAAACACTCAAGCGCCGCAAATATTCGTCATTATTAAATAATTACGAATTTGTGGCGCTTGCAGTGGAAACCATGGGACCTTGGTCAGCTGATATGAAAAGCTTTATTAAGGCCCTGTCCTCTCGGCTCATAGAATCCTCCGAAGATCCTAGAGCTGGTGCTTACCTCTCCCAAAGGATTGGGCTAGCTATCCAGAGAGGTAATGCAGCCAGTGTCATGGGGACCATGACGCGAGCGGACCTGTTCTTTTTATAGTGGTGATTATTATTTATATATTTAATATTTGAGTAGCTTAGTTTAATTTTAATTTAAATACGTTTAGTTTTAATTTTTAATTGTATTAAAGTTGAATTCTGTACTTAGTTGGATGTAAATGAAATATTTGAGCCTATGTAAACAACTAACTATTTGAAATAAGGTCTCCTAGTTACATTTTGACATAAAAAAGGATCGGTTTTGTGTTCAAATATAAACAGAGTATAGAATAGACCTGGCCCGCGCGTATACCTTTGAGATTGAGATAGTATCTATACATATAAGTGTGGTATATATGCAATCAATTCTGAGTTGCCAACAATTTGCTAAATTTCCCCAATAGCTACTTATTACCTGACTACAACAACCGGCCAATTGAGAGTCGGAAATATAATCCTCGTGCTTGTGACATTGGTTCTAGAACATAATACACTATAATTTTCATACGGCGTTGCTAACTGTTTTAAATCACATTCGCAACCACCTAACCTCCAAATGTATGTACGTATTTGAATATAGAAAGTTACAATATCGAACGGTCAACACACCTACAGTAATTATAGAATTCTATATATGTTTCTAGGTCTGAAATGCCTACGATTAAAATGCTACTTGCATGTTTCTGCAAATGTTTATTTATATAAATATTTGTTACAGAAGGTACAGTCATATATTATATTAACAATATGCTTCGAAGTGTTCTGGGCAGATACGAGAAAACTTTCTTGGTTGCCAATTTATGCTACATGTAGCTATAATCCAAAGCTTCCTTGCTTCAGTATCAGATGGGTATCTGAAAAATATTAAAAAATGTTCTAAAATTTTGCGAACGTCAAAAGGTAAATTTCAGGGATTATAAGAGTTAATTTAAAAAAAAAACTATGCCAAATCAACAAAACTTGATTTATTAGTATAACAAAATACCCAATAATATCATAATTATATATTACCCCGTTTGTTGGGTAGAATGCATTTTAGATGGATGACAACACGAAATTGGTTATTTACGACTAAATTTAAATGTCAGCAATCACAAGGATTACTATGTATTATCGTTATCAACATAAATCGGACGGTTAGCGGAAGAAAAATACGATTTATTTGAATACAAAACCGATCTTTTTTTATGTTAAAATGTAACTAGGAGACGATATTTCAAATAATTAGTTGTTTACATAGTCAATCAGGATTTATAAGACCACAATAATAGTATAATGTATCGACTTACGTATGAAAGGTTATGTGCTCATATTTCCGCTCACTCCGGCTTTTACAGCCTAAAATACTGCAATTCACCATCACGAAATTGTTCTTTATCTTTATCACATTACACGTAAACTTCACCCTTGTATTTTGCAAAAAAAACTCCGAAAACAGCTAAAAACCACTAAAAACTCATAGGACTCGCATCAGCTGTCAGGGTTTGTTTGCCACAATCATTGTGGCAAACACGTCGAAAAGGTATACGCGCGAGAGGGACTGTAAAAGTAAGTGCATCTCGTTTATACATACGTAATTATGTATCAACGCATCTCAGACTTCCCACCTGGTACTAGTCCAATGCCCACTCCATTCTATTCTCCCTCTACGATCTCAAAGGTATACGCGCGGGCCAAGTCTATTCTATACTTTGTTTACGGTAAATTGCGGTTTACGATTTAGGACATATTATTAAAAAAAACTACTTACTAGATCTCGTTCAAACCAATTATCGGTGGAAGTTTCCATGGTAATGTACATCATATATTTTTTTAGTCTCTTATTTTAGAAGTTATAGGGGGGACACACATTTTACCACCTTGGAAGTGTCTCTCCCGCAAACTATTCAGTTTAGAAAAAAATGATATTTAAAAATGTTTTTTTGTCGGTGAAATAACATCTAGTTTCTTCCCTATTCATTTGTGCACTTTAGCCAGTGACACACTGTATAGAAAAACAAAACGATTAGGGATATTTTTGATAACGGTTATCCTTGATACAATTTGTTCCCGTTTTATGCCGGCACTACACTTCGCTATTCGCTATTCGTTATTCGGCTTATGCGCCTACATTCGACGAAGTGTGGAGGGTTTATTCGTGTTTTCTTTATTCGCACGCATAACGCTTAAGCGAGATAGCAAATATTTTAACAAATACGGCGCAGCCGCATAACGAATAGCGAATAGTGAAGTGTAGTGCCAGCATTACAATTTTCTCTAATTTCCTTTAAATAGCCCATAATATTGAAAACTTTTGCATTTTTATTATTATTAGAAACAATACTTTATAATAATAAAACAGCACAATACAATTAAATTCATTACGGTATTGAATAAAAAAATCCAAGAGACAGTAGGTACTATAAGGTAAACAAGTTTTGGCGTTTTTGCCAGTTCGTGCCAATCTATATCAGTGAATAGTGACTCAAACAGTTTGGCAAGAAACTTGTACGAACTTGCTCGAAATTTTACCAGTATAGATAGGCAGTATAATATTGTTTGACTGATGACTCTATTCTACGTTACGTTTTATTTTCTGTCTTTGGTTGGATATAGGAGCGAGTAAGCCGGCGCGACCGGTGTCCATTTTTATTATTGTGTAATTGTAATTCCATTAGATTTACTTGTTGTTTGGGAGAAATGGCTGAATTACCGTATCAAGCGGAATACGCTAAATCGGGGCGGGCCGGTTGTAAAGGTTGCAAACAGAAGATTGATCAAGGAACTTTAAGAATTGCGGTTATGGTGCAGGTTCGTAATTTAAACTTATTGCTTTTGAGCTTGAATTTGTGTTCCTCCCGGCATACAACTACTTTTAAGATATCGAGTTAAGTCATTGCATTTTCTTAGTCCGCATTTCACGATGGAAAACAACCCAACTGGCATCATGAAGAGTGCTTTTTCAAAAAACAACGGCCTCAAATCGCTACTGACATTGGCAATTTCAACAAGCTAAGGCATGAAGATCAGAAGAGAATCAAGGAAGCAATTGGTAAATTTAATTTCCTTTCTTTTTTTTTTGTTGACAAGCTACTATACGTATAATCGTTGAACATACTTGAAGTTTCTACATAAAGCATCTGTATATTGTTTCTAGGGTTCCGTACTCAAACGATGCCCCTATTACCGAGCTTCCCATGTCTGTCTGTCTGTCTGTCTGTCTGTCTGTCTGTCTGTCTGTCTGTCTGTCTGTCAGCGAGCTGTATCTCATGCACCTATTTTTTTTTTTTTGTTATTTACTACTAATCTATATTAATATTATATAGGTGAAGAGTTTGTTCGCTTGAACGTGCTAATCTCAGGAACTACTGGTCCGATTGGAAAAAATCTTTTAGTGTTAGATAGCCCATTTATCGAGGAAGGCTATATCATTCATCACGCTAAGATCAATAGGAGCAGAGCACCAATGAAGAATGTTTCAACCTTCTGCGAAAACAAAGTCGCAGGTTAAAGTTAGCGTTAGCCCAAAGTAACTATTCCTCGGGGACAAAGTCGCGAGCAGAAGCTAGTAATAAAAATAAAATAAATTATTTAATGGTGTGTGAGGTACACAAGTAAATTGATTTTTTTGGCGTTTTTACATGCTCATTATCTACATATATGTATATCGTAATTGCTAGACACATTTATTTTTTAAACACTGATCAAGCACTACTGCTGCCATAACAAGAAGTAATGATAAAAAATATTTGACAATTAAAGAAGGATTAAAATCGAATGGTATGGAACCCTTTTTGTGCGATTCAGACTCATTCTTGACTGGTTTTTTAATGTGTACTGTTTGGGCCACCTGTTTAGAAAAGGCATACATATATTTAGTGGTTCACCAGATTAAGTTATAAATAACTCTCAAAAAAACACATTTCATTACCAAAAGTAGTAAATGGTCACTAACATACGCGGAATGAAATCTGGACAAAGTTCAAAACAATATTTTATGTAATAAAAAATGAGTTTTGTTTAAAATGTTTATAATAAATAATAGTATTATTAAATATATTTAATGCAAAAAATAATTTACTCCTTTGCGAGCTGCTTTGCGACAGTTCCGTGGAACTTTGTCCATGGCTGACGTAAACACAGATGTTAGCATTTTATTTAATTCTAATTTAATATTTCGAATTAAACTTTGTACATTTAATTGACGAAAATTATTCGAGTAGATTCTCCGTTTCAGATTTGCCCAAAAAAAATTCGATTGGGCGAAGTTCTGGGGCGTTAGGTGGATATGCTAATTTGGCGACATACGGGATTTTTAGCTTGTTCATTTGGCCTCACTTTTTTTTGAGTAGTGACTGAAAGTCAAATCTGGCCAAAACACCAAATTAGCTTCTCTATGTTCCGATTTTATAAAATCCCGCACAATTGGCAAACATCGCTCCATGTATCGGTCGGCATTAAGCGCTAACCCAGATTAAAAAAAACTGCCTTAGACATACCGCGAGGGCTGATCGCAAGCCACAGTAAAACTTTTTTGGGAACCGTCGTACGCTCCACATATTTCACGTTTTCTTCAGTTGGGTTTGAAATAATAAGTCCCTTGCCATTAATTTCCGTCCAATGTGAAATATGATTCGTCATTCTTTATGCACAAGACGTCACTTTTTGCTTGGAATTTATTTTTAACCAAATTGCAAAGCTGGATTTTTTGAGTAATTTTTTTGATTTTCGGACACAGTCGTCTTAACTTTTCGTGATTGTTTTTCAATACACATGTCTTTAAGATATTTTTAAATGAATTTGCCGTCGCATTAGGATTTTCTTCCGAGCTCTCTATATGTTTTTGCGATACGGCTGGCGGTCATTTTCTTTCAATGACTCCTCTCAGTAGACTGGCTTAAACTGGATAGTCTTCCATAACCGGGCTTCCTTGTATTCGTTTTTCTGAGTGGGTAGGACGCTAAAATACTATATACTGTGCTTTGACTATAAACCCTTTGTGTAAAATGCTCCACGACCTTCGCATTCGAGCAGAGGTGATGTGTATCGAAGAAATTACAAACAGTTTCGCGACGTATTTTTTCTCGATTTGCCATAATTATTGTTATAAAAATCCTACGTCCATGAAATTTGTCGTAATTATGTGAAGATGAGTTGATAAACAATAGACAACTCACTTTTGTACTTTTTTAAGGAATTTAATATTTTAAACAGAGGGTCAAAATTTGTCCAGATTTCATTCCGCATATGTTAAAACATATAACCTATAGCTACTGTTACACATGCCCATAAAACACTAGCACGAAAGCATGCTACTATCGATCAAATGCTACCTACTAGCGTGTGTGTATAGGACATGATACTATTAAGCATGCTTTTTAGTGGCTTGCTGGGTAATAGCACTCCTTGCTATCAGTAGATAAACTAACTAATTGTTAAAATTCGAAAAAGGAATGGAAAATTTGACACATTTCCTTGAGATATTAAACCATACCATTAGTAACGTTTTTTGACCATTACTTAGTTTAACTACCGATCAAACAACAGGCCATAGTGAGGATGCTAGACATTCTAGTATCAATCTTGTTTGTGCGTGTTTGACTTCCTATACCTTTTTTCCTCTTCCTACCTGAGAGAAGTTTTTGGATGCATTGCATCACCAGCAAAAGGATAATTTTGTTCAGCTTCATGCTGGCTGGCTTCAGATGGCTGTTTGATTTTCCATGGTTTTGTTTGAACTGGCAGAAAGCATGCTATAAAATAGCATGTGTTTTAGAGTGTTTGATTTAGCATGCTTATTCAGAAGCATATTTAAAACAAGCTTGCTTATTGCTAGCAAATGTAATCAGTTCATAAGCATGCTCATAGCACACTTTTTAGCATGCTATTCTAGAGCATTATTATTATTATTGTTATATCCAAAAATCGACCATCTTGTTTCCTGAATAAAGAAAATAGTACACCAAAATAAGTGGCCTCTTGCCAGAACTCTCATTCATGGCTCCTCTGGTTATTCGTATCCTAGACTCTTGCTTCAGATGGGAGGTTGCCAGCTTGCTATCCTTCAACCTCCCCCCGTTTCTACTATTGGAGAGCGGTGTCAAGGAGTGGAGTGGAATTAAACTGCTAGCTTAAGAAAATTTGGCGCTATTACACTTTATTTGGTAATATGCCAAGAATTTATTGCAATCAGATGTTTATATTGGTGTAATAGTGACTAAATTTGATCGCTTAGATTAGCTGACCAATTACTAAAATTTGGTCTGCTCATACAATTAAAATTTCAGACATCACTACTCTACTTTTCTTATTTTCCTAAATCACCCAAAGGTTAGCTGGAAGAGATCCTTTAAAGGGATAAGTTCGCCTTTGTACATTCCTATTCTGTAAATATTGTATTTGAATTTCTGTATTCTGTACAATAAAGTGTTTAGGTACGTAACTACATTTTTATTTAATATTTATTTATTATATGTACATACTCTAAGATACTCGGGACTATAGCAAATTATAATATCATATTATGAATTCATATGCACTTTGATGTAAGTATATGGTAAAACTGTCACCTCTAATCCCTTTCTAATCGCGGCTAGATAATAACATAACTTATTATTACCCGACTGGCGGAGGGTATTGTGTTTCACAGCCTATATTTTTGCTCCCTAACTAAAGCCTTGTTTCCATTTGAGCAGACTCAGGCCGAGCAGCCTCGACTTTAGGCAAACAGCCTCAGTTTGAGGCTGCTCGCTCTGAGGCAAAGGCTCGAGGCGCGTTGCGGATCAGCTTTAAGCGAGTCGCCTCAGCTTGATCCGCAATGTGCGCAGTTTAAGTGCCCGTCTCCATCAAATGTACGGCTCGCACTGAGGCTCCTTTGACACGTCCAAAAAACCGAAAAAATTTGGCACGGCTTGTGGCGACGAATTAGCCTCGTGTCGCGGCGTGCCTCAGGTTGAAGCAGCTTCTCCACTTGCGCGGCCTCAGAGCGAGGCAGCCGCTCGATGGGTACGCGGCTAAGATTTGGTAGTCATTTACTAAATTCGATCTACAGAGGCAATATAATTTGGTGGTCGTTTTCTGAATTTGGGTCTAAAAGATGGTGTTCATTATATTTGTTGCCTTGGAAAATGCTTTGTGTACATTTGCTTACCCAATCTTACATTTATTTTCCATACAGAGAATAACTCTGGTATTGTAATGGCAGTAGAAAAAGGCAAAGGAAAAGGTAAAGGCACGAAAAGAACAAATGGAGATGCTAACCAAGCTGGACTCAGGGACTTTAATATTGAATATTCTAAGTCCAGTAGAGCAACCTGCAAACATTGTGATATTAAAATTTGTAAGGTAATATAAATTATATTTATAAACTCAACTGTTTTCCACTTAAAAAGTAACATTTCAGTATTATTAATTAAATATCTTTTGATAGGATGAA
This sequence comes from Acleris literana, assembly GCA_946894065.1. NCBI lineage: Eukaryota > Metazoa > Arthropoda > Insecta > Lepidoptera > Tortricidae > Acleris > Acleris literana. Next base: position 10,846,914 of record OX335673.1, read on the forward strand.
GTAAGAATTTCTAAAACTGTGTATGACACAGAAATCGGACAAAAATATGGTGGGCAGCCTTTATGGCACCATGTTAAATGTTTTGCTGAAGCACGGGGCACTCTGCTGTACCTTGCCGGTGGTGCTGACCTCCCTGGCTTTAAGGGCCTGTCCAAAAGTGATCAAGATATCGTTAAAAAAACAATAGTGTAAGTATAATAATATTCACTTATAGTTGTTTAAGTCTTCAAGTCATTCTGTACTTGTGCATAAAAAAATAATATTTGTATGATTTTAATCATGAAAACCACAAAACATACAGGGCAGGTTGGATGGACAATGGTCCTCCTGCAATATTGAGATTTGAAACGCATCTATTTATTTACATAAATTATGTCTATAAAATTGTCACAACTTCGTGACTCTTAATAATGTGAGTAGGATGTAAATAAAGACTAAGTGAACGGGAAACCTAATTTTAAGTTTAGTATAGTAGATTTTACAACAAGTTCTGCGGCGTGTTCAAGATTATTTCAAGAATTAAGTAGTTCTAAAGATTAACGAGTGTAGAAAAAAAACTAAGTAGAATAGACATGATTCAGTACCCAGAATCTACAGACAAGCAGTAGGTTCGTTAAAAAATGCAGGTATTATTTATGGTATTACAAAATTACCGAAATTCTTAGGTAAGAAGTCAATGCTATACAGACATCGTAACAAGACACTGAGAGTTGAAAAATTATACTATAAAAGATTTTGTGATATTGAGGTTCCGTCTAAGTTTAGTTCTTTTCTGTCAAGCTAATAAAAAAGCTTGTTTATAAAAGTCGTAATAATAGCTCATATTTTGCAGCCCGTTGAAAGGTGAAGAGGTGCCATTTAAAAAGTTAAAGGAGGAACCAAAGGATGAAAAAGAATTGAAGGAAGAAAAAGAGCAAGAGAAGAAGCTTGAAAAACAGAACAAACTATTCTTCAAGTACAGAGATGCGCTGAGCGATTACAGCAAGAATGAAATACGGGAAATTCTTGAGGCCAATTGCCAAAGTATTATGTCATCTGAAAATGAGGTAAAAAAAATATGTTAATAAAACATCTTTTGTTGTTGCAAAGTTATTAGTTATCAAATTATCAGTTAAGGGCGGCTGACGGATGCAATATGGTGGCGAAAGCATAAGATGTATAAGAATTATTAAATTTCGAGTACTATTTATGTATGAAAATGTAGAGTTTCCCCATAGCAGCATACTATATGACATCAGAGAGTGAATATGTGCAAAGTACACCTGTATTAATGCATCATTTGCAATAAGCCTCTTCAGTTTACGCAACGCAAAGACTGGACGACTCAGTCTATCGCAAAGTTTGTCGACATGGCACTTCCAGTTAAGATTAGAGTCAAGTGTGAAGCCAACCATTGGATTTCGACAAGTTTAGTCCATTCCTTTTATAATGAACTGTAAAAGGAATGGACAATTCCTAATTAAGAAAAATTATGATTATTTACTTCAATAACAGAATTCTATAACTTTTTGCAATGATGTTTTCTTTTTTTTACCGACTTCAAAAAAGGATCTATCTATGTTCCACTGTATGTTTTTTTTAATGTACTTATGTTCACCGATTTCTCCGTCTATTATGGTCCGATTTCAAAGATTTTTGATAGAGTATACTTCCGAGGTGGTCCCATTGTAACCTGATGAGGAGATTCATGAGAAATTGAGGGAACTCCTCAAATATTATAGGCATACATATAGCAATTTCAGTATTTTTAGTAACAAGTCTAGCATTTGCATTCAGAAAGTATCATTTGGTGAAGTGGAACTGATGATGAAGACCGCATCGGTGGCCAACGGAACTCCTTAACGGTACCTATTTCAAGGGTGGCGATAAGATCGCACCTTCAAAACAATAGTGACGTAACTGAGAAATTTTAGTTTTCGAGTTAGGTCTCTATAATAATAAAATTATGACTTGAAGTTTAAAAGCAGAAATTTTGAATTAGGTCACTGTTGTTCTGAAGGTGCGTATCTCGATTAAGATAGTTGAGCGACTATAACGAAGAACATTTAATTGTTTAAATATGACTATGACTTTCCCGCGGCGTTGCCTGCGGCGAACTTGACATGTCTTAAAGTTTAATATCTACTAAGAAGTGGGACTACATTACAGCTTATTATGATCACTAATTATTTTTCGAGTTATGGAAGGCGGTTAAAAAAAAAAATTAGTCATATCAGCCTAATTAATAATAAATAATAATATAATTATAATGAATTGACTACTAAGGCATTTCCTTGCAGTGCCGTGATTTGCTTGCTGATACTATGGCATTTGGTGCCCTACTTCCATGCCCTGAGTGTAAAGAAGGCCAGCTAGTGCTCGACACTTATGGGTACAAGTGCACAGGTACAAGACTTTTATACGATGTGGTGAACTTATTTGCATTGAAATGATTGTATTAATTCTGTCTTTATCACATAGGTAATGTGAGTGAGTGGACGAAATGTAGCTATGTTACCAGGGAGCCAAAACGTAAAGCAATGAAAATTCCAAAAGAGTACAAGGATGGCTCAGCCTTCAAGAAGTTCAAGCCTAAAGTAGGAATGCGACTGTTTGAAGCAGCAGCACCGCCTCCAGCTATTATCAAGAAAGAAGAGATTGGTGATCAGTAAGCCAATTGCTTCTTTCTGTCAATATCACGTTTCATCTTACCCATTACTCTTCATACAGGGTGTCCCTAAAATTAACGATCAAAAATGGGTTATCAGCCTCCGCACTTTCCATACTCTCACTCAGCATTCCACTAGTTTGCACTCAATGTTGAGGGTGCATACTCGGAGTGCAAACAAATGAGCCATGCCAAGTTGGAATAGCCCAACCTCTGATTTGTTCAGCACTGACTGAGGTTATCCAAAACCACGACATTTATAAAAGTGACAGTATCCTCCTGAGGTCCCTTGTACTAAACATAGTACATAATACGACTATTGAAATAAAGAACTAGTGCAAAGGAAGTAAAGTGGAATTTCTTTTGTTTTTATGACTAATTATCAAATTAGAAAAATTACTTTATTTCATTTCATATTCATATTCCATTGAAAAATTTCGTTGTACTATGGTGGGTGTTAGGAGGTTGAGCCAGAAACTATGATGTTTTTATCGAAGTCGAAATAACTTATCAGGTCGACTTATGACGATCTATCAGCCATCTTCGTTTTGTCGTTGGTTTTGGGGGCATCCTGATAGAAGCTTACTTTAGGATATACTCATAATCGAATATCCATTTGCAATCTGCACAGGATCAAAAAAGACATACCCATTCCGCCATTGAAAAATCTTCAGTTTTTCTTACACGGAAAACTCAAGGGTTCCAAAGAAAATGTCAAGCATCGCATTCTTAAACTGGGAGGATTAGTGGTCAGCAAACTAACTGACACCACCGCCGCTGTAGTGTCTACAAAAGAGGACCTCGAAAAAATGACCAGCAAAATGCAGGAAATTCAAGATCTAGATATTGAGGTATATTATGGTATATAAATGTTTATATTTGTCTGCAACACGTTCTGTTAACAATTATGTATTTTGTTTGCAGGTAGTTGAAATATCGTTTCTTGATCTGATTGACCCAGTAAAGGGGTCCGTAGCTAAAACATTAGAACTTATTAAGGAACATAACATTGCTGATTGGGGATCAGATGTAAGTAGTATATGTGTTATACGCGTTATTCATATTAAGGAGATCACACCGGGTTACTCACGTAAAAATTGTCGAAAAACGCTCGACATGTTTCGGGCTCGTCCGGAGTCCCTATTCATGAGCAGACGCGGTCGCAGCACGACGGTGTGTTTTTACGTGAGTAACCCGGTGTGATCTCCTTAATATGTCTGAGTCTCACGGAAGTTTTATGTTTAAAGACGCGTTATTCATTTGTGTATAAGTGTATTACGTTTTTTTTTCTTTTTTTTTATTGTACAGCCAGCGAAGCGGGTTCCGCAAGACGTTATTGATGGCAAATCAATTCCAAAATCGGGAAGTCTCTATGTTAAATCCTCAAAGTCTGGCCCTACTAAATTAAAAGTCAAAGGTACAGTATACTTACTTCAAGTATTTTCTTTTCGATGTGCTTATCTTAATGCTAACTCAGGAGTTACCTCCTTGGAGGCGTACCTAATGAACAGAGTCTTAATACGTTTTCGAAGGGGAAGTTGACAAGTCCCAAATACAACACTTCATGTAATTCTTTTAGCCAATATTTTTTACCTATCTGGCTTGTGTTTGTTTGTATACTGTTTGAAATCGCTAGGCATTGTGTGTTTTTGTCGTTTACATTGCCTAGGGAGGCATTACGTCAAAAACATTGAAACCCTGTGCTAACAAGTCATTATTATGTTTTTAAGGGGGCACAGCAGTGGATCCGGACTCTGGACTTCAAGATGAGGCGCATGTGTATAAGGATCGCATGGGAACTAAATATACAATTGTTCTCGGTAAGACCGATGTGGTTGCTCAAAAGAATTCTTATTACAAGATGCAAGTTCTAGAAGCAGATAACAGGAAAAAGTAAGTTATTATACTATTTTTCGTACAATTAATACCGTTAATACAATTACCGTTTTGTCAATAGCCGGAGTGACTTACACTTAAACACGCAGGATAACTCGATTGAATGTACGAGGGTGAATTGAAAAGTTTTGAGCCTAACCTTTAAAATAAAGACTTGAGTTTTTATAACAATTTTATTTCTCTAGTCTATATAGTCTCCAAATATATACACTGTTGCCACTTTGCTTATAACTTCATTATTCCATGTAAAAAAAAAACTTCAAGGTGATCAAAATATTCAGTCACAGCTTCCTTGTACCTCAATATCCATCGAAAATTTCCGTCCTGCCAAGTGTATTTTTAAATCAGAGGGCGCCAAGAGTAGGTTGGATGCAACAATTCAAACCCAGCGTTATGTATTTGTGCGATAGATTTCGCTGCAGTATGGATAGGAGCATTGTCTTGGTGAAACAACACTGTTTTAGACATACCAGCCCCCTATATCACCATCCTGACAATGACAGGTGACAGGTGACATTTTAGTGTACATGGCGCTGCTTATATGAAACCCAGTGACGTAACAGCGTGTTAACTTTGCAATGTATACCTAATTGTCACCTGTCACGTATCGTTGTCAAGATGGTGAAATAGGGGGCAGGTCTTTTCGTTTCAACTTCTTCACGGAGACGATGTAAAAGGGTGCAATATTATAGTAATCAGCATTTATGGTTTTACCCTTTTTGAGATAATCAATGATGATGGCCCCTTTGCAATCACAAAAAACTCAAGCCTATAAAATGGCCTTAGCTTTTTTAGGAGGTGGAGACCCTGATCTTTTCCATTGTTTGGATTGCACTTTTTACTCTGGTTTAACTTTTGTCATAGCTGTGTGGTTGCCGGCTAGCTGTGTGGTTGCCGGCTAGCTGTGTGAGCTGGCTTAGAATAGTACCACTCCATGCCTTCCCGTGGATGTCGTAAGAGTCGACTAAGGGAATAAAGGCTTGTAGTACTGTTAGGCGATGGGCTTGCAACCTGTCTCTAATACACTGATAAACATCTTAGCCTGATTATGCAAAATGTGGCTACAGAATTAACAACAAGCTTTTAGAGTTGTTGGCAATTCTGTAGCTCTGCCTACCCCAAACTGGGAATAAAGGCGTGAGTTTATGTTATGTAACTTTTGTCAATCATTTTATACTCTGTGCTGTTATCAAAACAAGTCATTGGTGGCAGGAATGATCGCTTAGTCTGTGACCGATTGCCATTAAACACAAAATAGGATTGGAAGTCTTATGTGCCAGTATTATTTTTTTCTTTATCAACCTCTGGCTCAAAACTTTTCAATTCACCCTTGTAAAGCCACTACGTTGGCTATTGACAAAACGGCTATTGTATTTATTGAAGGTATTAATTTCACTGGCACACGATGTCGACGGCACAACCCGTTGACCAAAGAGGAAGCGAGGGGGGAGAGTCAGACACATACACACGTAGCTGCGTTCCGTTTCATACATCACAGTGCGGAACTTGCATTGCTTGCAGCTCTGACCAATTCACCTAGTAAACTGACATACATTCCGCACTTGCATCAGAATGTACTTTACGGAATTTATAGAAAATTATCGCACGTAGATAAGTTTGCAAACGACACGACTTGCAAAGCAGCCCTCGTAGTTATAGATCTTACTGAACTAACTTTACTGAACCGTTAGTTTTAAAATATTATGCTCATCACTCTTTATAGGTATTGGTTCTTCCGAGCTTGGGGAAGAATTGGAACTACAATCGGAAAAAATAAACTTGAAGATTGCAGAACTGTTGAAGATGCTATATTGAAGTTTGAAAACTTGTTTTTGGAGAAGTCTCAAAACCCTTGGGAGCCTAACCAAAAGCATTTCCAAAAGGTACATGCCTTATTTATTCGTCAAAGTGGGACAATAAATTAAAGTAAGTAGTTGTAAAATCCAACGTAGTATCGTATCGATGAGGTATTAGCAAAAATTAAGAAAGATACAATGTTCACATCATTTATAATAAGAAAAGAGGTGGCCCAAGTACACTACCTTGTGGTACTCCTTGGCTATTTAATATGTATGAAGATCTTTGGTATCTAAGTAATTGTTACACTAAGTAATTGTTGGCTGTTTGCCATGTATGACTTTATTAATTCTAGAACTGGGCTCCTTATTCCGTACGAAGTTTTAAAGTTATAATTTCCAGCACTTAAAAATTACTTGAAAAAAGCGTTGATGTCGAAAGCTTATTATAGGGTCGAGGACTATCTAACAGATAAAAATGCTTGGCCTAAATTAAACACCTAAATAACTTAGTAATAGCTTAGTCAGAAAAATATGTAAACATTGTAGGTATAATTATTGTCTAGGGGACACGGTTTCTGTAGGAGAATGTATCAAAACTATGTGGTTGTTTTGCACAGTCATGGGTAAGTATATATATATTTAATTATTATTATTATTACTATTTAGGTATGGGTTCATCTGAACATACTGAGTTTTGACACATTTTCCTGCTCAACTACGCATGATATATAAATTTTAATGTTAAATTCATTGTTTTATATAAAGCTAGGTTAAGTTCTATAATTGTATAAGTAATTAGATATTTAAAATAGAGATTAGACTTTTGAGTTTCTTGCGGCGTTTCTTCTCAGCAGTGGTCTCTTGCGAAGCGCTGGTAGATTTTTGACGTGTAAAAGTGCCCGTGCGGCCTACTTACTGAATAAACATCTTTTATCTTTTTTTTTATCTGTACTTATGAAGTTTTTGAATTAATTGTTTATGTGACACGAATTCAAATGTCTTTGTCATGTCAAAAAATATTACAACTCTTTGTTTCTTATTATCTATACTTCTAATTACATTGTTGATGGATTAACTGCGACAAGATGCTTGGATATGTTTTCGTTGGTAGTTAATTTTGATTTATGTGTTTTGGTTAGTGAAAAAATCTTAATTTTAAATTGTATTAAATCTCAGTAACAGCAATTATGAACCGACTAGGTAATATAGATCACAGATAGCGAATTTAGAAGGGCTGCGCTGTAGTGTGAGATCAAAGACTTAAGCTTAGCAGCTAGCAGGTGTTAAACCAATTGCCACTTTCGTATGGACTGGCGTTGAAAATTGCCGTTTTTTAGGAAAAAGTCAATGACTGTCACTCTCGCCACATATTTCAATTGCTTCTGCCTCCATGTCATCGATGTCGCCCTTTTATGCAAATAAGACCGAATATAGATTAAAATAAGAGCAGTAAATTTCATTGTATTTTTCCATAAAAATCCGAAAAAAACGAGTTTTTTGGAAAAATATGGGATTTTTTCCGGACTTTTTCAACGCTAGTATGGAGACACCTAGCTTGACATCTGAGAAAGGACATATGGTACTTTTTGAGTAGCGACAAACGACTTTTACACAAACAGAGATGCGGCTCGCGGACAACAGCTAGTTCTTAAATAAAGTTAAAGAATTTAGGGCATTCGACCGAATTGAAATAAGGCCTTATACTTCGATTAAACGTCGAATTTGTTTGGGCTAATCTCGGAGTAAGTCCTATTCCAAGTTGGTGTAGTGCAGACTTACACAAATAAGTCGTTCAGGGTTCGCCGATATATATCAATGGATATTTATTTTTAAAAGTAGTTTTTTTTCCATCAGGTAAAATGTTTCACTTTATTTTCTGTTACCGAACTCTTTTCGGGGAATCACCTAGTTTCGTTCGTATTCTATTAGCTTTATACTTAAGCCTATTGTCCACGTAAACCGCACGTCGTGCGCACGCTTTCGTCAATTGACGCTTGCAAGGCGAACGCATGTCGAGCGGCTGTCGCGACGTTGCCGCTCCGTGACACAGTTTTGAAGGTTTCTACGCAAGATGCAAGCGTTCGTCTTGCAATCTTCAATTGACGAAAGCGTGCGCTTGACGTGCGGTTTACGTGGACAATAGGCCTTACTTTCAAACCTTATCACCACGGAATAAGATTCATAATAAATAGGGGTAGTACTAACAAATTTTAATTCGTGTATATAGGATATACCTACATGAAAATATCGGATATATTAATATTTATTATAAAAATATTATGCATTGATATTTATCCTATATCGGATATACAGGATGGCTCATTTAGATCGGTCAGTATGGGAAAGTCTGAAACTATAATATAAGACATACGAAGATCTGTTCTCAGGAACCATGTCATCGATTATAATAACAAGAATAACTGCATTCATACATTTAAAAAAAAACCTGTACTCAGCTCGGGAATCGAACCCGGACGTTCCCATACTGACCGATCTAAATGAGCCACCCTGTATATCAAATAATCGGGTATTTATAATAAATATCGGTTTTTTTCGAAACCTGAAATCGGGAAAATTTTGCCACCTCCAGTTGGTAAAAAAATATCAGCCAGCTAACAGCTATATTGCATGTTTACAATATGCACATGGAATTGGGATTCAATAACAGATGAGCATGTTAAGGAGGCTAAAATTATGTTACTTTTTTAGTATTGTTTTACCTATGCAAAACTTGCTTGTTCAATTGTTTAATTGGTGACAGGTGCCTGATGCGTACTACCCTATTGATATGGACTACGGAGACGATTCAGAGACAGTCGAACTGACGACGGATGATAAATGCAAGCTTGCTATGCCTGTTCAGAAGCTAGTCACTTCCATTTTCGACATAAACATCATGAAGAGAACTCTTAAAGAATTCGAAGTAAGAATTATAAAGAACAAATAGATGTTATTTGTTGTTTTGCTGTTCTATAAACTGATTTAAAAAAAACATGTTCTTTTCAGCTTGATACAGATAAAATGCCATTGGGAAAACTTTCAAAGAAACAAATTAAGGCTGGTTACAAGGTTCTTTCAGACTTACTAACTCATTTGGAAAAGGGACAAGCCAGTCAAAATAAAATTGTAGATGCCACCAATAGGTACTTTTTGGTTCCTTTCTAAATGCAACTGGGTAAATTGCTAATTGAATACATGACTGATTTGTATTTTAGATTTTACACTCTCGTACCTCACAACTTCGGCATCGCGAACCCGCCTCTGTTGGATAACATCGAAGCTATCAAATCTAAGACTGAGATGTTGGACAACCTACTAGAAATTGAGATAGCATATAGCTTGTTAAAATCTGGTAAGATCAAAGCGTTCATCTTACTCATACATACAAAGTATAAGGTTTTAAATTACTGTGAAGCGCCTTTCTTGTATATAACTAGCAGATGCTGCGAATGTCAGTCAGAGGCTCATGGGCTCACACACCCTAACTTAAGCCTCGATTGCATTGAGCGCGTTTACACGCTACAAGCTAGCGAATTCGCTAGCAGCTTGTAAACTCGGCCCGTGTCATCGGCATTTTTACAATCTAAATGACGCGCACTAAAGCGTCTAGCGAAAGTTTACGGAGGGGAGGCACGTGATTCGGGGCGGTGCCCGTGGCACATAGCACACTACAATGCTTCTCCATAAACTCTTTCGTATATCGCCATATGTTGATTTGGCTGCATATCGCGCCGCGCGACGCGAAACCACTCGGCGCTCCTTGTTAGACGCCTAACAAATATTCTTTTTTACGCTTTGGAGATGATCCTACCTACTATTATAAATCCAAAAATATGTAAGAATGTCAATAGCGCATAAGCGATTAAATGGATTGGAAATAAATTTTCAACACAGGTAGAAGGACTACCTAGATGCATAGGATACTTTTTATCGTAGGAGATTTGATACTTTCTAAGGGAAATGCAATAAACCATTTCAAGTACGATTCGCGCGGGCGGGTCGATAGTGTGTACTAATGTTTTTTTGGTACACAATATGATTTCATTTTAGATGCTGACGATTCCACAAGTCCGATTGAAGCGCATTACCTTAAGCTTAAGGCCGAGATAGTACCGGTGGACAAAGCGTCACCAGAGTTCAAGATGATCCTCAAGTATACCACGAACACGCACGCAGCCACACACTCCAATTACACGCTCGAGATTGAAGAGGTTTGTTCTGTATAATTTATTAATTTTCTCATAATCTCATAAAATATAATTTATCAATCATTGTAGTGACGGCAGAGCTCTCTTTACCCCGTAGTAAGTAATTCATGAAGTTCATGTATAGTCGAGCACATAAATATGACTGTATAATTACACTTTAGTACCTTATCTATTTAATGTAATATTTAAACTACCATATTATCACAGCGATTAAAGTGACAAGGTACAGGTGTATACATTTTTATGAACTCTACTTAAAATGACTGTTGCGTCATTAATGCCATTATCCCCAGAAACTTCTTACTTACTTACCTTGTGGGACTATATTACCTTATCTACTCTCACATTGTAAATTCTCCATAATATGTACCTACAATCAAAATTATTCAAAAAACCTTGGTATATGCCTGTGATATCCGAGAGAAAAATCGGGTCCGAAGATATTAGAAATTTGATACTTGGCTTAATAATTTTACTAGCTTTCGTCCGCGACTCCATTATAATATTAGTATGGATGTAGGTATGATAGTACCGCAGTTCATACCGAATTAATAACTGGTTGACGAATTAGTCATTACATTATCTAGGTGTTATAATTCTACTCGAGAACGCAATTAAAAATAGTATCCATTATCCCTTGGGATATGCCTGTGATATCCGAGAGAAAAACCGGCTCCGAAGATATTAGCAATTTCATACAATTGGGTTTATAATTTATGTAGGTTGACGAATTAGTCATTACATTATCTAGGCTTTACATATCGCCATGAAAATTTTGCTTGGTTGGAAACCCTTTTACGTGATTGCGTATTTGCGGGTATTAATTTGGTTTAAGTGGAAGTATCATTCTTCTCTGATGAAATCTGGTGGAACTGGTTTATTCTCCTCCATAGTACCTGGTTAATTATCGATTACTCTTTTAACTTATTGATTTAACTCTATTTTAAAGGTATTTAAAGTAGTTCGCGAAGGTGAAGAGAAACGGTACAAACCTTTCAAGAAACTACACAATCGCAAGTTGCTGTGGCATGGTTCACGTGTCACCAATTTTGCGGGCATTCTTTCGCAAGGTTAGTATTAGAATAAGTAAATTTGAGGTGTTTAACACCTCAGCAATGTGAGTGCGTGCGTGCGTGCGTGCGTGCGTGCGTGCGTGCGTGCGTGCGTGCGTGCGTGCGTGCGTGTGTGCGTGCGTGTGTGTGTGCGTGTGTGTACGTGTGTGTGTGTGTGTGTGTGTGTGTGCGTGCGTGCGCGCGTGTGTGTGTGCGTGCGTGTGTGTGTGTGTAGTGAATAAATGTAAATCTGTGCTCTTATTACATGAAGACACGTCTATCTAGAAAGTTAGTAATTCGTTACGAGTTTAAGACATTAATCTAACTACTTTGAAATGCTCAGTACTATGGAAGGGGCATATGTTCAGCAGTGGACGAGCATAAGCTGAGAAGAAGAAGTAGTATTTATATATATATACTTGGCGCCTTTGCATAACAATAAATAATAACTACAAGTAGAAGCGAAACTCCCGGCTCTCGACGCGCTCTGGGCGCGTTAGATACCTACCGCCTGGCGACACCTGAGGTGTCTAGTCAGTTAGGAATATATATTAAGTAATATGACAAAATATATATTATACCAATGCATCTTACGATATATTATCCGTACTAGTTGACAGAGTCCACACACGCAGCTATAATATATATATAGCAATGTATATTAAGATACCTTAATAGACCTTGCTATAAGATAATTATATTTATCTCTTTCCCTCGCCACTATAATGAATGGGATGCATATGTATTTTCATATCTTCGTAATCTGTAGTTCTTTGCTATAATGTCATATAGATTCCAGTATATTAATATATATTATAGCTCCGTTTGTGATGGGCTTTAGGCCGTGCAGCGCGGCGCGGCGCGGTCGTTGTATTTGTTTGTTTTTTTAAACGTACCTATTAAATTATCCATGGGAAAACATTATTGTCTATTTGGCTGTAAAAGTAAAAGTGACAAAAAATTAATTAATAGATAAGAATAGTATTTTTTGGGCGCGAAAGACAGAGGGGCGTAGCTGGGTGAAGGGGGAAGAAGGTATTTAACCTTTTCAACGCCACAGTCGGCTCTGGCCGTCAACTAAAAGTCATGCCACTGACGCCACGTCGGCTACAGCCGACAAGAGTTCAAGATCATAAGAGACTTTGTTTGGCAGCAATAAGGTGTAATTTGCATAGCATAGCAAACATGTTTGGCGTGTGGGTGGCACATTTTGTATTCGACGTATGGGGTTCAAACGGTTAAAGCGCGGCATTTGGGGCCTGGGTAAAGGAGATTCGTTTCTACGTGTAGTTATTGTTTATTCTTATGTCCTTTGATCTTTAGTGAGATGTTGATTTCAAGACTTTACAAAATAAAAATCAGGTCCATATTTTCTGTTATCTTGAGCCGTACATCATCTCATCTCACTCAAGGTAACTTTATTAATACGGCCTTTAGTCCGAGATGAGAGTACCCGTTTTTGGCGCAGCAGTGGTTCTCGCTAATTATAGTAATTTCACCTTACCCCAACGCTTCACTTTTCATAAGGACGGATGCCGAAACAGATAGTAATAAATTTCATTAAATTAATCTGTTGTTTTAAGGTTTGCGCATCGCTCCGCCTGAGGCCCCTGTAACAGGCTACATGTTCGGAAAGGGCATATACTTTGCGGACATGGTATCGAAGTCTGCTAATTATTGTTGTACGAGCAAGATGAACCCTGATGGCGTCATGCTGCTGTGTGAGGTTGCTTTGGGTGATATGTGAGTATTAAAAATAAACAATAATTGTCCCGCAAAGAACTATGGATGATAATCCTATTAACCCTGCGTGTAACGTGCTGCAAGACTGAGCAGGATGCGTCCCTAGCCCAAGCGAACTCGGCCCATCACTTGCGGTTCGCAGTAGCTTAACGTCCTCCGTAACGGACTACCTTGTAGCAGAAGCGTAAATTTAAATTCCGGCCTTAGAAATAGCACTTAATATTATAAATATGAGTTTGTGAGGATGCTTGAATCTTCAATTATCAGCAAGCAAAAACAACAGAACGGATCTAGCTAGATCAAAATATAAAATACTATGTATACCGGAGAATTTGAAAGTTCCCGTGGGAATAATGTTTACAGACGTACAAAGGCTAGATACCGATAATGGTCCACCAAGGATCGTAAATATGCCTCGTAACACCCATCTCGGCTTGCCTTTTTTTTAGATCACAATAACCTTTATTTCACACACGTCTTCAGCATAAACGTAGTAAATAATATACATTAAATACGAAAAATTTGATAGATCATTTTATATTACTTAATCTATACAGGGTGTCTGGAAAACCTTTGGAGAAATTTTAACAGTAGATAGGGTGGATGATTTGTATCATCCCTATATTGGTAACTTTTTTTAAAGTTAATATTTGACCGAGTTACAGGCTAATTTATCATCGCCTTTCCTGACGATGCTCTCAGTGTGCCCCATCTTAACTACTTCATTCATAACATGTGTCACAACACGTAATGTAAATAAACAAGTTGTTCCTTATCAACAATGTTTCTAATCATGGTCAAAAGCTCCATGGTGTTTAGAAAACTGACACATTATTCTGTAACGTGAATCATAAGACGGTCTCTGATAAGGGCTATTATGTTAAATAATTTAAAAATAAAACTTACGATTACAATTTTTACCTGCACTCTTCTAACTTCTCTCACAGCTAAAATAGCACTTTTACACGTACTTACATCAAACTTCTTTAACGATCATGAATTATGAATTTATTTTATTGATTTGTACCACTATCCAGGGATTAATACAAATAAAAAACACAATAATAAAACGAACATTAATTTGTGATTGTGCTTTCACAGTTCGACATAGTATTTTTTTAAATCTTGTACCATGAAAACTCTTTGAGAAAAGAGGTTTAGGTTTCTGTTGCAAGAATAAAATCGTTCCTAGGTACACGTTACAATTTATCAGAATTACATTTAAAACTGGCATCATACGCGAAAGATATTCGTATTCTATAGAAGAAAGAAAAACATAAAGGGGTGAAGACGGGCGAGTACGTACGCCGTACTTGGGCATTTACACAAAAAAGTGTACCCAATTAAGGACTGAAATTAATTAATTAGGAAGTTTAACTTTGTCAGTTTTGGCGGCCCTCAATGTGTAGCTAATTTTCGTCACAAAACTGACAAAGTTAAAGTTCCTTAATTTCAGTCCTTAACTGGGTACACTTTTTCGTGAAAATGCCCAAATGTCGTGAAAGTACGGCGTACTTACTCGCCCGTCTATCACCCCTTTTAAGATAGCTTCGTAAGAAGAGACCAACGTGGTGACACTACAAGTAGCAACCATCATTTACTCAGAGATGTCATTTTATTTGCTATAGCAATAGAATAAGACAACACGTTACTAAACAAGCATTAAACTTAATTGACGTATCTGAGTGCGGCAGTAAGACAACACATCACTAAACAAGCATTAAATTTAATTGACGTCTCTGAGTGCGGCAGTTAATGGTGGTTATTTAGTTGGAAGTAGTAGCTTATTAATAAGAAGGTTTCGGGCAAACATTTAATCATGTTACCAAAGAACAATGCCAGATCCTGGCTAAAAACACTTAAAAAAAACGCCGCGGATACTAAGGATGTTGATATAACCTGTTTTGTGTGAGCACTTATAAAGTGCTTCGTGTTTGAACTTGTCTCTCGCTCCCATACCTACGCTCTTATTAAGAGCGAGTGAGAGAGAAGTACAAACCCGAAGCACCTTCTAAGAGCTATCGTGCTGTACTAAATACGTAAGTTTATCGATTCCATGACCTGCGAGAGGTTGGTAAATATGTTTCTCTATGGTAAGTGTGACATCATCATAAATTGTAATGAATTATGCGACAACCTTTTTATCCATCGTCTATCCGAACTTTTAGAAGTCTATGAATTTATGGTTGTCATTAGATGTCATTGCTAAATTATGTTATTTTCAAATATTCAAGTTGTAATTATTTTTGCTGTAAACCAGTTATATGGGCCAGTTTAGAGCAGAAAACATTGGTAAATGGTTAGAACTCGACAAGACGGACGATATGATCACTCTTGGCAAAGCATGAACAAGAGATCTAGTGAATTTACATTTAAAACCAGCTAGTGTTCCAATTGCAAAAATGAAAATACAGTAAGTTTCACTAAAATTTATCATTATTTTTTAAAATGTAAATTGATTTTTGTTTACATGGGGCGCACTGTTTGTTTACATACCATGTAAATAACGTAGGTATGGTCTCAGGTCATTGACCTTGAACTTGGAGTTTTGACGTTAGTTACTACGAACGTAGTATCAACATCAAAATGTCAAGGTCAAGATATCGGCTGCGATACATCAAGTAACAAAAGGAATATAATTAAATCTTTTTTTTATTTACTTTAACAGAAACAAAAATGAACCATACCCCCGTGATCAGAATCGTGCGAACTATTACCGCGCCAAATATCTCCAAAGGTTTTCCAGACACCCTGTATATATAAAAGGCATATTAAATAAAAAGTAAAAACCAAGTATCTGTTCTTCGTTTTTATAATTATAAAAGTCAAATTCGCACACATTTCCGTTTTTAAAGAATATAAAAAAAATATGTATCTATTTTTTCTTATTCTTTTTAATAATTACTTTCGGAAGATAAATAAGTTAAAAATTTCATTTTTAGGACAAGCTTTTGTTGCCGACTGTACTTATTTTTGCAATATCTTTATCTGCTTATTAAGACTTACACGGTGGGTCTACGTTAAGAATAGCGGAGATCCTGTAGCCACCTTCCGACTCCATCATCAGATCACCTCTTAGGTACTATAATATGAAATTGTCAATCAGGTTTACATGTGGTCCAAATTTCTTTAACAGGAAGTGGGTCAAATTTAACTTGCAATATTTGACCCGTACATACATACATTGCAAGTTAAATAAAAGCTTGTAAAAATGTATTTAATTACTAATTTTTTACTCGCTAGATGCCTCGTCCTTGCTTATTTCCATCCGCAGGACGGTCGCACTCAAACTTTATTTTTATTCCGTTATTATGCGGCGCATATTTGCGCTGCGCACGACAAACCGGTTATGACATCGTCTTCGACTACAGGTTGGAGTGCAGTGGCGCTAAGTACGTAGAGAAACTGCCAGCCGGAAAGCACTCGACGTGGGGCATGGGGCGTACGCAACCCGACCCGAGCCAGCAGATCGAGCTCGACGACGGCACTGCCGTGCCGCTGGGCCCGCCCGTCACCAAAGACATCGCCAGCTCGCTGCTATACAACGAGTATCCTTTTATATATTTTCTACTCGCGTACTATAAACTGCTAATTTTGCTATCGTTAACGGTATCAGAGTTCATTTCCTTCTACCTTTCGTATGTACTTTAAAATGTCCGTGCGTTTGCTGTGATTTAGTCAAACTTAATGCCACGATATAGCTTAGCAGATGAGCTTCGTTGCAGAAAAATGAAAGAAAATGTACGAGAAACTTATCTTTCATTTTAAGCTTGTAGAAAAACTTATGTATGCACATCAACTATTTCTTGTACATTTAAGTATGATTTATTTTTAACGACACTGTCTGAAGCCAGGTATTATGAAACCGCGATTCGTTTGGGATTGGAATAGCTGTCATTTCATATGCACTTTGACGTAAGTATATGGTAAAACTATCACCTACGTAATAAAGGGTGTCCCAAAAAGGACGCAAGATTTGAAATTGATGAAAAACACTTTTTTTTTCGTTATAATATTTTTGTATATAAAATCTTGAAATACATAAAATAGGGTTATTTGTGGAATAGTACGTCAGGCAAATGTCCGCCTAGGCTTTGCTGGCGGGGTCCGTTCATTTGACCAAAAAACGTTTCACCAAATGATTCATTTCACAAACATATCATTTGACAAACCTTAATTTTTTCCAAAACTGTAAATATTTCAGGATTTATTTCAGGACCATCGTGTAGAACTATAGGTTAGGTTAGGTTTGTTTTTTAAAAATCCTGAAATATTTACAGTTTCGGAAAAAATAAAGGTTTGTCAAATGATATGTTTGTGAAATGAATCATTTGGTGAAACGTTTTTTGGTCAAACATTAGTGAACCTTTGCTGGCACATACGCACTCTTTTGTCAAAAATTTCTATGACCATTTTGCATAGATGCGGCTGAATTTCTTTAAAGCAGCGTCGAATTTCCTCTTTTAAAGCATGAGTGGTTGTGGGCTTATTGGCATAGACTTTAGACTTTAAATAACCCCATAAAAAGAAGTCTAAAGGCGTTAAATCGCAAGATCTAGGGGGCCAATTCTGATCACCGAATCGAGAGATCACACGACTAGGAAATGTTTTATGCAGTAATTGCATTGTTTCTCTGGCTGTGTGGCAAGTGGCCCCGTCTTGTTGAAACCACATTGCTTCTACATCGATATCCTCTAATTCGGCTAGAAAAAACCTTGTTATCATGTCGCGATATCGAGCTCCATTAACAGTAACTGCTTGACCGGCCTCATTTTGAAAAAAATATGGTCCAATAATGCCTCCAGCCCAAAATCCGCACCACACAGTGACCCGTTGTGGATGCATTTGTTTTTGAACAATCACATGTGGATTCTCTGAGCCCCAAATGCGGCAATTCTGACGATTAACAAAGCCATCGAGATGAAAATGTGCTTCGTCGCTAAAGATGATTTTGTTTGAAAAATCTGCATCCCTGTTTTGGCGGTCGATAATCCATTCAACGAACTCTCTTCGCTGTCCATGATCATGAGGCTTCAGTTCTTGTGTTATTTGAACTTTGTAAGCATGGAGATGCAGATCTTTAGTGAGTATACGCTGGAGAGAGCTTCTTGAAATTTGCAATTCTTGTCCACGATGCCTAATGGATGTTCCTGGATGTTCACGGACATTCTGACGCACTGATTCGATATTGCCATTTGAACGGCTTGTTTTTGGACGACCAGTGGAATGAACATCATGAATTGATCCACTTTCCCTGAATTTTGCAACCACTCTGCTCACAGTTGATGAAGTCAAGTTAATATTCCGACCATATTTTGCACGGAATTTTCGAACCGTACACGCCAAACTTTCATTACTTTTGAAATATTGTTCAATAATAAAAACGCGTTGATCTTTCGTATAACCCGCCATTTTTACAAACCCTAAACATTCAGCTGTCAAATAGTTTTTTTTAGGGTTGCTAGCACTAAAAGTACAAAAATGGCGGCAAATTGAAATCTTGCGTCCTTTTTGGGACACCGTTTGGTACGAACGTTCTGCTAACAAACTTACGCAGTTTGGCAGATTGTTTCAAGATTTGTTGTACATTTTTATGCGATGAAAAAACTATGCTTTCTTTGGCATTAGATTAATTATAAGTACAAGTGCAAATAAGTTATTTAAATCAGAGTAATTTTTTTTGCGAAAATCAGTAGTTACTCGGGTGACAAACCACTATTGTAATACATAACGGAAAACAACCAGGTGCACAGTGACCATTGAAAAAGTATACATATTTAAAATGTTTCATAAATGAGTCTTGGTTCATTAAATTCAATATTGATCAATATTTTAAAGTAAAAATTAGTTTACAAAAGGAAAAAAATACATTTCAATAAATAGTTGATTGAACCGCAACAGTCCATAAAGACACTCGTGTCTGTTATTGGAATGGTCAGATACGTCTCGTCAGTCTGTGATATAAATTTAATAATATTGGTATAATAATTACTCTTTCGAAATGTGAATCCTATAGATCGATTGCCGTAATTGCCGCCAACCTATAAGTAGTAGGAGAGCTGTTAAGTATTTTTGAGTAGGTATTTGAGACACTGTGGAAACTTGTACAGTACTTCTTTTATGATATTTAAATACAAAGAGGCAGACCTGGCTGTCTGAAGGGTATTGGGGCTAAACACTGTTTTGAATTTTAAAATGTGTTTTTTTTTCGAGGCATTTTGAAACTTTTAATAGCGTTATATAAAAAGTTGAAAAATTTAAGAGCCAGATCATTAAGTCGGGCCCAAACTTGAGCCAGGTTATTGCTAAAGTCCTTTTCATAAAATGAAGTTATGTATTTGTTACTAAAAATAAATATTTTCGAAAAGAAAGGTCATTTCGGTGGGACATTTTACCTGCCAGGTGATCGAGAATGTTGAACCTTGAACCTGTACGGCTAGCACAAGTTGTATTTTCTCGCACGTCGCTAATTGCGTCTCTATTTTTACAGACTAGATAAAAAGGGAGGTCTGAGCGACAAACGAGAGGGCTCAGCATGATGCTATATATGCAATACATAAAAAAATGACGCTTACTCGTACCTTAAGTTGCTTAGTAATAAAAGGACTCTAGTCACACAAAATACAGTTTAATTTTAAACCTTGAACGTTTACACTTACGTTAATATATGGAATAGACGTATTTGGCACTAACTCGTGTTTGACGTATTCTCGTCTTCCAGCATTCTAAGCTAACTGGAGGGAAAGGACCCTAAAATTTAAAATAAAAAAAAACTTAAGGGAAACACTCCTTTATTTTTCGTACCGTAATAGAACCAACTAAAAATTATTGATCCAGCGTTTTTAGGTTTCGCCGACGTTGAGCGGTGTCCGACATTAGCGATACGCGTGCAAGCGTGATACGACGCGAAATGAACAAAGTATTGCCGCGGCTTTTATTGAAGTTTCCGCAACTCGAAATATGCTCGTGATATTTTCTCGCGAACTGGGCGCGATTTCATAAAGGTGGCAATAGGTTTTGAAGTTAATACAGAATTCGTATGTATAGGATACAAATAATACCAAAACTTCTTATGGAATATATTTAAATGAGATAACTGTTGTCTAAATAAGTAGAGGAAAATTCTAATTAGAAAATAGCAATTATTTAAGACTCATTTTTAAAGGTATCTTTTTTAAACTTTCGTATTTACAGCACATATTAAAGAAACATAATGAATGCTCTCCTGCTACTCAGCTCCCATTCAGGTTGAACAGGGACAAGTAGCTTGGTATATTTTTGGTCAATCAACCGTTTCCTTAGCATACTTTCAGATTCATCGTGTACGATGTGGCGCAAGTCAATGTCAAGTACCTGCTGCAGATGAAATTCAACTTCAAGTATTAAATAAAGCATTGCATTTAATTTGTCTGGGCGACTTATCACATCTATTAACGAGTATATTTGATACCTATTGTTTTAGTAACCAGAGGGTTTAACGTGTTCTAATTAAGATAACTTCTCTGTTCATATTATAATGAATGTTGTTTATTGCATTTACCATGTGTTTATTGTTATTTATTACTATCTACCCCACACGATGTATGCGTGGTTAGTGGTTTCTAGAGGGAGCTTGTTGCTAATTGTTTGTTTTTAACATTTTTGTTCCCACGGAATCGCATCGCATTTTATATCGTTATCTCGCACTGACATGACTCTTGTTGACTCATTCTCTAGAGCATGACATTTTGGTCGCGAGTACCAGATGACCGCAACAGGGCATCAGCAGCGTTCAATAGATAGCACAGCTTTACCTAGAGATTCCGTGTGGATAAATGAGGGTTAGCCTTACATTTAAGTGATCGATAATAATTATTAGTATTACTTAACAATTAATCGTAACAATTTAAATTTACTTTCATTCCATTTGATTGATTTTATTATTCATAATAAATATTTTGTCAGTAAATGCGCGTTTTAAATCAATCCTGTAACCTTTAGCTGACAGCCTTATTTCGTAATTTCTAGACTTAAATGTACTTCGTTATAGTCAATCAACTACCTTAATCGAGATATCTTATCGCTACCCTTCGAAATAGGTACCGTTGAGGAGTTCCGGTGGCCATCCGTGGTTTTCATCATCAGTTACACTTCACCAAATGTATACCAAAATGTGTTAAATACCAAAACCTAAATCTAAAACGGGACTTAATCGCGTAAAAACTTATATATACCTCGACGTTTCGATCGTGCTGCAACAGTCGTGGTCACGAGCAGACTGAATGAAGATGATTCTCCAGAATGTAACAAATCCTTTTCTGAAAATCGCATCTTTTTTTCTTTTGATTATCGTCTTGGCAGCGAACTTGCTCAGTCATTTAGTTCATAATTAGTTTTAAGTTATGGTTGGAGACTGATAACCAGCGATCTCGCTGAGTCTCAATTCCATTTTACTGCATAAACCATGTCAGATGTTATTTTATAATGTAATATTTTTCTTGTTTATGTTAGTAAATAAATTTCCTTTATTATTATTATTTTAGATATTTATTTAATTTTCTGTACATTAGGTTTTTTATAACAAATATTCAAAAATAAAAGTAAAATAACAATACTAATACAAAAAAATAGACATTATAAAAAACCTAACCTACGAGTGCCGCCGGCAGCGGGGCAGGGCTCAAGCTACCGGTGGTTAGGGCTGCAGAGAGAGGAACCTCCTCACAATACGTGCCGTGTCGAGGAGTACTGCCTTCTGTATCTGGCCCTATTATTATTATTATTATTATTCTAGATATTTATTTAATTTTCTGTACATTAGGTTTTTTATAACAAATATTCAAATATAAAAGTAAAATAAAAATACTAATACAAAAAAATAGACATTATAAAAAACCTAACCTACGAGTGCCGCCGGCAGCGGGGCAAGGCTCAAGCTACCGGTGGTTAGGGCTGCAGAGAGAGGAACCTCCTCACAATACGTGCCGTGTCGAGGAGTACTGCCTTCTGTATCTGGCCCTTGATCCAGCCATCTAGCGAGAGTCTCTTGAGGTTTATTATTATTATTATTATCAGCCAAACGCGAGATAATCGCGGACAAACATACATACATACATACATAAAAAAAAAAGTGTCAAACTGAGAATCTCACACAATGCCGCCAAAAAAAACAACATCGGGAGAGAGTTAAATCTGTCAAACGCAATAGAGACGCGTTCCGAAAATAGTGATGTTTCCCAATCAATAATTTCCCGTCTAGAGTCGCCGAATCCGAACCATGACACAAGCATTTTTTTCTAATTCTTCGCATGGTAACAATTTTACCTATGAAACAAGCTGTGACATTATAAGTACCTATCCAGTCGCTATGCATTTCGTGTTATATTTTAAACGTTTTCAACTGAGCTTATCCACTTCAAACTCTACCCACTACACTACACCACTACTATGAACGTATCAGGCCCGGAAGGTAATTACAGTTTGGTCGTTTTAAGAGGGCCGATTTGACAGCTATCAACTCGGTACAAAATATGTGTTTGAGGTTATATTTTTTACTGCGTTGACAGCTGTCAAATCGGCCCTCTTAGAACGACCAAACTATAGTATTAATGGACTTGACAGAAGCGCGTGGCGCTAACCCCATGTGCTTCTGTTTAGTCCATTAGAGAAAATACTCTTTTACCGAACAATTGTCTTCGCGAGTGATATCCATGGACTTATTTCTCTAATAAGTCCATGGGAGTGTCTATAAATAACTTGACATTGGCGAAATACACCTTAACAGGAGTGAAAGCCATTAATTAAAATTAGAATTAGATTAGATAGTATTAATATGTCGGTCTGTGTCGGAACGGTCTAGTAGGCATAGTCTCGTACTTTTTAATACAAAGAATATTTGTTTTGTCTGACACGTTCCTATTACGGTCATGGTATGATACGGTGTAGTGGGTACAGACCTTAACAAGCTCCCAGTAAAAGCAGATTATAACCGCCTTCGAAGGTTAACATGTTTTATCGACTATTTCTTTAGACAATAGACTACAAAATACAGTAATAGAATAATGGCAAGCATTTTTTTTTGGAAAGATGGAAGGGGGAAATTTAATTGCAAGTGTGAACGCGTTCGCAGGCCCTGTTGTTTGATCAGTAGTTAAACTAACTAATTGTTAAAATTCGAAAATGGGAATGGAAATTTTGACACATTTCCTTGAGATTTAAACCATTAGTAACGTTTTTTGACCATTAGTCAGTTACACTACCGATCAAACAACAAGCCATAATGGATAAATATCAAGGGAATGCGTCAAATTTTCGATTCTTTTTTCGAATTTTAACAATTAGTTGAGTTAACTACTGATCAAACAACAGGCCATAAGTGTTGCATACGCTATTTGCCTTTTAGGTCATTTTAAACCTACTCGACAAGGAATAAGGTTGTAAATTCTTACTACGTACTTCAAATCTTTTTCGTAAAGTAACTTGTTGGCGGTTTCAAGAACAAAAGCAGATAATAGGATTGCGTAGATACAATGACCTTTGTGTTTACAGGTAAGTGGAAGAACTCAGTCCAAAAAGTTTAAACTATACCAGCAGAGCTAGTTATATTTTAAATTTGCCCCCAATATTTTTGGGTCCCCACTCTCACGAAGAAGCAAAAAGAATCTATGAAAAACGATGTAACTTGCAGGGCAATAATGAGAAAAAGTACTTTAACCTTTTCAACGCCACAGTCGGCTCTGGCCGTCACCTAAAAGTCGTGCCACTGACGCCACGTCGGCTATAGCCGACAAGAGTTCAAGATTAAAAGGAACTTTGTTTGGTAGCAATAAGTTGTAATTTGCATAGCATAGCAAACATGTTTGGCGTGTGGGTGGCACATTTTTTTGTATTCGACGTATGGCGTTCAAAAGGTTAATACTTGCAATATAAGGTTGATATTAAAATAAATTTTAATTTAACTACATCTTTTCGTTTCTTTGTAATAAATATCTTTTAATGCCTTGTTTTATAGACGAATGGCCGTCATAGGTATGAGATTGTATTTTAAAAAATTGTACCTTAGTATTAGATACCATCGTTAGGTTGAACCTAAAACGGATTTAAATTTGTAAACAAATGCAACTGAAGGGTATATTCACGCAGACAGCATTTAGCTTTGATTTTGTACGCGACTATACTCGAAACTGTAATTAAAGACCAACGTGGGTTGCCACTAATTAAACAAATATTTGCCTTAGTATATTTCCACTTTTTAAAAGACCGCACTAAGAATATTTATTTGTAGGTAGTTTTAAACCTTCCATTTAAATAAACAAGTTAATTCAAGTTACTTACACAAATACAAGATGGCCTATTAAATATTTAACCATAGAAGATTTTCGGTAGCAAAACTGTTATTGCACTTGTAATACTTCAGGTATTAATAACATTTGGTACGATAAATAAACAATAGCTGTAAACAACGTTAGATGAAATTTAAATATTACATACGTTTAGCTATTCGATAAAATAACAGGCCAAAAGTGTGTAGCTCACTTTATAATGACAAACATCGGGCATTTTACCAGCCATGACACCATGGGGTCCATGGGTAACTGTCAAGTTTCAATCAAGCATAAGTGTAAAGCATCCAAATTTAGCTTGTCATTTTGTTTTAGCTGATAAAAAAATTGCCATTGAACACACACACCCGCCATTTAATGACTTAACACACTATATGAGAAAATATTTGTTTTGGGATATTTTAATATTCCCTATTGTTAAATATAACTTTTGATATTGAAAATGTTAGAATTATCTACAAATATTAACAACAATTTGATTATCAATGCAAAAAGGTTGGCTAACTCTGAAATGTTCCATTGACACTGACATGACTTTGACACTTGTGACAGTGACATATCTATCGTAGTTTTTTTGGTCTTAAATTACAGTTTCGAGTATAGTAATCTATTTTTTGTTTTCATTTTTAAAGTTGGAATTGTTGATCGAAGTCTGCTACCGATAGCTGGCGCTAGTAGTATTCGTAAACGTCGAAAAAAACCTTTATTTTATTTGTGTGGGGCCCACTTTTTTTTGATTAAAGTTCGTCATATTTATTTTGCCCAAAAAAATGTACCCTATGTCACCCAGACTAATTCTTCGTCAAACTGGTACTTAGTTTAGGTCACTTAGGTGCAAAAATAAAACATTCGTAAGTAGTATTCACATACGTAGACGTAGACTGCTTTAAACATAGTCAACAAAAAGGTTTATTATATTGAAAAGTTTATTTTTATTTTTTAAATAAAAATAAATAGGTTAATATTAATAAATAATATAAATATGATACTCCTGCCCTCTACGCATTATCCTTCTTGACGTACAGGGGCACGTTTTATAAAGCTACAAGTTACAATTTTACAGGTCTCAACTGGCAACACTGCTCAAATAGCTGGGGCAGGTTTTATAAATCTACAAGTTACAATTTTACAGGTCTAAACTGGCAATACTGCTCAAATGGCTGGTCGTCATTGGTCGAGGTTGTGTCAAATGGAAACTTGTAACATGTAAATTGTAATTTGTAGGCATTATCCTTCCAGCATTATCCATTATCCTTCCGTGCCATCCCTCCGGGCACGATGCACGACGCAAAACGATAGTGCGTAGGCTTGCTGGACGTCAATAATAATTATTATTACCGTGAAGGACTTGCACGACCGAATTTGTGTCCAACGAGACCCCCACTACTTCTCGCACGACGTGTGGCTGGATGGTGCGTAGCCCTGACGTACGTCAGTTCAATCGTGCATCGTGCTTGCATTGCATGGTAATGCGTAGCGTACCAGCCTGGTACAGCCCTGATTTGGCACCCAATGATTTCTATTTATTCCCAAATGTAAGGAATAAATTACGTGGTCAACGATTTTCGACCCGTGAAGATGCAGTCGACGCGTTCAAACAGCACGTTTTGGAGATACCTCAGTCAGAGTGGAAAAAATGTTTTAAAAATTGGTTTCAACGTATGCAAAACTGCATCGATCATAAGGGAGAATATTTTGAGAAACAATAAAACCATATTTAGTCATAATCCTACGTTTGTTATTTTTTTCTATTCCGGTTACATAAGTAGCAGCCCTCGTATTTTGCAAAAAAACTCCGAAAACAGCTAAAAACCACTAAAAACTCATACGACTCGCATCAGCTGTCAGGGTTTGTTTGCCACAATCATTGTGGCAAACACGTCGAAAAGGTATACGCGCGAGAGGGACAGTAAAAGTAAGTGCATCTCGTTTATACATACGTAATTATGTATAAACGCATCTCAGACTTCCCACCTGGTACTAGTCCAATGCCCACTCCATTCTATTCTCCCTCTACGCAGTATCCAAATTCCAATAGGTATCCTAATCCCTAGCCAAGCCAACTTGGGCAAACTCAAGCTAAAGCGTCCGAACCACCCCTTTACAGCGTTTGTGATTTTAACATAGAGCGACGCACGTATTTCAACGCACCGTGTGGTTTGTCTAATTTATATGTACAGTCGAGTTCAGAAATATGATTTACTGTTATTAGGTACAAATGGAAAATCGTCCACATGAAATAACCATTCTGAAGTTGGGTCAAAAGTGAATTTAGTCAAAATGTATTTGTGCTGAAAAGTATTTATAACCAAATTTATTTTCTTTGTAAATTAATTAAACCATTTTTCTAATTTGACAAATAATTCCAAGTGGACGATTTTCCATTAGTACGTAATGACAGTAAATCATAAATATGTGTACACTTTCGTACGTTGTCACTTTCAGGTGCGACCCCGCACCGCTACTTAACGGTGCGTAAATTACGCTGCGTCAAAAACGGCGCCATGTTGTTACTATGACCCCGTCTTTTGTTTACGCAACGATACCGTATTTTAGGCAGCGGTGGGGTCAAACCTTAATCGCTGTGACAATAGGGAATATGCATGTTTTTTTTACATCTTCAATAAAAGCTGATTCACGTCACAAACGTGAGAAAAAACATTTTTCGAATAGCTATCAGAATAACCAAGGTATAAGCCAACAAAGATTTGTTCCTATCTCTTTCTAGTAAAACGGAATTTTACGTGGAGTTTATATGGCCGAACTGGACAATGCGTCACCGGTGCACTTCGGATCTCTGTCTAATTAGCAGTTTTAAATGCTTGTATCATCCGTATTTCTTGACCGATTTTAATTTTAATTTAACTTTTGGTGATTTCTTTTACGGTATTTTCATATTTAGTTGACAAATGCGATTTAAAAAATCCATGCATATTCCCTATTCATATATGGGAGCTTAAACATGACAATAAATAGACAAGGTACTAAAGTGTAACTACACATATTTTATGAACTTGACTGTAGAACAACGCAGTGTACCGGCAACGCCCGTGTGCACCGTCTCTTAGCATAATTACATACGGACGTTTTATCAGAGCGCAGGGGCACGTTTTATAAAGCTACAAGTTACAATCTTACAGGTCTAAACTGGCAACACTGCTCAAATGGCTGGTCGTCATAGGTCGAGGTGGTGTCAAATGGAAACTTGTAACCTGTAAATTGTAAATTGTAGCTTTATAAAACAGGCCCCAGAGGCCCGTTTCACGAAGCTACAAATTACAAATTACAAGCGGAAGTCTCTTTCTAAGTCCTTTTACGAGAAAGAGAGTTCCGCTTGTAATTTGTAACTTGTAGCTTCGTGAAACGGGCCTCAGGTCTATTGAGTTTTGGCTAACGCGTTCACATCACACAGAAGATATTTTAATCGCCTAATAGTCTTGTTTATAAATATAATTTATTATCAGCGGTTTAAAGGTCAAACGCTTCCTAAAACGTCCATGCGTCCGCGGGCTTACACATCGACGGTTGGACGATAGTGCTAGCGTTATAATATAAACATTTTAGTGAGAGAACCGTTTGACTTTTTCAATGTGCCATAATTATTGAAGGCAGCAACACTTAAGTTGGGCTGTGCTGTGCTGTGTGCGTGTTGAATTGCTGAGATAGATATTAGAGTAGGATTCTCCGATTTTGGATTTATTTACCGAAGTGGATTTCGTGACGGATATAGGGTTGTTCTCACCTTGAATTGCTTTGTAAAATGGCGGATTCAAAAGATATTCTAAACATGAAATCTTGTAGAATATGTCTATCGAGCAGAAAACCATTGTGTCCGTTGTTTCGATATAAATTGTCTGGTAATTACGCTGAAATGCTTACCGCCATTGCGGACGTAAAGGTACGTTGTTCAATCCCTAAACTAGTGATGTACTTACTCTTATTGAATTTGTTTGTTTGATATTGATAAGGATTGACTCCAAGAGTTCTGTTTTGTTTCTCATTATTGAGTGAGTTGTTGCTTATTATACATTATTGTGTGTTGCAAAGGTTTCATCTAGCGATGGATTACCAGATAAAATCTGTAGTAAATGCTGCACCTCCCTGGAAAAGGCATATCTGCTCAGGACAATTGCTGAGAGGTAAAATAGTATTAGTTTTTCTTCCGCTAACAACATTTCTCTTGAGTGAACAAATAATATTGTGGTCGTTTAAACTAAATAATAAAAAAGTCAGACGCTAATAATTGGGTGGAAAGTTATTTAAACTTTAAAATGAAAATATTGTTTTAGATACTTAACTATTTTTTTAATAAGGGATTTAAACAATCCGTTTCAACTTTCAGGTCTGATAAATTACTTCGTAAAGCTCTATTCAAGATAAAAGACAATGTCCCAACTAAAAAGATAGCATTTGATTCTTTTACTGATATAAAAAGCGAAATTGCTCCACTCACCATCAAAAGTGAACCAAAATGGGAAATGGAAATTGAAGTTCTTGATAACACGAATGCATCAAAACCTATTGACTCAATTGAAGGAAAAGATATAGTTATTGCTAATACTGTAATCAGAAAAGTGGAGCTAAATTCTGATGAACCTAAGAAAGAAGTCTCTGATACTGTTGACTTAACATGGACTAAAAGTAAATCCAACACTCAAAGCAACAACTGTGATGTAAGTTATCAATAAATAAGTAAAATTTTAATGTTGGATTTTACCCCCTTATTCTCAAACAATTTAAGTACTGCTGATTTTGTCATTTCTCCATTCAAGCCTATATCCAATTATATCCAATTCCTATAAGCATAGCATAAGCCTTTTACCTACTATGAAATGAATTTGACTACATGCTTCCTTAAGCATCTTTGACATCCTTTTAAATGTGGTTTAAATAGAAATAAAAGTGTATAATTATTAATTTTTTACAGGCTGAATATTTAGATGATGATTTCTTTCAAGATGATGATGATGATGACTATGTGCCACCAAAACAAAAAACAAAATTCAAAAAACCCAAATTGTCTGATATCAAAGTTTTTAAAGAAAAGAAGAAAACAGTTGTAAGAAAAATGAAAGTTATAACCAAAGTGAAAGATGAATTTAATCCCAAAATTGTAAGCAGTGAAGATGGTAAACCAAAATCTGCAACAACAATTACATGCTGTAAGTATGTTATGTATTGGTTTGTTAGATAATTTACATGAAAACATTATCAGTGAAATGATTTTTCTATTAGCATTTTTTCCCTTTCTTTATTTTATCCAATTTCGTTTTTCCGTGTTTGATTTTTTATTATCGTTTCTTTTGTTCTCGTTCGACTTTTTCCAGTTGTTTTTTTTTTATCCCAGTTGCACTTTTTCCCAAAAGTAATT
Organism: Acleris literana; assembly: GCA_946894065.1. Taxonomy (NCBI): domain Eukaryota; kingdom Metazoa; phylum Arthropoda; class Insecta; order Lepidoptera; family Tortricidae; genus Acleris; species Acleris literana. The sequence continues at coordinate 10,876,951 of OX335673.1, forward strand.
TACATCATAATGTAGATAAGTTTAGGTTTTACAGTAGCTCATTTTACAGTAGCTCCATGAGAGCAGATATCCAACTCTGTTAAATTAGACATTTGGGAATGGGAAAAACACGTCAGTGAAAATATGATGCTACGAAAAGAAGCCACTGGATTAAACTTACAAGGGGAAAACACGATTGTGAAAATAAACTGCTGGGAAAAAATTAAATTAGTAATACCGCATTGGGGAAGAAATGCTAAGAGAAAATTAGCTTCAAAGAAAAAATGTATTTGGGATACTCATCTTACAAATCTCTGTAGGTTCCTGTGGTTTGACTTCTTTGTGTAAGGTGGAAAGTAAAAGATGTTATGTAGGTCATTTTGTACTTTTAGTAATATGTACTGTAAAACTGAGACACATGGCAATGCATGCAGTGTGATTAATGATCACAGTTTTGAAAAAATAATAATGATGAAATCATTTATGTTTTTTTAATAATTGTGGCTATAATTTATAAGTAGAGTGACATGCTACATTTGTTATATACGAAACACATTAAAGTTATGTAGGTAAACAATAATTACCAGATAATCAAAGTTAGCCAGATAAAGAAAAAAGCATTCAAAGGTTTTGTAAAAGAGAAATTGTTCCTAAACAAGCGCATTATTTTCACACATCAAATTAAGTTGTTATGTTTCACATTGTTACACATGAATTAACAAATAATGTACAACTGCCCTACTGGGTTTTGTATTGAATGTAAAGTGTCACTGGCTTCTTAACCATTGGAGATAGGTAATTCTTTCTGTATTTAATGAAAAATAACTTCTACATGGACAGAGTTCGGAGTTGCAGGTAACAGCTAGTTATAAATAAAATTAACAGCAAGATACAAATTACATTTTAATAGTGGTCATTATTTTCACAAATTGTATGTTTTACTGTGGTACATTATTATTTTAAATTTTATTTTTTTCATGATGTGATAAAGTATTGTCATGTATGTATAGGTGACCACATAATTAGAAATACTTGTTTTTCCCATACAATTGCCTACAAATTTGCAAACAATAAGAAATTTCTTGACCGATTTCATAGATGCATAAACTTATCATAAACTGACATTTAAAATAATGTACACAAATGACTGTTAATTAAAAAAAAAAAATTTGCTTTTTACGGTCAGCACTTATTTTACAGATTTAAATTTAAAAAAACCAAAGTGGTTTATTATCAGTGATCGGATCTAGGATGCAATTTGGGGTGAACGACCTCAAACGTTATGCTTAACCTGGATGTGACTCGAGATTTCCCGGGATTTTGGGAAATGGGTTATTGTTAATAATTAATAACTTTTGTCGAGGGTTAACCTAATAAATAAATAAAAATAATAAAAATACCATAAAAGACAAGACGTGCAAGTTACGTTCAGTTCTTCTATGCAGTACTGTATTTTTTTTTAGTTATTACATATTTTGTTAATTTTATAGTGTAAACTACTTAAAATTACGAGTTATTTACCTTTTTATAAAGGTAGGTAACAAAAAGATTCGCGGGATTGTAAGTCATATTCATATCCATGTTAAAATAACGGACTTAAATTGCATCCTAGATCCGATCACTGTTTATTATACATTCAGTTAACCTTGGTCAATCATCTAAAGTAAATGTAACTAACAATAAAATTTATCAGTACTAACTTTTAGATGGGTGGTCTGATTTGATAAGTCATATTTATGGGCAATTATAATTAATTGTATGGAAAAAACGTAATAGAAAATATGCATGGATATTGGATTTTTTAAATCACATTTCTCAACAAAATATGAAAATACCGTAAAAGAGACCACCAAAAGTGAAATTAAAATTAAAATCAGTCAAGAAATACGGATGATAAAAGCATTTTAAACTGGTAATTAGACAGAGAGATCCGAAGTGCACTGGTGACGTTAATGTGCATATAAACTCCACGTAAAATTCTGTTTTGCTAGAAAGAGATAGGAACAAATCTTTGTTGTCTTATATCTTGGTTATTCTTATAGCTGTTCAAAAAATGTTTTTCTCACCTGTTTGTTACTTGAATCAGCTTTTATTGAAGATGTAAAAAAAAGCATGCATATTCCCCATTGCTTCAAAAAAGGTGGCCACCTATGTATATTTATGGGCATATACCTATATTTTTTGCTGATAGTATAATCATAAGGCCGGAGCCCCACTGCTGCGCACGGTCAAGCTACACACGTGGGTACAAAAACGCTTTGTATGAAAATGTAGGTAGATACTTCCGAAGTAGCCCACGAGCACGCTGCGCACGAAATGACGTCACTGATACACGCGTGGTCTGTTACGAAGTGCCTGTCACGCACACGCTAGCGCGCGTGGCAGGCAAAGCCCCACCGCGACCCAAGCTGCCCGTGTGTTGCAGTGGAAAGGTGGCTTCAAGGGCGTCGCACCCCACGCGCGCGCGTGGATGTGCGTGGCCCGCAGTGGGGAATGTAGACACACGCAGCTGACCAACGTAGCCACGTGGCCCCCACGTTTTACGTGTGCGTGCATTGGTTGCTGTGAAAATGTTGACACACGTATCCAGACCAATGGACCCATGTGGGCGACGTGTATAGCGTGTCCGTGCGTAGAGTGCGCCGCAGTGGGTTTCCGGCTTAATAATTTAAGTTTTAGTTATCAGAAAGTTTTTTCCAGACCCCATCATGAAGAATGGGTCCAGAGGGCCTCCCATACTGCTTAAGAGACCTAAAGATGCTACCATTCTAAAAGTCCATCCAAACTACAAGTCTAGAACATCATCAGATGTAGCTCGAATAGTGCGCCGCGACAAACCCGTGAGGATGGTGCGGACTGCCAAGCCTGTGGTCAAGCAACGGGAGAAGATGGTGTGCCCTGTCTGCGGCATACTCACCTACACTCTCGGCAACCACATAGCCACACATCAAGGTGATTTGTTCAAATCACTTATTATATATACCTAACGCTCTTAAATATACAAATGTTTGCTTGATTATCAAAAGTATTTGGTTGTATTTTTATAGTACATGTATGTAATATTTTTAAAACACAAAAGTGACTTTAGATTTTATTTACATAATAAGTATAATGAGATTGAGATAATATTGAAAAAATATTATTCTTTTCAGAAAAGAAGCGGTATTCGTGTTCTCAATGTACAAGGTCTTTTGCTCAAAAGGCAAACTTGCAAGTGCATCAAAAGCAGCACACTGGAGTAAAGGACCATATCTGCGAAATTTGTGGTGCTGGATTCTATAGCCAGAAATCTTTGGTCAGGTATGGAAACGGCTCAAGTGTCTTGTACTTGAAGATACATTATACCTAATGGATAAAATACTATTGATACGAGAACCAGTACCTACTTTAAGTTTAAAACTGCCTTTCTCTGTTTTAGGCATAATCTAATTCACAAGGGCGAGAGGCCCTATCCATGTACTTTATGTAATAAGAGATTTATTGCTGTAAGTAAACATATTTTTTTATAAAAAAATAAAATAGCCTGACTCCAAACGGAAACTGAATTTCTATTAATAGTAATTTTGACACAAGAAGAAAACCTTAACAAAACATCAAGATCGGTTTCCGTTGGGAGTCAGGCTATCTTTTAAAAAAATTGCATCCATTTTTGTTCTTATTTAATTAGCAAAGTCCTGTCAGTTTCCTGCGCAGTGCCACGTGCTAGGGGTAGACCTGGTCAAAGTAGAAACGACGCACACTGGATCCAGTGGAACCCACTAGGGAATGCAATTTAACCGGTTATTAACCGTTTTAGTATGAAAATAACCGGTTAATACCGATTATAACCGGTTATTTGCATTCCCTAGAACCCACGCATACTATACAGTGCACAATACCTAGCTAGCTACCTTAAGTAAAATAAAGCAAATATGATTCTACATTTGTATTGTGAAATAGTGCGTGTAAAACATGATTTCATTAAAGTAATCACTACATAGTATAAAACAAAGTCGCTTCCCGCTGTCTGTCTGTCCCTATGTAAGTTTAGATCTTTAAAACTACGCAACGGAATTTGATGCGGTTTTTTTAATAGATAGAATCATTCAAGAGGAAGGTTTTTATGTATAATACATTTTGGATAATGTACGGGAGTTGCAGAAAACTCACATAAGCCGAAGCGAAGCGAGGGCGGGTCGATAGTAAATAATAACCAAGAAAAATATTATAAGTACCTATGATGTGATGATGACGTTACATATTTATCAATAAACATTTCGACGGCCTCTGAGCGACGGGTTTATAGCACTGTATTGTGTTTATTTAATCTTTATTGCACAAAAATAAGTACTAATGGCATTCTCTATCAGTCGACCAAATAACCAATTGGAGATTTGGCGAATTTAGAATTTTTGTATGGGCGGTTTCCTGCGTGCGACGTGCCCCTGCACCGCAATTTACAAACCTATGAAGTTCTAATCTTTTGAACGCCACAGTAACTGAAAGTCGCGCCACGCGACGAGACGCCACCGTCGCCAACAGCCGTCACAGCCGACACAAGTTAATGATTAAAAGGGACTTTGTTTCGTATGTATTAAGTTGTAATTGGCATAGCATAGCAAACATGTTTGGCGTGTGAGCGACAAATTTTGTATTTGACATAGGCGTTCAAAAGGTTAATAAGTTAATTTTGACGACGCGCTAGCCTAGTTGGTAGTGACCCTGCCTATGAAGCTAGCGGTCCTGGGTTCAAATCCCGGAAAGGGCAGATATTTGTGTGATGAGCACGAGTATTTGTTTCTGAGTCTTGGATGTTTTCTATGTATTTAAGTATTTATTTCTCTATATAAGTATTTATATCGTTGTCTAGTACCCATAGTCCAAGCCTAGAGCTTAGTTTGGGACTAGGTCAATTTGTGTGAGATTGTCCCCCGATATTATTATAAAATTATTATAAAAAAAATCTACAAAGTACATTTGTCTGACTCATAACTAAATAATTAGGCACTAAAGTGTGCAGGAGACATAAGTAGCCCACGAAAACCCAGTCGCGTTACAAATACCTTACATTTTGTAAGCAAATAAGATAAGACAAACTTGGCTCGAGTGCATGCTCAGATTTTCACGAGTAACAAAATCGTAAAAATACCCTTATACGGGTGCAAACAATAAACGTAACTTAAACACTTTCAGCGTTGCGATCTGAACCGACACCTGCGCATACACTCTGGTTACAAGCCGTACAAGTGCGCGACTTGCACAATGTCGTTCAACGCGAAGCACCAGTTGCAAAACCACGAGCGCATGCACACCGGCGAGCGGCCCTACACGTGTCAGGTGCGTAACTGCGGCGTTGTTGCAGCGCGCCGGGCTGCGCCGCCACGCGCGCATCCACTCCGGCGACCGCCGCTACTGCTGCACCATCTGCGGCAAGGGCTTCATGCAGAGCCACCATCTCCAGAACCACACACTCTCCCACACGGGGGATAAACCTTTTTCGTGCGAGGTCAGTTACAGGCTTTCAGTTTGGCACAGGAAGTCCCGAGCTTATTCTTCTGACACATTCCTTTGCCGAGACCTATCTATGGCGGGTCTCACGAGTATATGTGAGCAAGAAAGATTTATGTCAGTGAAAATTTGAATCTACCACCAAAGAAATAAACTTTAATTGACGACGAAGTTAGCCTAGTGTTAGTAACCCTGCCTTCGAAGCTGGCGGTCCCGGGTTCGATTGCCGGTCAGGGCAAATATTTGTGTGATGAGCGCAAGTATTGGTCTCCGACCCTGGGCGTTCTCTATGTAGGGTTATAAGTAGTATGAATTCCTCTAAAGTATATTTAATAACTATGATCTAAAATATTATTTTCAATTTTGAAACAATGGTAAATGAACCCTATTTTCGTTTCGATATAGTTTAAATTCCCTTGATTATGTACCTATACATCCTATTGCACATCAGGTCTCACGAGGTGAATAATATAAGGTGTATCATTTAGTCGATTTACAAATTTAACAGAGTCGACGGAGCTCCGCTCACGAGGATCTCCGATTTCTGGGTTGTTCTGCCCCTCCGGGCCTGATATAAAACAAACCTAACCTAACCTACCTCATATTTATGATACGTATTTTGGTTAATATAGGCTGTGATTGTGATTTCTAAATTTGTGTGACAAAACTTAACTTGTAATTACCACTAGCCTCAAAAATACCAACGCTTGGGTGCTCGCGTCACGCGGTCTGATTTTGTTCCGCCCACAATAACGTACACTGCTGATTTTTAAAACTAAACGTCATCCACTTATTTATATAGATAACCATTATTTGAATATACACACCTCTCAATGAAACTGCTTACAGACATGTTTTCTCTGCTGACCAATTGTAAAATCTTGCTGCCCAAGTAATTATTTTGCAGCTCGACTGTTTATTAGGCAGACAAATGATAAAAAAAGCAGATTGATTTTGGTTAAAATGTTAACCGTTTGTAAATTGTTTGCTGAACAAGAGTTGTAGCCCGATTTTTATTTATTGCCAGCCAAATCTTTGTATGCTACCCAAATAAGTTAATTGCTTTTTTTTTGCGAATCAATTTTAATAACGGCTGACCATTTAATTACTGCCCTAATATAAGTAAGTTACGGCATGCGGTATGGGTTCCTTGTTATACCTACATTAATGCCTTTATTAATAAACGTGGAGTATCCGTGGATTACCTAAGCCATTCTTTGTCCTTATCTGCCGAATTCAAATGTCACAATGACAGATAAGAACAAAACATGGCTTAGCTACTTCACGGTTACTCTGGGATTATTAATAAGGGCAGTAGATTTTACTCATGTAGTTCAGCCTTTGGAGAGACAGCATATCTTTGTGTATTTTACCGTCTGGGCGATCACCATCACCATCGCCGTGGTAATAATCGTCGCGCCTCTCGCCAATGGCATGTAAATATTTCTTAGAGTCTACTCTTATGAATGAGAGAAAAGGGCCGTAACCTTTTTTTGTATTTACTTGGTTTTTTAACGAATCGGTCGTAGAATTTTGAGTTTTACAAACATTAAATGTTGTTTTGTAATTTGAAGTCCTTTATGGGTACTTGAACTTTGTTTAAATGCCGTCAGCTGTGTCCTAGGTCACGGCTTGGAAGAACACATACTAAATATACAGTACAAATTCAGTTTTTTGCTGTCGTCAGCGATAACAAAGTTCTGCCTCGGGCGGGACATACTCTACATGCAGAGAATTATAATTTACATTATATCAGTGACAATCAAAAAAGTGCTAAATGCCCGGAAACTGATGTTTCAAATAAATCCAATACTTGAATCATTACTAGTTTCACATAAAAGTACCGTTAACACTAGTACAGTCAAGGACTTTAATTGTTCTGCCACTATGGAACCCTGTCATAATGACAGCGTCAAACCACATGACAGATATTACGCTTACATGAATGATTAACGTTATGCGACAGGGTTCCATCCATAGTGGCATAACAATTAAAGTCCTTGACTGTACTTAAAATTAATAAATATAATAATAAGCCAATCTATGATATGTTCATACTTTAGATGCAGACACTCATAGATAAACGTTGTATTTCAGGTGTGCAACGTGGCGTTCAGCTACAAGGTGAACCTAAACAACCACGTGTATAAGGTGCACGGCATCAACCTGAAGTTCAAGTCCATCCACACCGTCACCGAGGACGTGCTGCGCCGCGAGCTGGGGCTGGCCAGCGAGGCGCGCGTGGCCATCGCGCACATCCTGCCGCAGCTCGACGCGCCGCCCGACCAGGCCGTCCAGCACCAGCCCGACTACGCCGTCTAATCTCTTCGACACCATCAACTACAAAACTGACAAATAACGTTCAACCTTTGTTAGGGTTGATAGTCCTGTTGGCGCTACCGATTATTGGCAACGTTATTAAAAAAAATGCCGATCTTGTTTGACAAATAAAGTGTTGGCTGATATTTAGAAAATTTAATAGTGATGTTGAAATGTCGATCTTTCAGTATCGACGACATGGTACGTCAAGTTTGTTATACGTGAGTAAGCGCGCGAAGTCTGAATGTTTTTATTTCACCCATGTATGATTTTTTTTATTTTGTCGCTTTGGAGTCCCGGGCGCGGCGAAGCGCTCACGTCTAAGCACTACCCTTGTAACACCTATTGTGCATTTTAAATTATGACTGGTTTGTCTAATTAAAACATCTATTAAATCTAATAACTGGTATTCTATTTATGTATGGATAGCAAATAACCGGGTGCTGTAACACATGTTATAACCGTTGGTGTGATTCCGTGGTGTCGAACTGCCTATACAGAATGTGCCCTTGGTGTTGCAAAGGTTACATTCGGCTAGCCGGCTGCCACTAGCTCGTGCTATAGTGTACTTTTTGTGAGCAAGGCTTAAAACAATCCTATTGTTTTAATCTAGTCTGAATTAAATGACCGCCAAATTAGGCTACTTTGAAATATTTTTGATGCCATTTGGATTTAGAGCCGCATTAATATACTGATTTTAACCGAGATATCCGTCTCAACATGCGTGAAGTCATAAATTACTGCAATTTCTAAAATTCCTTGAGACGGCTATCTCAGCCAAGATCAGTCTATTAAACCTTCCCTAATAATTAAACCTTGACTTTTCAAGAGCCGTTGAAATACTTGGAGAAATAACTAGTACATTATGATCCTTATTTTTTTTTTAGGGTTCCGTAGTTAAAAAGGAACCCTTATAGTTTGGCCATGTCCTTCTGTCCGTCCGTCCGTCCGCGGTTTAACTCTGAGACTATTGCTACAAAGCTGTAATTTGGCATGGTTATACTTTTAATCACGCCGACAAAGTTGTAAATAGGTACACTTAAAACGGAGGTTTTTTATTAGTCCATTTCATTGTGTGGGGTCATGAGGTGTCATTCTTTAGATACTAGCTTTTTCAAATATATTGAGGTTATGAGCAGAACATTTTTTCAATTCAGGGATCCGTTTGAGAAATATTAAGCTTAAGTTTTTGGATATGTGAAATAAAATAATATAACGAAATTAAAAGGAAATTCTATCACAGTACACAATACAAGTCTACCAATTTTTAAACGGAACCCTACATTGCGATCCCGATATTATCTTGACAGGTTTTTACACAACTTTAGTTTGTTCCTGAATATGTATAAATTTAAAAGAGCGGAAATTGGAGGTCACAAAGGTCGTAGAAGGATAAGGGTAGGAAAAAAGCCCTTTTAAGATTATAAACTGGTCTTTTTTCTATAATTACTTACAACTAGTAGTGAAATAGTCTAGTGTCCTAAAATTGTTATTTATGTAACTGGTACATGATGAAGCTTGAGCTAATTATGTATCGTTACATAAATAACTTTTACAAAAAGCTTAAAATGATAATGACAAAAATAAACAATCGCTAACTTTTCTTATATACTTTCCTTAATTTTTCTGCTAACAATTTACTTGCCGGCAAAGTAATTTTCATTATTCCGATTGGCGGTTACGCTATAGGTGGTATTCTGATATCATTAACGATATCAATATTAGCGGTTTATAGTACGCGAGTAGAAAAAAATCTAATAAGCCCGTCATTTAGATTATCAAAAAATATTGAACACATTTTTTCTGTTGTCAATTAAAAAAAAATGACGAAGATAAAGTGTGACTCCCGAACTTTGATGCGCGCTATATTTGTCAATTTTGATTGATTTGATAAAGCAAAAAATACGTGTTCAATATTTTTTGATAATCTTACGGACGGACTAATTAGTTTTTTTTTACCCAGGACACACTCCTATTGAGGTAAGTTTTGTTGAAAGTCTCAGTGGTTCCGCAGGAAAAAAACAAACTAATTCGTGAAATATTCTTTTTCTCTAAAACTAAGTATTCATAGACGCGCAATAGCTTATTGTATGCTTAAAATATGATTCGGCCCTATATATCTTCTCGTTTCGTTGTCCCTTTTTCCATCCGGCCTTATCTGTCATTGCGACATTTGAATTTGACAGAGAGTGACACAGCACCTTAGCACAGCGAACTTTAAGTTTATATATTAGCGGTAGGCTTCCGGGAACATTCGGGGGCAAGATGGCTGATTGAAAGACCGACGTATACTTTTGATTTATTATTAACTGATTTAATCTCCTCGCTTGACATTGGCGAAATCACTGCGAAAAACTGTGGTATGAAAAATAATTAGATATAACGGGGTCAAACTTTAATTTACAATTCTTTATTCATTTTAGTCAATAGGAAAAAAACCTAAGGCAATTTTTTCTTCCCTTTTCTATTCATTATTTTGATTTTGGCAACACCGGTCGCTTTAGGTTAGCAACCATTACTGCCCTGCTACGGCCTTTCGAGATGTACAAAAATGTAAATTAATTTTGCCATGGTTACAATATTATGTCGAATAATGAAGACGTTGCACTGTACATATTTATAGCTACGAGTTGTATTAAAGTTGATAGTCATTTATAACGACGTGTTTGATTTGAAACATCTTAATCCTAATTATGCAAAATGTGGTTACAGAATTATCAACAAGTTTTTAGAGTTGTTGGTAATTCTGTAGCTCTGCCTACCCCACTCTGGGAATGAGGCAACGAGGCGTGATTTTATGTATGTACCTACAGTACGCGCGCGATCCGAGTGCAGTCGAGGCCTGAGATGAGGGGCCCCACTCCTCTCCTCTCTCGCCTGCAGTGTGCACTACACTGTATAGCACCGTCCCGTTCTAGCACATTCCTAAGCTCGGCACTCGGATCGCGCGCGTACTGGGGGTCTAATATGGCTGCGTTTATCGCGTGACAAAACGTGGATACAACATCCGTCACTTTCTGACACGTATATTAAGTAGGTACAGTGGAGTACATAAATATGTGTACCTACACTTTAGTACCTTGCCTATTTATGTCATGTTTTAAACTGCCATACATTCAATTGTCACAGCGATTTAAGTGACAAGGTACTAAAGTGTAGACATATTTATGAACTCTACTGTACGAGAGAGACGGATGCTTTATCCACATTATACATACTACTGTATGTTTGATTTGTCTGTCAGACAAGAAACTTATTTTTTCCCACATGCTCGGAAATGCTAATCTTACTGTTGTACTACTTTTATAGCTGTGTCAGGTTCTATGGTTATCTAAATCTTATTCACTGATTGCAGTTAATATGGGGCCATACTAACGGGCAACGTCATTGACCATCATCGCGATAAATATTACGCTAATATGCACTAACGTAGTGTAGCCGCTTCAACGCTTTAATTCAGCTTAATCTCTTTGATAAATAAAAAAAAATCTTTGGTAAACCGCCACTGGAGCTTTCACCTACCGTCGAACGGCAATGTGAATGCCATTGTCGAATTATTGCGATAAGTCGTGGGTACATACACCTAGATAGGTACCTACGAAAAACATCTATTCATCGCGATAATTCACGGCGTTTCCCTTTAGTGTGGCCCCCACATTTATATATATAAGAAAAACTAACTTATTATAAGTTAAGTACGTGTTTTATTACTCTTTTTTTTTAATGATTTTATGATTGCTCGGTAATAAAAAAGTGGCGCAGTATCGATAGACCCGTACGTAGCACGTTGACAACAATAGTCTGATCACTCGTCGGCCGTCTCTGAGTTCTAGTTACGGTCTACATAGGCACTCGGTGGTGATCGGAACCGTTTTAGGTTCCCACTTTGGCACCAGCTCACTAGGCATATCGAATTCTTTTTTTAATCGTCTTATCTCAAAGTCGTCAGTGATGCTGCGCGGCCGTCTCGTCAGTATTGTAATCTGTAACAGGACAGCGCATACATTAACGAAAACTAAAATTAAAAATAACATTTAAGGTAGGTATATTATTTATTTATTATAAATCCACGAAGACCCTTCCCACCACTTATCGTTAACTTTACCCCTTACCGCATAAATTATTGAGGAGAAAGAATAAAAAAAAAATTTCTGCAAAAATACGTTTCATTTGCTTAATAATAAATAGTAATTCGCAAATATTTAGTTTATATTTAGGAAATTACAGTATAAAGCCACATATGGCCTCGTATGCATTACGGTGAAAGAATGTGATATCATATATGGCTCCATATGCGTTCAAGTAATAAGAAGATTTACACTACATACATGTTTTTTTTTGAAAACGAAATTAAAAATATCTGTTGGGGCTGTTAATTATTTAATTGTTTCAGGTTAATCTGTGTTTCTTCCAAATTCAAAATTATTTTTACTGTAGGGTTCCTTTTTGCCTTTTTTTCCAATTAATTAAACTTGTTTTGATTGTTGACTAGAAAATTTAAATTAAAAAAACGGAAACATACAAACCTAGTTTTTCATAATTACTACAACATATTCAAAAATCGTGGAAATCGGACTTGATGAAGGAGGTGAGAAATGCAATCGCCAAGAGCTAAATTTGTATGGAAAAAAGTAGGAAATATTCTTCTTAATGCATGGGAAGCCAAATATGATCGACAATCGTTTTGGCTGCATACATATGAAGCCAAATATGTTATATACATTAAAGCGCTCCAAAACGTTATCAATACTCAATATTTATTATAATCAATACTTAATATATGTAAAGGAAGCTTCAAATTATGTGTTTATATTTTAATTGGAGTTATAACTTTCCTTTTTGGATTTATTTTTGTTGTAAAAGTCGAACTACTTAGTCTGCACTTCATCGTTTCGCACTTACCCTCGATCTTTTTTTATAATAAATGTTTAAAAAAACAAAAAACCGCCTTCAAAAAGCAAAAAATAACTTCTTTAAAATGGTAGGTAAATAGGTCAGTCCAACTGAAGTCTGCTTTTGGTTAAAATATTGTTGGACGCCGACTTCAGTTGGACTGACCTATTTACCTACCATTTTAAAGAAGTTATTTTTTGCTTTTTGAAGGCGGTTTTTTGTTTTTTTAAACATTTATTTTATTTTATACTTTTTAGTGATCCTATTTAAGCTGTTACGTAGCTCCACTTCTAAATATTAATAAGAAACTATAGAACATTTCAAGCTCGCCGCAGACAACGCCGCGGGAATGTCATAGTCATATTTAAACCTAAATGTGCTTCGTCATAGTCGCTCAACTTCCTTTATCGAAATATCTTATCGCCACCCTTGAAATAGGTACCGTTAAGGAGTTCCGGTGGCCATCTGTGGTCTTCATCATCAGTTCCACTTCACCATATAGTACTTTTCAAAAGCAAATGCATGAGTTACAGTGAAAAATACCAAAATCGCTATAGGTGTGCCTATAATATTTGAGGAGTTCTCTTGATTTCTCCATGATCCCAACATCAGATCCTGACGTGGTGACAATGGGACCAACTAGAAAGTATACCCAGTCGAACAACGAAAAAATTTTTCAAATCGGTCCAGTGGTCTTCGAGTAATCGGGGAACATACATAAAAAAAAAAAAAAAATATCCCGACGAATTGAGAACCTCCTCCTTTTTTTGAAGTCGGTTAAAAAACACATGCTATGACAAATAAAAAAATGCGTTTTGTGTAACGAAAGTGTGTTTCTTACGAATAACTATATCTTATTCATAAATAACATTAGCATAAGCTACAAAAAATAAATAAACATGGCAGTTCTAACAAAAAATCTTTAAAAACAGGTTTCAAAATTTAGGCTAGTTAAAATGGACCTTATTGCATAGAAAATAAAGTTCATAACAAAATGAGTATTTTCTTTTGCGTTTTCCAACAATATTATCTTACATACGGAACCCTCGGTGCGCGAGTCCGACTCGCACTTGTCCAGATTTTTCTAAGGAGGGCAGAATGTCAATCTTGGTATCCCTTCATTTTGCATAATTTAATTCGTACTTATTTTGCCATAGGTAATGGTCACTGGCTATAATCTTCATTTGCCCTAATATCATATACCATACTTTATGAGTGACATAATAACACTTTCCATTATACAGGGTGTCCTAAAACCGAGGTCAACCCTATAGGTTTAAAAACTTCGCTGATTCGTAATGAAAAACTTATGAAATAAAACATGAAATTAACGATTTTTCGTGACATGGACATAAGGCCGTATGGCAAACGTATCGTTATGGCACTTAAAATTATGGCAGATGATGATTATGGATTATGAATCGTTATGGAATATAAAATTTTGGCAAATGACATTCGGGCCAATGAATTTATTGCGTTATGAAATTCGGGGAAACGATAGAGAACCGATTAAGTCGTTCCTTAGTGACGATTTTTCGTAGGTACACAAGTCTGAAAAACTAACGAGTTAATTGTCTCTATATAAATGATCTCTAAGTAAGTACCTACCTACGACTGTTATTCATAAACGCCCAATATTTAATTTGATAGTGTGCTTAAAATGTGTCATTGTGTTGTGGCATCTGAAGAAAAGTGACCAAACATACCTACTTTAACTAAAACGGTTAATAGTTCGTTCATGAATAAGGGGTTAGATTAGCTTTAGTAATACTTACGTTATAAATGCTTTCTCTGCACGTGAAAGGACGTTTGCAATTACTGCTATCGCAAGTAATGTTAAGAATAGATTGAGGGTAAACTATGCCCCAAATCTTGCTCAGATTAACATTCACACTCTGAAAAAATACATTAATGTTAGTATGTACTGCCGTTGTTAAATAGCTTTCGCCCTACCTACTACGTAAAGCTGTAACCGCACTGAGAGCATCGGAGTCTGGGCGCGGCGTGACGGTGGCGGAGGCGTTTTAAGTATGGGTTCAATTAAAAATAATACAGATAACTAGATATCATATCACGGTTACCTCCACGGAACAAAGGGAGAAAACTATAAGCTTAATACTTATTGGCATTAGGCTCGTATCGCAATACTTTTAATTATGTTTTTCGCAAACATGCAATGGGATGTTGGCGTTATGTTACTTATTTTAGGCTTCAAAGTACCACGTTTCGGGCGGAACACCTTGAGAGAACTGTAAAGGAATTTCATACAAAATTGAAGGCCTAGGCCGGGGAGTATTTTTATTTTAATTATAATGTAAACATGGCGCCTGTGTTTATGAACAGGCTAAATAGCTGTTTTTTTTTTAATATACTTAGCCGTGCATCCAACCATAGCGTTTGCATGTTGAAATAAAGGCACCAGGTACCAGGAGGGCAGAGGTTATTAGGGGTGCGTAGCGCAACTTAGATGGTGATGTAGCACGGTGCGGCGCGCCGCTGCGCAGCGACGGCGCACCCGACGCAGCGCGGATGACAGCACTGTAGGTTACTTTTAATGTTTATGCACTCCTAGTATTTGACGGTGTAATTTTTTTAATTAATTATATGTTTGAGAAAAGCACTATACACACCGCGCCGTGAAAAGGGGTTGCCAGCCTCGTAACTATCCGTCCTCGCTTCGCTCGGCCGCCTATATAAACTCGGCCGGCAACCCCCTACTTCCCGGCCTCTGTAGTAATGTATTCACCACTGCGCTCACACTGCCTTATTTCTAGTAATTGGGTAAATAATGGGTAAGTACTTACTCTATGTTCGCAGTAACATGGTACATCGTCTAATATTTGCTGAAAAAAAAGCAGATATAGTGTACTTAGTTATTTTTCACATTAGTATCTATAGAAGTCCATAAAGAATAGTAGCTATATAGTCAACGACCCTTATGGCATAATATTTTACGTAATACCAGCTACCTATTCAGCAGAGATAAAAATAACATTCCTTCAATAACTAGTAGTACATCACAAGCTAATCTAGTTATTGGTGATGTTTTCTTGTTCTTAGGTCGCTCATCAAATGAAAATATTCATGCAAAAACGGACGAGTTTGGATGTTTCCACTGAATTGTGTATTTAACTGGATAAAATTCCTGGATTAATTCGATTTGCCTTAGGCATAATCAGCGTAAACTGATATATTGGCATACTTGTAGACGCTCTTACTTGAAATGAGTAGTAACAAATGTCTGGCTAGCAAATTTTAGTTCCGCCACCACCATTACCTACTTACATTGTGCTTCTTAACTTTTATGTTGCCTGTTTTCCGAGTTCTGGTTTCAACAGAGTTGTCAAGCAGGATGATATCGTTTCTTATCATGTCAGCGTAGTCTACTATGAGCTCGGGCAGGTCACCGCCGGGGCCCGCGCCTGCCGGCGGCGGCTGGCCCGCGTACTCGGGCCCGATGTAGTCACTATCGTAACTCGCATCGTTCTCCAAAGCTTTCTGTACTATGTAGTTCTGCCTCATATGCGTCCTCATGTCCTCAACCATGAATTCGTCGACGTCGGAGATGCGCTTCATCGCCGAAACTTTTGGGAATAATGTCTGGATAATAAAGAAAAATCCGACACAGACGACGACGAATACGCATGCTTTGGAAACCTGAAATATGGATAAAGTAGTTAGACAGATCAGATAGGTAATAGTTCTATTATCTGGAGCTCGGAATGGCTTATGGGCGGTTTTCAAAAAAAGTGTAGCTACATAGTTAAGGGTTACAATTAAGATACGGTAACTTTAGTCATTTGAGTCACGAAAATTAACGATACCGTTATAAAACAAATGGTGGTATCTCAGGCAAAACTCCTGTAGCAAGTGCGACCATATTACAAACGGGTGAAGCTTGAACCTGCTTCGTTTGTTAAATGTGAGATATCTCCTATTGGCTTATGAGGGCAGTATATAAATGTATGATTAATTTTCGTGACTCACCTGACTAAAATTACAGTTTCTTAATTTTAGTCCTTAACTATATGCAAACTTATTTGAAAACCACCCTTATGTAGGTACTATCAGCCCAATGGAACCCTGACCCACGTTGGAACGGTGTCACAGTGACATTATACAACAAGTTGTTTGACACTGTGACACAGTTCTATAGCGGGTCAAGGTTCCATTGGGCTGGGTATTTTTCTTGAACGATTGTAGGAAGATACGTTGATTGTAACTAATGATTGAAAAAAAAACCGGGTAAGAGCATGTCTGACCATGCTCTGTGTACGTTGCGTCACGTTACGTGTAAGGGAGGTAAGTAAACAAAAAAAAAATCCGGAATTTAATTTACCACTTTGTCGGCGTGACTTAGGTATATTCATGCCAAATGACAGCCTCTATAACTAAGATTTTCTGAGCTAAGCTGCGGACGGACGGACATGGCGAAACTATAAGGTAATTTTACTATGACTACGGAACCCTAATAAAAAAGAGAAAATCAATCAAAATCGAAGTTAAAATGGCACAATAATTTGACAAAACTACCAATAACAAGCTTACACAGCAAAAACAATAACAACAACTAGGTACTTAGTAAGAAATTTGTTGCTTTCTTGTTAACAATAAACTTATTTGTTTGCGGACGGTACACTACATTTGCCACTCAAGCTCTCGCCAATTTATCTATAGGTAGGAAGGTCAATGCGAATGACAAAATAAAAAATATAGGTAGTTACCTAATACTCCAGTAACTTTAGTCAACATGACTTTAGTGAACATTCAATTCCCGTTCATTTGATACCCCACACATGTATATAATAAGTAGCGTTCATAGAATCAGATTTAGGTATTCGCAATTTTTAAAATACAGCTGCCGCCATTTTGATGACGTCATGTCTCCGGATCCAGGCACTTTACAGATGGGGTCCCGACGGTTTTTAAGATAGAATGACATGTGTAGCAACATACTAAAATTTGGTCCCGGTATTACAAAGTGAACTATGTTACCCCAAACAGAACGACTAAATGCAAAAAATTGCAAAGTTCGAAAAAATTATGAATTTTGAAAAGCTTTATCTCAAAAACTATTGAGTCTACAGAGACAATTCTAGTCTCATATGGTAGCAAATTTAGTCTGCTTTAAAAACGTTCTGAGAAGGTACTTTCAAAAACTAGTTCTTTAGGGTTATAATCGGCAAAATCTGAAAAAAGTCCGATTTCTTCGCGGTTTTAATTTTGATAATATTGCGGTCGGTGCTCGAGGTCACAAACTTGGATTATTCATTGGGCCAACATCATAAACAAGTCTGCAAAAACTCAGAACTACCGGATTTGACGCTTACGACGCCGTACTTTGAATCCCCAATTTTACTGGAGTATAAATAATAATAAGAAATATAGGTACCTAAATAATAATTAGAATATAGGTACCTACTTAATTTCAGATGCGATAACTCTTGATGTTTTTTTTTTGGAAGGAAGTCGCCCAATAACTTATGTACAGTCGAGTTCGTAAATATGTGTAGACTTTAGTACCTTGTATAATTTTAATGTCATGTTTAAACTGCCATATATTATATGGCAGTATAGCGATTAAAGTGACAAGGTACTAAAGTGTACACATATTTATGAACTCGACTGTACCTAGTTAATATATGGTGTTCGTTGTCTTGTAAGGCCCTGTTGTTTGATCAGTAGTTAACTCAACTAATTGTTAAAATTCGAAAAATTCGAAGCTAGTTTAACTACTGATCAAACAACAGGCCCTTAAAGTAACGAAAATTTTATAGGTATTCATTAAACAACTTTTGGCAAAACTTTACCTACACTTTTCTATTAGGTATATTAATAACAATAAGTAACTAGTACAGAATGCTGATGAATTGTAAAAAAAAAATACGACCTGAAACCTAAACCCTCTTTCACTTGACTGAAAATCTTATTAAAACATTACATAATAGAATCACAGTATCAATCACTCACTTACCATTATGACTTTTTCCTGCGGCTTCCATGGGGTGACTGCGTTGGTTAACCAACGTCCCCTCCTTATATATGGGAAATTGATTGACAGCCATAAGAAAAGATCCATTAGCTTGGAGATAAAATTACGAGTATAATGATATTTTGTACGCCCTCCCCTCGTCTTGTATAATAACAGTAGTCGGTAAGGTAAAAATACCTTTTATGACGACCTTTAGTTCTTTACTAGCGACCCCCGCACTGCCGGGGTTAAATGTTTTATACTACCCTACGAAAAGTCGGACTCGCGCACCGAGGGTTCCGTGTAAACTTATGGATATGTAAATAGTTCGTCATTCACGAGAATTGGAATTGGATTGAGAGATATAGCTTTGCCGTTGGAAAACCGTCGTCCCCATGCATCGACATAGGTCGCAGTCAGTTTAACAATTACAAATAAGTTGATAATAGCTTTTTTCGGATTTTTCCTTTAATTACGCTAGAAACACTGCCAAATTTATGATACTTTAACGCGTTCCTGAGAAAAAGGGTAAGTACTTATTGACAAACAGACAGATGAATAACGAGGGGATTCTACTTATTTATAAGGATTCCGTGGTCCCTTTTCAATATGTGCAGGGGTTGCACTTTTGGTGCTAATGACGTCACCATAATGTGATAACGTGTTTTTAACCGACTTCAAAAAACTAAGTGTTCGGCTATGTGTTTTTTAAATGTAAATTCATCGATGTCTCCGTCAATTATGGACCGACTTTGAAAATTCTGTTTTTGATCGATAGGGTAGGTACTAATGAGGTGGTCCCATTGTGACCAAGTCGGTATCGGACTCAATATATTAGTCAAGCATTTGCATTCAGACAGTATCATCGCGGCGAGCTTGAAATGTCTTATACTTTTCTGTCTTTCTTTCTTTCTTTTTTAATAATTGAAAAGTGCGAGTGGGACTACATAATTGCATAATTATGATCACTTAAAAGTATAAAATAAAATAGATTGATTTAAAAAAAACATAAAAAACCCGGCCAAGTGCGAGTTGGACTCGCGCATGAAGGGTTCTGTACCAATCTATAAAAAATCACGTTTGTTGTATGGGAGGCCCCTTAAATATTTATTTTATTTTAATTTAATCATTTATTTTTACAGTGAATATACAACTAAATATTCTGTGAATATTTCAAGCGTCTACCTGTTGCCGTTATTAATATCGAGCAAATCACGTTTGTTGTATGGGAGCCCCCTTAACCTTTTGAACGCCATACGTCGAATACAAAATGTGCCACCCACACGCCAAACATGTTTGCTATGCTATGCAAATTACACCTTATTGCTACCAAACAAAGTCTCTTTTAATCTTGAACTCTTGTCGGCTGTAGCCGACGTGGCGTCAGTGGTACGACTTTTAGTTGACGGCCAGAGCGGACTGTGGCGTTGAAAAGGTTAAATATTTATTTTATTCTGTTTTTAGTATTTGTTGTTATAGCGGCAGAAATACATCATCTGATTCTGTGAAATTTTCAACTGTCTAGCTATCACGATTAATGACTCATGAGATACGAGGGTCATGCCAAAATAAGTTATATAGATACTCCATGCTCATTTGATTGATACTGGCGAGTTATACACCATCGTGAAGGCTGATGAAATAGCTATAATTTTAAAAATGGAATACTCCGGAAATCTTGCTATTATTTTTTTTAATATTTTTTTCTAATTTAATCTGGCGGGAATTTGCTGTTACAATGGAATTTAGTCGACGAGATTTTCGAGTTATGATTTATTATGACTTTTGAGTCTGCTTGTTCTCGTGCAATTGTCTTTAATTGGTTTGCTGAATTTAAAAGAGGGCGGGAGAGCTTTGAAGAAGAGGCGAAGTCGGGGCGACAGCCAACCGCAGTTACTCAAGAAAATGTGCAAGGCGTGGAAAAAATATCCGTGAGAACCGACGAATTACATACGTAGAGCTCGAGCGAGATCTAGACATTGGATCAGCAGCACTGCAAACCTTAATTCATGGACAAGTCAATTCAATGTCCCTCCATAAGCGTTGTTCGAGATGGGTTCCGCATAAACTCAACGATTTGCAGAAAGAACGCCGCGTGGATTGGTGTAAATTTATGATAAATAAATTCGACGCTGGCGAGAAGAAAACTGTGTATGATATACTGACAGGTGATGAAACATGGTTGTATAACTACGATCCTGAAACAAAGCGGCAGTCAACAACAAAATTTTTTTCTGCAACACAGGGCATATTGCGACTGTGGTGCTAGAGGATCAAAGAACTTTAACTCAGAATGGTAGGTATGTGATAGTTTGTGCTCCACAAGTTATCAGCTTGGTGTGACAAGCGGCCAAAGTCAGGAACCCAGCACCTGCTCTGGCACCACGACAACACCGCCTCGCACACTTCTGCCAGAACACTCGACTATTTAAGTTCATAAAATGTCACTTTAATCCCTCACCCGCCATATTCTCCTGACCTGGCACACTATGATTTTTACCTGTTTCCGAAAATTAATAAACATTAAAAGGAAGGCGATTTGAAACCAAAGAAGATGCCCTACTAGATGCCTATAATTATGAAATTTCTGAGGTAAACACTTTGTAGTTTTTGAATATCTAATTTCTTTTGGCATGACCCTCGTACAGCCTGGTGACAGACAGACAGACTGACAGACGAGACAGACAGACAGACAGACAGACGGAAAGTGGAGTCTTAGTAATAGGGTCCCGTTTTAACCCTTTGGGTACGGAACCCTAAAAACCGCTGTTCTGTTTCAATTTGAAAAGAAGTTAATTTTTGCGTTTTTTTGTGTCTATCATTGGCGTTGCAATAGGTATTATTATCACGAAATTTAGCTTTTTTTTGGCTTGTTCTTAATTACCTAAGTAGGTATGTTAAAATTATACAGGGTGGAAAAAACGAACGCCACACAATAAAAGTTAGTCTCCTTTGCGTAGAATTTGCTATTTCGAATATTTAAGGAACCTAGTTGCCGTCCATGTGGCATTCGTTTTTTCCATCCTGTATACCTACAGTTGTCCCCTGTGGGCCTAGTATGGCTGCGTCTATATCGCGTGTCAAATGTGGATAAAGCATCCGTCACTGTCGTACTTATTTACGTGTCAAAAGGTAACGCATGCCTTATCCAAGCTTTGTCACGCGATAAACGCAGCCATGTTAGGGCTCCAGATATTTATTTATTATTATTATTTATTTATTATAGTATAGCTATACCCATTACGTACGGAAGGACGATGCCTGCCTTTTGCTTTAAGAATACCTACCTACATTCCTAAAACATCCTTTTCATTCAGAAGTTTTACATTTAAATATACCTACCTAGAAATAAGTAGAGTCGTTGCGTGCCCGCTGCTTCGACTGAATGTCAATGTTCTTTTATTTATCAGGTATTGTTACCTATTGACGACATGTCTTTGTTTACCGGACTTAGGGGACGAAGCGTGGGACGACCTATTTTCAATTATATTGTATCTACCTACGTCATTAGTTACAGTGTGATTAGTTAGGTACGACTTATATAAGTCTGGGCACGCTAAACGACTATTGGTCTTGATCTGCAATGTTAAGGACTTCATGATTATAACCTTGCTGAAGTCACAGACCATTTTTGATTAGAAAAAAAACCCGGTCAAGTGCGAGTCGGACTCGCGCACCGAGTGTTCCGTATAATTATATAAGATAAGATAATATAGTTGGAAAACGCAAAAGAAAATACTCATTTTGTTATGGACTTTATTATCTATGCAATAAGGTTCATTTTCACAGGTTATAAAACAGATTTTTAAAGATTTTTGATATTTTTTCCTAAACTGTAAAGTTTGACAACTTTATTTTATTTTCCCCGTAAAATATAAGTAATTATCTTTAAATCAGGAATTTTTCAGATTTTTTGGTCCATTAACTTCGCAGATAAGGGGGAGGGGCGGTCATTTTTTGTAAATTTTTGGCTATAAATCAAAAAGTACGTCACGGAAAATTATAAAAACACCCCGTTTGCTATAATCAATTCACTTTCATTTTTTAAACCCCTTTTCAAATATTTAGAAAAGAATAACATATTTTTTACTAAAAACAGATTCGGGCAAGCAAGTTGTACAACTATGCCAAATTTCAAGTTGATAGCTTCTATAGTTTCTGATAAAACTGCTGTGACATACAGACAGACGGACAAACAGACAACGAAGTCTCACCATAAGGATTCCTTTTTTACCATTTTTGTACGGAACCCTAAAAACAGCCCTTAAATCCCACTTTTGGTTTTTTTGTCCACCTATTTTAGATTCGGATCATGTGTGCCGTCGCATCAGAAAATGCCACAAACTTTCCTGAATTTAGGCGATGTTTAGTTTTATATTTACTGTCTGACATCTGACTCGCACTTGACCGGTTTTTTTAGAACTAAGTTAGGCGATCAATATTTGGGTTATGACACTATTGGGCGAAAAAGAGGTTTTCACCGTTTATTTAAGTTGCGGTCTACTTAAGACCTAGACTCGTGCTTTTTCCTATGTTGGTTCCGATATATATGGTAATAGGCCATAGAAGTATTTTTTTGCCAAATCGGAATTTTTCGTTTTTAATTACCTACCTTTATTGTAGTGGTCCTAGCGGTACGCCAAAAAATGCTGCAAATGGTCGTAAAGGCATGAAAATTGTAACGATTGATCTTTAGGGCATAATAATCAATTTGCTCCGGAGGACGGAAAAAAAAACAAAAACGGAGACGAGTTATAACGTCATGTTTATTTTGTATGGGAGTTTTTTTTTTGTTCTGAAACCTATCGTGTGTGGTATCTAATGAAAGGGCTTACTAAGCCGATTCTAAAAATATATCACATCATTATATTTCAGTCACTTGTTTTAAATTAAAATAAAAACTATTTTCAAAACATACCAAGTTTGGGCTCCTCCAGATATGATACGGTTGAATCATTATTTGTAAAATATACCTAAAATGATACGCAATAGCCTCATTTCCTTCCTCAGTCGCATTAGTATTTGTGACGTTCCGCGGGTAAAGGTACCTTATGGCGGGTTTTAGTTTCGGAGATACGAAGTGTTTTATAAAATGGTACGAAAATAACTTGGTCTTTTTTGCTTATTCTCGAAGTATAGAAGGCTTAAAGTTTGATTATATATATTTTTCAATGTTTGATTTATGTTATTCAGCTAAAAATATAACCAAAAAGTTATTTTAAAATGTCTTTTTTTTCAGAATGTATATTGAAGAATATTTTCAAAAAAAAAACTCCGTAACTGCACAACTTAGGGAGTTGGTTGTTTTTGTTATTGATTGCTTATGAATTGTAGTTTACAGGGATATTCATAACTCCATACCGACCATAAGGTACCTTTACCCGTGAAACGTCACATTTATCATCCTCAGTGTCTAAAATTGAACTTTTTATACATGTTTCAACTACTTGTGAATCTTGTGATTTGATAATATTAACAAATTATAAAAAAAAACTTAATGTAAATATTTTCAAAATTGCTTTCTTGGGGTTGAAAATGAGGCTATTATAGTAAGCCCTTTCATTAGATAACACACACGATAGCATTCAGAACAAAAAAAAAATGTTACCCCTACAAAATAAACATGACGTAAATCGTCTCCGTTTTTGTTTTTTTTTCCGTGCTACGGGTCAAACTGATTCTTATGGCCTAAAGATTCACACGTTCCAATTTTCATGCCTTTACGACGATTTGCAGTATTTCACTGAAAAATCGGGGTGTACCGCTAGCACTATAGGTACTTATGTATTAATTGTTTTGACAAATGTTGATCAACTAGCCTATTCTACAAAAAAACAGCTCTATATTCCCACAGTTGGTCTTATGCCCTTTTTTCGATTTGGACCCAATATTTGTCAGATCCGATGATATGGCCAAGCGCATCTTTTACTGCGGGCTCTTGCGGTACAAAGATGTGCAGAACAGAAGCGTCACAGGAAGAGTTGCGGTATCGAGCCCTTCAAGTGGGAGTCGTTTGCTGGGAATCGGCCCGAGCGGAATTGGAAAAGTCTTGTTAAGCGGCCCATCGATGTTTTTTAAAGGCAAGTCACTGGAGGAGTTAGACGCCAAAAGCGGTTAACTCAAGGCACAACCACCTGCTTCCAAACTTGTGCTATAAAATTATCGAAGCGGTCTTCTGGTGTACCAGCCATAGCAAATTTGCTTCGACCACTGGCGAGCGCACAAATGGGCGAATCAGCAGGAGACTCACAACCGACATCCTTACAGCGGTCGCGTAGCCGAAAATGGAGGGCTATTCCCATTTCCCAGTTGTCCGTACTGCGAAACGCGAACAACTGGGAATAGCCCAAAACGACTAGGACCGGATGAATGGGATGAATATATTTTTAATTGAAAGAAAGAAAGAAGGTAACTAACAAGATGTAAGGAATGCAGTCAAAACTGGTTCGAATGGCGGGCAGATAAATTTAATAAAAAAAAAAAACAGTTTCTCCTAGATAGAACTTAACATGAAATAACCATTTATTTACAAATTAAAATAATTCTCTCGTACCTAATAACAGCGTTTTATACACCATTTCTAACTCAAATACGTATTTTAACAAATAACATAAGTTCAACTGAGTGATTGAATCAGCTCTCTTAGGTGTAGTCGTGTGGAAAAACATGTTTAGTTATTTTTGCGAATTAAAATCCCGATAAAAAAGAATAGAGCTGTGCACATTTAATTTTGTCCATATACCTACGTACTAACGTGTGGAAATGTACGAAAAGATCATTATGCCTACATAATGTCCCAGTTAGACTGTGCGTCGAAGTAAGCAACTTTTTTTATGGACAAACATCCTCCGTTTGCCAACGTCATGAATTAAAACCAATAGCGCTCAACCTTAACTTTACTGAGATCACGAATGCTGCTGTCGAGGGTAAGGTCAGGACATGTTGAGTAAGAGGGGGTTCTTTCTGAAGGCGTTGATGGCGTACTCGAAAGCCTGCGCCGCGTTGGGCCCGTCAAAGGGTATGAGCGGCTCGCCGGCCACGAGCCCGCGCGCTCGGTTCATCAACTCGCGCATGACGCCGCGCTCGCGGGCCAACACTTCGTCATTCATCACGTAGACGGCGCGCCGTTTGAGGAAGATGCCGTGCTTCTTCAGGCAATGCCGGTTGAAGTCGTGCTTGTAGCTGTAAGGCTGCGAACATAGCTGAAACAATAGAATATAAGCAATGAGCTGTCTATGGCAGCCTCGGATCTTCATTTTTTTTTAGGCGGGGCAAAAACTGATTAATGCCGCCCCCGCCCTTTATATTTATTTTTACCTTTATCATCATAATTTCAGCTATCAAAATATGTCCACTAATTGATTGGCATTTGGACATAGGCCTTCCGGATATAATGCATCCATTGCTGTTCTTTCTGTGATAAGCCTATTTATTTACAGATATATAGACATGAACGTGTAGGATATATATTTTATACACAGCACAGGATAGGATTTAAAATAAAAATATGTATGTATATTATTCATTTGTGAATTGAAATTACAATTTTACTCTTCGAGTTTTTTGTTCAGAAAATAAATCTATGAACATGTCATAATTTAACTCGTGTGCAATTCGATTTTACTGAAGAAGATTTTTAAAATTGTTTTAACGTACTAACGTAAAATAAGTATTTTTTCATAATGTCCCACCTAGTAGTGGAGCCAGCAAAAAAGCAATATACTTTTTGAATCAGTCCAAATATAGTCTAGGACCATTTTTGATGAATTAGAATGCAAGCGGCAAATCATGTAACAGTTTTGGGTGACATCGTTATCAGAGGGTTTTGACCCTGCAGAATACGGATCTGCCTGTCGCCATTCCGAGAACCGGAAGTATGGTATACCGGAAAAGGTGCAGCCCATACAAAAAAAATTGTCGTACATTTTGTAAATCGTTGATAATGTTCCGGTATCCTAAAAAAGGTCCGATTGTTATGGTTTTTTAATATGTTGTAAAGGACAATATAGCCATATTAAACC
Organism: Acleris literana; assembly: GCA_946894065.1. Lineage (NCBI taxonomy): Eukaryota > Metazoa > Arthropoda > Insecta > Lepidoptera > Tortricidae > Acleris > Acleris literana. The sequence goes on from OX335673.1 coordinate 10,903,621, forward strand.
AAATTTTTCATCCCTCCAGCTCTATTTATTTCTCCGCCATCTTGCAAAATCTGTCACTTCTTTCTGTTTTTTGCCGATAGGTACAGTCGTTGAAGTTCATTCTAGTGCTAATCATGGTTCGGCAATATTGTAGAGTACAAAATATGCTAAAACTTTTGGATTCAACGATTTTTTCCACGACCCCTAGGAACGAAGATATAGAATGGAATTAAAATTTGCTACTTTATTAGCGCAAACTGTACTTATCCAATATTGTAGATCACAAAATTTGCTGTTATTTTTTCCTTGAAACATTGTTTCCACGACCTCTAGGAAAAAAGATATGGAATCATCTATGGAATGCTAGTGTAAAATCAATTGCTTTTGCGATACTGAATATTTATTTAAAGTCTTTCAGGTGAACGTATGGGAAAATGCTCATCATACTCGACCGGTGGTGATGGAATATACGTCATACCCATATGACGTATATTCCATCACCAGGACCATCCAAGACTTCATCAAAACCAATATATTCTCAATCTAATGACCCTCGAGCCCGTCCTGAAAGTCTGCACGGATATTGTATCTTTAAATTTTTCATCCCAGTACCTGACTCCCATGTGCTCGTGTATGAAGAACGAATTGGCATGCACCAAGTTGTGCCACCGTTTTCGTCAATCTTTGAATTTTAACTCCCTTTTCTAAGATGTGAAGGTTTGAAAGTCACAATTTTTACGAGGTTTACGGGCTAAACCTGAGCATTCAATATTACTATTACTAGGTGTCGTAGAAACTTTCAATTTGTAGATAATTTTGTCTCCTAAAAGATTGCAGAACTTCAGTTTGCGCTAAAATGCACTAAAACGTAAATATGGGAAGAAAACTGGAATGGGAAACAATTTTTGACGTTAGCACTCCATATATGATTCCATATCTTCTTTCCTAGAAGTCGTGGAAAAAATGTTTCATGTAAAAAATTACAGGAAATTTTGTGGTCTACAACATTGCCCAAGTACAGTTTACGCTAAAATAAATATAAACGTAAATATGGAAGGAAAACTAGAAAAACGTAGCAATTTTAACGCTAGCTCCCCATAGACGATTCCATTTCTTCGTCCGTAGGGATCGTGGAAAAAATCTTTGAACCCAAGACTTTTAGCAAATTTTGTACTTTACAATATTGCTGAACCATGATTAGCAAATTTTGTACTCTACAATATTACAGAACCATGATTAGCACTAGAATGAACTTCAACTACAGTATCGGCAAAAAGCAGAAAAAAATGACAGTTTTTGCAAGATGGCGGAAAATGAAATAGAGCTGGACGGACGAAAAATTTGGGTTAACATGGCTATATTGTCCTTTACAACTTATTAAAAAACCATAACAATCGGACCTTTTTTAGGGTACCGCAACAACGATTTACAAAATATACGACGAATTTTTTTGTATGGGCTGCACTTTTTTCGGTATAGCATACTTCCGGTTCAAATTTCGGAATGGCGACAGGCAGATCCGTATTCTACAGGGTCAAAACCCTCGGATAACGTTTTCACCCCATCTGTTACATGATTTGCCGCTTGCAATGGTTTAGAGACGCGTTTTTCAGTTTTGGGCCTAGTTTAATAGATTAATAGCTTCCTGACATGATGAGGCAGTATGAACATCTACAAGATTTAAGGAGAGAGCCAAGCATTTATTCTGTGGTCAAAGTTAAGTAAATGATGAGTTGTCCATTCGTCTATAAGTGTGAATTTGGCCGCCCCCTGGGCTTGCCGCCCGGGGCATAGGCCCCGGCTAGCCCCCCCCTAGATCCGGGGCTGGTCTATGGTCAATCTAAGCTTCTTTACTTCCCGATCCCTATAAACTACAAATACGTTGACGCATGTAATATAAGCACGGGTTGATCACGGTCGAGCACGGATCGATTCAGGTTAATCGCAATCAAAATACGGACCATAGCAGCAGAATATTATTTTCACCATTTGTTAAAAATTGAAAATTGAGTCGGTATTCTTTTTTTTTAATCGGGTGGTATTGTTCAAAGTAGTATTTAATCATTATAATTGTTATTAAAACATAGGAACAGTTTTTTTTAATCCTTTTCGTCCATCCAATATAAGTATCGATAAACTCAGAAAGTTTAATAGATTTTTAAGTTAAAGTTAAGGTCTTTAAGGACATCGGCACCAAAAGTTCGACCCCTGAATGTAGGTATTATAAGTTATAATGTAACTGAACATAGCAATATGAAATGGTACACCTCGCAGTTGAAGGGCCTCTCGCCGGTGTGCACGCGCATGTGGTGGCGCAGCCCGACGGCGCAGAAGAACGACATGCTGCACTGCTCGCACTTGTGGCACTTGTTCGCGGAGTTGTGAGTGCGCACGTGCCGCGACAGCTGGTGCCGCTGTAAATAATAATATTATTATATTTATAATTTAGAAACTCATTTAAATAAACTTAAATATAGTAGAGTAAACAGAAATTCTTATAGCCGTACGCAATACTTTTATATATGTCCGGACGCCCACATATGTATATTCATTTATTACTGCAACTGAATTAATATATTATTTAACAATAAGCTCAAAAATATTTGATTCCCCTGTCACAGCAGATAGCTTGAACTACCGCTGATCCTATGAGTGAGCATCTTATGTAGCTGTACACTTTATGGAAAATGAAACATTAATATTTTATCAATAAACGATTGAATTGAATTGAAACATAATAATAATAATAACTGATATAAGTCCACTGATATAATCAATAGATTACGAAGATACGGTCTGAAAGAGGTAGTATCTTTCTGTCCCATCATCAGATTACACTCAGATCGTACACACAAAAAATAAATAGTCAAGTAACATAAACAAAAAAAACCATTACCCTCTTGTAAGATTTGTTGCAGATATCACACACATATTTTCGTACATCTTGGTGACTTTGTACATGTCTGGAAAAAGGGGTAAAGGATATTAATATTTCTTATCATGCATGTCCGACAAGTTTGTGCGCAACTATCCCGAGGGGGTGGGAGACGATGGGGGGACAGTGTGAGGGCCTTGAATGACTCGTCCTCTTGTCATGTGGGATCCGTTAGGCGACCGACACGACACAACAATGTTATCAGTGATACTGGTATGTCGAAATTATCGCGAATTTTAAAATGGGTATACATATGGTTTGTAAGATCATTCACAACAAGCATTTTTCCATAGTAGTGAATTTCCACTGAGCATTTTTTCATAATCGATAATTTTCTTAATAGCTTTTCTACATGTTCCTATTTTTTACATAGCGTTATTTAATCTTCTGTGATTATTGCTGGTCGTATTTTTTCATAGCCTAGCGAATTTGCGCAATCGCAAATTTTCCCAATAGTAATTACATTGTAATACTAAGGTAGGTTAGGTAAGTTTCGTTTTTATATCAGGCCCGGAGGGCCAAAATAACCCAGAATAGGAAGCTCCGCCAAGCGGAAAAAATGCGACTCATAAAATAATCTACTGGTAAATATTTCTCTGATACTGATACGAATCGCGGTATGCATGTATCGCGTGATAATATTGATAGTCTACCTGGCCCCTTAGCATAGTATAAATAGAAAAGAAGTTCGTCTCCAGCCCTTCAGAAGTTTGTTATCTATTGCCGCTCGGGCGCTAGGGTCGATGCGCGTCGCTTGATACTTAATGCGCATGCAACCAAACGCAACTAAACCCGCTTGGTGCGTCCTGTTGAGTTTACATTTGGTAGCATTGGTGGTGTTAACAGGGCGTGCGCGCGACGCGTACTAGCAGTTGTATTTCGGTGCATAAAAGCTGTTAAACAACTCAACTGTATTAATTCATATTGGTGTTTGAGGGCCATCGGATATTTTTGAGCAGCTTGTTTGCTCCGATATATTTAGTGGCGACTACTAGTAAAGATACGTTATTTCTTACCCTCTAAGTGAATCTCTGGTGTAAAAAGCTGCAAGACATTGGTCGCATTTAAATTGCTTGACATTGGAATGCTTATTTTTATGGTCTTCTAAAGCTTTTCTTGAATGATATCCCTTGGGGCACTTGTCACATTTGAATTTAGGTTCACTATGCACTAACATGTGAGAGTTCAATGACATCGTTAGTTTGCCACAGTAAGGGCATATACTTTCCTTTTGTCTGCTTTTGTATATTTCTTTCTTTTTTTCCCTCGGTTTTCTGGGTTCATAAGTAGACATCAATCTAAGATCATTAATAATTATTGGTTTTATAAGAACCTTTTTTAATGCGGCTCCTGATGTTCTACCATCATCTTTTTTAGATACTGAAATAAATAAACTGATTGGTTGTTGAAAACTAAAGATAACAGTGGTAATGGCTTTTACTTTCAGGGGTGGCAGGACTGGACAGTACTACTAAATAGAAATTTGATAGTGTATTCCTGTATGACAGTTAAAATTATATAATTAATCATTTTCTAATAGGTGTTTCTCATATTTACTGTATTGGAATTGGATTTACGTTCGAAAGTTCAATGGACTATTCACTAATAAATATTTTTCCATCACATACCAGTAGCTTATGGTCCATTGAATTAAAAAGTGAATAATCACTGAAGGTATTTGCAGAAAAAAACGGTAAATGTATTCCAGAAACCCAGAATTTACATACAACATTGAGACTTTATTTATTATAAAAATCCTTAATATAAAAGTCCTGTAATTATTGTATGCACTTTGTATAAAAATCAGTAGACTGGCACAGAATGCATGACACTTACATTTGTGGTTTTTCTTTTTATTTGTTTTCTTGCTATACTTTTTTTTTGAATATGGGGGAACATACTCATCTCCATCAGTGTCATCTTCATGGGGAATATACTCATCAGCATCACTGTTTTCTCCTTGAGGATAATTACCAAAGCCCTGTAATATCCCAAATTCATATAATAAAATCAATGTTGTTTGTATTAAACACACTCCAGAATAATAAAAAATATTATAAAGAAAACAAGTATTTCACTGCCAGCAACTGGCCTGGTGTGATCAAATAACATACGGGTGATTCCACGGGCGTTTTAACCGCCGTCAGTCCGCTGTCCTAAGTATTTAAGAAATAGGGATAATATACTTAAAATTCGATTAATTGTGGCAAGAATTACGATAACAGTATAGCTCTGTGTGAATGTTAGCTGCTTGGCGTAGCTCATTCTTTCAGTATTTATGACAGGGGACTGACGGCGGTTGAATCACCTATACCTAGTTGGTGGCAGTGCAATTAACATGTGTGTGTTGGCACACAAAGCCTACTCACATTGTCATAATTGTCATCAGGATCCTCTTTGATTGTGTTCAGGAAATCAATTACAGACATTGGTTCCTTTTCAAGTTCTGCATCTGCCATATTGGGTTCAAGCTTTTTGATTGTTGTATTGTTGTAGCAGACAGAGTCTTTAGTGTTGAAAAGACTGACTTTTACATCTTCTAATTCTTTTACCAAATATTTGTTATCTACTGGGGTCATATCTATCTCAAGTTTTATTTCAGTAATATCATTGAAATGAATTGTCTTCATATGTGAATTAACCTTTTGATGCAATGATGTATTAGACCTATAAAAAGAGATGTTTAATAATGTAAAAGTTATTCTGAAGATTGACACTCTATTTTAACACACATATTAAATTTCACTTGTAACTAACTATGCATGTGAATAAATTATATTTAAACCTACTTTTAGTCATGGGATTAAAGTCAGCAGGATAAAAGTCAGCACACCTATGCGATTTCAATGACATTACAATAATATGGTACCAATTAGCTGTGGGAGCTTGGCCTTTATGGCCTTGCGGTCCGAGGGTCCTTGCTGTTTGAAGGGGTCCAGCGCTTCAAAGGTTTATGCATTACTCAAAAGCTGTAAATGTGACTGTTTTTTTATTCCACCTTTTAGAGCTAGCAGAGAGCCTCGCGAAATATACCTTGCCTAATAAAATGTAGGACTAGCCCCGCTATGACAAGCTGGTATGATTATGGAGATGGAAGGTGGCCACAGTAACTCCTCAATGGCCTACAGTAGATTTATCAACTTCAAAATGAAATGGCTCGTCTTGTATATATTTAGCGATTAAGTGCGTGATAGATTTTTATTAAATAACTTATTATACTTACTGTTGTATCAGAAGTTTGAACTCATATAAATCTTTAAGTTTCCTTCGACATGCTAAGCATACTTGATCAGTAATCCCATCGTCTCTTATCATCTGAAGCAAAATAATATAGCTATTACGTATAAACATCTACAAACAAACTCATATAAATATATTATGGCACTCTGGTGGAGGTTACCTTAACGCTCGCTACAAAAGTTATCATATCTGCATATGTGGTACTACTTCGACCGGTCGGCTCAAATACGCACTGAGTATTCTTACGGACTGCTAAACAAATTCTACATTCAGACATCGTTATCGTTCTTACACTTATCAGTTATCACAACCCCGATCACAGTTTAAATAATCTTAATATTAATTTCATATGTTTTAAACAACCATGAAACTCTGTAACGCAATACAATAACGATGTACCTAATAAGAACAATCAAACTGTTTTATTTTTGGATAATTTGTTTTAAATTAAATAGTTCCGGAATAGAAAAACAGCAAACCAGTATGTTTTGTATACCGTGCAAATGTCAAATATGTCAATGTCAGTTTACAGGTTTCACTTAAAAATGTCAGGCTAGTCTGTTCAAGACACTGTTGAAACAGTCGTGGTCTTTCGAACAGGGTCGTATGCAGTTTTTTTAAAGAAAAACAAAAATGATTAATTAATTATTATTGATGTTGGTGCAGTGCAAGTAAAGGCGTGATCTTGGCGCGGGCTACTTGCGCGAATAGCATGCTAAAGCTTGATGCACCAGCTACGACTTACGACTCGCTGGACCCGACCTGAGGCCCGTTACACAAATTACTCTCTAGCAAAAGGAGTTAAAAAGAGACTTCCGCTTGTAATTTGTAACTTGTAGCTTCGTGAAACGGGCCTCTGGGGCCTGTTTTATAAAGCTACAAATTACAATTTACAGTTACAAGCAGTGCCGGATTAACCCTCCTTGGTGCCCTAAGCATTTTCGTGTGTCACCACTCCACCACCCCTTGTGACCCAAGCTTTTACATACCCGATGGCGTTCCTTAAGATTTCGTAGTTAAATTATACTTTGGTTTGCCTTTCTTCAACCCAAGGAAAAATATCTACCTATACACTACACATGATCATATTGATTGATACCTATTCAATTACTTTTCTTCTCAATCACCCATAGGTTAACTGCAAGAGATCCCTTAGGAAAAGTTCGCCTCTGTTATCTTTGTATTTTATTACGTTTTGTACATTTAAGTACTTACGTACATACATAAGTGTGAGGTGTGTACAGATAATTATTCAGTTTGACCACACAGACGCCAAGACTTCCTAACCTTTAAGACAAGGACAAGAAGAAGAAAAATCTAAGATATCTATTTTAAACTTCTCTTTATAAAAACTAATTTGCTACTTTTGAGGGATGCAAATTGTCGAAGAACAACTACATTATACTTACTTAAGTTTCCGTAGAAAATCAGATTCTATGTATAAACGTGAGTATATGCATCGAGCCTTTCCTGCCTCATTGTAGAACGCCATAGAGGTAGTAAAACATAGAGAGTGTAAAAACCAAGGACCTTTTACACTCTCAGGACAGGACTGAGCACTGTTAACCAAAACTCGGTCCGAGTAGGATGTGAAGCACAGATGCGGTTTATCTCTTTCTAATAGGGTGACCATGACATTGTAGCAAAATGTTATATTTATTTGTACGAGTATGAAGCAATTTTCACACCATGTAATGAACGCTCGATTATGTAGCTGTACTACACTTGCGGAGTAAAGAAATCGAGCCACAAGTCACGATCGTACCATAAGTAAACTTGATAGGATTTATCTAATGCCTACTACCTTTATATTGATAGACAAGACATGGACTTGTTATTAATATCGCAAGATCACCCTATTTGTAAAAATCCAAAATCTCTTTTTATCGGCTTACCTGTGAAACGATATCCCACAACCAGCATAGGATTCGCTTTTACAAAATTGTGTGCAACACTTTTTCACCATTTTGTAATTTTGCAAAACTGAGAATCGTTAAATCAAAACTTGATGAAAACCGCACCGCCATGATATGATTGATACACTCAATGGGTTGACAGCCTAATAAAAAATAATACTTCCAAGTAGGTCATATTTTAAAGTTTATGGGGTAAAATTCAAAGTACTATAAGAATTTAAATTATACGAATAACGTAAGCTTTTAGTTACGATTAAAATTTAATAAATTGTCTAAAACAATAATTTTAATTTTCTACTAAATGCCGAAATTTTAGCGCATGGCAAGTGTTAGAAAGGGACCAAACGGCCTCCATTATATCTATGCCGCTCGGACCGGCTTCGCTCCTGTAAATATAACAGCCCAAATTATGTCTTAAGTTTATAACATAAGGTTTGTTTTAGAAAAACAATTTTTGGTTAGTCCTCAGTCCTGCTTTAGTAAAAGGTCCTTGGTAAAAACGTCTAATAGAATAGTACTCTTCGCACCTGTTACAAATGCCCTTCGTTAAAAAGAGTCGTCTGTCCGCTTTCGATTGGATTTCAAAAGCGTACCACTTTTTAGGTGTGTTCGTGTGTGTCACTCTGCATTAGTGTGCGTAAGTTTCCAGTCAGTGATGTGCGGTTTATCGATATATTAGGTTTAATCATAATTAAAAGGCAAAGGATAAGCCTATTTTCAATAATAAATGTGATTGATTACCAATTGAAAAGTGGCCTTATTTCGAAAAAGTAAACTGAGAAATAAACTTTTTTGTCGTGTAATAAAACTAAAGACAGTTTTTACAGTTTTTATTTAAAAATAAAACGTTTATCTTTAATAATGATAAATAAGCCTTGTAATTGTAAGACAGTTTAAGACCCTTTTTTGATGCCGGATTGCATTGCAACTTCTGAAACAACGACGAACCATTTCTGTCAGAGCATCTCCAACCATTCCTGTTTGAGCATCAAGGTTAATTTGTTTGGGTTGCGTATGAATGGATGTGATTACTGAATGTTATATATGTTTCTTATTAAAATCCGAGCGATACTGCAAATCTGAAACAATACAATTAATTAATATCACATATAGCAGGCTCTTTTACCGATCGATAGATATGTACGTACAGTCAAGGAAATTGATTCCTTGACCATTTTGGACTGTGTCAAAGTGACACTGTAAATAAAATCATAAGAAGTCTCTTACGTTTTGATTGATTATGACACTACGACATAGTCCAAAATGGTCTAGGAATCAATTTCCTTTACTGTACGTAAAAAATACATATTAAATTAAAATACCGATGTTAAAATAACGAATGATCCAAATATCTACAATAAGTATTTTATGCCTATGTCTATAAAAGGCACACGCCTGTGCCATTAAACGTTGTAAGTTTCGACATTTAAAACATCGGCCTTTTAACTGTTCGGCATCGGTATTTTAACCCAAAATGTATTCACTTTTTGATATTTAAACACATACTCATGGATATATTTACTCATTTACTCTATGAAAATATCGAAAGTTTACTTATCGATATTAATTTTGGAAGCACTATTGTTTACTTCCGAAAGAAAATCTAAAAATGAGTTAAAATTGCACATTTACTGGACATAGTGCCTTTGTATTAATTACAAGACGTAATACCATGATAATGTTTCTAGTTATACTTGCAAAATGGCCGGATTATGGCCGAAAATCAACAGTTTTATTGTAAAACATCACTCACCTGTGAAAGCTTATATTTTATATTTAATAAATTAGATTAAAATCATTTATAATTATAACAAAGAAAACACTTCTGAATTGTTAATTGTAACACTTTAAAAATCTCACTTTTAAACAAAATAAACTTATTATTTATTAACTAATATAGGTAGGCAACAAACATTTTTGATTTTAGGTAGGCATCAAGCAGCGTTCTTGAGGAGAATGACGTTGAGGAGAATGACTTTTAGGACAAAACTTATCGTAACCTGCAAGTTTACGTTCAAATAAAATCGCGCCTCAGATATAAGTAAATCGTAACAAATTTGTCATAAAATGAAATAATTTTCTTACAATTGAAGTGTACACTTATGAAGTAAAGATAGAAAAGACCTATGACGAAAACTATGGCAAGTTCGAGTAGCGAGGAACAAACGTTAAAATATTTCCAAACTAACAATGTAGTTTGGTTGAGCGTTCGCGGGCGAATGAGGAGCAGTGTGCGTTGGGGAGGGGGGGGGGGTGTTGGAACGACATTTGTTCCGTTATAAGTATTTTTGTTAACAAAATATGCCAAATAAGCATCGCTGAGAAGAATGACGAATTATTTGTGACAATTTTTTAGCTTCATGTTTTGAATGAAACAGTGATTAAGTATTCTTTTTTTTTACTTGGATTTTAAAAACCAAGTATTAAACTATAAATATAAATAGAATTATCTTTTTTAAGTTCATAAATTAGCGTGTAATCCTTTTCATTTAAATTTATGTCGTGTTGTGACACGAGAAATATTGCAATTATGGGTAGTTTTTAATTTTTGTATTTTTTAAATATACGATATGAAACTTTTACGTAAGTGCACCCACAAGAATACTTAATGTAGAATCAAATCACATTCATTAATTGAGACTTTCTGTTATTATTGGATCACAAAGTAAATAGACACACTTTTTCGCCGTTTCAAATATTCACCCTTTAACCAAAATTGCATGTCTCGTTCTGAAACCGAAAGCGTTTCGTTTAGAAGTCCAAAAAGCGATTGCAATTTTATGAAGCTTGCCACACACAGTAATTATTCTTATTCAAGCAAAAACATTTCATTTTCTGATTTTTGATCTGAGATTTTGGTGCCCCCTGACTTGTCATGCCCTAAGCAGCTGCTTACTTTGCTTAATGGCTAATCCGGCACTGGTTACAAGTTTCCATTTGACACAACCTCGACCAATGAACACCGGCTATTTGAGCAGTATTGCCAGTTTAGACCTGTAAAATTGTAACTTGTAGTTTTATAAAACGTGCCCCTGCACATTTTACACCGTTGTTTACGCAAACTACTTGCACAGTGCACAGCCGAGTTCATAAAATATGTGTACACTTTACGACACGTTAGTACCTACCTTGTCTGCTTAATGTCATGTTTAGACCGCCTTATATGAATTAAAGTGAAAAAGTACTAGAGTCTGTCTAATGAAAGCTGAACCTGGGAAAAAGCGGCAAATTCAAAAAATCTTGATATGGTATTACCGATCAATGAAGGAATAAACGATATTGATACTTTTATTATTTTATTTATTTTGGTGGGCACAAAGGAAGAGGAAACGCGTACTATATTTTCATATATATTATTACGAGCGCTATATTTTGATGAAAAGCACTTTAGGTAAAATACGATGACAGTGACTGGAGCACATTTGGTTTTTCGAAATATATTTGACATGAAAATATAGTGATCTGCACGTGTAGCACAAGTTGTATTTTCTCGCTTGTCGCTCTGTGCGTCTCTATCGTAACAGACTAGATAGTAAGGGAGATCCGAGCGACAAACAAGTCACGAGCAACTTGTGCTAGTCGTGCTGTTGATAGATTTCATTGATACGAGAGGTTTTCGTCTGTGTCGTACACAGCATAATAAAACAATGATGATGAGGAATATTATATTCAACCTTTTTAATAAAGTAATTAGAGGTAACATTATTCTCATCACCCTTACACCTCTATCTAACGACAATTATATCTTGGAGAAGAAGCGCCGCAAGAAACTCCAGCAGATCATTTTTTCCAATCATAAAATACAATTATTCTTAAAAGTAACATTACAAGGTAGTAAAGTAATTAATAATTATTTCTAACAACACAAACTTAGTCGTTACAAATGTACGCTCAATAACATTGAGTAAATTAAAAATAGTGACTAGGAGAACAACATGACGAGGTCTCTACGTCAGGAACGATAACTAAAATAACTAACTGGAAAACAGGTTCTTGCAAGCGTGAACAGACAGGACCCCACTGATAACACCCGTTCACGAGTATGACGCTGATCTCAGCCATCGCCTCCTCAACCATGTGTTTGAAAAGAATAATTAATGAGGGCTAATAAAACAACGGAATCTTTAGCACTCCTGGTATGAAGCGACCTCATCCAGCCACGGTTTCTAACTTGGATAACTTTGATGTTAAAACTATCCGTAATAAAGTCTATGAGTTTTATGTTGTAAAAAAGCAAATTCCGACTCAGAACACTTCTGGCAAATTTGAAAGAAAATATGGGTTTTACAGGCTCCAGATAGACTCTACGTAAAATACTGATGAGCAATGGTTTTGAATAAAAAATAAAATAAAAAAAACGTTCAGTGCTCATAGAACGATATGACATTGCAGTCTTGCGACAATGATCTTGAGAACCAAAGCCACGAAACGTGACAAAAATAAGCCAATTATATATCTTGATGAAACCTATCTTCATCAAAATCACAAGCCAAAAAGATCATGGCCGTGGACCGTCGACATCTGGTTTAATAGAAAATATTTCCTCCGCAAAAAGACATCATCATTCATGCTGGTTCCGTAAATGGATTTGTGCACATGCAATGTTGACATTTAGCACTAAGTCTACAAAGGCAGATTAACACCATTACATGAATACTACAAATTTTAACAGGTATTTACGAGAGAAATTGATACCAAATTTATTTGAACCCAGTGTGATTGTGTTTGACAATGCAGGTTATCATGCGGTACAAATTAATAAGCCCCTAAGCACAAACACACGCGAAGCTGAAATACAAGCCTGGCTCCGTGCTAAGTCTGTGAATTTTGATGAAAGTTTATACAGAGAAGAACTTTTTGTTTTAGTGAATCAGCACAAAACAAAGCCAATTTATGAGGCAGATAAAATTCCTAAAGCTAGTGGTCATGACATGAAGTGCTCACACTCTCACCTTACCAATGCGATCTAAACCAGATCAAGCTCATTTGGAATACTGTAAAACGAAAAGTGGGTAGCAAAAATATAGGTAAATCGGCGTCAGAATTTGAAAAAAATCTAAAGGAATCCTTTGATGTAATGCATGGAAGAAGATGACAGACCATGACCTATGTCGAAAACCAATACAAGGAAAAGGATGGAATTACTAATCAATTGGAAAGCTTCATAATAAGTGTATGTGATGGTGAACCTTCCAGTAGTTCCAGTTCAGATGATACCCTAAGACTCTAGGAACTGTAATTAAAATCAGATTCTAAATACTCTATTTCTAATGATTCATCTGAACTAGTGCTGTCATCATCACGGACACTTATAATGAATGATTCTAGTTCTTTAGTTATTCCATCCCTGGTTTTGTACTGAGCTTCAATATTAAGCACATGATTAGTCATTTTCTTCCAATGCTCCGGTGTTATGCTGTCAAAAGACTCTTTAATAATTTTTTCAATTTCAGCTGCTGATACGCCAACATTTCTACTCGCGACTTTTCTCTTCGCCGAACTCCAGATTAGCTCAATGGGGTTAAGGTCGCAATGGTAGGGCGGAAGTCTTAAAACCTCATGACCGTGCTCCCTTAGAATTTCATCGGCTTCATAGATTGGGTCTGCTTTGTGTTTATGTGCCAAGACAAGAAGTTCTGGTACAGTATAATATTCTTCAAAATCAATTTGTTTAGAACGCAGCCACTCTTTTATTTCGGCTTTGCGGGTGTTGGTATTTGGTACCTTATTAATTTGCACCGTGTGATAGCTAGCATTGTCCATGACAATGACACTTGGTTCACTCAAGTTGGGAATAAGCTTCTCACGTAACCACTTATTGAAATTTGTGGCGTTCATGTCATGGTGATAGTCTGCTTTGATTGATTTTGTGCTAAACGTTAATAAAGCATTAGGCACAAAACCATCTTCTGATCCAGCGTGAACAATAATAAATCGTTTTCCAGCTGAGATATTGCCAACTACACCTTGGGTGGAAGGCCCCTGCCACGACTTTTTTGTTTTGTAGTTCTGGTGAACGTAAGTCTCATCCAGGTATATTATTTTTTTACCTTCAGCACGTTTTGATGCAATAGTCCTTAGGTAGCGGTGTCGCCAAGCTGCTATGTCAAAACGCTCAATAAGTATCGAACGTTGTTCAGTATTTTGTTTAAATTCGTATCCATTTGCCATTAGTATTCGGCGTAAAGTCTCAAGGCATCCGGTAAAACCGATGCTTTCTCTCAACTCTGCCAATAAGCATCTGAGTGTAGGCACTTGTTTTTTTACAATATAAAATTCATTTATTTTATTTCGGATAGCTTGGATGTCAAAGCTATCCAAATTAGACACCGTGGCCTTGTGAGGTCGCTTTTTTCCGGGAGTACTAAAGACACCGTTGTTTAATTTTCCCTCATTACTTATTCTTTTTAAAGATGAAACACTGATATCTGTAAGAAGAAAGAAAGTGTTAAATAAACAGAACACCATTTAGAAATACATTGTGTGGTTGCGCAGTACAGCCCCATTGTACAGTCCGACAGCCCTAAAAACATTTGGGTTTAGGTGAAATGAAATTGCATCGGTGAGGTTCTAATCGCAACGGTTTAAGAACAAGGAAGACTCATATAACCCGAACATCTTTTATATCTGGCCGATCAAAAATGACATTAAATAAATAGATAAGGTACTAAAGTGTACACATATTTATGAAATCGACTGTACAGTGTACATTTGGTTCATAAACAACAAAATGCTGTTTGCTCCGCACACAGAAAATACATATCAAATAATATGTTTATGATATCTTTTAACTAAACACCTCCTTATTGTTTTATTGAAACTATGAGTGTCAGTTACATTAATCATCTGTCTATTAAATTAATTTAATAAAATTGTGAATGCTAAGAGATTCAACATGATATAGGGACAGACAATAGGTACCTACACCTATTATATAGGGAAAGACAATGATAATTTTAGTAATTACCGGTCATTGAAGATACTTCTTCCAAATATTTCGTCTGAGTCTGGCAGGCTAACTCAGTTTCCTCAACCTCTTTCAGCTGCTTTACGTTTTCCAGCACACTTTTGTCAACGTGCACGTCCAGGTTTTCTGAAACGAATTTAATTTCGTTTAATTTCTTAATCTCATCGTATAATAGACAGAAAAAGGTAAATTAAACTTAGGATTGCACATAGAGAAATAAGAAGTATCAAAATGAACATGCCGTACTAAAGCCGTACTAACCTATAAATTTGGTCACCGTAACTAAACAATTAATTTTTTGCATCAATAATGCTTTTCTTTCTTCTTGTTTTTCTTTGTACTTCTGTATAATAGTATACAGAATCTCCCAGACACCGCCTCTTATCGTCGACGGCATGATTACTCCGTATTTTTATCAATTTAGATCTCGAATTGACAAGTTTCTAACAACAACAAAGTCCAAACGACATATTAAATAGTGTTGCCAGACTCGTCAGCCAAGAAAAATCCAGGTTCAGCTTTCATTAGACAGACTCTAAAGTGGGGGAAGCGGGGCAGATTGGTACGGAAAAATTAACCTTATATTTTGGGCAGTAAAAATGATTAAAATTATACAATTTTTTTTATATATCATATCTAAACTAATTGGGATTGATATGGCATTTAAATTAATCTTAAAAATGTAGTCTTAATAAAAATAAAGAAAAAACCGTGATAAAGTCTGTCTAATGAAAGCTGAACCTGGATTTTTCTTGGCTGACGAGTCTGGCAACACTATTTAATATGTCGTTTGGACTTTGTTGTTGTTAGAAACTTGTCAATTCGAGATCTAAATTGATAAAAATACGGAGTAATCATGCCGTCGACGATAAGAGGCGGTGTCCGGGAGATTCTGTATACTATTATACAGAAGTACAAAGAAAAACAAGAAGAAAGAAAAGCATTATTGATGCAAAAAATTAATTGTTTAGTTACGGTGACCAAATTTATAGGTTAGTACGGCTTTAGTACGGCATGTTCATTTTGATACTTCTTATTTCTCTATGTGCAATCCTAAGTTTAATTTACCTTTTTCTGTCTATTATACGATGAGATTAAGAAATTAAACGAAATTAAATTCGTTTCAGAAAACCTGGACGTGCACGTTGACAAAAGTGTGCTGGAAAACGTAAAGCAGCTGAAAGAGGTTGAGGAAACTGAGTTAGCCTGCCAGACTCAGACGAAATATTTGGAGGAAGTATCTTCAATGACCGGTAATTACTAAAATTATCATTGTCTTTCCCTATATAATAGGTGTAGGTACCTATTGTCTGTCCCTATATCATGTTGAATCTCTTAGCATTCACAATTTTATTAAATTAATTTAATAGACAGATGATTAATGTAACTGACACTCATAGTTTCAATAAAACAATAAGGAGGTGTTTAGTTAAAAGATATCATAAACATATTATTTGATATGTATTTTCTGTGTGCGGAGCAAACAGCATTTTGTTGTTTATGAACCAAATGTACACTGTACAGTCGATTTCATAAATATGTGTACACTTTAGTACCTTATCTATTTATTTAATGTCATTTTTGATCGGCCAGATATAAAAGATGTTCGGGTTATATGAGTCTTCCTTGTTCTTAAACCGTTGCGATTAGAACCTCACCGATGCAATTTCATTTCACCTAAACCCAAATGTTTTTAGGGCTGTCGGACTGTACAATGGGGCTGTACTGCGCAACCACACAATGTATTTCTAAATGGTGTTCTGTTTATTTAACACTTTCTTTCTTCTTACAGATATCAGTGTTTCATCTTTAAAAAGAATAAGTAATGAGGGAAAATTAAACAACGGTGTCTTTAGTACTCCCGGAAAAAAGCGACCTCACAAGGCCACGGTGTCTAATTTGGATAGCTTTGACATCCAAGCTATCCGAAATAAAATAAATGAATTTTATATTGTAAAAAAACAAGTGCCTACACTCAGATGCTTATTGGCAGAGTTGAGAGAAAGCATCGGTTTTACCGGATGCCTTGAGACTTTACGCCGAATACTAATGGCAAATGGATACGAATTTAAACAAAATACTGAACAACGTTCGATACTTATTGAGCGTTTTGACATAGCAGCTTGGCGACACCGCTACCTAAGGACTATTGCATCAAAACGTGCTGAAGGTAAAAAAATAATATACCTGGATGAGACTTACGTTCACCAGAACTACAAAACAAAAAAGTCGTGGCAGGGGCCTTCCACCCAAGGTGTAGTTGGCAATATCTCAGCTGGAAAACGATTTATTATTGTTCACGCTGGATCAGAAGATGGTTTTGTGCCTAATGCTTTATTAACGTTTAGCACAAAATCAATCAAAGCAGACTATCACCATGACATGAACGCCACAAATTTCAATAAGTGGTTACGTGAGAAGCTTATTCCCAACTTGAGTGAACCAAGTGTCATTGTCATGGACAATGCTAGCTATCACACGGTGCAAATTAATAAGGTACCAAATACCAACACCCGCAAAGCCGAAATAAAAGAGTGGCTGCGTTCTAAACAAATTGATTTTGAAGAATATTATACTGTACCAGAACTTCTTGTCTTGGCACATAAACACAAAGCAGACCCAATCTATGAAGCCGATGAAATTCTAAGGGAGCACGGTCATGAGGTTTTAAGACTTCCGCCCTACCATTGCGACCTTAACCCCATTGAGCTAATCTGGAGTTCGGCGAAGAGAAATGTCGCGAGTAGAAATGTTGGCGTATCAGCAGCTGAAATTGAAAAAATTATTAAAGAGTCTTTTGACAGCATAACACCGGAGCATTGGAAGAAAATGACTAATCATGTGCTTAATATTGAAGCTCAGTACAAAACCAGGGATGGAATAACTAAAGAACTAGAATCATTCATTATAAGTGTCCGTGATGATGACAGCACTAGTTCAGATGAATCATTAGAAATAGAGTATTTAGAATCTGATTTTAATTACAGTTCCTAGAGTCTTAGGGTATCATCTGAACTGGAACTACTGGAAGGTTCACCATCACATACACTTATTATGAAGCTTTCCAATTGATTAGTAATTCCATCCTTTTCCTTGTATTGGTTTTCGACATAGGTCATGGTCTGTCATCTTCTTCCATGCATTACATCAAAGGATTCCTTTAGATTTTTTTCAAATTCTGACGCCGATTTACCTATATTTTTGCTACCCACTTTTCGTTTTACAGTATTCCAAATGAGCTTGATCTGGTTTAGATCGCATTGGTAAGGTGAGAGTGTGAGCACTTCATGTCATGACCACTAGCTTTAGGAATTTTATCTGCCTCATAAATTGGCTTTGTTTTGTGCTGATTCACTAAAACAAAAAGTTCTTCTCTGTATAAACTTTCATCAAAATTCACAGACTTAGCACGGAGCCAGGCTTGTATTTCAGCTTCGCGTGTGTTTGTGCTTAGGGGCTTATTAATTTGTACCGCATGATAACCTGCATTGTCAAACACAATCACACTGGGTTCAAATAAATTTGGTATCAATTTCTCTCGTAAATACCTGTTAAAATTTGTAGTATTCATGTAATGGTGTTAATCTGCCTTTGTAGACTTAGTGCTAAATGTCAACATTGCATGTGCACAAATCCATTTACGGAACCAGCATGAATGATGATGTCTTTTTGCGGAGGAAATATTTTCTATTAAACCAGATGTCGACGGTCCACGGCCATGATCTTTTTGGCTTGTAATTTTGATGAAGATAGGTTTCATCAAGATATATAATTGGCTTATTTTTGTCACGTTTCGTGGCTTTGGTTCTCAAGATCATTGTCGCAAGACTGCAATGTCATATCGTTCTATGAGCACTGAACGTTTTTTTTATTTTATTTTTTATTCAAAACCATTGCTCATCAGTATTTTACGTAGAGTCTATCTGGAGCCTGTAAAACCCATATTTTCTTTCAAATTTGCCAGAAGTGTTCTGAGTCGGAATTTGCTTTTTTACAACATAAAACTCATAGACTTTATTACGGATAGTTTTAACATCAAAGTTATCCAAGTTAGAAACCGTGGCTGGATGAGGTCGCTTCATACCAGGAGTGCTAAAGATTCCGTTGTTTTATTAGCCCTCATTAATTATTCTTTTCAAACACATGGTTGAGGAGGCGATGGCTGAGATCAGCGTCATACTCGTGAACGGGTGTTGTCAGTGGGGTCCTGTCTGTTCACGCTTGCAAGAACCTGTTTTCCAGTTAGTTATTTTAGTTATCGTTCCTGACGTAGAGACCTCGTCATGTTGTTCTCCTAGTCACTATTTTTAATTTACTCAATGTTATTGAGCGTACATTTGTAACGACTAAGTTTGTGTTGTTAGAAATAATTATTAATTACTTTACTACCTTGTAATGTTACTTTTAAGAATAATTGTATTTTATGATTGGAAAAAATGATCTGCTGGAGTTTCTTGCGGCGCTTCTTCTCCAAGATATAATTGTCGTTAGATAGAGGTGTAAGGGTGATGAGAATAATGTTACCTCTAATTACTTTATTAAAAAGGTTGAATATAATATTCCTCATCATCATTGTTTTATTATGCTGTGTGCGACACAGACGAAAACCTCTCGTATCAATGAAATCTATCAACAGCACGACTAGCACAAGTTGCTCGTGACTTGTTTGTCGCTCGGATCTCCCTTACTATCTAGTCTGTTACGATAGAGACGCACAGAGCGACAAGCGAGAAAATACAACTTGTGCTACACGTGCAGATCACTATATTTTCATGTCAAATATATTTCGAAAAACCAAATGTGCTCCAGTCACTGTCATCGTATTTTACCTAAAGTGCTTTTCATCAAAATATAGCGCTCGTAATAATATATATGAAAATATAGTACGCGTTTCCTCTTCCTTTGTGCCCACCAAAATAAATAAAATAATAAAAGTATCAATATCGTTTATTCCTTCATTGATCGGTAATACCATATCAAGATTTTTTGAATTTGCCGCTTTTTCCCAGGTTCAGCTTTCATTAGACAGACTTCTAAATGGAATTTGCTTAATTGTCCTCCACCCATGGGGCACCTTGATACATATGTTTAATTATTTAAAAAAGTTTTAAAAATACCAACATTCAACAAAATGTTCTTTCGTTTCTTTTGCGGAGGGTATAGGCAACCTATTCTGTTTCATAAAGATTTTAAATATCTTTTTTTTCAATATATTATATTTATAGACATTATGACCGATTTCAATTTTTAAATTTTCTATTTATTTAAATGAACTTTAACATGTATGAGAAAATAGGCTGAACAAACCCTAAAACACTTTTAGACACTTAAACAACTCAGTCAAAAATTACTTCCTCAAACATTCATAGCACCAATGTGCCCCGTACCTTTGTGTATCGAAGTGCCCCAAAGGTCATATTCGAAAAATATTTGAATATTATTCAAACCAGTGTACTTTAGAAAAGTTAAACATGCAATCCTGACAACGAAATAAAATAACTTAATATTGGGAATTTCAAATGTCCAATAACAGATAAACACTGCACCAATAACCATTACATAAGGAGAATATTTTTAGAAAGCTACACTAAAAACACCCTTTTACATGTGAAATGCTAAAGAACAACAACCTAGCGATGCTTTTACAGCTGTCAAGCCCGCATAGTCATGTTTTAGTGATATTTCGATATTACTACCATTTGTTTTTAACGAAATATTGCTGGTGTATTATTGTGCCCCGTGCATCAAACTTCCCCCTACACATATTTATGAACTCGACTGTACAAGCAAGCACCATTTAGTAGCAGTGGCGGTTTTAGGGATATGGAGGCCAGGCTCCATGCCCAGGATGGGAGCATCGTCTTTATACCTAAGTAAATAAAGAAAAGAGAGAAGATGGAGCCATACCTACTTCGAAAATCGAAGTTCGAAATTATAGTATTCGTAAGCTTTATCCTTTTTTTTTTTGATTTATAGTATCGAATGGCGAGTAATTTTCAAATCGAGTGCTTCGTGGTATAACCATGCGGGGGCCTGGGTTTAGAGGTCATAATAAGAATGATTCATCACTACTATAGGTATAATACATAATATCCGAAAAACTAGACACTGAACGGATTTTTATGCGGTTTTCACTACATTTCACCATCAGTAGAATATGTTTTCAGATTAGATTTTTATGTATAATAAATTCTGGTTTATATACGGGTGTTACAGAAAACTCATAAAAACCGAAGCGCATAAGCGAGGGCGGGTCGCTAGTATTAACTATTCTGGGATCACCAGTTCAAACATTACCTATCCTATTTATCTGCTAATGTTGAGGTTTCCAAATTAGCAAATAGAATCAAATTGTAATTGTATACTGACATAAATAAAACCACTTATGTAATTAAACCTAACTTTACGGACGGCCGGAGATTGCGTACCTGGTCTACGTAGGTACAATTTCCGAAAATTCAATAATATAATAGTTATAATTTAGGTTATTATTTTTAGGAAATAGGCAAATTAAACTCTCCTGATAGGTACGGCCGTGTCGACTTGTAAAGCTAGTTAAGGAGAGTAAGTACTTATCACCTACCAGTGCGGACTGGGAACATTACTTACAACATTGAATGGTTTTTTAGATGTGCAGGTGTAGTATTCAATAATGTACAAATTATTTTGCATGCGTTTCAAAAATCTCAGGGATTGTAATGGTGCAATACTTTATCGCCACTGAATTAATATCAATGTAGTAAATCATATAGTATTGTGTATAGGCACATAATTAAGCGAATACCGCATCCCTAACGTCGATCCTACTACTTCACAATTTCACAGTGCTTTATTAAATTGGAATGGGTGAAATAACTAAAGTAAGGCCAACGAGACGAGAGATAAAGAATGTAAACAAGCTTTCAAAAATCGTGTCACTTCGAACGCAATCCAACCAGGAATGATCTTCACAAAATGGCGTCCCTGATGCTGACAACTTCTGTACTGACAGTGTGACTGACTTTCCTGTACCACGAATCACGCAATGACAGCCGTCACCGACCAACTGAAGATATTATTGCGTACGAGAAATAAGGACAGATATAATAATCAGTAACGGTCAGTTTATTTACATTCTTTATCTCGTCTCATTGGCCGTACTTTTTGCTTTTGTAATAATGTTCAATGGAATTTAAA